>CM069875.1:13345138-13970971 GCA_036172665.1 Prosopocoilus inquinatus
TATGGCAACTATTAGTGCCCCACTAAGAGAACTCTTGAATGTGGACTTGGGAAACAAGACACAAGCAAGCATTAGACTCATTAAAAATAATCATAACTAAGAGACCCATTTTAAGTCAGTTTAATCTACAAACTCAGATTGTAATACAGAGTGATGCCTCAAAAAGTGGTTTAGGTTGTTGTTTGATGCAAGAAGGAAAACCGATAGCTTTCGCGGCGCGGAAGTTAAATGAAACTGAAGTGGGTTATTCACAGATAGAGAAAGAGTTATTAAGTATAATATTTGCATGCAGGAAATTCAAAAATTTTATTTGGGGAAGAAAAACTGTTATCCAAACAGATCACAAATCATTAATCAATTTAATGAAAAAGGAAATTATAAAAATACCTTGTAATAGATTACAAAAGATGTGATTAAAACTGCTAGACCATGATCTTAGTTTAACATACTTACCTGGCAAGATAATGTATGTTGCGGACTTACTATCCAGAAATTTCGGTAATGAAATCTGTAAACAACGAAATTCAAATTACAGGTACTGTTCATAGTATTAATAGATACATTATAGATAATAATTTTTATCATATCGCTAAAGAAACGTAACAAGACGCAGTACTTAATAAAGTATATACATATTGCAAAGAAGGATGGCCCAGCAATAAAAAATCAATACCGGATTCTGCGAAGCATTATTATAAAATTAGACACTTTAACAATTGAAGATGGAGTCATTTACACGGATCATAAAATAATAATTCCACACAAGTTGAGAAACAAAATTTTAAATTTGTTACACGATAGTCATTTAGGAATCACTAAAACTAAACTGAGAGCTTCTAAAACATCTACTGGCCTGGCATGTACAATGACATAGAGCAAACTATAAATAAAGTTGTACATGTGAGCAATATAGTGCGTGTAACAAAAAACAAGAATTAATATCTCATGAGATGCCATACTTACCTTATGAAAAAATCGGTGCAGAAGTAATGAGCTATGCCAGCAAGAATTATTTGATAGTGGTAGCTATTACTCTAAATGGATTGACATGATACCACTTCAAAATAAAACGTCAACAGAATTAATAAACCAGTTAAAAAATATGTTTGCAGACCAGTGGCATTTTAAAATAATTACATCGAGTCCACACTATGCTAGAAGTAAAGGATTAGCTGAAAGGGAGTCCATATCATGAAACAACTAGAGTGCGTTCAAAAATGGAGAGTGTAGGGTAGAGCGTTTCCCCGAGGGTAACGACGACTGATTCGCCCATAGCGTTGCAAAATTCTGAACGATTAGAGACGCCCTCCGGGTGGCGTATTTTTTTATTACTACTTTTGTTAGTATTACTACATGAATCTGGGTATTTCAGATACAGATTCGTTTAATATTTAAATGTAATTGATATCAAAACTTGTTCATATTTAATTTTGTTGGTTCCAAAAACAAATCGTATAAAATTTGTTAAAAAAAGTTTATTACATTCAGTAGGGAGAATAAATATTTTATTTTATAATGCATTCAATTTGTTTCGCATCACATCTTTCATACACCTGTGATTTCATATATTGCATATATCGGGCGAAATTCACCTCGCTCCTGAGCGGAGTGTTGAGAGCGCACACTGGGCGCTACACCCTTGCGATTTTAGAACGCTTCACGGGCGAGGTGCATCTATACGGCATTCAGTCTAACTAGGCAATGATGTCATTGAATCAAATGACGGCACACGATCACGTTGTTGCCAAATTTCTATGTTGACAAGTAAGGTTAAATACTAACCTATTATACATCAAATACAGTGCAGACTTATTTCCTAAAAATGTACCTACATTGTACATTCATCATATCAGAAACCGACAGACACACATTTCTAATTCGGTATGAATTAATCTATTACGTATGTTAAGCCGTTACATTGCCGAGGAATCTCTTATGTTATTCATTTTATAAGTAAAAACTGTAAAAAGTAAGTAAACCTTTCATTCAGTTAAATGTCATTTGTTGTGTAGAATGAAGGATTACATCAGATGTCTTCGTCTTCGGACCATTCAGAATCCTTACTGTCCTCATTTAGATTTATGATAAGAGGAGAAATGTCTCTTACATCAACTGAATTTCTTTGTCCCACCATTTTTTTTATTTCATTTTCAGTTTTTGTCCATATTTTAGAAGTAACTGTGCGTACCGCTTCCTTCCACAAATTGATGGAGTTTTCAATTGACCTACCTTCACGGCCCACATGCTTATTAAAATAAGGCTTTACAATGCTCCATACATTTTCAATGGGGTTAAAAATACAATGATACGGTGGAAGACGCAGTACTTTATGTCCATACTTTTCAGGCATAGTGTCAGCCTCATAAGTTTTTGGAGGTTTATTGCTAGAATCAAAATTCATTAATTACTTATTAATTAACAAAGGAAACCGTTACTTACAGTAGCACCAGTTGTAATAATTGAGGTAGGATATTGCGGGGTTGAATTTCCTTCGTTTGTCCTCGGATATCCTTTCTGGTACTTAGTACCGGACTGATGATTTAGAGGGAAACTGTCTTTACTCGTCATGACCTGAGCATAGTACCTTGCGAATGTTACTTCCCTGTGTCTTTCATTTTGTGTTTCGGCGAAATTTTCCCCAGTAGGAAATCTATTGTTCCCATGTTCTGGGTAGCCGGCTGGTTTCTTGAGCCAACGAGTGTTCTCGTGGTATTGAGGTAGATAGTTCCTTTGAGGGCTTCGAATCTCCTCGTAACCGTACATCATCATCTTTTTCCGAGAGGTTCATGTTCCGATTTGTGACGTAGAGGTTGTTCAATCTGTTCATCTGCTTTAACATTCTCCCACTCGTCTCCGCTTGTTGGACAAGTTCGATCACTTCTTCAAATGACCGACGAGGATTTCGGTTCAGATCCAGGATGATCATCTTCAGTAATTCCGGGTCCAATCCTCTTTTGAATTGTTCAGCTAGGTCTCGTTGATGTCTTTTTATCATGGCGTCTCGTTCAGCTGGTTGATTTGACTCCACCAGGGCCAGGTTTTCCTCTAGAAGTTTCTTGCCTGCCCTTTTTACTCTGATGGAAAAATCTTCAACCCTTTCTCGAGCGGCTTGCGTGCATCGTTGGAGTTTCAAATAAGCTTCGCCTGGTAAAACCTCCTTTTCGTATCGTTTTATCACGGCGGCTTTAAAATCGGCGTATGTTACATTCGATGATAATAAATGTGATTCCAAGTATTGGAAAGTTTGTTGCTCCGTCCACGCATCTATGTCCGCTCGTTGGCGTAATTTCAGGAAAAACTCTTTTATATTTTCCCCAGGTTTTCCAGAAAATTCGGGGAGGCCAATAAGGGTTTGCCCAATCGTTCGTACACTTGCTAAATTCATAGCTGGTGGTTGTGCATTGTTAATTTCATCCACTGGGAGAACGTTTGCTCCTAAAGTATTATCATTTGCGTCCACAAAATCGTATTCTACTTCTGCCATTTTTAAATAACTCACTCTTTATTAAAAAAAAAATAAAATAAAAATAACTGATTTTCCAGGTTCACTGTGAACCATTATTTCACTAAACTCACTAATTTCACGTTTATTTTATAAGTTTAGTTTAAATTAGCCCTTTAATTGAAAGTGAATTTAAATGAAAGTAGTAACAAAAAGAAAACTAACTTTTTATAAGTAATTCTAAGAAACATGAAAACAAACTGTATGAGAGAGAACAACAAAAGAATTTAATTGATTTTATGAATACCCTTGTATATAACATTTAGTAAATGAAAAAAAAATAAATTAATTAATTTAAAAAAAAAACAAGGCGAAAAGTCAATCTTCCGTCAGCGAAAATAATTCAATCGCGGACGAAAACTTAATATAAATAATAAAACAACGTTGTGGTTTGATTTATTTATATGGCGTTGGCGTACAGTTAAAAAAAAATAAGAAATTAGAGAAGACTGTACTTTATGAATTAATCAAGTTATGTTATTAAATAAAAAAAAATTATTAAGGTGAATTAAAAAAAAAATGTTTACAAGAGAAAAAAAAATTATTGGAAAATACTTTGTGTTCAGAAAAAAAATTATTTAAATTATCGAAAAACAATTTGAATTTCTAATGTCGTTTAGCTTGTACACGCCTTAGATACGACGCCTGCTGCATACGAGCATCGGTCGAATTCCCGTGCGTTCCGTCTGCCGTCGCGACGTTAGGCAGCTACCAAGATGGCGCTGTCTGAATCGTACTGTGTACGTCCGCGATCGCACGTTACACTCTGCGATTACGCGTTTGCCTTCCGCTATAGGGGTTTCTCAAAACAATTATTATGATGAGGGCTTTATTTAGTTTTTACCGTAGTTTATTTAATACACTGCCTGGAAAAGAAACACACAAAATACTCGTACTCATTCTAGGTCCATTTGAATGAATTTCGAACGGAAAACAAAAAAAATACAAATTACTTTTAATTAACAGAAATTTCACACAGCGCTGCCAAATTTTGTAAACAAAATAATTAATCCCACACCGCTGGCACCATTTTGTAGGCGAGGCCTTTCTGGGTAAAGAAGACGAGTTATATTAAATGAGGGATTAAATTTTTAATACAAAAACATTAAAGAAAATTTCTATTAATGATGATTACGCTGCCACCACCGATGCATTCATTAATGGCTCACGGGGCATCGGGCCCAAAATAAAGAATATATGATACAAACAAAGAATTGAAATTTCTACCCTCACGTAATAAATGGGGCTCTCTCTCCCTTGGCATTAAAGTCGGAAGCGTTAGTTCTTGACTCTAGAACTGTACGAGTTTTATATGCAATTTGAAATGATTAATTGATTACGACGCCAAAATGAAATAAAATTCCCTTGAAGGTGTGAAAAAGTAATATATTCGACACCTTAAATTTACAATTAAAAACAAGACAAATAATAGTTAAAAAAATAAAGGAAAAATGTTGGGACAATTTTGAGGATTTTCCTCCAAACCAAATGGTACAAATTAACATTGAACAATTATCATTTTCCTACCTGTTACGCAGGGAGACGCTGCAATAGAGAACCTCTTTCTTTTATTTTCCGGAACGTTGATTGACAGGGGCTCGCTCTCCTTTGGGGGGCTTCTACCACCCCACTTTTCATCCACCAAAACTCTTAACTTTTTGAAGTTACATTTACATTCACAATTTTGACAAAAGCCACATCTGACGTAATTTAGGGCCGAAGTTTCACATGCTCAATCACGCGGATTTTCTTCATGCCAGTCAGCTAAATAAACTGTTATCTAGAAAGGATGTTATGACTGCATGGTCACTTGGAGTTTGATAAAATTTTGATTCTGCTACTCGAATTTCATTATGCAAAAAATTTTAAAAAAAGAAAGGAATACGCTACATGATACGATACTCGAAGGAAAATAATTCATGCTAGAAATTTCACCTGTTTACAACAGGGTGAGTTGGGAGGAATGGAACAAACTTCCGGAATGAATTGTTCAGTGTTGTAATTCGATTTTAATTTGTTTTCGTGTTGTATGTTTTAACGAAATATCTTACATAATATTTTTTTTTCAATTGAAGTATTCAGATCAGAAGATTCCCTAATACACAAATGCAGTTTTTTTTTTTACAATATTTGAACATCTCACAGTAGTGCAATATTTTAAGTGTGTATTTAGGTAACGCGGATATCCGAACAACGAAATCAAAATATCTAAGGAATATTTGAATATAAAATAAATATGGACAGTCGACAGGCATAATTCGACGAATATTCAATATTGGTGCTTGCCTAAAAGAAGAAAACAAGAACTCAAGAGAGCATAAGCTAATGTGCATAAACGAAACAGGCACTGGCTTCAAAGTCCTCGGAGGCGTATTTGAAAATTTGTTATAAAAATTAAACGGCATATTGTCCAGTCACAATTTTTGAATTTTCATTGAATTTTTGTTTCAGGTTATCGGCCTCACCTAAAAAACTATTAATTGTGACAGTACACTTTCCTGAAATGTTCAAACATCGTAACTCTTGCAATTCCATTGTAAGAATAAATGTTCAAATTTCGTAAAAGAAAATGCATTTGTGGACTAGGGAATCTTCTTATCTGAATACTCCAACTGAGAAAAAAATATTATGTAAGGTATTTTGTTAAAACGTTACAACTCGAAAACAAATAAAAATCGAATTACATTTGATTTTTTACTTATTTTTACACGTGTACAATACATTCTTGAAGTTTGTCTCATTCCTCCCCACTCACCCTGTATAAAAGCTTTCCACAAATAATAAATTCCACTTTATGTATAGGCTATTCAATGGGGATCTCGCTTATTTGAAGAGATAGAGGGTAGATTTAAATTTGGCAAAGTTGCTAGATTTGATGAGCATTAATAATCCGAGAAAAAATTTCTACGTTAACTCTTATTCGATATAATTGTAAAAAAATGTCCTTTTCTTATTTTACCTCTACCTTCTTCATCACCTATACCGGGTGTCCCGCGCCATGTGCTCACCCTTCTAGAATCTTTATTTATTAATCGATTAACCTAAATTTTGGAGACAATAAATTAAACAAAATATGGAATTTTTTGACATACTGCTAGTCGTCATAGGACTTCCGGTTTCGCCGTAAGTGATATCAACTTTGATATTTTAAATAGAACACCCTATATATTTTTACGTATTTGAAATTTACGGATCATTGTGAGTCCGAATACTTATCAATTGTTAATTTTGGTTTCCATGACAACGAAAAAAAAGTTTTTTATTTTTCAATCTAGAAAGCTATGAATCGCATTTTTTTCGATCTAATGAGATCAAGTGTTTCGAGAAAATTACTCCTTTGACGGTATTTTGATTTTTAACATTTTTACAGTACTTGAAATTTTCATTGGGTCTTAATTCACTTTTTTGGCTAGAACTTCATGTTTCTTAGCTTAGTTCAATAAAACATTATTTTTATTTTCTGAGTACGCTGATACCAAATACGTCATATTTATTGAAATTTTACTCTCCCTTTATTTCAAAGAAAATATGATGTATTTGGTATCAAAGTACTCAGAAAGAAATGTTCTGTTGAAGTAAGCTAAGAAACATATGAGTTTCTATTTAAAAAAATGAGTTACGACCAAATGAAAATTTCAAATGCTGAAAAAATGTTAAAAAGCAAAATACCATCAAAGGAGTGATTTTCTCGAAACACTTGATCGCATTAGATCGCAAAAATGCGATTCATAGCTTTCTAGATTTAAAAATTAAAATTTTTTTTTTCGATGTCATGGAAACCAAAATGATCAGTTGATACGTAATCAGACTCGCAATGATCCGTAGATTTTGAATGTGTAAAAATATATAGGGTGTTCCATTTAAAATAAGAAAGTTGATATCATTTCCGGCGAAACCGGAAGTCCTATGAAAAACTAGCAGTATGTCGAGAAATCCCATTTTTTGTTTAATTTATTGTCTCCAAAATTCAGGTTAATCGGTCAGTAAATAAAGATTCTAGAAAGGTGAACACATAGCGCGGGACACCCGGTATAGAGAACAAACAACAGTGATTAATACTGATTGTTATTGAATATTGAAATATATTGATTTAACAGAAAACGAGAATCAATTACTAGCAGGAATGGCTGATGTGTGCGAATTTCCATGACAGTTAACTTATATAGGGTGGGCCAACAGTGCGTGGTTTTTTTTTTTTTTATGAAACACCCTATGTATTATTGCACTATTAGATGTCTTATTATCAGTGGGCGAAAATAATATAGGGATTTATTGGCCTAAAGTTTGTCGTTTTAGAGATATTGTCAATTTACCGGTAAAAAATGGCAAAATTTGTTACTCCGAATTTTGGTGGATACATTATTTAACCGTTAAAAACAGAAATATGTGATCAACTCGAAATTCCTCCGAGTACTTTACACAGGGTGATGCACAACGTAAATTACCATTTTTCTAAAAAAAAATTAAATGGAATGCCCTGTATATGAACACACAGTTTAAAACATGCCTTACAAAGGTTTCCAAAAATATAAGACTTTTTACGTACAGCTCTTAAACTTTGATCGTAGAAATTCTTTTAACTTGTATCTTTAAAATCTTAATTTTTGGGTAGTTATTGCTCGTGAGAACTGCAGAGAGTATGAAACAAATAAAAAAACTTTTTAAGACGACCTCAAAGAGTAATTTATTGACTCACTTGACGTTTCGCAAATATAATAAAGCAAATAATTATATTTGCGAAACGTCAAGTAAGTCAATAAATTGCTCTTTTAGCTCGTTTTAAAAAGTTTTTTTATTTGTTTAATATTCTCTTTAAAATCTTAGTTATGATTGTAATTTAATAAATAAAATTGGATTTTGTTTTGTTTCTAATGCACATACATTTGGTAATAACATTGTTAATATCCTTGATAATAATAATGCTAGATGTTTTTTAATGTTTGAACCAACATTTAGAACACTGATTTTTTTAAATTTAAAAAGTATTGAATTGAACTAAACTTAATTTCTGCATAATCATGTCATTATTCAATTGTTTTGCAGTGTATTCACAACACAAAATATACAAAACACAACAAAAGCAATAACATAAATCTTAGTTAACAAAAGAAACACTAAATTTAACAAACAGCTCAAAATGTAATCCAATTTATTTTATACATTTTTGATTCAGCGACTAAAAACTAAATTAAAATTTATTAATTGTACACACATAATATTACAAATGGAATTCTAAATCATTCTGTTTCATGATCTATACGTCCATAGAAGATTCACTAAACCTATATCTATTCTGGCGTAAAAAAAATAATGAAATCACTCGTAAGATTCGGGTAGGAACTTAAAATTCCTTCGCATCTTATTTATTGAATTAACTGTTCAGTTAAAATCATTTTCTGATGTCATTGTTGTAATATGATGGTACTTCATCGTGCTTAAACCACATATTTAAATCGCTATTTCGGGGAATATTCATCAAAAATTACAAGAAATAATTCTAAATCAGAGACAGAAGGTAAGAATCGTTTCATAAAATATAAATCGATAATAAAACATGACTAGAATGACAACATATGAATGTATTTATTAAAAGACCGTTAGTTGTGTGAAAAATTCTTAGAAAATTTGAATTTTCGCCACCACAATATTGTGAATTCTATTTGTTAGGATTTATATATTCCTAATAAAATATAATGGAATGTTTTTAATTCAAGAAAACATGCTACTGATTCTAAATGATTATTAAAATACTATAGAACATCCAACGTCATTGCAAGTTGAAATTTACGCCAACACAAATACAAAAAATCCAATTTTATTTATTAAATTACAATTATTATTAAGATTTTAAAGATACAAATTTGAAAAATTTCTACGTTCAAAGTTTAAGAGCTATACGTAAAAAGTCTTATACTTTTGGAAACCTTTGTAAGGCATGTTTTAAACTATGTGTTCATGTACAGGATGTTCCATTTAATTTTTTTAAGAAAAACGATAATTTACGTTATTCATCACCCTGTGTAAAGTACTCGGAGGAATTTCGAATTGGTCTCACATTTCTGTTTTCTAATAGATAGATAATATATCCACCAAAATTCAAAGCAAAATATTTAGAAATAACTAACAAATTTTACCATTTTTTACAGGTAAATTGTCAATATCTCGAAAACGACAAACTTTAGGTCAATAAATCCCTATATTATTTCGGTCCACTGATAATAAGACATGTAATAGTGCAACAATATATAGGGTGTTCCATTAAAAAAAAAACATATGTTAGTGTCGTCACACTCTTACTCTATAATGTCTAAATAATTTGAGATTGTGCATATAACAGATATGTATGTTAGCGCGCACAGAGATTTTAAAAATTTTCAATAGTAATGCTACAATCTTCCGTCCACCACTGTTGGCCCAGCCTGTACATATTGATTTTTACATTTTTTATAAAGTATTCTTACAGCGAAATTTGGACTGCATTCTTATCTTTAATGTAAAATAACATACAGATATACAATGAGTTATTTTTCGCTTAAGAAATGATGTTACCCAAATTTCATGAAGAAAAAAAAATTTAATCTCTCGGTGTAAATTAACAAAGCTGTAACTTTACACATATCAGTCATTTTTGCTCATGTATTATTATAATCGATTTCCATTTTTCAAAATTTCTTTTAATTGTAATATTATTGTTATAAGCTATCATTTCCTCTTCGGATAGGTTCGAAAGTATCGCTCACTTGCTGTTTTTTGTGTTTCTACTATACGAACAAAAATATTTAGTATCAGAAGTCAGATACATTGTTTTTAATTTGAATCTTCTGTTAACTTAATTTTTCTTATCTCACATTAAATATTTTTATTCTGACCTTGAAAAGTCTTACATCGACCGACACAATGTAAATCAAGGCATGTTTTAAGAAAAGTGGTTAAATAATTTGAATAGATCATAGATAAGAGTCGGACATTCCTAGGATATCTGGTAAAAATCCGTATTAAGATAAATAAGGCAGCGGCGTAGATTTCAACGTCGCTGCTGAACGGTTTTTATGCCCCTCGCGTTCATTGCATCAGAAGTAACCGTTTCGTGTAAATTACGTGTGTAACATAATTGCCTTTATAGTTTCTTTAAAATTAATATTTATGAAAACATTATAATTCTTTAATGTAACTTTTAAAAAGACTGGCATAATAATTATATAATTATAATATTTAATTCATATCAGTTGTAGCGCCGCCACTGTAAAAAGAATGCGAGTTTATTTATAATATATATTTATCTCATATATTAACTTTGGTCCTAACTAGCCTACTCTGACGAGAAAGCAGAGTGAATGCTTAATATCTGAGAAACGGTTAATTTTTCTTTTATCATGTGTTGCACAAAATATTTTTAGAATTTCAGAAAGATTTCAAAAATGTATTAAAAAGTGGGGAAGTACCCGAGAATTGGAAATATTATATTTTGATAGATCATTATTGCTAACTTACAACTGCAAAATATGAAACAGAAATTCGAAGAGGAAGTCCGTAAACTTTTTATGAATGGGTTGCTTGAATTTCCCTGTATAACACAAAGAATAAAATCTGTACCATTTTTTTTATTTTCAGATGTTATAAAGCGAGAGATCAGGAAGACGTGGATTACACGGCCGATGGGATTAACATAGGTCACGAAATGCGCTACAAAGGGGAAACCATGGAAATTGAACGACGTGGAGATGGAATAGATGAACCAGATTTGGATTTATTATCAGCCAGGGCCAAACGACATACTAATACAAGACAACCCCACAGATATCGAGGTATTATTACCATCTTGTATAACTAGGCACCGGTAAACGGCGCATGGCGTAATAGGTCGTTCCAATCAATAGCAACACGTAAAGAAAGTAGCAAATCCTCGGTGTTAATTCATATCAATAACAATAACAATACCTAAAGGTACATTCAGACTTGTAAACTTTTATTGCTCAAGTTTCTACAGCGGCAAAAAAGTAAATGTTAAATTTTTTATCTACTGTTATCGATCGTCAACTGTGGGGGTGTTGGAGAGTGCACAACAAATACATAGACGTAGTTTTCTTATTTAGTTTCTTTTAAATTCCAGTTAACAACTAAAAGGAACAACGAATCTTCGCACCCAGGCAAAGTAATTTCTAATGTTCTAATAAAATTTCCCACGCCGTTTCGCCGCGCCACCTCTCTCCGCAACATTCACATGCGCAATTGTCTCAACACCGGATCGTACTCGCAACACTACACAACTAAAACTGACAAGGGTGTTAACTCCATTCTACTCTTTTAGCTGCGCAAAAGCAAAAGTTGCATTTCCCAAGTCGAAATATTGTGCTGTACAATATTTTTAATAGTGCATCTATCATAACACGAATCAGATTTCGACTTCCGACACGATCTTACTGAATTCAACGCGAATGCACTAAACTTGCCAACTCTACTTCAATTCAAGACTAATTTAAATAGAAATAGTACTCCTACCTCACAACAACAGCAACAATGGCTACCAAATGTGAAACGCATGAAAAATTAACTGAAAATAGGCTCGTTCACTGAATTTTAAATAGTATATTAATGAAAAAGTTTCATAATACGTAATTTTAGTGCACGCGTCAAATTTTAGAAAGAAGAGTCGAAGAAGAGTTTTTTTTAAATGAACAAGTGCGCCAAAGTGTCATTTATGAAAAGTGTATGTGTTTTTAGACATGAAGAAAGCTTAAAAATGTGCCTTATTTTCTAAGTTAATATAAGAAAGTTTCGTTGTGTTGATGGCGGATGGTGACATTGGCTGACGTTTAAAATAATTTGAAACAAATGTGAGTTTGAAGTTTATGCTTGTAATTAAATATTTTGTGAGTTTATAAAGTGTTTTAGTTACTAGAAAAATTTTGTGCAAATCGTTTTTGATTGCAGTGAGAACCTCGAGCAGCCTCTGGACAGCTGTTTCAGCCCTGCTTGGGGCTTCTTCAGCAGAAACGTAGCTCGACATTCCCACTGCAGACCAAAAACGACTTGCCCAATTTATTCGCAAATGCGATGTAAGAATGATGAACATATAAAACAGCGACATCTTACTATCGCTTTTTTGACCTAACATTGCAGTAGGATAGACAAATTGAAGCGGGATTTGCTCCTAATGAGTCCCCCATGCAAGGCGGCCATGCTTGCTGTCATAGCATAATGAAAGATTTTAGAAAAATTTTGTGCAAATCGTTTTTGATTGCAGTGAGAACCTCGAGCAGCCTCTGGACAGCTGTTTCAGCCCTGCTTGGGGCTTCTTCAGCAGAAACGTAGCTCGACATTCCCACTGCAGACCAAAAACGACTTGCCCAATTTATTCGCAAATGCGATGTAAGAATGATGAACATATAAAACAGCGACATCTTACTATCGCTTTTTTGACCTAACATTGCAGTAGGATAGACAAATTGAAGCGGGATTTGCTCCTAATGAGTCCCCCATGCAAGGCGGCCATGCTATGACAGCAAGCATGGCCGCCTTGCATGGGGGACTCATTAGGAGCAAATCCCGCTTCAATTTGTCTATCCTACTGCAATGTTAGGTCAAAAAAGCGATAGTAAGATGTCGCTGTTTTATATGTTCATCATTCTTACATCGCATTTGCGAATAAATTGGGCAAGTCGTTTTTGGTCTGCAGTGGGAATGTCGAGCTACGTTTCTGCTGAAGAAGCCCCAAGCAGGGCTGAAACAGCTGTCCAGAGGCTGCTCGAGGTTCTCACTGCAATCAAAAACGATTTGCACAAAATTTTTCTAAAATCTTTCATTATGCTATGACAGCAAGCATGGCCGCCTTGCATGGGGGACTCATTAGGAGCAAATCCCGCTTCAATTTGTCTATCCTACTGCAATGTTAGGTCAAAAAAGCGATAGTAAGATGTCGCTGTTTTATTTGTTTTAGTTACGTTTATTATTTGCGATATCAACAAATAATAGTTATTTACGAATCAAGTGCGGGAACATATTTTTCCAGCATGGGCGCAGTTTTGAAGCGCGACTGACAGAGGAAAGAGCGTTTCATATGCGCGAACGCGGAATAATGATTCCCGCAAGAGTTTCGTTTTATATTTTTTGAAATGAATATAAACATTTAATTGCAAAAACTTTCATATAATTTTATGTCATGGCAAACCAAAAATGTAAAAAAATATGAAACAAATAAAAACACTTTAGAAAACGAGCTAAAAATGTAATTTATTACCTTTCTTGATGTTTCGCAAATATTATTATTTGCTTTATCAAAAGGAAATAACGGAAATGTAAATAATTTACCCTACTAATTTAACTACACATCGGAAAAGTCTAGGAATAGTTCTTGAAATTTATGTATTTCACTTAAAAAAATAACTTTTCCAAAATATTTTAATATATTAATGATTGTTTAGGCAGAGACAAAATAACGTAAACATTTTAAACATATAAAATAGCGACATCTTACTATCGCTTCTTGACCTAACATTGCAGTAGGATAGACAAATTGAAGCGGGATTTGCTCCTAATAAGTCCCCCATGCAAGGCGGCCATGCTTGCTGTCAAAAAGCGGTAGTAAGATGTCGCTATTTTATATGTTCATCATTCTTACATCGCAATTGCGAATAAATTGGGCAAGTCGTTTTTGGTCTGCAGTGGGAATGTCGAGCTACGTTTCTGCTGAAGAAGCCCCAAGCAGGGCTGAAACAGCTGTCCAGAGGCTGCTCGAGGTTCTCACTGCAATCAAAAACGATTTGCACAAAATTTTTCTAAAATCTTTCATTATGCTTTGACAGCAAGCATGGCCGCCTTGCATGGGGGACTCATTAGGAGCAAATCCCGCTTCAATTTGTCTATCCTACTGCAATGTTAGGTCAAAAAGCGATAGTAAGATGTCGCTATTTTATATGTTCATCATTCTTACATCGCAATTGCGAATAAATTGGGCAAGTCGTTTTTGGTCTGCAGTGGGAATGTCGAGCTACGTTTCTGCTGAAGAAGCCCCAAGCTGGGCTGAAACAGCTGTCCAGAGGCTGCTCGAGGTTCTCACTGCAATCAAAAACGATTTGCACAAAATTTTTCTAAGTTAATAATTATAGTGTGACTATTAAAAGAAATACTGTAATAGCTGAGGGACACACAAAATTTAAAATATTGGAAGCTTATAAAACGGAAACAAACTATTTAAATTTGTTCAATATTTCAATGTTTAACAAAACTAGCATTCTGACAGAATTTGATTTTTCTCATTTAGATGAGCGTTCCGTGAAGCTAATATCAGAATTAATAGGTGATTACAGGGACATATTTTGTGATGATACCACTATGTTATCTAACACTACGAAAGTTAAACATCGAATCATTACCGAAGATGTTATGCCTATTGCGAAACGTCCTTACCGTGTTCCTTATCATCAACAAACAGTTTTAAGAAACGAAATTGATAGGCTTTTGCAAGCCAACATTTTACATAAAAAGGAAAAAATGGTAAAATAACAAACACAATTTTCAAAAAAGATTGTTAAAATCCAAAACTACACAGAAAATTTCGATTAAAAAACAATGAAAAATAAATTTTATTAAGGAGTATGGCCTCCACGGTGGTTAATTACACGTCTTGAGGTAAAGGTACCCATTCTTCTGTCAAAAGCTCCCGAAATTTAAATCCGTTATGGATATCGCCCAAACGCGAAGCAATCTTTCTTTGAATCATGTCTTACACATGCTCAATTGGATTTAGATCTCGGGACAGTGTTTCAATTCCTTCGTTGTTTAACCAATTCGTCATAATTCCTGCGACATGTGGACGAACGTTGTCATGCATAAGACGAAAATTTTGACCAACAGTACCAGCAAATGGACGCACAATGAGCTGAAGAATATACAATAATGCTGAGCTCTCAGAAAACTATTCGGGAAAACGAGCTCCGTTCTACTGCCAGTAATTACTCCGGTCTAAACCATTACAATACCACCTCTGTAAGTGTGTACTTCTTGAAAGTGACTCAAACGTTCCACATTTCCGTATCGTCTCTACACTGTTGTCTGATGGCAATGTGGATGAAATCCAAATCCGAACTCATCAGTGAACGACTGCAGCACAATCATTTTGATCCCAGTTTTGAAAATCTTGACACCAATTTAATCTTGCTGCGTGATTGAGTCTAGATAAGAGTGGACATCTGAACGGTCACCTAGAGCGAGGATCAGCTTCATAAAGACGACTTCTTACAGAATAACGACTAATTAACTTGGGGGCCTTATGTAACTCCGTGTAACCAACTCAGATGCTGTAATTGTGGGTTGTTTTCTAGCAGTTAGAACAAAAAATCTGTGCTGAGTTGTACGTAGTGCATCCACATCCTGGATGTTGTTTGGCTGGAGTACCACTTTCCCTCCATAATCAACTGATGACACTTTGCGAAACACCTATTCGCTCAGCGACTTCAACTTGTCTCACGCCAGCTTGAAGAAGACCTATGACCGGTTTCACAAAGCTTCGTTAAATTTTTAAATTCCGATTAACTCTGTAACGAATGATTAAATAGGAAAACAACCGCATTTAATGATGATTAACTTAACGATGATTACTAAACGGCTCGCTCTCTAATCGGTCGTCAAATAGTCTTAATGCTCCGTTAAGTGTTTCACAAAGCTCGATTAAGAGATAACGCTTCGTTTACTTCTGTCTAATCAGGCGTTAGATTAATCGATAGAATTCCACTGATTAAAAAGTAACGAGTGAATTTTCCATAGTTATTATCAAACTTTTTTGATATAAAAATTCCACACACATATCTAAAAAATAATTATATAATTTTATTTAAAAATGTAACTTACCTTAAATATGAAAAATAATGACATTTCTGTACTTTTTACTCGCTTGGTTTATTGATTAAATGGGAATCTTCAGATACGGCCAATACAACATTCAGTTTTTTATCATCGCTTTTCGCTATTCTAGGTCTACCACTCCTTGGCAAATCTTTAACACTACCGGTTTGTTCAAAGCGTTTTAAGGTTTTTCCAACAACGGATTTAGAAATTTGATTTCTGTTTGGATGCGTGTCATTAAATAAATTACAAACGTCTTGTAAACTTCTGCGTCTATTTCCATAACCCAGCATCATAAGTATTTCAATTATTTCACGTTCACTTAAACTCGCCATTGCTAATATTAACAGCAACAAATTGCAAATCGATGAGCGTACGATCCGTCTGAAGTAGTTAATTATTAAGATAGCCAGGGGATAGAAGGGTTCGTATCTCGAATAAATAGAAAGTACATTTTGTAAAAGTGTTATTTGATAGTCAAGCTCATTACTACTGTGTTTAATGGCCGGTTTCACAAAGCTTCGTCAAATATTTAAGTTCCGATTAACTCTGTAACGAATGATTAAATAGGAAAACAACCACATTTAACGATGATTAACTTAACGATGATTACTAAACGGCTCGCTCTCTAATCGGTCATCAAATAGTCTTAATGCTCTGTTAAGTGTTTCACAAAGCCCGATTAAGAGATAACGCTTCGTTTACTTCTGTCTAATCAGGCATTAGATTAATCGATAAAATTCCAGCGATTAAAAAGCAGCGAGTGAATTTTCCATAGTTATTATCAAGCTTTTTTGATATAAAAATTCTTCACATATATCTAAAAAATATTTATAATTTTATTTAAAAATGTAACGTACCTTAAATATGAAAAATAATGACATTTCTGTACTTTTTACTCACTTGGTTTATTGATTAATTTTTACGACACTATTTCGGAAATTATTTTCAAGAACAAACAATTCGAAATTATTTCAAAATGTCTGCAACCTCACTTTCTTCTATATGACGATAAAGAAATGCGTCCTTAATGTAGGATTCATTTTATAAGAGACAGAAATAATCCTTTTAATGATTTGGATAATGAATTTAACGTTTCGCTTTTCCAAAGAAGTTATGGAACTCTTTGGTCCCACACTAGAACCTGCAACAAGCAAAAATAAATTTATTTTATGGTACAAATCAGTTGCTGATAAACTTACGTTATTATCCACTGAAATATTTCACCAGCTGATTCCTGATACTTTCAGAAACCATCGATACGTAGAATAATTCATCGTGTCACTCATCTTATTGCAAGGCAAAGCAAACAGTTAATTAAATTGCCAATAGAAGAAGCTCCGCAAGTTAACATTAGGCTTTTCTCATGTCATTGGCACCACAGATTGTACCCCATGTTAAAATTATTTCACCTGATGGTAATCCTGCTGAGCTGTGCCACAACAGAAAACGTGTCTTTGCAATATATGTTCAAGTAATTCAACTGCACTAAAGTTTCCTTCCTCCCTTTCTTTTTTCCTTTTTCATTTTTAAAAATCATTAACTGCACTAATGCGAAGAATTTCAAGATGTATTTATTTATTTTGAGTTTCTAACTTCACACTACCTGACCGCAGGCCTGACGCCATGACGACAGATTACTTTAAAGCGATGTCAAAGTTGCAATTTTTCGGTGTTGCTAAACGTAAACTCCAATTAGTTAATCAGAGATTAACATAATAGTTTCTTGTTTTGTGAAACAGCATCAATTTTTTAACACTGCTTAAACTTAACGGTTGATTAGTTAATCAACGCTTTAAGAAAGCTTTGTGAAACCGGCCACTAGTTCTCTATTCATATCGGCTAATGATAAATGTCGTTCAATTTAGAAACATTAATGGCCGGTTTCACAAAGCTTTGTTAAAGCGTTGATTAACTAATCAACCGTTAAGTTTAATCATTGTTAAAAATTTGATGCTGTTTCACAAAACAAAAAACTCTCTGATTAACTAATTGGAGTTTACGTTTGGCAACATCGAAAAATTGCCACTTTGACACCGCTTTAAAGTAATCTGCCGTCATGGCGTCAGCCCTGCAATCAGGTAGTGCGAGGTTAGAAACTCAAAATAAATACATACATCTTAAATTCTTCGCATTAGTGCAGTTAATGATTTTTAAAAATGAAAAAGGAAAAGAGAAAGGGAGGAAGGAAACTTTAGTGCAGTTGAATTACTTGAACATATGTGTATGGCAGACACATTTTCTGTTGTGGTACAGCTCAATGGGATTACCATCAGGTGAAATAATTTTAACATGGGGTACAATATGTAGTGCCAATGACATGAGAAAAGCGTAATGTTAACTTGTAGAGCTTCTTCTATTGGCAATTTAATTAACTGTTTGCTTTGCCTTGCAATAAAATGAATGACACGATGAATTATTCTACGTATCAATGGTTTCTGAAAGTATAGGGAATCAGCTGTTGAAATATTTCAGTGGATAATAAGGTAAGTTTATCAGCAACTGATTTGTACCATAAAATAAATTTATTTTTGCTTGTTGCAGGTTCTAGTCAGGTTCTAGTGTGGGACCAAAGAGTTCCATAACTCCTTTGGAAAAGCGATACGTTAAATTCATTATCATCCAAATCATTAAAAGGATTATTTCTGTCTCTTATAAAATCAATTCTACCTTAAGGAGGCATTTCTTTATCGTCAGAGAAGAAAGTGAGGTTGCAGACATTTTGAAATAATTTCGAATTGTTTGTTCTTGAAAATAATTTCCGAAATAGTGTCGTAAAAATTAATCAATAAACCAAGTGAGTAAAAAGTACAGAAATGTCATTATTTTTCATATTTAAGGAACGTTACATTTTTAAATAAAATTATAATTATTTTTTAGATATATGTGAGGAATTTTTATATCAAAAAAGTTTGATAATAACTATGGAAAATTCACTCGTTACTTTTTAATCGCTGGAATTCTATCGATTAATCTAACGCCTGATTAGACAGAAGTAAACGAAGCGTTATCTCTTAATCGAGCTTTGTGAAACACTTAACGGAGCATTAACACTATTTGACGACCGATTAGAGAGCGAGCCGTTTAGTAATCATCGTTAAGTTAATCATCGTTAAATGCGGTTGTTTTCCTATTTAATCATTCGTTACAGAGTTAATCGGAACTTAAATATTTGACGAAGCTTTGTGAAACCGGCCATAAATTACTCACATATTTACAAACAAAAACAATGGTTACTAAGCAATGCGTTATAGAAATCCAATAAATTAACTGAGCCAAGAATTCATTTTTTTTAATATTGTATTTATCAATAAAATGTGGTGTTATTTTTTACACGTGCTTTCAACAATGTAGCGCTAGGAATATTTTAATATGTAAGTACATTAAATGTTCAATGTAAAACCATACAATTTATTTTTATGGTTTTTTTTTTTTAATTATCCCTAGACTTTTCCGATATGTATTTGTGAAGAGATTGTTGGTAAAAAAAAATTATCAGCAAATATAATAATAATTCAATTAATAAAAGAACAGATTTTGTAAATTTGATCGATATATCTTGCAGTTTCCTAAGTTTATTAATTGAGATATAATAATCGGATACTTCCGTGTTCATTTATTAGAAGAACTATACAGGCTGTTCCTAGACCGTCGTTTGAGACTTAAACGGCATATTTCTTAAGGCAAAAGAAAACGTTAAATCAGTAGCTATTTCTTCAAAACTGCGTATTAACTAATTTGGCAAAATATTCACTATCGCTTGAGAACTGCTGTTACAAACGCAGCTGCATATGGTCAGTTGAATATTACTTTAGGCGTTTACGATAATTGGAGCGCTCTATGGATCAAGGTAGAAAAGTAAGATAGCATTTAATGTAAGTAAGAGTGAAAGAATAGATTAACTGGTATACAGACAATTTAATAGTTGACTCTGCTTTCCATCCTTCTGTATACAGACCACAGAAATAACTGGGCACTACATATTGCTAACTTTTTTATTATTAAAGTTACAGATGCGGTTAAATTAGCAAACTAGTAGTACCTTTTGTCCCCATTGCAACGGTACAAAAAAAACACTTGAACATCGCGTTTACGAAATAAAGGGAAAAGAACACTTTTTTTTAGATGGAACACGATGCATATTATTTGACGAATCGGTAGAGAATAAAATTCTGAATTAAAATTGTTCTTTATCATTTTATCGGAAATTAATAATAAAGAAGATACTTTGATTTTTATAAATTTTTACAACAAAACATTTAAAAACCGTTTATGTATTGTTACGAATTTGGGGTTCACAAATTATAGTCGTTAAATTTCAGAACACTTTAATTAACAATTTCACAAAGCCTTGTTAAAGCGTTGATTAACTAATCAACCGTTAAGTTTAATCATTGTTAAAAATTTGATGCTGTTTCACAAAACAAAAAACTATTATATTAATCTCTGATTAACTAATTGGAGTTTACGTTTGGCAACATCGAAAAATTGCCACGTTCACACCACTTTAAAGTAATCTGTCGTCATGGCGTCAGGCTTGGAATCAGGTAGTGCGAGGTTAGAAACTCAAAATAAATAAATACATAGTAAATTCTTCGCATTAGTGCAGTTAATGATTTTTAAAAATGAAAAAGGAAAAAAGAAAGGGAGGAAGGAAACTTTAGTGCAGTTGAATTACTTGTGGTATTACTGTTGTGGTCAGCTCAGCGGGATTACCATCAGGTGAAAAATTTTAACATGGGGTACAATTTGTGGTGCCAAGGACATGAGAAAAGCCTGATGTTAACTTGCGGAGCTTCTTCTATTGGCAATTTAATTAACTGTTTGCTTTGCCTTGCAATACGATGAGTGACACGATGAATTATTCTACGTATCGATGGTTTCTGAAAGTATCAGGAATCAGCTGGTGAAATATTTCAGTAGATAGTAAGGTAAGTTTATCAGCAACTGATTTGTACCATAAAATAAATTTATTTTTGCTCGTTGCAGGTACTAGTCAGGTTCTAGTGTGGGACCAAAGAGTTCCATAACTCCTTTGGATTAGCGATACGTTAAATTCATTATCATCCAAATCATTAAAAGGATTATTTCTGTCTCTTATAAAATGAATCCTACCTTAAGGAGGCATTTCTTTATCGTCAGAGAAGAAAGTGAGGTTGCAGACATTTTGAAATAATTTCGAATTGTTTGTTCTTGAAAATAATTTCCGAAATAGTGTCGTAAAAATTAATCAATAAACCAAGTGAGTAAAAAGTACAGAAATGTCATTATTTTTCATATTTAAGGTACGTTACATTTTTAAATAAAATTATAAATATTTTTTAGATATATGTGAAGAATTTTTATATCAAAAAAGCTTGATAATAACTATGGAAAATTCACTCGCTGCTTTTTAATCGCTGGAATTTTATCGATTAATCTAATGCCTGATTAGACAGAAGTAAACGAAGCGTTATCTCTTAATCGGGCTTTGTGAAACACTTAACAGAGCATTAAGACTATTTGATGACCGATTAGAGAGCGAGCCGTTTAGTAATCATCGTTAAGTTAATCATCGTTAAATGTGGTTGTTTTCCTATTTAATCATTCGTTACAGAGTTAATCGGAACTTAAATATTTGACGAAGCTTTGTGAAACCGGCCATTAAACACAGTAGTAATGAGCTTGACTATCAAATAACACTTTTACAAAATGTACTTTCTATTTATTCGAGATACGAACCCTTCTATCCCCTGGCTATCTTAATAATTAACTACTTCAGACGGATCGTACGCTCATCGATTTGCAATTTGTTGCTGTTAATATTAGCAATGGCGAGTTTAAGTGAACGTGAAATAATTGAAATACTTATGATGCTGGGTTATGGAAATAGACGCAGAAGTTTACAAGACGTTTGTAATTTATTTAATGACACGCATCCAAACAGAAATCAAATTTCTAAATCCGTTGTTGGAAAAACCTTAAAACGCTTTGAACAAACCGGTAGTGTTAAAGATTTGCCAAGGAGTGGTAGACCTAGAATAGCGAAAAGCGATGATAAAAAACTGAATGTTGTATTGGCCGTATCTGAAGATTCCCATTTATCAACCAATCAATTAGCGGCCAATCACAATATTTCACAGTCATCGGTCGTTTCAATTTTAAAAAGAGAAAAGTATAAACCTTATAAGGTACAACTTCTACACGAGTTGACGGAAGATGATTTTGATAGGAGACTACAATTTTGTGAAGAAATGTCAAATATTTGCAATAATAATGCAAATTTCGTCAACAATATTATTTTCTCTGACGAGGCTACCTTTTGTCTTATCAGTGAAGTAAACAGACATAATTGCAGATATTGGTCATCGGAAAATCCTTTTTGGTTTATGGAGCACCATACGCAGTACCCCCAAAAGGTTAATGTTTGGGTTGGCATTCTAGGAGGTCATATTATCGGTCCCTTTTTCATCAATGACAATTTAACTTCGGCTCTGTATTTGCAGTTATTGCAAAATGAAATTATACCTGCTTGTGCTACGCTGTATCCAGATGAAAACAATGAACACCTTCCCAATAACAGTATCTGGTTCCAGCACGATGGCGCCCCACCACGTTATGGTGTCACTGTTCGTCAATATTTGGATAACGTCTTTCCAAACAGATGGATTGGGAGACGATGAAGTATTGAATGGCCAGCTCGTTCGCCTGATTTAAGCCCTTTAGATTTTTTTCTTTGGGGATACGTAAGAAACAAGGTTTACAAAGATAAGCCCAACGATGTCGAAGATTTAAAAATCCGAATTACCAGAACGATAGAAAAAATTCCCCGACAATTTTTACAAAAGTCTATTCAGGGTTTTGTAAATCGATTGGGTCATTGTCAAATTAGAAATGGAGAACAATTTTGAAACGGCCGCGGATTTGCTTATAAACAATTCGTGATTGATTTTCGATTGTGGAACAAATTACAAATGACAGACAAATATTGTTTTTCGTAGAAGTTCTAGTAACGCCGGAAACGTGCTACCTACCTTTACAGGTATCGCAAGTGATAGCCGTGACAGACGTTTCGGCGTCGCCGGCCAGCCCCAGTGGGATAGGGTGGGTAAAAATAAAATAAATTAAATCTGAGCTAACATACAATACCAATAAAACAAAATAAAGGCGCCACTTAATTTCTTTTGGGCTATGGGGAACCGCGGGGAAAAATCAAGAAAACCACGACTCATCCAAGATACAATTCAAATACAGTTTTATTAAATGCAAAGAAATTATAAAATAAACATCATTTCAGTGAAACGCAAAACAGAATATTAAACTAGTATACACTGAGACAAAATCGCAAAGGTAACGTAATTAAGATCTAAATCTAGCCGCAACAGCGCTAATTACATTTCTCATACCTGAATACGCTTAAAGTAAACACATCGGTGTCTTTAAAAATAACAGGAACGGTACGCAAAAATGTCAAACGGCGAACCCAAATCAAATCAACCCGCAATGCGTAAATACACGCCGTTATCCGGTAGGAATGCTCGTAAAATAAAACAAGAATAACGAAAGGCAGGCAAACCTTTTCCCTGCGCGATTCGCACGGCGATCGTCGTGGTGGGCGGCTCCAAGGGGGTTCGCTAGGACTCACGGGACCGTGCAGATGCGGTGAACGGCCACAAATACCGTGAATTCGGGACGAAGACGGCACAGAGGTAAAGGGTACCCCTGAACTAAAGCCTGTAAGGAAGGAAGATACGCGATAGAAAGTGTCGAAGCGAAACAGAACAAACAACGACTCGCCTGTCCGCGGAACTACTTGGAAGGGAACAGGCGTAGACAATACGAATGTATTATAATTTTCTTGTGCAACAGGTTAATCTAGCAATAAAAGCTGATGTTGAATCCCCCAACAATAATTTTTGGGCGAAAACACACACAAAGAAAACACACCAACACGAGACGTATTGTTGCACCGAGAAGTACGAGGACAATTCTGTTCTGAAAAGTCGCTTCGCGCAGGCGAACGGAAAAGAGAGGGGGTTAAAACAGGAAGAGATAGGGTGCCTCCGCCAACCGTGACAGAATCTTACGTCAACGAGGACCAATGGGCTTAAAGACCAGGGTTCAATTTCTGTAAAGCTAACGTGGGAAAGAAATCGCTGATTTCACAATATGTTGCAATAATGCGTAAATCAAAAAGGCTAAATAAAGAATCTATGCGACCGGAAAATTAACTTTCAAAACCCCAACTTTTCCTTATCCTAACTTTTACAGGAAAACAAATAACACTGGGGAAATACTTTGAAAGCAAATCGGCGGAACGCAAAAAGTTCGCCGGGCGGTCTGCGAAAATATTTCACGGGGAGCAATATACAGGGTGATTCGGGGTCGGACAGAAATTGAACGGTAACAAACGGTTGCGACGGGTCGTTGCAGGTTTACAAGAGGCAATAAATTTTAAGTACAAAACACTTTAGTAACAGCAGGCTATTGCCGAGTTTTAAAATGTATTCGCCTTGTTTCATTTTTGTGAAGGAGTGTCAGTCATGCTTTAATAGGAAAAGGGCCGTTTATATAAGATGAGATGATTTTCAAAATCACTGTGGGGTCTGGTTGTTTTTGGAAGGCGATAACTTTAGAACGAATGTTAACTTTCGCAAGGGAAACAATAAATCAATCACTTGTAAAACGAGTGCATGTTCAAAATTTTAAAAGAAAAGAAACAGGCTTCGAGATGGGACATTTACGGTGAGTTATGCGTGTAAATTTTTTAGTGGGGTGTTTTCTAAAAGGAGGAGTGGACGGGAACTTTTCGAAAACGGTATCGATTGGTCGGGGGTGTTGTCAAGCCCTTTTCGAAAATCGGGTGGGGCTTACTAACGAGGGTGGAAAGGGGAAAAGTTATTTTAAAGAAGAGAGTCAGATTTTGTCATCTGAAAAGACCGGTTGAATACCAAACGCCGAGTTGCAATTTTGAATTTAGTAGTTTGTCTTAAGTAAGTTGTGTTCCATAATCGTGTTTTTCAGTAATCATTACGGGTGTAGCTTCAAGTGTTTGAAAGGCATTTTAATAAATTTTTGCTTTCGCACGCGGGCTCGACGCGAGTGGTTTTAACAGAGTGAGTGGTGCGCAAATTAGTCAGACTTGGACAGTTAGATAAAGGTCATTTAATCATTATTGCTTCGCCGCATTTTTGGTGGTTTTAATTGATTCCAAACCCTTTTAATCGAGTCATAATTGTAGACAGAGAGCTTTGAAATTCAAAAATCAAGTTCGCATTCGAGTCAGTTTGAATTTACATAATTAAACACACAGTTGGTTGACGTTCCCAATCTTGCATTATAAATTAATAGTATTTTAATTGTTGAATTGTCATATTTAAGTTTAAATCAGTGTATGTCACTGGGTTCGTCGGAGTACGCGTTCTGCGACTTGATCAACCAAAGTAGTTAACTTTACCACTAACCTACTGAAATCTCCAGTCTAGTGTACCAACTGTAGAAGTGTTTCTGTCACCTTTGGAAACCCTCGTATCATTTAGTGACCTCGCTCACAACTGGGATCTGAGTGATTACGAGAGTTGTCCCAGTTTGAATCCCTGGTCGAAAGGCAAGTTATATCTGCCGACTAATTAAGTGTGGCCAGCACTAATTTATCACCAGAAATCAAGGCCAAGTTAATTTCCAGTACGAATTTCTTACAAATTCCGATGCCAAAGATACTGAAACGAAACTAAGCGCTCAACTCACGAAACGAGCATTTTTCCAAACCCATGGGTTTTACCAGGTGGGGTTTATTAGCTGAGATATATTGCGGGAGAATATAGAGGATTGACTTTGCGACCGCTGGACTTAAGCACCCATAGTGTACGGTCATTATGAGCGGTCAATCGGGTCCACCAAGTGGGTAACAGCTTTAGGCGACGAAAGTATACAGGGGGAAAATAACCGAGAGTCACTGTACCTCAACCCCTTTACCTGGTTTCGAGTAGAAAAAGTTCCTGGCCAGAAGAATTAATTAACCTAGCTTTAGGAGGGGTCCCAAGGGGACATCCGTGAAAAACTAAAACCGATCACTGTGTATACCTCTGAAAATTGATCACTAAGAACCGCTTCTCGTATCTCCCACTTTTCCCCAAACATCTCACTAATTAGACTGTAGACTCACGTGTCACGCTGTACATTAGTTGATTTGGCCAGAGTGTTGTTTTAGAGTACGATCTTAAGTGGCAATCACTGTACCTAAACAGAGTTCAATAGAGAAAGTATTTTGATTGGCAATCAAATCGAGGACAAAGTCCCGTGAAAATTATTGTGCTGAGCGAACTCGATTCCACCAGAAATTGTGGTTGAGACCGCTATATCGCAACGATATTCGAGAGTGAAATCTGTTAGCTGAGTCCTACTGCATTGCTCGCAACTGCTATAATTGGTAATCGCTGTATTGACGTATAAATTCACGGGGGTTTTTACGCTCATTTACCAGATTCCTAGGGGGGGCTGGTAACGAAGTTTTTTCACCTCGTCTTCTTTTTCTCAATAAACGAAGCACATTAAATTTAATATCTCGCATTTTTATTTTAACGTACTTAGTTCCTTAAATCTCTCAAATTTATTGTGCGACCGCGCCAACAACGAGTCTTGAGTTACGTCACAGGTAAGGTCCGACAAATTTAGACGATCAGGACTTTTATTGAAGTAAATAAAACACATAGCCGGTTAGTTCAGTAAATCTATTTACAAGGCAGAAGTTAAATTTTGACGGCTTCTGAATTACGTGTCAATTAGAGTAATTTCTTTTCCATTGTGTTGAGACAGTTTGCTGTAATTGGTTGTTCCGTTTAACAACAAAATCAGTGACGTGTCGGCGCGTTACAATTTGAACACTTACTTTAATTTAGTTAGTTATTAATTTGTTTTTAATGATAAGATTGTGATTGATAAGTTTATTGCAAATAAACGAGTCTAGTTACCGTGTTAATTAATTCTGCTAATTTAATAGATCTTTAATATTTGAAATTTAAGGCACTTTTTCTCATTTTTTTTCAAACGTAACATACTGAACATTGTATACCGTTGAAAAGATAATAGAATGAACTATCGAAATCAATAATCAGAAATATAGGTTGTCGTTTCAAACAAATATCGATGACGTCGTAACTTAAAAACAATTGAAGAAAAAAAAATGCAAGTATCCTCAAATGTAGATAATAATTTCATAACAAACTTTTGTATTGAACATAATTTCCTAAAATTAATATTAACGACAACAAGTCGCCGTCTCCATACTTTTAACTAAGCCTGTATAAGTAAAGATACGCCGTCTCCATGTAAACGTAGGTCGCTTATTGGGAAAACATATCACAGAATACCGTACATCTCTTCATTTCACTCGATATGATTTCGATGCATTTCCCCTCTTTCTCGCTTGCAAAAACAGCACGTTATGTCTTATACATATTTATTGCGCAGTGGCCATGCGCCGGTCACACAGCCAGCCTGATTAGTAATATTTAATTAGCGTAAATAATAAAATTGCTTAAACGTCTGCAGTTTCACGTGGATATTTTTATAAGGTCAAATAATGCAATAAATTTTATAAAAACGGGTAATCTTGTGTTTTAGCAATCCCTAACACGTGCGTGTGCGAGAAATTAGCGTTTAATGCTTGGACGTTTATTTAAAGTGACGTTAGGGTTTCCAGTTCCCAGTTTTGTATTTTAGAGGATTTGATAAAATAAAATTAAGAACCAAGGATGAAAATAAGAGACATCGTTCTTTTCAATAAAATTCTCTTTTATGGTATTGGTAACGACATTAATAAAAACCTGGTTAAGTGCAAATCAGACTCGAGCGCTGAGGGTTCTGTAGGTACCTAAATGCTGCTTTCTACTTTACTTTGTATGCAATAAAAAGAGCGATTTTAATATGCAACGTATCGTAGTCCTTAATTGAAGCCAATAGTAAGTACTTAGTTATTTAATTATGAACAAGAATAAAAATAGCTACTATTGTCCTCTAGTCTTGATATTAAAATATGGGACAAGATTTATTTTTGAGTCTAAAAATGGGGGCGTCCTTTAAAACAAAGGACGTCTGGCAAACTTAAGTAAAGTGTTTGTGTTGAATCTGAAAAGCCATTTTCTCTCTAGGCTTCAACGGTTCAATGGGTAGCAATATTTTTAATGAATTTATATGCATTATCCCTTCACGACCTTTTTACTATACAATAAGTCAGTCATTGAAAATAGATTAACTTTAGAGTGCAGATCCTTCTGCGAACCCAGGGACCAACCGTTCGCTCACTCTTTATAACTGGGTTCACAGGTCAGAATCTGAAGGAACGATATACATCAGATTTTTTTCCTTTTACACAAGGGAGCTGCTCCAAACTCTTCAGGAACTTTAAGCTCTGTATTCCGTTTCACAAAACAGTTTTCCATTGAACAACTAACTTTGAGCGGCTCCAGGATTTAAGACCTGGGGCGTCAAAACTTGAAATGGAAAGCAGCTATCGTGGACAGATCTGAATCTAGATTCGGAGAAACGTTTCAGTTGTTAAGACTCCTCTAGAATTACCCGGCATCAGTAACGATTAACTTTATCGAAAAAGTCCACAACTCCCGGACTATAATATTTGCTAACATTCACACTCTAAATATTCAATAATTGAACATGGGCAAAATAGAGATTGCTAAAATATCAGTTTAGGTACCTGCTCTTCTTTTATATACATTACTGACCCTAAAAATATCAGAAAACAACTTTCAATGCGACACTCTGATGGGTGTAATAAATAATATTAATTTCGATGCCAAGTGCCGACCATGTGCTGAAAAAGTTCGTTTTGCCCTATTGGAAAATTGCCGTTAAATTGCCGAGGTTAAACTCATTGACATTGTATCGAGTGAAATAGAGAGATGTACCGGTGTCGATGATATGTTTTCCGTGGACTTATAGGGCAAGGCGTATCTTTTACTACTATATCCATGCGTACGCTTATATAGCAGAGCCCTCTATTGCCCGAACATGCTAGAATGATCGAGTAGTTTCCAGTCATGTTCTGTGACGCAAGGTGGCGTACTGATGCTAAAAATAGATCTGTTTGCGTGACGGATGTAACATTATGTCAGAGTATGTCAGGAGTTTTGTAAAAATCTTTTAATAAAATTTTTTTTTTATAAGATGCATGTTTATGTTTCTCATAGATCACCCGACATTAACTCCTACTTAGACTCCTGTAAATACTATAGAGAATCTGAAACGAAGGGCACACATAAATTATGCATAAATATCTCGGAAACCATTAAAGTAGTTGCATTTAAGGAAAATGAGTTATTCATCATTGAAAACTGTCAACTCCTGTGGATTCCCTGTAAGCTCTTTGTAAAGTATACGGTTCAACTTTTATCAGAAAAGTGTTATTCCATCTTTATAATCAAACAGAGAGTAGTCTAGTTCTCTATATTTTTTTTATTTTTTGAAATTTTCCAATGTATTGTGACCACTTCAATCGCCAAAATTTTTAGAAAAAATAATCATCAAAACAATACATTTTAGCTAGAATATATGTTAATACAAAAGACGTCCCAAGCAGCAAGGTGTCGTCTTTTTCACGTCAAAAATTGGTCATCGTTTACGTCGAATGACCAACGTCAATGACGTATTAAAGACGTAAAAATGACGGGCAAATGTCACAGCCCGGCGACGTCGTTTTTGTACGTCAAATAGTCGTGTATTTTTGGCGTCATTTTTAATTGTATTATCTATGACGCATAAGTAACCAAGAAACTAAATCATATTTTAATTTTTATTCAAATATCTGTACATATGTATACATTTACCTACGAACAATAAATAAATAATTTAATATTTTAAATAAATTCATACATATTTTTTAATATTCCAAATAAAAATAACATAAAAAGCTATTACTAAACAGTTTGATTCTACTCTATAGTGAAATAAAACAATTGAATTGAGTCCCAAATTCTATCACAAGGACCGTTAAAATATTAATGTAACAGGTTATGAAATATGAGTTACCAATACCCACCTTCTTTACACAGTTTGCTAATAACTAGGCTTAGGATAATTATGCGTTTGCATAATTGCATATGCAAATGCATATTTGGAACATTTTTATACATAAATGCATATTTAAACTTTTTAGGGCATTAATGCATAATTTCCTGCATTTTTTTGTTTTAATTGCAAATTTGCGATTATTTCTTATTGCCAAGTGCAAACAATTTTATAGCAGATAATCTGAACAACCAGTGTTTCAAAATCAGAATACTTGGAAATAATAAGAGGATTAACAGTGTATGAAAACCGCCGTTGTTTACTGCGACCGCACATTATCCCACGAATTTCCAAGTATTTTGTCTGCGTTAATAGTACTCGTACAGACCATGGTATGGGGTAGCTCTCTTTCTAATTTTACCAGGAAATTCTGCAGAAAATTTCATCAACCTTCAGTAGTCGTATGCTGATTGCAATAGGATTAACATCTCTCAAGATGCCAAAAGAAAAAAAGTGTGTAAGTGCAATTGTAAACCAGTTTGTGGAGGACTACGATGATTTTATAACGGATGGGCGTCTGACATTTTGTAAATACTGCGAGGTTCATGTTACAGCAACCAAAAAGTTTCAAGTCGCGCAGCATCTTCAAACCGGAAAGCATGCAAGTAATAAAAATCGCAAAAGGGGAAATAACGAAAGGCAAGTGTTAATTTCTAATTTACCGACGCCTGGACCTAAACGTTCAGAATTCAATGCAGAACTTTGTAAGGCTTTTATTTGCGCAGACATCCCGTTAGCTAAGTTAAAAGATGAAGTTCTTTGCCATTTTTTGGAAAAGTATATAAAGCAAAATATTCCAGATGAATCGACATTAAGAAAAAATTATGTTTCTGAATTGTATACATTAACATTGGATAAATTAAGAGCAAAAGTAAAGGATCATTCTATTTGGGTGTCGTTGGATGAAACAACCGATGAAGAACAAAGATGCATAGGAAATTTTGTGTTTGGTATATTAGGGGTTTCTGAAGAAAAAAAGAAATCATATCTGCTGACTTTAAAAGTGTTGGACTGAGTAAATCATTCAACAGTCGCTGCTTTTTTCAACGACTCTTTAAGTTTATTGTGGCCGTCTGGAATTTTATATGAAAAAGTGCTAGCGGTTTGTAGTGATGCTGCACCATATATGTGCAAAACAATGCGGGGATTGCAGGTTTTATACCCAAACATGATACATGTGACCTGTTTAGCACATGGCTTACATCGAGTAGCTGATTTAGTTTGTAATCTTTATTCAAATGTTAATGTGCTAATATCATCTGTGAAAAAGATTTTCCTTAAGGCACCAAGTCGTATTCAGAAGTTTCGCGAAATTTCGGGTGACATTCCACTTCCACCTGCGCCAATCATTACAAGATGGGGAAGTTGGATCGACGCTGCTGTGTATTACGCTGAAAATTTTGAAATTGTGAAGAAAATTGTTGATGAATTCGACTCTGAGGAAGCACAGTGCATCGAAGAAGCACAGAGTATTCTGAGAAAAAAAGGTATTCGAAAAGATTTAATTTTTATTCGAGCTAATCTGGCATGCATTTCGACTGCAATCTCCAAGCTAGAAGCTAAGGGTCTATCTTTACAAGAAAGCATTCAAATAGTAGAACATGTAGTTAACGGTTTAGCAAAACTCAAGAAAAATGTTTTTACCAATAAATTAAACGAAGTGCTGTCAAAGAATACGGGCTATCAGCAACTGAAGAATATATGTGAAGTGTTGCAAAATGAATCGACCCTTAATGAAAAAAACGAACATTTAAGTGTCAATGACGTTGTAAAATACGAATTTGTACCAATAGTGTCCTGCGATGTCGAGAGAGTGTTTTCTCAGTACAAAAATATTCTCGCCGACAATAGGCGCAAATTTACTTTTGAGAATTTGTTACACCATGTTGTAGTTAAATGTAATTATAATTTGTTTCTATAATAACGACTAAATAAATAATTTAGAATTAAAAAAAAAGTTTTTGTTTTTTTGTAGCAAAATAATGAAGAATGTGGTAACATAAAAAATATTATTTATTCTATAAAAGTTAATTTTTAATGCATATTTAAGTGCATATTTTTGATGATTTTAGTGCATATGTGCATGCATATTTTGAAGTTTTTTAATGCATAATTATCCTAAGATTACTAATAACTAATACAAAGCCAGTACACGTACAAGTAGAATATACTTTAGTTAGCTAATACATAATAAATTAACGCTTAAAAGCAAATCGCACTAAACTTAAGCACCATGGGCACTACGATTACGATACGCAAGAACAATGTCCCAATGTCGAGTGTTGGCGCATGCGTCGCATACCCCGTAATAGAAATCTAATAAATTTCTTATGTATTAAAATGGTATTAATTAATATATTCAATCATGTTTGTAACTTATATTTTCCTACAAAATCTAATATCTTGTCAAATCTATAACTAAACTTATTATCGAAACGAAACTTTTAAAATTAGTGTCAAATTTATGTTATTAAAGTGACGTTCTATTCACGTGATTTATAAACGTCAAATTTTAAACAAAATTTTTACGAAAAAATAACGTTTAAAACTGGTCATTCGACGGCCTCATTTGACGTGACCAATTTTGACCAAATAATGACGTGATAAAAACGACTGCTTGCTGCTTGGGGTAGAATTGAACGGGCAATTCAAAAATGTAATAATATATATCTATTTAAAATAGGAAATTTCTATCGATTTACGGTAGAACCGGAAGCACGGCATTATTTTATATTATTTGAATAGATCGTTATCGATTTATACAAATTTTCAGTGACCTGTAAGGAGGAGTTTCCAATATCTTCTAATAGGCCACTCATCGTGAATGTCCCTGTATTATCGTAACAAATTAATCAAGCAATTTACATGTTGAAATGATAACTTAATATGCTCCATTTTACATTTTGTAACGATTTCCAAACCACAAATAATTTTGAACTATGTACTTAGAAACATTTTTAATAATAATAATTTTGAATAAAATAAATTTTATCAAATATTCGAATTGTAACAATTGTAACTTTTAATATCTTACAAACGGTTCTTCCAAATATCAATAATATTGTGGCGCGTCACCCGGCTTACTACGTCAAACTGGAGGCGTCAAGAAGTCGGTTCGTTATGCGTCATTGGCCGTCACGCCACCATCGAACAAACTCGAATCTTCCAGCTTGGAAAATTCGAGACGGCAGCAAAGGATATAAAATCGGCCGGAGTTGACTCAGGAGTCAGTCGAATTCTAACAGCGATCGTCGAAGTTAGATTTTAGTATGTAAATAAATTGTTACAAATAAATTAGTTTATAAGCATTATTAAATCAGTTTTTTACCGAGTGTTTTATTCGCTAACTCCAAGGTGGGACCTGCTATAAAGGAGCGACCGAGGGAATATACCACCGCCGAGGATGTTCGCCGCATTGTGGAACAGGTCTTCAAGCAGAAGAAGCCGCTGGTGTGTTGGAATTGCCAGGAGGAAGGACATGTTCGCAGGCGATGTCCAAAGCCCAGACAGGATCCAAGGAAGCCACAGTTAAACTAAGCCGGGTCGGTGCAGAGGGGCAAACGTCGACCCGTATTCAAAGGCCCCCAAAGACGAAATCCAAACAAGTAATATCCCTACGACAGTTAACCAGCAGTGTCTTTGTGGATGTTACCATTGATGACATTCCTCACATCATGTTGTTGGATACGGGTGCGACGAAGACCATCCTAAGACCCGACGTCATCAAGTCATCTGGACGCACCGAGCCGACCAAGTGGAGACTGAAAACTGCAACTGGAACATCAGCAACTGTCCACGGTGAAGTAGAGGTTATCATCACCATTGGTTCAACTCCAATAAAACACCGTGCACTGGTAGCAGACATAGGGGACGAGGCAATTTTGGGCATGGACGTCATGTGTGCCCACAGGTTTCAATTGGACTTCAAGTGTGGCCTGATGGCGGTCAATAATGAGGAGTTGGTTCTACATTAACCAGGAGACGTGGCCGCTCGAGTAGTCCTCGCTGAAGACGTTGTATTACCCAGCAGGACTGAGGTTATCGTCGACGCAAAACTGAACGGTGTTTTTCAAGATGGGCAAGTCATTATGGTTGAACCTAATACTGATGATCAGAAGATTGGAAGAGGAGTCCTCGTTGGGAAAATGTTGTTGACGGCGAAGAAGGAAGTACCTGTCCGCCTGATGAACGTCAATTGTTTCTCCGTCAATATCAATAAAGGAACCATCTTGGGAAGCTGCACCATGGTGTTCTCCATCTCCCGCCAACTTGAAACAAACGTGCCAGAAGCGAAAGTCCCAATGAAGTTATGGGAAATGGTTATGTCAACAGCCCAGGAATTGACTCCAGACCAGAAGACAAAAGCAAAGAATCTGATCGGCCGTTGTCAAGATGTATTCGAGGTAGAAAATGGATCCAAGGGAAGAACTGATGTCGTGAAACACAAAATAGAGACTGGAGAAGAAATACCTATCCGTCAAGCTCCAAGGCGATTACTGTTGGCGAAGCATGAGGAAGCGGAACGCATTATTCGTGAGATGGAAAAGGATAATGTAATAGAACTATCAAGCAGCCCTTGGGCGTCACCAGTAGTGCTTGTGAAGAAGAAGGTTGGATCCACCAGGTTCTGTGTAGACTACCGGTTACTCAACAATGTCACCAAGAAGGACAGCTATCCCCTGCCACGGATTGATGATACCCTGGACACCCTGGCCGGCTCAAAGATCTTCTCAACTTTGGACTTAAAGGGTGGATATTGGCAAGTGGAGCTGGCGCCTGAAGATCGAGAAAAGACGGCGTTTTCCATTGGTATGGGTCTGTGGCAGTTCACAGTGATGCCACTCGGATTATGTAGTGCCCCAGCGACATTCTAGAGGTTAATGGAGACGGTTCTGAAAGGTCTGTCCTGGACAACGTGCATGTTGTACCTTGATGACATAATTGTCGTGGGAAAGACGTTCGACGACCACCTAAGGAACCTGGAAGCAGTGTTCCAGCGGCTTCGCGGAGCTCGACTAAAGCTTAGCCTCAAGAAGTGTCACCTGTTCCAGAAGGAAGTGAATTACCTGGGGCACATTGTTAATGGAAATGGAATCGCCGTGGACCCTGTGAAGATTCAGGTGGTGAAAGACTGGCCCAACTCCCAGAAATAAACACCGAATAAGGAGTTTCCTTGGCCTGTGCACTTACTATCGGCGCTACGTTCCGGGATTTGCAGACATTGCTAAGCCGTTGACAAAACTCACTGAAGAAAGTCGTCCATTTGAATGGGACCAACAGTGTCAAATTGGCTTTGAACAACTAAAGCAGTACTTGATTAGTGCTCCTATTCTGAGTTATCCTCTCCCGGAAGGAAAATTCGTCGTGGACACAGATGCTAGCAACGTTGGGATCGGTGACATACTCTCCCAGATACAAGAGGGGCAAGAGAAGGTGATCAGCTACTTCAGTAAAGTCCTATCAAAGCCGGAACGAAACTATTGCGTTACAAGAAGGGAATTGCTAGCCGTCGTAAAAACGATAGAACACTTCTACAAGTACTTGTACGGTAGACGCTTCCTGCTGAGGACCGACCATGCCGCTCTAAAATGGCTACTCCGTTTCAAGAACCCAAAAGGGCAAGTTGCACGATGGATCGAACGACTTCAGGAGTACGATTTTGAAATTCAGCATCGGGCAGGAACTAGCCATCGAAATGCCGATGCTTTGTCGAGAAGATCCTGTGCCGAAGACTGTAAGCACTGTAGTCGTTTGGACGAGAAAGTAGCCACGACTGCGAGGACAGCCATTGTTGACGACAAATGGCAAGCCGAAGAACTGCGAAGAGACCAGGAGAACGACCCGGATTTGAAATTAGTGCTAGAGTGGAAAAGCAGGGACGCAAGGCCTACCTGGGAAGAGGTAGCACCATGTGCACCGTCCGTAAATCATACTGGGCGCAGTGGGACTCCATAGTGTTGGATCGTGGTCTTCTGAGACGAAGCATAGAGAATCAGGAAGGCATGGAACAGAAGACACAGTTACTAATCCCCAAGAATAGGGTGCCAGAAGTTCTGAGGGAACTTCACGATGGAACTTCGGGAGGGCACCTGGGAGTTAAGAAGACTACGGAGAAGGTGCGCGAAAGATTTTACTGGGTGAACTGCAAGGAAGACGTGAAGGACTGGTGCAGAAAGTGTGCAGTCTGCGCAGCCAGTAACGGTCCCCATAGGCGGGGCAAGGCCCCCATGAGACAGTACAACGTTGGAAGTCCTTTTGAGACAGTTGCCATCGATGTAGCCGGCCCGTTTCCAGAAACGAATGGTGGAAACAAGTACATCGTCGTGGTAATGGACTACTTTAGCAAGTGGGTTGAAGCTTACGCCCTACCTAACCAAGAGGCAGTCACTATTGCGGAAGTCCTTGTCAGGGAATGGATCAGTCGGTATAGTGCACCTATGGAACTGCATTCAGACCAAGGAAGGAACTTTGAATCGGCATTGTTCAAGAACGTGTGTACTCTACTCGGCGTACGAAAAACTAGAACAACTCCACTCCACCCACAGTCGCACGGAATGGTGGAAAGGTTCAATAGAACCATCAACCGACATTTGTCCAAGGTCGTTTCCGACCATCAGAGGGACTGGGACACGTACATCCCCCTGTTTCTAATGGCATACCGCTCATCCGTTCATGAGACAACAGGGGAGACTCCCGCGAAAATGGTATTCGGGCGAGAGCCGAGACTGCCCGGCGACCTAAAGTTTGGTGTGAAGCCTGGCGAAGTCTCTGTCGACGAAGATTACGTGAGCAAATTACGCAGGAAAATGGATGATATCCACAACCAAGTGCGTCACAATATACAGACGGCCAGCGATCGGATGAAGGAGCACTATGACATCAACGCTCAATACGGGGGATACCAACCTGGAGCACTGGTCTGGCTTTATAACCCCCAAAGACGTCGAGGCCTCTCCCCAAAATTGCAGACCTCTTGGGAAGGTCCTTACAAAGTGATGAAACGGATCAACGACGTCGTTTACCGCATCAAGAAGGTCCCCCATGGCAAACCCAAAGTAATCCACTTCAACCCGATAGCCCCTTACCATGGAGAAGCAGATGAAGGGACAGTACAAAGGGCGCAAGTTTCCGAAGTGAACTTCGAAACCTTCATGTCTCATCACGCCGAAGGAAGCAAGGCACGGTTTGCAGTGACCACGGAGAAGCAACAAGATCTCTTTAAAGTGCCACTGGAGTACAGTCTGGCCCACTGCGTAGCAGAAGACCTGAAAATGTCCAAAGGAATCGCTCAGGTGTTTAGGAAGAAATTTGGCCAAATCGAGGAGCTACGAAGACAGCATCCCGTGGTAGGCAAGAGCTTGCAGATCATTGATTCGACGGCAGATCGGAGGCGCCACGTGCATTATTTAGTCACTAAGAAGACATCAAGCGGTAAACCTGACTATCAAAGTATGTGGAGAGCCCTATATAGCCTGAGGAGACAGCTAATAGAGAACCACCAGATGAAGTTAGCCATCCCCAAATTGGGCTGCGGATTGGACGGACTAGACTAGAGAGTAATTCGAAGCATGCTGGAAGTCATCTTCGACAGAACAGGAATTGAAGTCCTAGTCTGCAGCCACCACCCACAGGCAACAGTCAGCAACAGCAAAACCGTAGACTGTTACTTCTTCCAGACGGGAAGTTGCAAGAATGGTCCAGCTTGTAGATTCCGACATCCTCCTTCAAGACTATCACCAGGAACATTTAGAGACGAAACGTTTTTAAGAAGGGGGCAGTGTGGCGCTCCACCCGGCTTACTACGTCAAACTGAAGGCGTCAAGAAGTCGGTTCGTTATGCGTCATTGGCCGTCACGCCACCATCGAACAAACTCGAATCTTCCAGCTTGGAAAATTCGAGACGGCAGCAAAGGATATAAAATCGGCCGGAGTTGACTCAGGAGTCAGTCGAATTCTAACAGCGATCGTTGAAGTTAGATTTTAGTGTGTAAATAAATTGTTACAAATAAATTAGTTTGTAAGCATTATTAAATTACGGTTAAATTTTTATTCGTTTAAATAAATAAATTTAAACCCGAGAAACGTTACAATATTCAATATTATAAACTCCTGTTCAAAATTAACGCACCATCACAAGAACCGTCGACAGGTTTTTATTTTTGGAACCAGTAACAGTTTATCTTATAAAAGCTGACAATAGGATAACATTACGGCGTTACAACAATTCATGTACACTAATAATCTTTTATATTAATGAATTAAACTTTTAGAGATAAAAATTAAAAAAAAAAATGAACTAATTTGTTGAACACCATAAGCAAAGAAAAACTGAATAACACAAAAAAAATAATAATATGTAGGACCACCTCCAGCTCTGATGACTGTCTGAATTCGTCGTGGTAGCTGCTTGTCAAATTCTGTATAGTTAGTTTCTTGTGAAATGTTATCCCATTCTGCTTGAGGGAGATGTATTGGTTCATGAAGACTTCTGGAAGCGAGTATACACTGTGAATGTTTAGAGTGGAATAATCCATATAAATAAGTGCCAGATCATCTGCCGCTAAAATTCTGGGACAGGTAAACCTACTTTTATTAGCGCGAATATTTTTTTAAAGTTATCTTTTTTTCCAACCCCCCACCCCCCACCCCTTTCTGCAATAACGTCATCGACATTTTTTTTTAATAGCACGCCCCCAATTTTTTAGCAGATTTGGGTAGATTTGAAAATTCTGATTTCATCAATATGCATAATTTGACATTCGCACTGTCGGTACCCGAGAAATTAATTACGAAAGATACACACAAAAAATGGAGGTTCCACGGAAGAAAGATTATCAAGATCTGTCAAATTTACTTGATGATACTTTTTATCATTTATTTCAACTAAGGTGTTGAAACAAATGATTATTTGCCGGTTCGTGCATCAGTTGTTCGTTTGTCTGAAATAAACCGTAGAAAATTTTCCATTTTTTGTTTTTCTTTCGTAATTAATATCTCGGGTACCGTCAATGCAATTGTCAAATTATGCATATTGATGAAATCAGAATTTTCAAATCTACCCAAATCTGCTAAAAAATTGGGGGCGTGCTATTAAAAAAAATATCAATGACGTCATTGCGGAAAGGGGTGGGGGTTGGAAAAAAAGATAACTTTAAAAAAATATTCGCGCTAATAAAAATAGGTTTACCTGGCCGAGGATTTTAGCGGCAGATGATCTGGCACTTATTTATATGGATTATTCCACTCTAAACGTTCACAGTGTATGGTACCTCACTACTTTTTTAGAACATCCCATAAGTGTTCGTTGGGATCCAAGTCTGGACTGCGCGCTGGCCAGTCTAATACGTGAATATTGATCTCATTTAAGTAACTTTTCTGCATAAAAGTAAAGCTATTCATTCTGTTTTCTGTGGTGAGCAGCGGTGCAATTGCAGGCCTTCTACTTTCTAGCTCTGATTCTCTTAGCATTCTCCTAATAGTTACAGGTGATATATCCTAACATTTCTGATTGTTAAAATTTCGTTACTGAATTCTGAATATGTACATCTCCTGTTTCTTAAAACCTGTTACCAAAGAACATGCTCGTCTCTTAAACTTGTAGACCTCTTCCTACCCTGTCCGTCTTCTTGCTTATGCCTCAGTTTCTCAGTATCCTCTATCATCAGACTAACTGATGAATGGTCCTAGCAAATTAGCTACATAACGCACACTTATAGCCGTTTGCACCATGTCTAGTTAAAAATTAAACCAGGTTTAACAGTAAACCCAGTTTGCACCACGGCTTAAACCGTAGTTAAAAGCTCTCTAAGGCCCGGTTTCACCATCGCAGTTTAACTTTAAGCACCGTTTTATTCCTATGGAAACAATTATTTTTGCAATTGTTACTATAGGAATAAAGCGAAGTTTAAAGTTAAACTGTGATGGTGAAACTGGGCCTAAACCAACTCAATTTAATCCGCCGTCCGTGATGGTTTAACGTTGAGTTGGTTTAGCGAGTTTTTAACTACGGTTTAAGCCGCGGTGCAAACTGGGTTTAGTATTAAACCTGGTTTAATTTTTAACTAGACATGGTGCAAACGGCCATTAGTCCTTCGTTCTGCTCTCGTGCAACCCTCAGAAGTTAAATGTCCTGGTCAATTTATGTTTTTGGGATGCGAGAATATAAACCCATATTCTGTTTAATATTCTCCAATTTTCAAAACGTGAAGAAAGTAGGAATTAATGTTAAATTTGAATTTAAGATCCTCGACAATTACCTACCAATTTATTTGTTTGGACGACATACCGGGTGTTCCGCGTCACGTGCTCACCTTTCTAGAATCTTTATTTATTAATCGATTAACCTGAATTTTGGAGACGATAAACTAAACAAAAAATGGAATCTTTCGACATACTGATAGTCGTCATAGGACTTCCGGTTTCGCCGGAAATTATATCAACTTTCTTATTTTAAATGGAACACCCTATATATTTTTACATATTTAAAATCTACGGAGCATTATGAGTCCGAATACGTATCAATTGTTAATTTTGGTTTCCATGACAACGAAAAAAAAAACTTTTTTATTTTTCAATCTAGAAAGCTATGAATCGCATTTTTTCGATCTAATGCGATCAAGTATTTCGAAAAAATCACTCCTTTGATGGTATTTTGATTTTTAACATTTTTACAGTATTTGAAATTTTCATTAGCTCTTAACTCATTTCTTTCAATAGAACCTCATATGTTTCTTAGCTTAGTTCAACAGAACATTTTTTTCTGAGTACGCTGATACCAAATACGTCATATTTTCTTTGAAAGTCATTTGAAATAAAGGGAGTGTAAAATTTCAATAAGACATGCTCTATTTTAAATTATTTTCAAAGATAATATGACGTATTTGGTATCAGCGTATTCAGAAAAAAATGTTCAGTTGAACTAAGCTAAGAAACATATGAGGTTCTATTGAAAGAAATGAGTTAAGAGCTAATGAAAATTTCAAATACTGTAAAAATGTTAAAAATCAAACTACCATCAAAGGAGTGATTTTCTCGAAACACTTGATCGCATTAGATCGAAAAAATGCGATTCGTAGCTTTCTAGATTGAAAAATAAAAAAAAGTTTTTTTTTTTTGTTGTCATAGAAACCAAAATTAACAATTGATACGTATTCCATTCAAAATAAGAAAGTTGATATCACTTCCGGCGAAACCGGAAGTCCTATGACGACTATCAGTATGTCGAAAGATTCCATTTTTTGCTTAGTTTATTGTCTCCAAAATTCAGGTTAATCGATTAATAAATAAAGATTCTAGAAGGGTGAGCACATGGCGCGGGACACCCGGTATATATATTTTTTATTTAAGTAAAAATTTGTTAAAGCAAATAAATCGTTTTTGAATCAAAATATACAGTGATCGCCAAAAAGTCGGCAGCAAATGGGAATAATCTTGATTTTTCGAAAAAGCTTTTTACAGCAATAAGTTCTGCTTGTCTGAAAATCTATTTAGTCCCTATCCGATATACCGAGTGAATTTTACTTAGTTAGAAAATTGAGTTTTTCGAAATGATCAAAATCGTAAAATTGTTATTACGCGGAAACTAATCAAGATTCCTTTAATAATAAAGATTTTAATAATAAATTAAATAAGAATATTCTCAAAATATCATGTACTTAAACTTAATTTTTGGGATGAAAACTACAAATATTTATAATTGAAAAAAATAAAAAAGAAAATTAATTACTGCTTCAGATATTGAATTATTTACCTAAAAGTGATATTTTTACCTAATTGTTACGTTTTTGATGCAAGGTACTTTTTAAGAGAAATATTTTTCATTGATACCTAATACGTATTTAAATGATTTCCAAAAACTCCTGCTCCTCCTACTCCTGTGAATGACTTACTTTCACAAAAACCCTATGAATATTCTTTTACAGCTGCCTAAATGAGGAGATTTTTTTCTTATTTAGTTTACTTTTAGTCAATTAATAAGTAGGCAGAATATGAGATGGCCATGAATTGTCAATTGAAATTACTAAAGGCCTCTTTCATAAAACCACTAAAGAAGACTTCAAATCACATTACAATACAAGAACAAAGGTTGTTTTAAATTTTAAAGTATTTAAAGTCAAGTCCTATTATTAAAATAGCTCTTTAGTAATTTGATATTACGGTAAAAAAATCCAAAGCCATCTCATATTCTGCCTATTGACTTCAACATATAAAAATAAATAAATATCTCCCCCTTTAAGCCACTGTAAACGAATATTTCAGGCTTTCTGTGAAAATAATTTATTAACAGGAATAGATTAGAGTTTTTAGAAGCTGTTTAAATACATTTTAATTATCTTTGAAAAATATTTCTCCTGAAAAGCACCTTGTATCAAAAACGTAAAAAATATGCAAAAATATTACTTTTGGATAAATAAACAAATATCTGAAGCAATAATTAATCTTTCTTATTACTTTTTCCTATTATAAATCTTTGAAGTTTACACCCTAAAAATATTAAATTCTGATGTTAAGTTTTAGTATGAGAAATTATGAGAATATTCTAAAAATTGAAAAATTCAATTTTAACGGAATTTATAGAAGTTATTTTCTGGCCATGATATTATCCAATAAGCTGAAACTAACCCAAACTAAAGAAATCTCATGTTAACTAGTTTCCGAGGAATAACAATTTTACGATTTCGACCATTTCGAAAAACTCTATTTTCTAAATAAATAAAAATCACTCGGTATATCTGATCGCGGCTAAATAGGTGTTTAGACTAGCAGAAATTATTGCCTTAAAAAGTTTTTTTAAAAAATTAAAAATAATTTTTTTCCATTTGATGCCGACTTTTTGGTGATCACTGTATATATTTCGTTCAAACAAATAAATTTGTAGGCCCTAATTAACCGTGAAAATGGTAAATTCAATATGTTATTTTTCTCTATGCACATACACTTTAACAACAAGTCTTATCAAGTAAATGGACGATCTATTCTACAAATATACAAACACTGTTTTCAATTTTTTAACGAATTGATTTTATATTTTCATCAATTGTACATCTTTTTAAAATAGACAGTTTCTGATTTTAAAACTTTTTGCTTTACAAACCGTGACCTATTGCGATCAAAAAGAAAATGCAAAAAATAAGGAAAACATGTTAGGCTTTGTTTAATTACGAAAAGTTGTTAAAAAAAGTTGTTTAGAATTAGAAAATAACCCCAATTCCTAAATTTAGGCGAAGAATTTAAATTTTTGATTATTCAAGAAAAGTTGAAATAATGCATTCATAGTAAATAAGTTTTTTGTAAGTGTCCCATGTTGTGTAATATCACAGGAAACGTATTGAGAAACGGATACCACACGACAAAGGCTTGCTAGAATATTTATATGATTTTTTTTAATTCTGTGTGTTTCAGCTAGCTAAATTTACAAGTACTAAAAATTTAAAACCGACCCGTTACGTCGGGTATAAGTAATAATATAATAATAATAATTTAAAAAGTACAGGGGTGTGCAGATGAGAAATGAAATTCATTGTACATACTGCTACCTACCTGCTCAGGTATCAGCAAGTGATCGCCGTGACAGACGTTTCGGCGTCGCCGGCCAGCTTCAGTAGGATAGGGTGGGTTCGTACAAATTCGTTGCAAACAATAACGAGAAGAAGGAAAGGCGCCACTTAATTTTTTGGCTATGGAAAATCGCGGGAAAACCAGAAAACGCGACTCATCCAAAATATTTGCAATAATATCGCTTTATTTCAGACGGTAATGTTTCAATACAACTACAAAAGTTAAACACAACAATGCACAATAATAAAGAGGCAATGTGCGCTGAAAGCAGCGGACAATTTAATTTGACTTAAAGAATGAAGTTGCGCCGTACGAACTCAAAAATAACCGACTACATTACTCTAAATACAACGCAAGAAATCGGCGCAAAATAAATGCTCACAGGCGAAAATCTAAAACGGATACGTCGTGCCGCGCAAAGACGTGCTTATTGAACAAACGTGTTAAAATAATAGCAACAACGCGCGCAATCACGCTTCGAACAAAAAAAAAAAGAAAAAGAGGAGACCTTGGTGCACGCAGTCGACGCTTCGATATGCCCGTCTAATGACCGGGGGGAGGGGGGAAGGTAGTGGTCGGGGCTGCAGTCGGGCAACGTCGGCAGCGCTTCGGGGCTGTCGGGAGCGTCCAAGCCCCGGGGAAAACAGGTCGGCGAAAGGGCGCCGAAAAAGGTGTCCCCGAAAACGAGGCAGTACCTGCCGGGAAAGAATGGACCCACAAATAAATACGGCCAATACGTGAATCACTACGTAAATAAATACGTAAATCAATACATAGATAAATACGTAAAATGCTAAATAAAGAATCACCTTAGCCGAAAATTAACTTCCAAATCCCATTTTCCTTATCCTAAATTTTACAGGAAAAACTTGTAACACTGGGGAGACACTTTGAAAGCTTATCGGCGAAACGCAAAAAGTTCACTTGGGCGGGTTTGCGAACATATTCCACGGGAAACAATATACCGGGTGTCTCGGGATCGGGCAAAAATTGAACGGTAACAATACATATTAGATACTATTTAATCAAGACTATTTGTAACCATTTATCTGCAAGTGCGAATCTATTCTTTATCTGCAAGTTTCCACCTACAAACAATTTCCGCCTACAAACAATTAAAACTACCGCACCCGCTAGTTTATGAAAACCTACTAGTTAGTAAGCGGACGACTTACAGGATCGCAGAAACTTTACGATACGTTCCGTTATTAAGTTAGCGTAGCGCATCGCTAAAGTTATAGGATCCCACCACTGATACGGTCCGGGTATGATACGGTGTAGTGGACGACAGCTTTTAAAAAATTACATTCTACATTCTACACATATATTGTACTAAACTAATAAACTAATATATCCAATATATATATATATTGCCAACCTAGACGTTGAATTCGACGTGTAACGGCCTGTGGTGTTTAATGTCAAAACCTAACACCCCCCCCCCCCCCCCCCCGTTACGCGTTGAACTCAATCCAAGTATCTAAGTATCTTTTCGCTCTTGGACCGTGCGACTCCTTTAGTCAACATATCAGCTCCCATGTCCTCTGTTCCGAGGTGCTTGAAACGGATGTTCTTCTCCTCTAGCGCTTCCCGAATGAAGTGGTGACGGATGTCGATGTGTTTCGTCCGAGAGTGAAACTCTGGATTGGAGGCGAGTTTTTGTGCCCCCGCATTATCGCGGTGTATTACTATTTCTTCAACCAAAGAGTCGAGTCCAAATTCTCTAATTAGATTTTGCAGATAAATGGCCTCCTTAACCGCTTCAGCGACTCCCATGTATTCTGCCTCCATAGAAGAGAGAGCAACTGTTCTCTGGGCAGTTTCCCCAATCGGCATCCACCATCCCACGCAAGGAATCTCCCTCTTTTTGATACCGGATGCCATGGTCCTTGGTTCCTTGAAGGTAACGGAGAACCCTTTTCGCTGCGACCCAATGAGCCTGCTGGTGGCAATCGTTGAACTGGCTTGACGAGCTGACCGCGTGGGCGATGTCAGGCCGAGTGCCTACAGCGAGGTACATAAGGAATTCAACCAATTCACGATAAGGTACAGCGGTCGTTTCCTGGTTGCTAGCCGTGTCGATATCTCTGGAGAGCTTTGTACTTATCTGCATCGGAGTTGAGACCGGTTTGCAGCCGGTCATTCCAAATCGACAGAGAAGTTCTTCGACGTACACTCGCTGATGTATGAAGTACCCCTCTTCATACTTGGCGAATTCCTTTCCGAGGCAGCATCCTACTTCTCCCAGATACACCTTCGACAGGCCTTCCTTGATTGCCGCAACATCTCTTGGTTTGTCTGAAACTATTAATATATCTTCAACATATGTTACGACAAGGATTAGGTCTCCCTCTGATCCTTTGAAATATACGCATGGATCGGCCTTCGTTGGGGTCAGCCTTAATTTCCGCAGCTCCTGACTTAACCTCTCATGCCACCGTCGACCAGCTTGTCGTAGCCCATAGTGCTTTATGGAGACGACACACTCGGTTTCCTTCTTCAAGCTCTCGTAACATGGTCTTAACTTTGTCCTTTAACGGCTTGTCGCGCTCGGTACGTATTATACGTCGTAGGACTTTCTCCATCATCTCCGGAACTTCCATGTAGAGCTCCTCCTCCAAAGTACCGTTGAGGTAAGCCGCTGTTATATCAAACTGATGAATCGTACTTCCTCTTTGAGACGCTATCGCTGTCGCCAAGCGGATGGAACTCAGACGTGCTACTGGGCAAACGTCTGCCTGTAATCGATACCTGGTCTTTGCGAAAATCCCCTTGCAACGACTCGTGCCTTTCTGCGTTCTACCTCTCTGTTTGGCCCGTATTTGTTTCTTAGAACGATTCTACTACCGATAACACGCTGCTGGACGACGTTCAGTCAAGGTCCAAGTGTCGTTTTCGATTATCCCTCTAAATTCACTCGCCATGGCGTTGCGCCATTTCTGTGAGTACAGACCTGATATAACCGAATTAATATCGATTTACCCCGCAGAACAAAGTTCGAGGTTAGCGAAATTTGCGTCTTGACGATTACGCAATTTAGGTGGTCGACCAGGTCTTCCGGTTAAGATCTTCCGTGGTCGCCCTCTAGCTCTTTTCGGAGCTTCGGATGCTGCCTGATCCCCTATCGGTTGCATCGATTCATTCCGAGTATTTGGAGCTTCGGAACCGTCGTTTTCCTCTTCGATTTCGCCCGTTTCTTCTTTTGCCTCAGGACAGATGCTCATAGAATCGACTTTCGTGTGGACATGTGACGGAGCTTCCTATGCAGTCGTGTGGTATCAGACTTGGCCCGAGGGGGAATTCAAACTCCTCGCGTTCTGCTGATTTAGTGTCCGTCTCGGTGGCCTCGAGGAATTTCACATCCCGTGAGATTATGACTTTCTTTTCCGGGGGTATCCATACACGGTAGCCCTTGTTCTGAGTCGGGTAGCCTAGAAAAATACCGAGTCGAGATTTTACATTAAATTTACCTTCGTTGGGCGAGTTGTCGAAAGCGAAAACTTTGCATCCGAATTCGTGAAGGTGGCTCGCATCCGACGTTTTTCCGTGCCAGATCTCGTACGGAGTCTTTGCTCCCAATGACCTTGGGGGGCATCGATTTCGTATGTAGTTGGCGGTGAAAAGAGCTTTCGCCCAGAACGCTTGTGGCAGCCCAGATTGAATGAGGAGACACTGCCATATATAACATAACGAGCGTCCGATTCATCCTCTCCGCAATCCCGTTTTGTTCAGGGTTTCCAGCAACTGTCGGGCGACGTCGAATACCATGGGCTTCCATGAACTCGTCGAATGGTTTATTCAAGTATTCCGTGCCGTTGTCTGATTGAAGACACTTCAGCGACGCACAAGCGTCGTTTTCTATGATTGATGACGTACCAGTACGTCCAAATTCCTGTTCTAAGTTAAAACATGAGTTCTTTTTTGCACGAGCAACTGAGATTTGAGATTTAAAAAAGCCGTACGTTACTTTTGTAAACAAAATAAAAATAATATTCTTCGTTGAAATGTTTCTATCTATTGTAAATGATCGACATCACCTAAATTCAGTGCAAAAAGTGGCTAAGTCCAACATAATTTTGTATTCTTTTTCAGGGCCTAAGCAAATTTACTAAATTTTTACTTTAGCTCTTTTTGAACACCAGTATCTCAGTGTATCTCAGTGTAAAAAAAAATAAATGCCTGGAGCAATAAATACAAATGTGGGAGTACACTGAAATATTCTGTTTACAATAGCTCGAAAATATAAAAGTGTGACTTAGCTACTTCTTGCACTGACTCCTTCAATTAGTAATCACTTTTTCTTTTAAATCAACAGTCCGAGTTAAAATTAAAAATTAGACTTTTTCATTCCTATAGCAAAGCTGAGATACTAGGCTAGCAAGTTTCATTAGAACCAGCCCACATTTGAATTAAATGAACTAAAAAATTTGAAATTATGTATTAAATGAAATTTTCATGTAAAAATCTGTTTTATTTAAGCTTCAGATTGATATCAACTATTAAATGTGATATACCGTTACAATCAGGAGAAAAAATTCTATCGAATAGAATAGAAAGGTATAAGTTGCATTTAAAAAATCGAAACTGATGATAGTCGTCGAAAGACAAAACGTTTGACTTCAATTCTGCCACCTCTATTCGAAGCAAAATCAAAAAATGCCTGTAGAAAGTTAAATCAGAATTTTTAAATTATGTATAATAAAAGTGATACACAGAAAAGAAGAAAATCGACATTTTTACATTTTCATGAATATCTCAAGAAAAAATACTAAAAAAATCATTATGTTAATGAATACGAGTTAGGCATTGATTCACGAAACTTTTCTTCTATTTAACCAAATTTGTATCTCTTACGGTCTAGGAGATCCCTTCAGTGCACACCCAATTTGAAACAGCCGGTATATTTAGAGACCTATGGATTTAAACGTCATGCACTGATTTTTATACAAGCCATAGGTCACTAAATATAATTTAAAATTTCAAACTAATTGAAATTTATAATGCAGTTTTTACCGTTAAACTCGTCATAAAAATCGAGCTCCAGACACCGAGGTCAGTTTTTGTCTAACTCATATAGAAATAGGCATTCTCTTTCAAAAGTGTCAAATTTGGCCCACCCTGTACAGAGGCTGCTCGAGGGATTCACTGCAATCACAACCGATTTGCAACAAAATTTTGTAAAACTTTCATTATGTTTTGACAGCAAGTATGGCCACCTTGCATGGGATGACTTATGTAACAAACTAGCTTCAATTTGTCAATCCTTATGCAATGTTAGGTCAGAAAACGATCGTAGAATGTCGCTGGTTTAGTTATTCATGAAAATGTAACATAAAACTATCGAAACTATCAGAGCCGTGGAGTCGGAGTCGTGAAGTCGGAAGTCAAAAGCAATTATAGCGTTACCGGAGTCGGAGTCAGAGTCGATAAAACTTACCGACTCCGACTCCTGTGGTTATTTATGTAATCGAAAATGGACCGAATTTTTTTCGTGATTACTTTTTCCACGTTACGTGCGCACTTTAACTGCTACAACTTGATACGTATGATACGGATGAGTATACATGTATCTTGATAAAATTAAAAATGTCAATAGTATGTAATAAGGATTCTGTTACAATAAAAGAAAATACTTGTAGAGGTCTGTGTTGATACAATTGGTTTGTTAAAAAATATGAAGTTATTCCGGCAGGACCTGCTTTCAGGAATTGGGCCAGAAATTAAAAACGTTCTTAACTCATTTTTTTGACGCTAGTATTTTTAAAATAAAAATGCGCACCGGTAAAATAATGCGTGAATTTTCAGTATTCATTTAGAGTCGGAATCGAAGCCGGAGTTTGAGTGTAGGTCGCAGTCGAAGGTTTTAGGTACCGACTCCGCAGCCCTGGAAACTATATAAATAATCTCCAGAACCAGGAAGAAGTGGTTACGAACCATCAGACTTATGTATATTCCGGTTGCTAAAATCTGGCGCTAATTTTTTTATTTCAACATTTAACGAGAGCTTCTTTCATTTTGAAATTTAAAATATTTTTCTGCTTTCCAGGCATTCAAAAGCCTTGTTAAAATGAATATGTATAAATGTATTAAGCATTCACTCTTTTTTCTCGTCAGAGTAGACTAGTTAGGACACACTTTTATTGGTATCATATTGAAATATTTATGTCAGATGAAACGGTTATGTTTTTTTCGATTTCAAGTTTATAATTTCAGTACATTGAAACCACCTCGACTGCAGTAGTGAGTACATTATTTATGCCAGAGTCGGTCGCAGAAGGGTCTTTCTTCGTACTTGGCAGTATAGTCACATTACTGATGTGTAATTGTCATAATATTTTTCATATCAGCTTCTGGCATCTATCAAAATTCATATAAGAAAATCCAAGCAAACGAAAACATGGCTTGCTCTGATGAGAAAAAAAGAGTGAATGCTTAATAAATAATACACAGTTCTATAAATGATTCTAACGACATAGGAGGCGTTGGAATGTTCCGTCTTTCTCTGATTGTGAATTTAGTGCATTTCTGACAGCTGTTTGTCAATTTGACAGAAATATTCGTTGGTACGTTGCATGTTTTGTTGCTGCATATTTTGCACCGAATGTTGAAAATTTACCGTTGTTTTAATTTTCCTGCAGTAAAGGCAATTTAGATACGTGAGAAATTAATTAGTTAAAGTTCGTAATTAAGTTACTGTAATGGCTGACAATAGTATTAATAAACTTCAAATGTCCATTTTTTTTTAATTTTCCAAAAGTCATAGAAACATTTATAGAAACTCTGTACAGGCTGAGTACGCAAGAATTCCTACCCCGTTTAACTCTTTTTTATTTTTAATTTTAGGAAAAAATGCTTAATACAAAACTTAAAAAGACTAATTCAAAGTGTCTTTGTTTGCTCACAGAAAAACAGTTGATGGTCGGATAAACGAGATATAAACTAAACTTAAGTTTTTTAATGGATCATCCTGTATATTATTACGTTTTTCGATTCTACATTAAATTCTAATGAGTCTACATGTACAATGTGAGTAGTATAAGAGCACGAGCCCGACAAACTTAAAATGCAACCCAACATATAATTTTCATTGAAATCTAGATTCACTAAAAACGGCAATTTCCAACTTCGGACATCTCTCATTTCTTTAAAAATGTCAAAATCAATTGTCAGATATTATCAAAAAATAAATAAATATGTATAAATTGAAGTCAGGTCAAAAGCGGTCGTAGGATGTCGTTATTTAAGCTATTCATTACTATTACATCGCAATTGCGAATATCCTAGGACGTGTCATTTTGACTTGCAGTGAAACTCTCGATCTGCGCATCTGCTGATGAACAATAGGGCTGAAACAGCTCTACCGAGGCTGCTCGAGGGCAGAGATCTCGAGGGATCCATTGCAATCAAAAACGATTTGTAAAAAATTTTTTCTATAAATTTGTAATTGTTTTTCGAAATATAAAACCCATGTTCATGTTATTTAGCACTGATACTAAGTAGTAATATTAATATAATATTAATATACAGGGTGTCCCAACAGTGCGTTCTCGGGCTATATGTCGATAACTACTACAGATATCAAGAAAGTTTCAAGATATTTTTTATTTAAAAATTTAAAGGTCTACGACACAAAATTATTTTCACCTACACAATGAATCAAAACGGCGGAATGCAACTTTTTTAAATTTCAAATGCCACATCCTATATATGGTATCAAATGTGAATTGCTTATAAAATTCTACACATTTTTAATGTACCATAATCTGTATAATTCTAACCCTTCTGAAGATATTTAACATTTTATCTAAAAACTGTCGCTTGTAGCCATTATTTTATTTATTCATATTTTATTTATTTTTAACTTTAGAGAAAAGATTTTCGACACAGATGCAGTTGGTACTTTAGCTTATTCTAAGGCATTATTAAATGTATCGCTGCAAGCGACAGTTTTTTGACAAAATGTTAAGTATCTTCAGAACGGTTAGAATTAGACATAGATTATGGTACATAAAAAATGTGTAGAATTTTATAGGCAATTCAAATTTGATATCATATATAGGGTGTGCCATTTGAAATAAAAAAAGTTGCAAAATTTTGTTGCAAATCGTTTTTAATTGCAGTGAAACTCTCGAGCAGCCTCTGTACAGCTGTTTCAGCCCTACTGCAATGTCAGGTCAAAAAGCGATCGTAGGATGTCGCTGTTTTATCTGTTTAAAAAAGTTGCATTCAGTACCGCCGTTTTGATTCATCCTGTGTAGGTGAAAATAATTTTATGTCGTAGACCTTTAAATTCTAAAATAAAAATATCTTGAAACTTTTTTTATATCTGCAGTAGTTATCGAGATACAGCCCGAGAGCGCACTGTTGGGACAGCCTGTATATTAATTTTTAAATTCTATTATATTATTATTCATCCAAATATCGTTTTTCTACAATTACTCAAAAATGGGTGTAATTTTAGTGCGCAAAACGCGTTCTTTCACATTTTTGTGCATTGTGAAAAAAGAATTTCTGACACTTTTTAAATGTCAGAAATTCTTTTCACGGTTCACATTTTTCTATAATATCAGAAATTCATTTTTCACAATGCACGAACGTTTTTTTAAAAATAAACGAGATATGCCCGACTGACGAAAAGTCAAGAAAGACAATTTTTGCTTATAACTTAATAACAAAATAAGATGGTCAATTTCTAATAATAATAATGTTTATTTCCCTAAAATAGAAGGATAAATAAAAGAGAAGTATAAATAAAAATAAATATAAAATATAGTATAATTATAGGAAACATTAAATATAAGGAAGTGCAATCAACAGAAGAATACATTGAAAGGGTAGCAATTATAGTGAAACCAGAAAAGTCATCTTCTGTTTAAAATTATAATGAATAGTTTAAGCAGAGACATCCTACGATCGCTTTTTTTTAATTATAAGTATTAAAAGAGGTAATAAATATAATTAATCCACAAAAGTAAACATGTGTGTGGATAAAAAGTGAGGACAAAACTTGGAAGCGTAATAATAACAACCAATGAGTTATATCACAGCAAAATGCCAGACAATTGATACATATGTTTATTTTTGATCCGCAAGAAATAAGTTTTCAGATAAATTTCCTCACGAAATAAGAAGTTTACAGGTAAATTTTCGTCTGTGCAAGAAACAAATAATTTTCCAGAACGGAGGCGCAAATGTTGAACTTTAAATTTTTACCTGTGCGGTTATTGAGCACCTTTTCTTAGGAGGGCGCAAATGTATCGGTGGCGCAAATGTGCGCGGCACAAGTGTCCCGGATTCTTAAGAATGTACCGTCATGCTAAATTAAAATGATTCCTCTCGACAATTACGTCAGTTGAGAGAGGAGATGTTTGGGACATTCCTAAAACTGAACCTATTTTGATGTTTTAAACATTTTGATCAGAATATCTTTTATAACGACCTGCTACTTATTCCCTTCCATAATATTTTTGATGTGGATGATATTGTTACGTTTCCAGGGTTTAAATTTATTTATTTAAACGAACAAAACACTCTGTAAAAACTTAATCTTATTTGTAACAATTTATTTACACACTGAATCTAACTTCGACGATCGCTATTTAGAACTCGACTGACTCCTGAGTCAACTCCGCCCGATTTTATATCGTTTGCTGCCGTCTCGAATTTTTCAACGCTGGAAAAGTCTAGTCTGTTCGATGTAGGCCCCGGTGGCCTGACGGCCGATGACGCATAACAGCGAACCGAATTCTTGACGCCTTCAGTTTGACGTAGTGCTGAGTGGCTCGCCACACTGCCCCCTTCTTAAAAACGTTTCGTCTCGAAATATTCCTGGTGATAGTCTTGAAGGAGGGTGTCGGAATCTACATGCTGACCCATTCTTGCAACTTCCCGTCTGGAAGAAGTAGCAGTCCACGGTTTTGCTGTTGCTGACTATTGCCTGTGGGTGGTGGCTGCAGACTAGGACTTCAATTCCCGTTCTGTGGAAGATGACTTCCAGCATGCTTCGAATTACTCTCCAATCTAGTCCGTCGAATCCGCAGCCCAATTTGGGGATGGCTAACTTCATCTGGTGGTTCTCTGTTAGCTGTCTCCTCAGGCTACATAGGGCTCTCCACATACTTTGATAATCAGGTTTACCGCTTGATGTCTTCTTAGTGACTAAATAATGCACGTGGCGCCTCCGATCTGCCGTCGAATCGATGATCTGCAGACTCTTGCCTACCACGGGATGCTGTCTTCGTAGCTCCTCGATTTGGCCAAATTTCTTCCTAAACACCTGAGCGATTCCTTTGGTCATTTTCAGGTCTTTTGCTACGCAGTGGGCCAGACTGTACTCCAGTGGCACTTTAAAGAGATCTTGTTGCTTCTCCGTGGTCACTCCAAACCGTGCCTTACTTCCTTCAACGTGACGAGACATGAAGGTTTCGAAGTTCACTTCGGAAACTTTCTTGACCTTCTTGATGCGGTAAACGACGTCGTTGATCCGTTTCATCACTTTGTAATGACCTTCCCAAGAGGTCTGCAGTTTTGGGGACAGGCCTCGACGTCTTTGGGGGTTATAAAGCCAGACTAGTATTCCAGGTTGGTATCCCCCGTTTTGAGCGTTGATGTCATAGTGCTCCTTCATCCGATCGCTGGCCGTCTGTATATTGTGACGCACTTGGTTGTGGATATCATCCATTTTCCTGCGTAATTTGCTCACGTAATCTTCGTCGGCAGAGACTTCGCCAGGCTTCACACCAAACTTCAGGTCTCAGGGCAGTCTTGGCTCTCGCCCGAATACCACTTTCGCTGGAGTCTCCCCTATTGTCTCATGAACGGACGAGCGGTATGCCATTAGAAACAGGGGAATGTACGTTTCCCAGTCCCTCTGATGATCGGAAACGACCTTAGACAAATGTCGGTTGATGGTTCTATTGAACCTTTCCACCATTCCGTCCGACTGTGGGTGGAGTGCAGTTGTTCTAGTTTTTCGTACGCCGAGCAGAGTACACACGTTCTTGAACAATGCCGATTCAAAGTTCCTTCCTTGATCTGAATGCAGTTCCATAGGTGCACCATACCGACTGATCCATTCCCTGACAAGGACTTCCGCAATAGTGACTGCCTCTTGGTTAGGTAGGGCGTAAGCTTCAACCCACTTGCTAAAGTAGTCCATTACCACGACGATGTACTTGTTTCCACCATTCGTTTCTGGAAACGGGCCGGCTACATCGATGGCAACTCTCTCAAAAGGACTTCCAACGTTGTACTGTCTCATGGGAGCCTTTCCCCGTCTGTGGGGACCGTTACTGGCTGCGCAGACTACACACTTCCGGCACCAATCCTTCACGTCTTCCTTGCAGTTCACCCAGTAAAATCTGTCGCGCACCTTCTCCATAGTCTTCTTAATTCCCAGATGCCCTCCCGAAGTTCTATCGTGAAGTTCCCTCAGAACTTCTGGCACCCTATTCTTGGGGATCAGTAACTGTGTCTTCTGTTCCATGCCTTCCTGATTCTCGATGCTTCGTCTCAGAAGACCACGATCCAACACTATGGAGTCCCCCTGCGCCCAGTATGATTTTACGGACGGTGCACATGGTGCTACCTCTTCCCAGGTAGGCCTTGCGTCCCTGCTTTTCCACTCTAGCACTAATTTCAAATCCGGGTCATTCTCCTGGTCTCTTCGCAGTTCTTCGCCTTGCCATTTGTCGTCAACAATGGCTGTCCTCGCAGTCGTGGCTACTTTCTCGTCCAAACGACTACAGTGCTTACAGTCTTCGGCACAGGGTCTTCTCGACAAAGCATCGGCATTTCGATGGCTAGTTCCTGCCCGATGCTGAATTTCAAAATCGTACTCCTGAAGTCGTTCGATCCATCGTGCAACTTGCCCTTCTGGGTTCTTGAAACGGAGAAGCCATTTTAGAGCGGCATTGTCGGTTCTCAGGAGGAAGCGTCTACCATACAAGTATTGGTAGAAATGTTCTATCGTTTTTACGACGGCTAGCAATTCCCTTCTTGTGACGCAATAGTTTCGTTCCGGCTTTGATAGGACTTTACTGAAGTAGCCGATCACCTTCTCTTGCCCCTCTTGTATCTGGGAGAGTACGCCACCAATCCCAACGTTGCTAGCATCTGTGTCCATGACAAACTTGCCTTCCGGGAGAGGATAACTCAGAATAGGAGCACTAATCAAGTACTGCTTTAGTTGTTCAAAACCAGTTTGACACTGTTGGTCCCATTCAAATGGACGACCTTCTTCAGTTAGTTTTGTCAACGGCTTAGCAATGTCTGCAAATCCCGGAACGTAGCGCCGATAGTAAGTGCACAGGCCAAGGAAACTCCTTATTTGGTGTTCATTTCTGGGAGTTGGCCAGTCTTTTACCACCTGAATCTTCACAGGGTCCACGGCGATTCCATTTCCATTAACAATGTGCCCCAGGTAATTCACTTCCTTCTGGAACAGGTGACACTTCTTGAGGCTAAGCTTTAGTCCAGCTCCGCGAAGCCGCTGGAACACTGCTTCCAGGTTCCTCAGGTGGTCGTCGAACGTTTTTCCCACGACAATTATGTCGTCAAGGTACACTATGCACGTTGTCCAGGACAGACCTTTCAGAACCGTCTCCATTAACCTCTAGAATGTCGCTGGGGCACTACATAATCCGAGTGGCATCACTGTGAACTGCCACAGACCCATACCAATGGAAAACGCCGTCTTTTCTCGATCTTCAGGCGCCAGCTCCACTTGCCAATACCCACTCTTTAAGTCCAAAGTTGAGAAGATCTTTGAACCGGCCAGGGTGTCCAGGGTATCATCAATCCGTGGCAGGGGATAGCTGTCCTTCTTGGTGACATTGTTGAGTAACCGGTAGTCTACACCGAACCTGGTGGACCCATCCTTCTTCTTCCCAAGCACTACTGGTGACGCCCACGGACAGCTTGATGGTTCTATTACATTATCCTTTTCCATCTCACCATCTCACGAATAATGCGTTCCGCTTCCTCACGCTTCGCCAACAGTAATCGCCTTGGAGCTTGACGGATAGGTCTTTCTTCTCCAGTCTCTATTTTGTGTTTCACGACATCAGTTCTTCCCTTGGATACATTTTCTACCTCGAATATATCTTGATAACGTTTGTTTCAAGTTGGCGGGCGATGGAGGACACCATGGTACAGCTTCCTTTCTTGATAATGACGGAGAAACAATTGACGTTCATCAGGCGGACAGGTACTTCCTTCTTCGCCGTCAACAACATTTTCCCAACGAGGACTCCTCTTCCAATCTTCTGATCATCAGTATTAGGTTCAACCATAATGACTTGCCCATCTTCAAAAACACCGTTCAGTTTTGCGTCGACGATAACCTCAGTCCTGCTGGGTAATACAACGTCTTCAGCGAGGACTACTCGAGCGGACACGTCTCTTCGTTGATGTAGAATCAACTCCTCATTATTGACCGCCATCACGCCACGCTTTAAGTCCAAGTGAAACCCGTGGGCACACATGACGTCCATGCCCAAAATTGCCTCATCCTCTATGTCTGCCACCAGTGCACGGTGTTTTATTGGAGTTGAACCAATGGTGATGATAACTTCTACTTCACCGTGGACAGTTGCTGATGTTCAAGTTGCAGTTTTCAGTCTCCACTTGGTAGGCTCGGTGCGTCCAGATGACTTAATGACGTCGGGTCTTAGGATGGTCTTCGTCGCAGCCGTATCCAATAACATGGTGTGAGGTATGTCATCAATGGTAACATCCACGAACACACTGCTGGTTAACTGTCGTAGGGATATTACTTGTTTGGATTTCGTCTTTGGGGGCCTTTGAATACGGGTCGACGTTTGCCCCTCTGCACCGACCCGGCTTAGTTTAACTGTGGCTTCCTTGGATCCTGTCTGGGCTTTGGACATCGCCTGGGAACATGTCCTTCCTCTTGGCAATTCCAACACACCAGCGGCTTCTTCTGCTTGAAGACCTGTTCCACAATGCGGCGAACATCCTCGGCGGTGGTATACTCCCTGGGTCGCTCCTTTATAGCAGATCCCACCTTGGCGTTAGCGGATTCTTCCTCCTCTTCTTCTTGGAAGTCCATAGCCGCTCGCACCTTGACATGCCCTCTTGAGACTCGTCTCGCCGCTTCAAATTCCAAGGCATAAGCCAATGCGTTCTTGGACGTCTTCGGATGGGTCATTCTCAATGCCTGCTGGTTGTCTGGGTCACGGATTCCATCTATGAAAGTCTGCACCGTCAAACATTTGAGGAATTCAACAGGAGCTGTGGGATATGCCAACTGGGCCAGACGCGCTACGTCCGCTTCGAATTCCTGAAGACTTTCTCCGGATTTCTGACAGCGATTCCTCAACTGCGCATGGTATACCTCGGTCAGATGGGCCTGTCCGTAACGCATTTCCATCCTATTCACCAGCTTGTCGAAGTCTTCTTGTTCCTCTGGCGGCATCGTCTATAGCACATCGATAGCGTCCCCTCTCAAGGCCACAATTAACGAAGTGGCTTTTTCGCTGGCCGTCCATCTGTTCGGCTTTGCTGCTGCTTCGAACTGTTTGAAGTAGTTGGGCCAAGAAGACTTTCCATCGAACGTTGGTGGTTTTATTTTCAATTTCGAATTTTCTGTTGGTCCTTCCACAATTCGGGTTTCATTGTTTTCTAGTGTTTCTACTGGTGGCTGATCCCCGAACACTCGTAACCCCGCCATGATTTGTTCCAGATTTTTGATCTTGTTATCCTGCTGGAATATTATTTCTTCAATAATATTTCTTCCACATTTTCTTGCAGGTTCCTTGTTTCTTCCGATATTTCTACCACTAGTTGATCGAGTCCTTTTGTTTGTTCTAGAAATTTCTCGTCGAAATTTCTGGATTGCTCTCGAAATTTCTCGTCTAAGTCTCTAGATTGTTCCAAAAATTTATTCTGTAATTTGTCGAAATTTCCAGATTGTTCTAGAAGCTTCTCCTCTAAATTTCTGGATTGTTCCATCAATTTAGTTTGCAACTCGTCTTTGAAGTTTACAGATTGTTCTCGAAGTTCGTCCTTGAAATTTCCAGTTGTTCTAGAAGCTTCTCTTCTAAATTTCTGGATTGTTCTTGAAGTTCGTCCTTGAAATTTCCCGATTGTTCTAGAAGCTTTTCCTCTAAATTTCTGGATTGTTCTCGAAGCTTCTCTAAATTTCCAGACTGTTCTAGAAACTTCTCGTCCAAATTTCTGAATTGTTCTCGAAGTTCGTCCTTGAAATTTCCAGATTGTTCTAGAAGCTTTTTTCTCTAAATTTCCAGATTGTTCTAGAAGCTTTTTCTCTAAATTTCCAGACTGTTCTTGAAACTTCTCGTCCATATTTCTGGATTGTTCTCGAAATTCATTCTTCAAGATTTTATTAAAATCGGCGGGACCACACGAAATTTCGAAAAGGAACGTCTCTGGATCTTCACCAGTTGTCAACAAATCGCATCGGAAACGCTGTTGAAGTGCGCCTTTCAAACCACAGGTTTCTAACTCTCGTTCTTCCAATTCGGTTTTTAATTCGGCCACTTTTAAGTCTTTCAACAACACTTTTCTCGTAGCCATTGTTTTTTTCCGATACTGTACTTATTTAATAATCTGATTAAATTTAATTTACTTTAAATTGTTTATTTATTTGCACAAACCCGCACACCGACACCACTGTTACGTTTCCAGGGTTTAAATTTATTTATTTAAACGAACAAAACACTAACTTAACCGTAATTTATTAATGCTTACAATCTAATTTATTTGTAACAATTTATTTACACACTAAATCTAACTTCGACGATCGCTATTTAGAATTCGATTGACTCCTGAGTCAACTCCGCCCGATTTTATATCCTTTGCTGCCGTCTCGAATTTTCCAAGCTGGAAAAGTCTAGTCTGTTCGATGTAGACCCCGGTGGCGTGACGGCCGATGACGCATAACAGCGAACCGACTTCTTGACACTTTCAGTTTGACGTAGTGCTGAGTGACTCGCTACAATATTGATAATAAAATTACGTTTATGAATACTAAAATATCAGAATTGTTTGAGCGACATGCTCCCCTACGTACAGTCAGAATAAGTAAACAGAAAACCCCGTGGATTACTGACAAAGCCACATTTAACTTTACAAATATAAAACCACGACCAAGTGGGAATAGTCGTTATGTAATCTCACAAATCACGCTACTTAGAGAGAAGAAAGCATATAGAGCGGTACCTAAAACGTCTGAGGTTTATAAAGACTTACAAAATAGACAAATTTGAAAAAAAAACAAACTACTTTTGGAAAACATATGACAAAACAATAAAGTAGATAAAGGATTTTACCCTCAATATGTATAACGATTTCCTAAGAATAAACCGATTTCATTATACGGTAGGAGGTATCATGCTTGACAAAAGGAATATTCGTACGCATGCAAACCACACCTTCATTCAGTGGCAAAAATTTAAAACAATATACAGGCTGATTTTTTTTCTACATTGTTTAGCATGGGAATCTTGAAAATTAGCAGAGCTAGAGAGACGGCTAAAAGGTATATAGATTTAGGAGCTCAGTTTAATGTAGCTTTTGTTTCTTACTTAAAGTCTAGATATTTAGAAAAAATTGATTTTTTATAATTTCGTTAAATGTATATAGCTCAGCCATTATTTATTTGCATTTGTTAATGAACATTTGTTTCCATGGCCAACCATATTAATAATTTCGAAAGAGAAAAATGCAGAATCTTCGTCGTTTATTTAAATAACTGTATCGAATGTTACATCGCACATAGGGGTGTTGGACCCAAAAAGTTGGCCAAAATTATTTTTTTTTATATTTTCGCATTTATTCGTTGACAATAAAGTATTTTAAGCTGAAATTTGTTATCTGTTACCATATATCGGGCGCACACTTTACTTATGCACCATATGAATTTCTTTTAATTCTTGTCCCCTTTGAAGTTATTGTTGAAAAAGCAACATATTGAATATGAGTTCGCCGCAAGACGTCTCCTTAATTTCCGAGTTTATACAGGATGTTCATGGGAAGCTGGTACACTAGCAAACTTCATTATTTGCATTTTTATGACGTAACTTAAATTAGAAGTTTCGGGACTTTCCTGCTCGAATTTAGGATGCCACCAGAAAAACAAATGACTATCAGGTTTACGAGATTTTCCATTGGTTTCAATTTCTGTAAACAGGATATTACATTTTTTATCATTGTATCATTTAAAAAAGTTGAAAGCAATCGAAAATCTCGTAAACCTGATATTTATTCATTTATTTCTCCTCAGATACCGTTAGTTCGAGCTAAAAAGTCTTGAAAATTCTCTAATTTAAGCTTCCTACTGAAGTTTCAAATAAAAAATGTTAGCTTTTGTATCCATTTTCCGTGGGTACCAAGATTTAGTTACTTAATATAAAATTAAATTATATTCCTAAAATAGTAAGCTCTTGGAAATGATATTTTAGAGACATAATTAATTTAATATCCTGAACGCGATGCGATGATAAAAAACCTAATATTCCATTTAAAATAGTAGAAAATAATAGAAAGTCTTGATAGTCATTTGTTTTTCCGAAAGCACCATAAAATCGAGCAGGAAAGATCCTGAAACTTTTCTAATTTAAGTTACTTCGTAAAAATTCAAATAAGAAAGTTAGCTATAGTAGGGATTTTCATGAACATGAACATCCTGTACATGACAGTTTGTGTATGAATTCTTTCTTTTGTTTTTCAGAATATGTAGAATTTTTAACTATGTCGTTTTGTATAAAGTCTAGTTTTTTGCGAAGTTTTTGGCCTACTATTGCAAGTCACAGCATTAAGAAAATAATTGTCAAATTTATAGGCAAACTTCGGCAGCCGAAGTCTTGAGATACTTAAAACATCTTACCTACTGTAAAACATAACAGAAAAAAATCGACCTGGAAACGCGCTGACATATAAGAAAACTCTTTCGATATACTGGTTGTGTCAGATATACGTGTGTTAATTTTAACACGGAGTGCAGCTACCTAAATGAAATATTTTTTCAATTTGACCTTTTTTTATTTAAAGCTTTCTAAACTAATTTAAAATTTGAAACATATTACATATTAAAATCTATACCCGCCTCTGATTAAGACTGGAAAATTCTGTTGTCATAGAAACGAAAAAAGTCACATCAAAAAGTCAATTGGTGTAATGTCACATTTACTAAACTTGAACACAAATTCCGTTTATAACTTGTCGGAGACAAATAATTCTTTATTACTATAGGTTTCTATAATCCTTAAACACAGCGAAGAAAAATTGTAAATGCATGCAACTATTGCACTTTTAAAATTTGCCAAACTGTCAAATGCGATACATCTTGCTGAAGTACGTGTCTTCGGGCAATTGTACCAGCAATAGTTACAGCATCCAAAATGTTTCTTCAACGTTTAGTACCAGGTCTGCATGTCTTATGCTTGGTACAGTCACTAAAACTAAAACTAAAAATTAACTAAAACTAAAATTAAAACTATGGAAAAGTTTCCGTTTATACAAGCAAAAATTACGAATGCTCGTTGCACACCTAGCTGTGAAAATTCCGTGGAGGGAATATTAACTAGAGAGAAAGTACAGTCAAATTTACAGTCATCCCGCCTTCCACTAAGAATTGAAATAAACGAATTCTTAATTTTTAGTGAAGTTGTATAAACCGCTTTGTATCAGTACAGCATTTTAATTTCTTAGTTGATAGTTATTAATGTTTAGTTATTAGTTTTAGTGACTGTATAAACCACACTTTAGTTGATAGTTATTAATGTTTAGTTATTAGTTTTAGTGACTATATAAACCACACTTTAGGCTTGAAGTTGAAATGAGTCATGATCCTGGAGAATTTGGACAGTTGACTGAAACCTATGCCTGTTGGGTAAAATACGATTAAGAAATGCTTCATGCTTCCATTCAGCATTTCCACAAGCTCTTTGATACACCATGAGAGTATCTGTTAATTCTTGATTAGAAAAGTTGTGTGTGTTTATAAAAATGACAACTGTCTTGACACATTATACATAATTGTATCCGCCATGGTTGCCATGGTTTTTCGAAAGAAGGTTCAGTTCAAGCACCAAACGACTCGTTTGCTCAAAAATAGGGGTAAAGAAATTACGAAAATTTTTTTCAAATTGCCACAAAGTAAAATTGTTCAGCTTGGCGAGTTCCTCTATGGTTTAAAATTAACCCACATATTTCTGATACACCCAGTATACTAATAACCGAAAATTTAATAATATAAATTTGACATACCGTTAATCTGAAATATCTTAAATACTGACAGTGACATTTAAAAATTAATAATTAATATGAACAGTGTTTACTTGGCTGAACATCTTCCGTTACAAACATTACAGCGTATAGCTTCAAAGAAGAATTGCCCTGCTGACGAAGCCCCAAGCAGGGCTGAAACAGCTGTACAGAAGCTGGTCGAGGTTTAATGTAACTGCAATCAAAAACGATTTGCAACAAAATTTTTTAAAACTTTCATTATGCTTTGACAGCAAGTAAGGCCGCCTTGCATGGGGTAGCTTATTATGTAGCAAATCCGCCTCAATTTGTTATCTCACTGCAACGTCAAGTCAAAAAGCGATCGTAGGATGTCGCTGTTTTATCTATGTAATAGTTATTGTAGTCAAATTCACGATTTTATGTCTTTCGACTTTTGGCCAGCTTTTCGGGGCAAATACCCGTATGTGCAAAAAAAAGATAAGAAAATGCCATTTTTTCAACCATGGTCTACTAGGGTTTCCATTAAAAAAAGCGATGTTTGTATCATAACTCAAAAACAGGAGTTACATGGAAAATTAAGTTTAACTGTTTAATTAAGAACATAATTCTGTACAACTTTTGCCTTTGCAACTTTTCTCTAAAATCAAAAATAACCAACCCAACAAACACAAATGTAATGGGTCAATGACGGTTTAATAACTCCTTGCCAGAATAGCGTTCATCGGGCTGACGTCGGAAATTAGTATTATGAAATCGGTTGTCAAGTTTGTTGTTGTTTAGAGGTAGGCAGACCTCTAAAATAAAAATGACCAAGCTATATGCATTTAGTGAAATTATCAAAAAATCAGTTTTTTTCGACATATGTATCTAGCTAGCCATGAACTTTAAGTAAGAAACAAAAACTGCGATAAACTGATCACTTATAAGTACAAATGTTTCCCTATTTAATCGTCTCTCTAGCTCTGTTAGTTTCCCTTGTAGTTTCCCATGCTAAACATCGATAAAAAATCACACTGTATGCGCACACGTCACAAACATCTCCTCTCTCAATTGCCGTAATTGTCGAGAGGAATAATTATAATTAAGCATGACGGTACATTCTTAATGTGTTTAGGTTACAAGGTACAAGGAAGAAAGTCAGGCAGATTATATTATCGTAGAAACTTGTCTTCAAGTAAACATTCATGTAATCGAGATAAAAGTGCGACCCAATGGTCGGTATCCGTACTATTTTATATAATATCCCGAACGGATCCATTTAAACCATGCCCGTACGGGATTTTAATTTTTTGGTTACCTGACTCTAGCCACATCCTTTATTTTAACAAAAGCAATTTAAAAGCCGACCATTGTAACACTAAAAAAAAATTCTATTGACGAAATTGTTAAAAATAAGGGTATATAACCTTATATCAGCAGAAAGCTACATTTAAGTGCTACCCATTTCTGAAATAAAAAGTAGGCCGCTCCATTAAAAAAAATGAGATACTGAATGTTACGTAAGTACCGATCGCTCGGTATAATGCAAAAAGGTATCTTAATTTTGTTTACATTTTCAAAGACCAAAGTTCTAAAAATATCGTGTTAGATTTTCGTTCATCTGTGTTATCTCAATTATCAGAAATTTATATTGAAATTGACTGAATTTTTGAATTTTTCAAAAAAAAAAATTATTACGAAAGTGGTTCAATAAAATCAATATATATTTATACCGTTGTAATCAGCTCACTGCAGCGCATTCAAATAACTAAAAATATACAGGTGTTCTATTTAAAAAAATCTGTACAGTTCAAAATTTTACAATATGACGCGTTTATCGATTTTTTTCCTAATTTGTTGCCCATTTAGAAGAAATACGCATCGTTGGGCCACTCTGTGCAGACACGAAGACCTGAAACTGCTGTATGAAGTAACTAACAGGTCGACTACGGTTATGCCTGACCAACGAAAACAAATTTCAGAAATCTGCATCACTAAAGACTCTACCGAATACGCATTATTAGCGCATACTGTATTTTAGAAACCAATTTATAGGCATGCAGCCTATGAAATTTAATTTTTTCAATTTACAGAAGTGCTTCCAGTTACTTCCCCAATGGACAGAAAAGACGCCTTGACAAGGAAGCCTCTAGATTTCGACCAAGAAGAAGAAACCAGAAAATTAGAAACTTCCAAATGGTTAGAAAACCATTTCGGAAGCGAATCACGTAGTTCTAAGGATTCTGTGAATGACGAAGATGAGCATCCACCGAAGACCAGTTTTTTTAACGTCACGATTAAATCCCAACCTGTGCCTACTAAGACTAAACCTATTCCAGTGTACGTACCGACCAGTAAATCAAAACATCGACCCCACGAAGAGCAGGAACGCGAAAAGAACCTTACTGGAAACTTTCAAGGTTAGAAATAATTATTTCATTTTAAGCCATCGAGCGATCAGTTTTAAGCATAGTAGGATGCATTTTATCAAGACGTAGTTTATAATGCAATTCCTACGAGAAACTGCGACTTGATAAAATACATGTTACTATACAGAGTTCGGCAAAGTTCTGAATTTGGCCATATAATGAAGTTATTTATTATCGCTTTCGATTGGCATGCATTATGGACACTGAGTGTATCTTCATCTCGTTTTAACCTCGTGGATTAAATTCTAGCGTTTTCCACAGGCTGCACTAAATTACTGAAACTTCTGTTTATATGGTCAACTGTGTAAAGATTTATGCCTTGAAATAGTTTCGGGATTTTAGTAAACTTAATATTTTACTGGAAAGCATCTAATATACTCACGTGTGCCTTTTTGGTTACTACATATTTCGGTTTATTGTGTCATATTTGCACCGTTAACGTCTAGATTTAATAGATAACTTATTAATTGTTTATTGTAAACTTATTCTTGTCGTTAATAACACAGAAATTAAAATTATTTGCATTATATTTGCGGTCAAGATCAAATACCCCCTCTCGCGTGTCAAAATCATATGATGGCATTACCTGTGTCCTTAGAAAGAGATCGAGTGCCGATTGAAATATCTATTATTTAGATCGTCAGTGACGATATTAACATTCACTTAAAATGTATTAATATTTCAGTTGCCAGAAAGTTCAGTTTATTTATTAAAATTATAATTATATAAAGGAATACAAGAGTTTTTGTGTCATTACGGCACGGCTACGTAGAGAGAACTAATTAACTTAGTTCCCTGTACGTACCTGAACCCTTTTTCTAAGAAAAATAACCGCAATACATTTAGTCATTCTTTCGATAACATTATATTCGATATGATTATTTTACCGCATTTCCAACAAGATAACATCATAAGTAATATTAATCAGTTGTCAAATAATTCAAATATCAACAGCTTTGTAAAAATGGCATTTACAACCACAGACTAACTATTCTATAGACTGGAATCGGGAAGGCTGAAAAATTCAGATAAGTTTCTGCGCTCCCTTGTAACTGGAATAAAAATTAACCTTGTTGAGCGGGTGGCCTACTACACATATGATATAATATTTGCTTTCAATCTGAGGTATCCTTGAATAACTTAAGGTTGTATACTCGCTTAGAGCTGAACTCGATTTCAAATGGGCGTATCACTATTTTTCGCATATATTTAGAAGAAACATACGTTCAACATGTGTTCCTGCATTTTTACACAAAAACGAAAAGAACAGAACAGAATTATCACCTAAACGTTTTCCTTGTAATTTATGACTCTGCTATCACTGATCTTTATTTTTGATTGGTTTACATGTCAGTTTGACACACCCACAAGAGAATATTCGGATAAGGCCTCATTCCGCCCGCGGTGCCCATGAGAAGTCAACTTGCATTCAGAAATATATTTTCTCTTAAAAGGACCAAAAAAATTAGGAGGTACCAATTTAAAATTTTAAGGTTAGGTTAGATTATTGAAAATTTGTAAAAATGGAATTAGTTTTATTAAGTGCCCATAAAAGTACTTAAATTATTGTTGTTGAAAATTTCTATAGATTCACGGATTTTACAATTAAAGAAATGAGATGAGCGGGCTAGGAGTTTTGTGTCAGAAAATTGGATTTGGTGACCGGTTTTTAGTTTGTATTCAGCTAGGGCGGAGCCAGTCGTTTGTAGTGGTCTGGTACAGCGTTCTTGTTCAGAAACACGAGTGCTGACCGATCGTTTCGTCTCACCGATGTATACACGTCCACAGGAACACGGAATTCGATACATGCCTTCGGATTGTTTAAGGGAATGTGGTCTTTTGTGGAGGGAAGGTATTTTGAAAGTTTTGTTACAGGTAAGTAAATGGATTTGATGTTTTGTCGTTTGACGTTTTTTGCCTATTCGGTCCGTTATGGTGTGGATATAAGGTAGGTAAGCTGTAGCGACTGGCGGTGTATCAGTTTCAGGGCGCGGTGGAATTGGGGTGAGATGACGGGCAATGGACCTTTGAATGCCGTGTTTACTATAATTGATAATTGTTGTTGAGTAAGACTTGTTACGTGGTCTAGTTCAGTCTGGAGTGACGAGGGTTCTGATAGGGCGAAGGCACGATTAACTAGTGAGTTAATGACCAATTGCTCTTGTAAAGGATGATGGTGGGAATATGCGTTCAGATAGCGGTCAGTGTGAGTTGGTTTGCGATAAACAGAGTGTCCTAATCTACCGTTAGGGAGACGACTTACTAGGATATCAAGGAAAGGTAAGTGACCTTCACTTTCGTATTCCAAAATAAAACGGATGTTAGGATATTGGGAATTAAGGTATTCAAAGAAGTCGTCCAGGGATTCCTTACCCATGTAGCCAAATTGCGAACACATCATCCACATACCTGAACTAACACTTGAGCTTAAGGGGGAAAGAAGTAAGAACTTGTTGGTCGCATGCCTCCATAAAGATGTTTGCTACTATTGGCGAGAAAGGGGAACCCATGGCTGTGCCTGACACTTGTTCGTAATATTGATCACGAAACATGAAATAAGTTGAGGTTAAACAACATTCAAATTAAGGGAATTAAGTCCTCGGGTTGGTTATGGGCTCTGAAGAGATGCTGGATGATTGTAATGGTGTCTGTGATTGGAACTTTGGTGAACAAGGATTCTACATCCAAGCTGACCAGAATATCCTGCGGGTCTAAGGATAATATATCTTGGATTTTTTGGACGAAATGTTGGGAATTGAGGATAAAGGTTTCACTTTTGCCTGCAAATGGCTTAAGGGTCCGCGCTAGACATTTGGAGACTTTGTAGGTTGGTGAGTTGATTGCGCTGACTATGGGACGTAAGGGTGTATCGGGTTTGTGGATTTTAGGGAGTCCGTAGAATCCTGGAATTCTAGTGTCACGTGGGATCAAAGTTTGTTGTGTGTCTGATGGAGGAAGTGGCGTTTCCTTTGTCTGCAGGGAGTATGACTATGTCTTGGTTAGTTTTAAGGGTTTTGAGGGCTTGAAATTCGGTTTTTGTGCAGTTTGGTTTAGGAGGTTTAGATGTTTTTAGAATTTTGGATGTTTCGTGGCGAATAGGGTCTGCAATGTAGGAATGGAGTTTGATAAGGGCGGATTCAACACTACACCTTTTCAATTTCAAACTGGGACTAAACAGTTTCAAATTGGGATTAAACAATTTCAAATTGAAACTAAACAATTTCGAATTGGGTCTAAACAATATAAAATTAAGACTAAACAAATTCAAATTGGAAATAAACAATTTCAAATTGCTCCGTGCCACTTTTCAATAGTGGATGTTTTGAAAGAGCGCCAATTTGCCAATAATCATTTGCTGACATTTTTCCCGTACAGTCCAATGTTGAATGCAATTGAATTCAAGTGGTCCTCTCTAAATGCTGGTGTTAAAGAGACTTAGCAATCCAAATGCCACAAATTTTAGTAGGTAAAGCCGATCATTGCGCAGATGGAATATCGTTTATAAAATTAAAAAATATAGTGTGACAAAATATTACTAATAAAATTACAGAAAAATTTTGTGCAAATCGTTTTTGATTGCAGTGAGAACCTCGAGCAGCCTCTGGACAGCTGTTTCAGCCCTGCTTGGGGCTTCTTCAGCAGAAACGTAGCTCGACATTCCCACTGCAGACCAAAAACGATTTGCCCAATTTATTCGCAAATGCGATGTAAGAATGATGAACATATAAAATAGCGACATCTTACTATCGCTTTTTGACCTAACATTGCAGTAGGATAGACAAATTGAAGCGGGATTTGCTCCTAATGAGTCCCCCATGCAAGGCGGCCATGCTTGCTGTCAAAGCATAATGAAAGATTTTAGAAAAATTTTGTGCAAATCGTTTTTGATTGCAGTGAGAACCTCGAGCAGCCTCTGGACAGCTGTTTCATTAGGAGCAAATCCCGCTTCAATTTGTCTATCCTACTGCAATGTTAGGTCAAAAAGCGATAGTAAGATGTCGCTATTTTATATGTTCATCATTCTTACATCGCATTTGCGAATAAATTGGGCAAGTCGTTTTTGGTCTGCAGTGGGAATGTCGAGCTACGTTTCTGCTGAAGAAGCCCCAAGCAGGGCTGAAACAGCTGTCCAGAGGCTGCTCGAGGTTCTCACTGCAATCAAAAACGATTTGCACAAAATTTTTCTAAAATCTTTCATTATGCTTTGACAGCAAGCATGGCCGCCTTGCATGGGGGACTCATTAGGAGCAAATCCCGCTTCAATTTGTCTATCCTACTGCAATGTTAGGTCAAAAAGCGATAGTAAGATGTCGCTATTTTATATGATAATAAAATTACGGTACCTAACTCTACATATTAGATTTGCTGCAAAGATCCAAAAATTCATACCTGTTGCGTTAAATATGGTTAGTGTAAAATTTTGATTTAGGCATATAATTATTAGTTAAGTAGTTACATTTCCTTTTGTTATTATTACCTACCAGCTTGTATTATTTGTGAATTAAAATATTTTTTCCAATTTGAATTTGTTTAAACCCACTTTGAATTTGTTTATTCCCAATTTGAATTTGTTTAGTTCCAATTTGAATTCGTTTATTCTCAATTCGAAATTGTTTAGTCCCAATCTGAATTTGTTTATTCCCAATTTGAAATTGTTTAGTCCCAATTTGAAATTGAAAAGGTATAGTTATAATGTCATCAATGGGTATTGTCTTTGGGGTGATGGCGAAATTTGGGCCTTTGGAGAGAACGGAAATTTCGTTTTCGATTAAGGGATAGCGACATTTGTTAATCACTGCATGTGTTAAAGGAGAAGGTTTGTGATGATGATTAGGTAGTTGTTTGGAAACCAACTGGTTGAATTTACGGAATGTATTAGTAGTGTTCGCGAGTGCGAGTTGGTTGTTCGTGTGCAAGTCCTACTTATTGATCACGGATTATAATGCACAGCGAATAAAATATTAAACCAATGAAATTCGCACATTTTGACACAATATATCCGTAACTGAAGCGACGTTGGTTGAAAATTTTAATCGCTTTTTATTTTGGTACCAAACTGCTAGAAACTTTTCTACTAGTTCTTTATTAAATATTTACATCTAAAAATTACTATTTTCTCAATAACTCGTCGAATATCTGAACTGGAATTTACAATTGTTTCGGGCGAAATTGGAAGTACACTTCTGTCCATTAAAAAAATAATAATAATAAATTGAGAAAAAATAAAGATCATCGAGAAACAATATTTTTCGAAAAAAATCAGCAAATAACAGTAACCTCTTTGATAACAGTTAAATGACAATGTAGGAGATAATTGATAATAGTTATCAATTTACCAATAAAAGCTAACAATTCATAAATAACACGTTGAAAAAACAATTGCCCGTTTATAAATAACTTGTAGAAGTTTGTTGATAATTAAATAACAAGTTATAGATTCATACAGTTCGTCGAATGTAAATGTTTATTCAGTGTAGTTGTGTAAAAAAAAAAATTATGAAACAATGCACACCTAAGTTTGAAACAATAAACATTAAATACTTTCATTATTATGCAGCATTTAGAACGTGAACTAATTAAATTTAAACAACAGAACAGAAAATATTAAATTCGCAGTAAATATTAACTTTACCAAAAAAAAAAAAATGTGCTAATGAATATCATATTAATGATACGTGATATTTCCTTTTTTGTTTTAAAATATTTGACTATCAAAACCGAATTAGATTTTGAGCGTTTCAATTTCATGTCTAATGAAATTGATACTCCTTTCTACTTACGGCAATATAAATATGTTAAAAGGTTCTGTAAGACGAAAAAGTCGAGAAAAAATCAACATTATTGATAAAAATATTTTTCGAGAATTATTCAACAAATAACAACAATAAATATACCTGTTTAAATAACAGTTAAACGGCAGGTAGGAGATTATTGATAACAGTCGTTAATTTACCAACAAGAGCTAGCAGTTCGTAAATAACGGGCCAAAAAACATGTGCCTGTTTATAAATAACTGGTAAATATCTGGTAAATAACAGGTAAAAATTTATTAATAACTAAATAAGAGGTAATAGTTTCATACATTCTGTCGAATGTACTATCCAATGCTTATTCAGTGTTGTTGTGGAAAAAAAAGTCAACGATGCACATCTGAGTTTGAAAGAATAAACATTAAATACTTTCATTATTACGCCTTGTTTAGAACGTGAAATAATTAAATTTAAATAACAAAAACGAAATTGTGTTAATGAATATTCTATTAATAGATTAATGTCTAATGTGATATTTGCATTGATCTATATAACTTTTTTTTATTTTAAATCTTTGACTAGTTTCTCTTATAAAAAAAACGAATTAGATTTTGAGCGTTTTGAAATTAATAAACATGTGTAATGAGTTATTTTAAAGTACGGAAGGAAAAAAGAATTCATCACAAATTATTTAAGGTATTTTGCAAACGCATAATATGTATACTCATTACAATTTTCATTATATTTGCAGTTTACACCGCAATCATCGCGTTAAAGCAATTTGAATTTTACATGTTTTCACACGTTTAAAAATCGATTAAAATATAATTACGCAGTTTTTTTATTTTATTTTGAAATTAGATTTGGTATGAAAAATATTCGAACGAAGGCCAGTAAAGTGTTAATGCAGTTGAGTTACTATCTAAAAACGGAAACAATCCAGAGGAAGTTAGGTAATTTACCTGAAAAGTACATGCGACTGGCTTTGGAGAATGAAGATAAAATAAAGACATTCGAAGAGGCTTTGGTCAGGTTTTCGTTTAATCTCGGCACTCAACAAGAGGAATTATTGGTGATGCTCGAAAAATCGTCAACAAATGTCACTTATAAAACAGCAATTGTTGTTGTTTACGAAGATAGGTTTTGATTTTTTCTTTTTGCTGACTAAAGTCACTTACTTATTTTGTTCAATCAAACATGTTTAATCTGAAGACAGATCATTTGACCAATCTTAATTACAAGCAATATTTCTTATGCAAAAAAAGTATAACCGATGAAGCATGAATTGAATGGAAGAATTACGACTGAGTTTGTTGGTTTATGCTCCAAAAGTTACGCTTACAGGGTGAAAGGTGAAGATAAATATAAAAAGTCTAAAGGTGTAAAAGAATGTTATCAAAAACAAAATTACTTTCGGTGATTATTTGAAATGTTTACAAAATTATAAAGAAAAATCTTTGGAACAAATTTAATACGTTCGGAAAAACACAACGTTTGCACTGTAACACAATAGAAAATTGCGCTGAGTCATCACGATAATAAACGATTTTTATTATGAAATAGCTGTGATACTGTACCTTGGAGGCATTGTGATATAATGGAAATATAACATTGCTTATCTGATAAAATGAAATTTAGTTCATATATACATTTATCTTGTTAAAAGTTGTAAAAAGAAGTAAAACAAATTGTTTTACTTCCTCGTTATAAAAGCCTGTCAACTTCAGAACAGTTATTCTGTGCAGTTTTTATTTTGCACAAATAACAGGTGGGAGATTATTCATAACAGTTATCAATTTACCAATAAAAAATAAAAGATATAAATATCAATGTAATATATACCGAGTAAACATTGTAATGAATTCTAATATGTGTATGTACAGTGTGGTCCATTTTTGATGGTTTTACAGGGTCAGCCATTTATAGGAATAGAAGTAAGTCATTTTCGCGACCCAATGCTACTTTTTCAAGTAAAACTCAATGGAGAAAACAAAAGTTAGCTATCTCGATTCGTTTGGGAAATATCGGCCGAAAACGATTTTTTCCGAAAAAATATTTTTCACAATATCTCAGTTGTTTGACAAGATATTTTGAAAATTTAAAAACTATTTTATTCAGAAATTAACACTGATTTTACTGACAGTATTATCTTTTGTAAAAATTGCACCAATTCTGGGAAACAGACTGTAACTTTCTAATTTTAAATGGAAACCGCAGATGGCTAGAACACAAATAAATTGCTTGTTTAATCAGGTACTCAAAAATGTAAAGTTTCATATAATTATTTTTTCAAATAAATAAAGATACTGTTTATTTTTTGTTTTCCAGTAGCTAACAAGCCATCCATGACACCAAAAACAAAAAAAAATAGTTCAAGTGTTTTCCCTAAAAATCAATTATTGTTAAGTAAAACAGCTAATTTAATTCAATATATAAATAACTTCGAGATAGATAGATTTTATAAATTTTTAATTGTATAAATTAATGCATTTCTTTAAGGAATTATTGAAATATCGGATATTTCTTAAGTTTAATAATGCTTTCAAGAACTTTTGTATATTAATAAATATAATCGCGGATAGAAGTGAAGTATCTAAGAAGTTTTGATAATATAAAATTTAAGATTTAATAATTTCAAAGAAACACACAACGTATAATTCTTCAAAACTGCTTTGACAGTTAATCCACATTTACATTACTTGTAGTTTTATGAGTTCTCTAATAGCATTACATATTTATTTTGTTAAATTAATTACCTGCATTATTTATTCTAATAAAAGTTTTTTGAGGAAAAGAACTGAATTTTCTTTTGTTTCCATTGTCATAGATAGCTTGATAGGTACTGCAATATAATGAAAGTTAGTATCTTTGTTATTTATAAAAATAATTATATCAAACTTTATATTTTTGAAAACCTCATTAAACAAGCAATTTATTTGTGTCCATTTAAAATTAGAAAGTTACAGTCTGTTTCGCAGAATTTGTGCAATTTCTACAAAAGATAATACTGTCAGTAAAATCAGTGTTAATTTCTGAATAAAATAGTTTTTAAATTTTCAAAATATCTTGTCAAACAATAGATATTGTGAAAAATAATTTTTCGGAAAAATTCGTTTTCGGCCGATATTTCCCGAACGAATCGAAATAGCTTTTGTTTTCTCCACTGAGTTTTTCTTGAAAAAATAGCATTGGGTCGCAAAAACGGCTTTCTTGTATTCCTATAAATAACTGTGAAACCTTGTAAAACCATCAAAAATGGTCCACTCTGTACATGTGCTTGCTACGTGGGCTGCTGGAAATTTTTTTGGAATCTAGTAGGTCTAGAATTGTTAGCATTTATCAAGTGTCATATTTGAAAAAAATTGATATTTTTCGCCTATAATTCTATTGACAGTTCGTATCCAAGTGAACTAGTTTTGTTTGCACAGCATTTGAGAAAAAGTAATTTTGTGTAAACATGGAAATCTCGCGTGAAAATTTTCGTGTCATGATTTTTTACGATTTCAAATGTGGTCTAACGCCGAAGCAATGCCTCAATCGGCTTCATTTGCTTTTGGAGATGAAGCACCATCAAAGAGCAGTGTTTATAATTGGTTTGCCGAATTCCAGCGTGGATGTACCTCTCTCAGTGACGAATTTCATGAAGGTCGTCCATCAACATCTGTTGTTGCCACTAATATAGATGCTGTGCGTGAAATGCTTGAGTGAGATCGACATGTGACATACCGTGAGATTCAAGCATCCTTACGCATTGACATGAAAGCAATACACCAGATTTTGCATGCTCATTTGAACGTACGAAAGCTTTGTAGTCGTTGGATCTCACACAATTTAACAGAAGCGCAAAAGCAGGGTCGTTGCAAATGATGCGAAGAAATGTTCAAAAAATTCAATGGAGGTCGTTCAAATTTAGTTTATAACATCGTTACTGGTGACGAAACGTGGATCTATTCGTACGAGCCAGAATGTAAACAACAATCTAACGTTCGGGTATTTCAAAATGAACCAAAACCAACAAAAGTTGTCCGTTCACGCAGTGCTGCGAAGCAAATGATTGCTTGTTTCTTTGGTTTAACTGGACATGCAGCAACCGTGGCTTTAGAGGATCGAAAAACCGTGAATGCTGATTGGTATACTACAATTTGTTTACCGGAAGTCATCGATCAAATAAGAAGAAACAATCGAAATCGACGAATTATTCTCCATCACGACAACGCCAGCTCTCACTCAGCCCGTCAAACAGTTGATTTTTTGTCCAACAAAAATGTTGAATTAATGACTCATTGTCCATATTTACCTAATGATTTCTTTTTGTTCCTAAATATCAAAAACAAAATGCGGCTGAAGCAGCGGTTGAAACATTCCGGACACTAATTTCTGAGATACCATCTTTAGAGTGGAAAACGTGCTTTAGAAATTAGTTCGAGCATATGCAAAAGTGTATTGACGTCAAAGGCGAATATTTCGAAAAACAATGATACCGTTTACCAAATTTCATACGCGTTTTTTCATACCGTTTCCAGAAACTTTTCCAGCAGCCCAAGTAAACAACTCATGCTTTCAGTGCAAAATAATCCTTCTAGCTCAACAAACCAAATTCTTTCAAAGCTACCACATTAAGTGGTATGAAGAATGAAACAGAAATGGTACTTCTTCTGCCCTGCGATAATGAATGACGAATAAAATTGTGTACATTTATAAGAAGCCAGTTAGAGCGAAATTCAAATTTCCTTCAAATTGTGATATGATCCGATGCCAACGAGCCGAACAGAAGTCACCAAAGATGAGTAGCTGTTCAAGCAACACAGCGAACATAAAAATCTTTATTATGAAACCGTTTCCAGAAACTTTTCCAGCAGCCCACGTATTAGAGTTTACAACAATATTTGGAAATTCGTACGCTCTCCCGTTATAATACTTCTCCGCGTGATTAGATGAAACTTTCCTCAAAAAGAATATATTTCTCGGGAGGTCAACAATGAACTGTTGTTGGTAAGTGTTTAAAAAATAATTAACTAGCAGGTAAACAAAAAAATAATATTGAGTAGTTTCTACTGTCTCTTGTATGCTGGCTGTTCTAAAATTTCACTTACTGAAAAAATATTTTTTATGTTCCTCTTTGCTATTTAGCAACGTTTCTAGTTTTAATGACTCACATTAACGCAGGCGATATTCCAATATATTTTTTTTTTGCTAAATGTGCAGTTTATTGACCCGACAATACTATACATAGTTTCTGAATGAAGAAGAAAAACACATCAATTTCAAATGCAGCGAAAGAACTTTTAAAGGGAGATTATTGATAACAGTTATCAATTTGCAAATAAAATTACATAAAAATGTCTCAAAAACAATATCTGAAGCACTTAAAGTACCAAAATAAAATTCCAACTCCTATTTAATAATATTCATCTTTTCCAGAACATTTTCAAATACTGCTGTGCTTAGGTCGAATCATCCTAAATGCAGAAGAATAAATCCTTTGGCGTTAAGAAGATATGAATTTTGCGAAATTCTGTGTCTGACAATTTTCCGTTTTAATTAATTAAATGGTATATGGAAACCTAGAACCCTATCCAAATATGTGGTAATGTGTAGGGTGTTCTGTTAGAAATAAATGTATTCTATACCCAAGAAACTAAACACTTTGTAAAGTGCCAAGTGCTTCGCGAAACATCTTGCTGATTCGTCTATTAAAAAGTGTGATTGACCGAGAGTCGTTCAAGTTGGCTACTTTAACTTACGGAAGAAAAAAGAATTCGTATTACAGCTTCCTGTAATGTCAATGTTTCCTTATGATCAATTAGATTTTTTATCTTGTTTTTCAAGTGTTTAAATTCTTTTTTCAAAATTTTAGAGATTTATTGTTACAAACTCAGATGTGTATTGTATAAGAGTCATCAATCTACCAATAAAATTACACAAAAAATGTCTCAAAATTAATATCTGAAGCATTTAAATGCATTTAAAGTACGAAAATGAAATTCCAATTGCTATTTAATAATATTCATCTTTTGCAGAACATTTTCAAATACTGCTATGCTTAGGTCGTATCATCCTAAATGCAGAAGAATAAATCTTCTTAAAAGGTGAATAACCAAATAAATAATTTTGAACCTGAAAGTAATGTAAAATTATCAATAAGAGTTACGGTTTGCAGTTATAAATTCACAATGCAATATTTTTTTTTTTTTTTTAGTTCCTGTTATCCTCTTCGTTAGCGTTAAATTTTAAACATTTTGATTTTCTAAAGTACGTAAGCTTCTGCTAATTGGTTTTTAAATTTTGCGAAAATATTATTTTATATCGTTGATTTTCTTATTTCAAGAGTTCATTCAACTCAACGAATTTGACTTATTTTTATTTTTCCACAAAAAATAAACTTCTGTTTATTTTATGAAAATTAATAATCGAGAATCTCGTTTTGTAAAACAACAGTTATTATTATTATTTTTTTTCTAAAATATCATACACACTTCTGACCCAACCGGATGTTATTACTTGTTTTATTCAAGCACGTAGAATCATGTGTTTGCAGGTAAATGACCTCTTTCTTTTCTATATTTTCTTTTTTTTATAATGCCAGAACTAATTATATAATTTGTACAAGTATTATTTATTATGATCGTGGTAAATTAATTACAAAATCAGAATTTAAATCTTCGTTCATAAGTGATAACATAATAATTTATATTACTGCAGGATGACTCATCATTCAGTCGTGCACAGACTACCGAGCGTTACGGTTGTGCTCGTCTTCGCAAGTAAGTAGGTTTGTTGTATATTCGCATTTGTATTTTATATAATTATGTTTTCCAGAATGTTGCCCAACTCAAATTTAAAGTTTAACACGAATTTTCTTTTACATTTTACTAGAACTTCCCGTGTTTAATCCCAACATTGATGCTTACAATTATTGCACAGAGTTCAATCAAGATCTCATTCGAATTGTTTTTCGGTGAACGGATGCGAACGAAACTTAATATCATCTAACTCAAACCAAAAAAAGTATAATACAATCCCTTTATTATAAAAAAAAAAGTTTAGTTTTGTCTTATGAAAGAAGTGATTTATTGGAATTACTTGATTGCATTAGACCGAAAATATACGATTTCTGGGTTGAAAAATAAAAAAAATTCTGTGTTCTCTCTCTTTTGCCAAATTATCTTTTCGCTTCGTTCTTATACCTACACTAATTTTGAAGAAAATATGAAACAAATAAAAAAAAGAATTTTTTAAAACGAGCTAAAAGAGTAATTTATTGAATTACTTGACGTTTCGCAAATATAATTATTTGCTTTATCAAAAGTGAATAACGGAAAATATAAACAATTTAGTCTACTAATTTTTTTTTATAAAATTGTGAAGAGATAGTTAGTTGTAAAAAAAATTATCAGCAAAGATATAACTTGTAATCAAGAATATCACTACTGATGCGGCCAGGCCCGTCTTAACATATACTCCAGTATTTACTACAAGAGTTAGGGAAATCCTGGTAAAACCTAACTAAAGTATGCAAATAAATTGTTGTAACAAAAATTACAACAATTCTAACAATAATAAACCAATAAAATAAGATAAAAGTATAGTTTTTCTAATAAATAAACAGGGAAGTTTCCGATTATTATGTCTCATTTAATGAACTTAGAAAACTACAAAATTTGAACGATATATTTTGTAGTTTTCTAAGTTCATTAAATGAGATATGTGATTGAAAAACCGGGCCTTAACCAAATAATTCCATGTTTGACTGAATCAAAAGTACGAAAAAAATTAATGACATTTATGTTTATGTCATAACTACGATATAGAGAACACTGGTACGCTCACTCGCCGCCATTTTCAGTTTAAAATTTTGAGCAAGTTGAGTAGTTTGTAAAAATTCGCTAGATGGCAGAACCGTATCGCGGACTGTCATTTTTATCAAATTCCGCAACCGGTTCTTCTGAGGCTCTTGTGGTAAACACAAAACACATGGGCAGAGATAAACAGAGGTCAGTACGCAACAACTGGTTTGAGGTTAAATAATGCATTTTAAATTTTAACTATGAATTTAAAGCGAAATTGTCAGGCGTAGAAATTTTAATTTAAAGAGTGTATGTATTGGCGAATAATTTAATTCGTTTCCTAATTTAGTTACATTGCAGTCAAAATAGAAAGACTTCTCAGAGTTAATTTGTATTGAAGCAAGGAGATTTTAACATAAACATGAACTCATCCTAAGATTGCTATCTAACCTAGAATATCCACCAATCCATCTGGCATTAAACTGACCGATGTACTGATTAAAATGTACTCAATATAACGAGTGGATATAAACTCACAAAAGTACCTATCTAGCAACATCAGTTCTGCATGCAAGTGACACCAAAAGTGCATAAAGTTAAAACACCTAAGCAGCTTGTTTCCTTCAAGTTTGATGACCTTGCAAATTAATTCCATCGAAGCTGAAAATATCAAGTGTTATGTGAGAGGCTCATAACCTTCTTTATATTATTTCTAATTTAATAAACATATTGTTTAATCTGATTACATCCCTTATTCCAAGATTACCGTAAGAGTAGCACTTGTCTTCATTTGCATCACAAATTTGAAAAAACTGATGATGATGACCAACGTAATGAAAGTTTATCTACGTTTCACTCTGGCTCTTTCAGAAAATAAAATGATTTATTAATCTCGAAAAAATTGATAAAGAACAGTGAAGCAAATAGCATCTTCGATTCATTTGCACTGGTTGCAGTCAGAGTGTTTGCATCTTGTAATAACACAAGATGTTGAGTTGTGTGTTGATTCAATGCCAGTGAATCAAAAACATTAGTAGATATTTAAAGCATCATTAAATTTTCAGTTAACCAGAATAAACTGCTGTCAAACCAATTTGGGTTACAGATGTAAACTTACGATTCATACCATTAATTATGAAATATTGTTAATTATAGATTTTGGAAAGGTTTCAAGAATGAATCAAAATGCAGGTGTCACAATATTAAAGCAACATTTTGTGTGCTTGACACATTTTCAAGAAAAAATTGTAAAAAATCGTTAAGTCAGTGGAAATGAAATCATTCGAAGAACACTGACAGATGATGCTATTTCTCAACTAAATGTATGCTCCTACTAAAGCTAATTTCACATCTGCCCTTTCTTCCACCACTACCAAACAGATACAAGAAACAAATAATACCAATAGCCTCTGAAAGGTTTGTAAAAATCACAGCAAAACGTACTTGCTCGTTACATTAGTAAATATCTTTCTACATCTGTTTGATTGCTTGCTAAATTTGACAGTCGCCATTTATTCTTTATTTCATACACACTGACCAAAGTTTGCCATTAATACACACGTAGATACTGAATACACGTCGCCTACGACCGTGCCAACAACACGTAATACAACCTACAGGTGTACATTAATGACGCTTAGTGACAGTCCTTCCTACATTGGTGTCATCTAGCGGTAAAATTTAAATCACGTAACTAGGCACTACTTTTGACTTCCTCGTTTTATATAGGGAAGATAGGGAAGTGCGCGTACCAGTGTTCTCTATATCGTGGTCATAACCAATGATGTAATAAGGCAATGATCTGGTATGGGGTGGATGGAATGTAGAGTGAGAGGTATCGCGACGAACATTAGAGAAAGAGAAAACTAGCCTCGATCAGCTGGGTTGGGGCAAAACGTCAAAATTTGTTTGACAATGTCAAAACGTGAAAACACTCGTTGTCTGTGTGTTTAGTCTGTTAGTTTTCAAATTGGTTTTTATGGGGTCGTTTTCTCAATTTTAAGTTATTTGAAGTGACTTATCAAGTTTTTGTTTATTATATAATTAAAGTTCAACATCCACTGATTTCGCTTCTAGTTTTTACGGGATGTTTTAAATTGATTTTGAATGTCATTTTATTAGATTTTAAGTTTTATGTAAGTAACTATTTTACTCTAAAAAGATAAGCAGGTTTCTTAAATATCTTTTAATATAATATTTCAATAATCAATAATAAAGTAAAATGTAGAATACCTACTTGTTTCGCTGATGATATGCGGCAAAAAGATGTAAATGTATTCATCCACAGAGAGGGTAGACGCATTTTAAAATTACTTAAAATATTGAATGTATTTCCTATTACACGCATGTGCAAATTGTAAAAATAGATTCGATAGTCTAATTTAAAATTGGAATATGTACTATAAATTACGAAGTTCATTAATTTTTGACAATTCGCTATTTAACCACTTACTTGCCATGGCAACGGTGTTTGCAAACGCATTAAGCTTATAGAAAAATTTTGTGCAAATCGTCTTTGATTGCAGCGAGAACCTCGAGCAGCCTCTGGACAGCTGTTTCAGCCCTGCTTGGGGCTTCTTCAGCAGAGACGTAGCTCGACATTCCCGCTGCAAACAAAAACGACTTGCCCAATTTATTCGCAACTGCGATGTAAGAGTGATGAACAGATAAAATAGCGACATCTTACTATCGCTTTTTGACCTGACATTGCAGTAGGGTAGACAAATTGAAGCGGGATTTGCTCCTAATAAGTTCCCCATGCAAGGCGGCCATGCTTGCTGTCAAAGCATAATTGGGGAACTTATTAGGAGCAAATCCCGCTTCAATTTGTCTACCCTACTGCAATGTCAGGTCAAAAAGCGATAGTAAGATGTCGCTATTTTATCTGTTCATCACTCTTACATCGCAGTTGCGAATAAATTGGGCAAGTCGTTTTTGTTTGCAGCGGGAATGTCGAGCTACGTCTCTGCTGAAGAAGCCCCAAGCAGGGCTGAAACAGCTGTCCAGAGGCTGCTCGAGGTTCTCGCTGCAATCAAAGACGATTTGCACAAAATTTTTCTAAAATCTTTCATTATGCTTTGACAGCAAGCATGGCCGCCTTGCATGGGGAACTTATTAGGAGCAAATCGTAAGATGTCGCTATTTTATCTGTGCATTAAGCTTAGTTGAGATGCATTCCGAATATGCAAAATATTTATTGCAATTTGTTTTTGATTGGCTAGTTTTTTACGTATCCGGATGCATCTGAACTAAGTTTTCATTTGCCCCAAACCACGTAGTATCCACCATTTCTGATCTTTATTACTCTTAGGGAATGCTCATATTATCTTTCTCTCTCTAATGTTAAAGCCGATGCAGTCCTATTAAAAATGATGCTAGACTCCATCTAACCTTATTACATCATTATTATCATTATTACATCATTGTAATAAGGTTAGATGGAGTTTAGCAGCACGTTTCGATGAATTATCAAATTTCTCATACATGCGCGATCATGCGCAGCAAAGTAAGCAATTTTAGTTAAATTTGCTAGTTATCGGGTGCGACGTTTGATTTATAAAAGTAAAAAACTACTGAAAGGGACAAAAATAAATATTGTCGAAGACCTAACAGTGACTAGACTCTTGTTATTTAAAATGGCAGTTCAAAAATTTAAGCAAAATGTGTGGACTGATGATGGCAACGTGTTTGTGAAAACAGATACCTCCATTATACGCATTACTAGCCAAAGTGATCTTGGAAATTATTCCTCGTTCGGCGCGCCTGCAATTTTGTGATTTCATGAATCAGTTATACATTGGCTACGTTCTAAGTTCTAATTAAACTGTTCAGTTGTTTATTGTTATTAAGGGAGTCATATGTGCTAGCTTTTAGGGAAATGTTTTTGATACGAACTGTACCTTATTTATTTGTTATCTCAAACAAACGTTACTTTTTACTGTGCCAATACTTTTTGTTACTTTTGGGGTAAAGAGGATAAACATTTGGCTCTGCCTGCTTGACACATCCGTGCTGCTCAAGGTATTTTGTAAGAAAACATTTTGTTTTCAGACATATAATTAATTTACATATCATATTTACTTCATATTTGTTTTATTCTCTTTTTCTTCTCCTTACTTAACTAGACAAATATAATAATAGTAATTTGTGCACATTAGCTTCTTCCACTTACAAGTGTTTATTAGGAATGAACTTAAAATATGCCCATATGAATGTCAGATCTCTTCAGGTAAATTTTGATAATTTTAAAGCTGAAATTTTACAAGGTGATTATGACGTAATCGGCGTAACAGAAACGTGGCTTACTTCTCAGATACCTAATAATTTTGTTAATATAGAAGGATACACATTTTTTTGACGTGATCGTAATTCCCGGGGTGGTGGAGTGGGAATATATCTAAAATCTTTTTGTCATTTACATTTATTAATACAAATACTGATATAGAGCAATTATGGCTACTTTTAAAATTAGGAAACATGAACCACGGAATTGGGGTAACATACAAGCCTCCCTCAGAGACTTCTACAGATTTTTTAAACAGCTTAGAAGATACTTTGTCTGTTATTGTTCCTTCCTGTAATGATGTCATTTGCATGGGAGATTTCAATATCGATTTGTTGAACTTTAACTCTCAGGATTCTGTTGAATTGTGCCATGTAATGGATTGCATGGGTTTAACTCAAGTAATTGACAAACCAACTCGTGTAACATCAACATCGTCATCACTTATTGACTTGATTTTTGTTTCCAGTGAGATTTCAGTGATATCTTCTGACGTTGTAGACATTCCGAGTGTATCATATCATTATTTAACTTATTGCACTGTCAATGGGTTGCTCCTAAGCCAACGTCTTCAATAAAAACATATCGTGACTTCCGAAATTTTAATTATCATGAGTTCAACTCACACTTACATTCCCTGCCATGGAAAAATATATTTGATATTAATGACATTGATGAAAAAATTACTTTTTTAATGAGAATCTGATTTCCAAACCGCCGGCTCCGTGGCTTACGCCTAATATTCGCGAGATGATATCTTTAAGAAACCGTGCCTTAGTTAAATTGAAAAAGACGAAATTACCTATTTACTGGACTGAATATAAGTCTCTACGTAATTTAACAACTGCCGTTATTCGGACAGAGAAAAAAGTATACTTTAATAATCTCTCAACTGATAAATTTTGGAAACATTTGAAACATCTAAGAATTTATTCAAAATCTAAGAATTTACCTCCACACTTGAGTGATGTTGAACATATCAATGATTATTTTCTCAACTCTATTCAAGCTATACAAACCAGTAACAATATGATAATAAATTTTTATAATGCTAATATCAAGGAATCAGTTAAGAAATATTTTAATTTTCAAACCGTTGAAGAAGACGAAATTTTCAATATTCTATTAAAAATTAAAACGGGTGCTGTGGGTCATGATGATATTAGTGTTCATGTTTTGCGTTTATGTATCCCTTTTTTATTACCATATCTAACTCATATAATCAATTTTTGCATCAGATTTTCAGTATTTCCAACTTTATGGAAAAAAGCTCTTGTTATACCTTTAGCAAAAATTAACAATCCTCGTGAGATGAAAGATTTAAGACCAATTAGCATTTTACCTGTGATTTCTAAAATCTTAGAATATATTATGGCGAGTCAACTCAGAGATCATCTTGCAATAAACAATATTTTACCCCAGACTCAATCAGGCTTCAGACTGGGATTCAGCTGTAATACAAGCTTGCTTCCTGTTACTGATGAAGTTCTGAAGGCAACTGATTCTGGCAAAATATCTAAAGCGTTTGACACGCTTGATCATAGTATTATGACGTCCATCTTACATTATATTGGGTTACAGTCTAAAGCTACTCAGTTGTTATCAAATTTCATGAGTGGAAGATGTCAGGCGGTAAAAATCAATAGTCAAATTTCTACTTATCGTAACTTAAAATATGGGGTCCCACAAAGTTCAGTTTTGGGTCCTTTACTCTTCTCAATATACACTATGGATTTTGAAAATTATTTTAAAACCACAATTCCCTATTTTTACGCTGATGACACTCAAGTGTTTACTTCATGTTTTCCAGAGTATATCAGAAATGCGTGTATGCGCGTAAATGATGATTTAAAAAATCTGGCGAATATGTCAAAGCAACATCATTTAGTATTAAATCCGAACAAATCTAATGTGATCCTATTTGGAAATAAAAATTATAGACATAAAGTTTCTGGTCAGATTGAAGTAATAGTGGATGGTAAATCCATTCCTGTTGTGAGTGAAATAAAAAGTCTTGGACTAATACTTGATGGCGACCTAAAATTTAAATCTCACATATCTAAGACCTTACAAATTTCATATGCATATTTAAAGCAGATATTTGTTAACAGGCACGTGTTAAATCAGAAGCAAAAAATTTTATTATGCGACAACTTAGTTTTGTCGCGTCTAAATTATTGTGATTCTGTTTATCACTCTTGTTTGGATGTAACTGACATAAGTAGAATCCAAACATTACAAAACTCTTGTCTCAGGTTCATTTTCGGCATCCGCAAGTTCCAGAGAATATCCTATAAGTTAATGGATGCAAATTGGCTTTGTATGAAAAACAGACGTATACTCCATTCTACGTGTCTTTATCATAGCATAGTAACTACTAAAATACCTCCTTACTTATATCGTAAAATAAGTTTTCGTACTGACATTCATAATTTAAATTTAAGACTTAAAGGTCTCTTTACCCCACCATTACACAGAACAGAATTCTTCAAAAGGTCCTTTTCATATCAGATATCGTCGGTGTATAATAAACTTCCGGATAACTTTAAAAAGCTTTCCTTATCGTCATTTCGTCGCCGCATGCGTCAGTTTTTTCGGGCACAAATATTTGAAAGATTTTAAAGATTTTTAGATGAGTGTGTAGAGGAGCAAGAGACTAATTTGTTAAATCATTGAATTGATCTTTTTAGTTGCATTAGTTGTATAAAAAGGAGAAAAGAAAGAGAAGAAAAATAGTAATAAATAAATAAATTAAATAAAATTGTAAAATAAAATTTCAATCCTGCCAAATTATTATTTATTATTTAATGTGTTTAGGGTTAAGTGGAAGAGCAGAATGCACGTTCATATGCAACGTAGCTTTCTGAACTTCGCCCTACTGTTAATTTGGTAATTATATACTTTTATATTTAGTTATATGTGACTAATAAAGGCATTTATTATTATTATTATTATTATTATTAAATGAATTATTATTGCATCCCAAAAATTTACAGGTATTTCTAATCGTTTGAGTGCTTTAAATGCTTATTTAAATTATCCTGCAAATTTCTTAATTCAAAACATGATTCCTTTCTAATTAAAGGTATATCTAATATGGCTTGAATGTGACTATGAATCAAAGATGTAGTGTTTTGAAAACGTGATTGAAGTAAATCCCACGCCAAAGCATAATTTTCTGACATCATATTTAAATTTTCAATGACAGTAAGAGCCTTACCTTTAAGTGAACCAAAATCTGTTAATTCCGCATTGTTATGTACCATTGCCACAAAGGAATCCTTGAATTCTAGCCAATTATTGTAACCGCCGTCAAAAATATGTAGTTTTATTGTAGGTAACATGTCCTTTTTGACAATGACACTTTGCACTCTCATACCAGGTTTCTTGACTTTAGACTGAAAGGTTTCAAGCAAAACCTTTGCTTTTGCTAAATATTTGATAACAGGTAAGCATTGAAACATGTTCATTGAAAATTGTTAAAAAAGGTTCAATTTGAGCAATTCTGATTTCCAACTCAAATTTATCAAACTGTACTAATTCTCTGTCAATTAAATCTTTTATATAATCAGCAAATTAATCTAATTCAGCTACGATATTTTGAAGTTTTGCTTGAGTAATGTCAGCGTTTGACAGTATGTAGGGCATTTTGATTTTATAAAAGGAAAGCCTTTAGCAAATACCGACTGACCTTTATCAATCAATAACTCCTAGTGATGATCCGGAGAAATTGGTACAATCCCGCAACAGTGGCTAATGTCCGTTTCTAATTGCAAAGACAGCCAAGCAGGAAACGTGTTACTCTCGAAATTGACAAAAGATTAAATCTGCAACAAAAAGTGTGTTTATGTGAATTTGACTTGTAAGTAAATGCTTCGCAACACAGGCATGAAGTCCACTGATGATTGCAGTACTCCGCAACAAAGGCAGAAGTCCGCTTGATAAATGCAGCACTCCATAGCAAGGGCAGAAGTCCGCTTTATAAATGCAGCAATGGCAGAAGTTTGCTTGATAAATTCAAAATTCAGCAGCAAGGGCAGAAGTCCGCTTGATAAATGCAAAACTACGCAGCAAGGGCAGAAGTCCACTTGATAAATGCAGAACTCCGCAGCAAGGGCAGAAGTCCGTTTGATTAATGCAGCACTCCGCAGCAAGGGCAGAGGTCCGCTTGATAAATACAGAACTATGCAGCAAGGGCAGAAGTTCGCTTGATAAATGCAGAACTACGCAGCAAGAGCAGAAGTCCGCTTGATTAATGCAGCACTCACTTGGAAAGTCACGGACTCTTCCGAATGATCCTGAAGGACCAAAATTTGTTATTATCACTCTTACTTTCTTATTTTTTGTTGCAGAATAAAATAGTATTTTTGAATATTGCTATTAAGAATTTTGAACTAAGCAAAAATAGAGAAATTTAGGGTCCTAACTTTTTGATTATTTATTCAGAATTATTGTTTTTTGTATATAGTTGCAACTCATGGCACATCATATATTTTTGAAATAAACATTTATAATTATCACAGAGAATATGAAACAAATAAAAAAGCTTTTTAAAAACGAGTTACCTTTTTTATTTATTTCATATTCTCTGCAATTCTTACGAGCAAGAACTACCCAAAAATTATTTATAATTATAACCTTAACACCAAGTACATCAAACTGCCTATGAGCTCCCGGTACGGTTAGTCAGCATGTTTGCTGTCTTTATTCGCAGTTATTGTCAAATCCGATCCTACGGCTAACGGTGTAGTTGCAGATTTACAATCCTCCAAGCCATATTTCTTCTGGACTTCTGTCAGGTAACCTTTTTGCGAGATTTTAATTTCATTTTGACCTTGGAATATTTCAATGCCTAGACAATATTTTGCTTCACCCATATCTTTTATAATAAATTTCTGGCTTAGTTTGTTGATAATAGACTGAGCTCTTTTCGAATGTCATGATATGCAATTAGAATATTGTCAACATAAACCAGCATAAATAAGTCTTTTTCTTTTACATTATTAAAATACATACATGTATCAGCATTGGTTGACCTCAGTCCTAAGCTACGAAGTGTGCTGTCCTGTCCAACTTAAAATGCCATTGCCTTCCTGATTGCTTCGATCCACACATTGACCTTTTGAGTTTACAGACTTGATCTCCTGCAGGCAGTTGCAGTAACATGCGATGAGCTCTTCGGCCTAGTACCTGCTTTTTCAACTTCTATTTTCTCCAGCATTTCTTCTAGGAATTCTGGCTTTTCCATATAAACGCTCACATCCACATCTCCGTTCAAATGTGCACTGGTTACATCTAACTGAGAAATTTTCGTGCCAGTTTCGGCAGCTAAGGCTAAGAGTTCTCATCGAATTTAGTCTGGTCACGGGTGCAAAAGTGTCATTGTAGTCTTCACCGAAGCGTTGCGCAAAACCTCGCGCAACTATGCGAGCCTTCCTTTTGTCTAGAGTTTCGTTGGCCTTGCATTTATTGCTCAATACGGTTCTGCATCCGATCACCTTCTGTCGTGGTCTTGATACCAAGTCCCATGTATCATTCTGTAACAAGCTTTTAATTTCGGAATGAATTGCATCCTTCCATTCTTCAGCCTCTGGCCCATTCACAGCTTGATTCAGAGGAATCTCCGACACCAACATTGCAATTTGTGAATTATGCAAGTGATCGTCTTCGGCTTGCTCTTCCTCACTGGTTTCAGCTGCGTCCTTTGTTTGTTCAAGATTAACTGATTAATTGCGGGTTGATTCGGCCCGACTTCGGCAAAGTTTCTTATTGTCTTCTGCGAAGCTTCTAAGATGGTTGAATGACCACTTCTGGTGTCATCTGATATGAAGTCCTCGTATATATTCTTTGAGTCGAACTTATCAAAAAATCTGACATCCCTGGCTACGTATGTTTTTTCTTATTTGGAATCCAAACTCGATATCCTTTAGAAACACTTGAATATTTGACAAAAACGCCTTCCATGGTTCTCGGCTCGAATTTTCCTTTGCCTTGCGATTTATCTAAAACGAATGCTCTACATACAAATGTACGGAGATGAGTTACCTTTGAAGGTTCTGCACAGCGTTTCTCGTAAGGTGATTTGTTATCAAGGCTTCTGGATATACATCGATTTCGAACGTAGTTGGCCGCAGCAATAGCTTCGGCCCAAAAAGTAGGAAGCAAACCTGACTGTATCAACATACATCGAGCAGCTTCAATAAGTGTGCGATTTTTTCGCTCAGTGACACCGTTTTGTTCAGGAGTATATGCAACGGTCAAACGGTGATGTATTCCCGCTTCTTTCAATATATTGTTCATATCGTAATTGCAATATTCTTTCCCATTTCTGACTGCAGGGCCTTTATCTTGCGACCAGTCTGGTTTTCCATAATTTTCTTGAATTCTTGAAATTTTGCTGGAACATCACTTTTGTTGTGCATGAAGTAGACTTCGCACCAGCCACTGTAGTCATCTATCATGGTGACAAAGTAACGTGCGCTGCCTAGAGATTCAGTTCGCATGGTTCCACCTACGTCTGAATGCACGAGATCCAGAATTTCATCTGATCTTTTCTTGCGCAAATGAAAAGGAAGACGTGTTAATTTTCCCATCACGCATATTTCACATGGTGAAATTTTAACTTTTCGGTTAAATTTCAGTCCGATCGCAGAACTGTTCTTGCTCATCGATATTAAATCTTGTGTATTTAGATGACCGAGTCTATCATGCCATACATCTATCCCAGATCTCTCTGTATTTACGGCGCTGTGAATGCAGGTTGCGATTTTTCTTGTAAATAAAAGAGATCTCCTTCTCGATCTGCTATTAGCAATATTTTACGACTTCCGTTATTGACGACAGCTTGTTTCTTGTTGAATGTGATTTCATAACCTTTGTCAACAATCTTCGATATTGATAGCAGATTCATCTTCAATTTTGGTACGTACAGAGCATTTTAGAGTCTGACAAAGTTGCATTAATTACTAGCGGAAGGGGAACTACCTGGGTGCGGTCTCAGTGACCGCAAGGGATGGGATAACTTCTTGTTTTTCCCTTTCCAAAAACTATTAGGTCACGCCCCCCTAAGTATTCCTTATTTGCACTTTATTACATCAGTAGCCCATTGGAACTAGGTGTGGTTACTTTTCTTGAATTTAATATTTAGATATAAAGATTTGAAACGGTCACAGTGACCGTACCCGGGTAATTGCGTTATGGCTGGTCCATCGAAAAGAACGCGGAAAGTTCGATATGGTGACCCTGATTTTGAAAAAACAGTATTACAGTGGTTCGAAGATGAATGTGGAAGTGAAATAGATACAAATATCACTGATGCTGATTATGAAATATCGGATCACAGCTCAGATTCAGAAATAGAAGCAGGATCGGATCAGGATACAGCGAACATTTTAGAAAAACAGACCGAAGACGAAGATGAAGAACATAATAGTCCAGACGAAAGTAATATTTCAAAGAAAAGGTTTTATTATGGAAAAAATCGCTACAAGTGGTCGTCGGAACCTGCTCTTTCCAGATCTAGGGTAAGGAAACACAACATTATTGTACAATTACCAGGACTTCGACCTAAATATCGAACTGAGAGTGCCACAGCTGAAACCTGCTGGAGTTACTTGATAAATGATGACATCTTGAACGAGATTCTTTTATGGACGAATAAAAAGTTACAAGAAGTAAGGGAGAAGTATGAAGAACCTTCAGCCGTTCAGGATATTGATATTCATGAATTGAAAGCCTTTATAGGGTTGCTATTCTATACTGCGATATTCAGATCGAACCACGAAAATTTTTCCTGCCTGTTTGCTACAGATGGAACAGGTCGTGACATTTTTAGATGCGTCATGTCGAAAAATCGTTTTGGCGCGCTACTTGCCTCTCTACGTTTTGATAATCCGGATACCCGAGAAGAACGTAAAAAAGAAACACTTGCTGCACCTATTTCCTACGTTTTCGATTCATTTATTCAAAATTGCCGTGATGTGTATTCTATAGGACAATCTGCATGTGTGGATGAGATGCTAGTGAGTTTTAGAGGGCGCTGTAAATTCAAAATGTACATGCCAAACAAGCCCGCTAAATATGGTTTAAAATTAATGTGTTTGACAGATGCGAGGAACGGTTACCTACATGACGCTTATATATACACTGGAAAAGATAGTGACGGACAAACCCTCCCGGTTGAAGATAAAAAATTTTCGAAACCTACACAAGCTGTTTTGCGTTTAACTCGACAATTGTATGAAAGCAATAGAAATATTACTGGAGATAACTGGTTCAGTTCAATAGAATTAGTCGAAACTCTGAGTGATAGAGGTCTTACATACGTAGGTACGATGAGAAAAAATAAGAGAGAGATACCTGCGGAATTTTTACCTACAAGAAAAAAAGTTGTTGGTTCATCAATCTATGGTTTTACAAATAAAATAAGTATTGTCTCTTACGTGCCCAAACAAAATAAAGCCGTTGTACTAATATCATCAATGCACCATGAACAATTCGAGGATGACGGAAAGCCAGAAATAATTTCTTACTATAATTTGACAAAAGGAGGCGTGGATTCGTTGGATGAGAAGTGTTCCAAATATGGCTGTGGAAGAAGAACTAGACGGTGGCCAATGTCAATTTTTTATCGGATTTTAGACATAAGCTCCGCCAATGCTTACGTAATTTACAACTCCCATCGTAAAAATTCGGAAATTTCAAGATTAACTTTTGTCCGTCAGCTTGCCAAAGAGCTGGTTGAACCTCATTTACGAAAAAGATATCAAAACAGGCACCTGACGCTTGAATTACGTTTATGTATTCGTCGTGTTCTTGGAATAACGGAAGAAAATCGACCAGCTCCAGAAGAAAAACTTGAAAAAAGGAAAACCTGTTATACGTGTTATCCGAAGAAAAAAAGAAAAACTTTTCATTTGTGCCGCAAATGTTCGAAACCAATCTGTTTGGAATGTAGTGTAAAGTTATGCCGAAACTGCGTCGATTAGAAATTGTTTGTTTTTCATATGTTGCATTTTCTTTTAAAAATACGTATTATTACAACCTTTTATGGTAACATTTATGTATTATAACTTTGTTTTTGTTCCCTTTGCAAGAGAATTGTTTTATTTTTGTGTGTAGTAAACTTTCTTGATACTATAGCTATCTATGTGGTTTTATTTGTAATTTATCCTGACATATTAATTTTGTGATTTTTTACAACATCTGACTAAAATATTTAAAATAAGTTTTAATTAATAGAAACCCAAAGGTCTCAAAAACATAATAGCATAACATAAATAGTTTATTTTGATTTTTTAAATATTTGGTGGGACTTTAAAAATAGCGGTCGCAGAGACCGGCCCGGGTAATTATGCTACTGTAATAGTACCTGGGTAGTTAAGGGTTAACTTTACTTCACCTTTGGTGATCACATGTGTTTCAGTTCCGTCAGCAAGTTTCAATTTTGAATGAATGTTCGTTGCATTTGTGAAGAGTAATTTGTTGTTGCATAGGTGTGATGTTGAGCCACTATCCAGACACCAATTATTTTTCCTCTTGCCGAAGTTGATGTGGTTACTTCCTCTTTGATAATCTTGACATTCTTAACACTCTTGATAGTTTTTAGAAAAATTTTGTGCAAATCGTTTTTGATTGCAGTGAAAACCTCGAGCAGCCTCTGGACAGCTGTTTCAGCCCTGATTGGGGCTTCTTCAGCAGAGACGTAGCTCGACATTTCCACTGCAAAAAAAATTTTCATTATGCTTTGACAGCAAGCATGGCCGCCTTGCATGGGGGACATGTGGACATTATTTAGCATTATGCTAGGGCCACACTAGCGCGTAATGCCGTTAATTACTGCGCTATTTGGCATTAAACATAGGTGTAGCCACGACTTAACAGGCTAATTTGTTATCGTGGTTATGAATGACGTTAAACGTTAGACGATAGCTCAGGTGGCGGTCTGTTTTGACACATCAAAAGGATTTAGCGCGTCATTTAACGCTTATTTTGGCCAGACTAGCTAGCATTTGTGAATTAACTCATCCAACAGGTTTTTGCTTGGTTGTTGTGTTCAAGCTTGAGCGCAGTTAGAGCTTGAGCTTGGTTAATGATTTTAAATACAATGGGCCGTATTCTCATCTCATGATTAGTGTCGTTTGTAACTAAAACCGTGATTAAAATAAACAAAAACGACATAGCTTTATGCGAATTTAATGCGTTAGAGATTAATAGAGAATTTAATCACGGCATTACTAAATTAAGGACGAGGTTAGAATCTGGACCATTGGTACGAAATGGACTGATAAAACAAATCAAGTAATTATGAAAAAACCCAGTTTTTAGCCCTGGGTTTTGTCTGGTCCAGTAATAATACAATAAATTCATAATATAATAATTTACACTCATAGAGTACACTAGTTTCCATCTCGAAATTATTTTATTAAAAAGCGCGTCATTTATTGACTTGACGTCAAATGCAAGTGTAGCCATTCAATATATCGCGTAGTTTAATCTATAGTTTTTGACGCCTTAATTATTACGATAATGGACGTTAGACGTTAACGTTAGTGTGGCCCTAGCATTATAAAAACAGACATACATTAATTTTCCATGGACTGCTGCGAGATTTTTTTAAACTGTACGTACTTTATTAGCTTGGTAAAAATTAAAATTTTCGTTTTCAATCTGATTGTTAAATTCTATTTACAAGAGCGAACCATTTGAAATTTTCGAAATTGTGTGTGCTTGATGGAACCACCAAAATCAATCTTTACATCTGTGAGCAGTTGCTTTGATAATCTTGAACTGTAAAAAGAAAGAACAAGCTGCGAATCGACGATATTTATTTTTTAATGAAAAAAAATAAAAGACTAATATTTTCAAACGTAACTGGAAATTACTTCTAGAACAAATCGGTTTTATTTTGTTTTTAACTAATAAAAAGTCATACGTAAAAAAACGGTTCAATAATCGACGTAACGTAGTTGCCAAATCTAACGAATAAGAAATTATAAGGTAGATTATACCGTTACAGCCGTCACGTGCAAACAAATCTATTTTTAGCATCAGTACGCCACCTTGCGTCACAGAACATGATCGGAGACTACTCGATCATTCTAGCATGTTCCAGCAACAGAGGGATTTGTTATATAAGCTGTACTAAGGCACTCGATCTCTGTCTAAGGACACAGATACTGCCATCATATGTTTTTGACATTTGTCAATGGACCTTGAACGAGTGGGTTGTCAAAAATGACAAACTGGAATATTTTATGTAAATCAAGACGAAAAAGGACACAAAATTGTTTAAATTTCCATTTTATTGAGACAAAGTATAAATTTATAGTATAAATTTATAGTTAAGTTAAGCGACTACGAAGCGGTATGACATAATAAATGGGAAAGTTCTGCCTAAAAAGTATCTTTTTTGTCAGGTATAACCTATGGTTTCTGGACTGGATCCTAAACCTCATTTTTATCCTAAATGTTTTTGGAATTCTCTAAATCAATTATTTTACAAGTCCCATTAACCAGAACCTAATGGCTTACCCATGGAACATGATGGAAAATTACAATCACTCCACAATTTCTAATTTCAAAGTTAACAGCTAAATTATTGAAACTTCTGTTTATATGGTCAACCGTTTAAAAATTTATGCCTTGAAATAGTTTCGGGATTTAAGTAAACCTAATATTTTACCTGGAAAGCTTTTAATATACTCACGTAAACTTTTTGGTTACTTTTCGGTTTATTGTCTCATATTCGCACCGTTAACATCTAGATTTACTGTAAAATTATTTCTTGTTTATCATAAACTTATTCTTGCCGTTAATAAAATAGAACTTAAAATGATTTGAGTTACATTTACGCTCTGATTTACTTAAAATATTCAGTTTGTCATTTTTGACAACCCGCTTGTTCAAGGTCAAATACCCACTGTCAAATGTCAAAACCATATGATGGCAGTACTTATGTCCTTAGACCAAGGGTGGCCAACCCGCGGTCCGCCTTGAACATTTTTCCGGCCCGCGAGATTCATCACACTATTACAAAATTTATTTATTTTATAATGGCCAAAGTAGTGAAAATCAATGTATTACAAAAATACATTATGTATACATTAATATATTCAAAAATTAACTGTCGAAATTATGAGAAAAAAGTTAACTTTGATTTTAAAATAATATTCTTGCGAATATACGACAGATATTGCCTGTTTTATTTATGAATTTATAGTTATGAATTCGCAGAATAATTAAATTATATTCTACGAACTCATAATGCGCACGCATTTTGGAACATCTCATTCTAATATAACCGGTTCTATGTTTCTATGTTTCACTCTGATACGCACAGTTGATTGTTGATAGCAGAGCAGAGCAGACTCTCAGTTTCAAGTGAAAATTTGCCTTTTGGGGTCGTTTTGTGTGCTGTGACTGCAGGATAATTATTTTAATATTCTCGTACGACGTACGTCAACAACATATTTAAAACAACAACAGACAGGTAATAACTCCTATTAAATTAAAAATGACTTAATTTAACAATTAAAAAGATATATTTAATATCTCTCTTATTTTCAGTATGAGTGCAAAGAAAAGAAGAATAATGGACGAAAATAGAAAGTATAGCGAGGAATGGGAAGAAAAGTACTTCTTCATAATTCAAAATACAAAATTATTGTGTTTAATTTTCCGAGAGGTCGTTGCTGTGTTTAAGGAATATAATGTTAAGAGGCATTACGAAACAAAACATAAAGATTATTTGAAGTTCGACATAGAAGTGAAACAATCGAAGATCAAGGAGTTTAAGTCGCAATTAAAGGCTCAACAAAAAATGTTTGGTGCAGCATTACAGCAACCTTCCAATATTGTTAAAGCAAGCTATTCTGTTTCATTTGTGATTGCAAAAAAAATGAAAACATATTCGGATGGAGAATTTGTGAAAGAATGTTTGGAAGCTGTTGTGAAGGATATTTTGCCTGATAAAAGCAAACTATTTTCGAACCTAAGCCTATCTCGGCAAACAGTGTGTCGGCGAATCAATGACATTTCAAATGAAATTATCTTAAAACTGCGCGACAGAATTCGAGATTTCAAATATTTTTCCTTGGCATTTGACGAAAGCGCAGACATTTCAGACTCAGCTCAGCTTGTAGTGTTCCTTCGTGGAGTAAATGAATCATTTCAAATAACTGAAGAAATGTTAAATTTGATAAGTTTAAAAGGTACAACAACAGGAAAAGATATTTTCAATGCTGTTGAAAACTGTTTGTGCGAAAACAATTTGAATTTGGAAATACTTTCTGGAATATCAACTGATGGAGCACCTGCTATGATTGGTAAAGAAAAGGGAGCTATAAAATTACTAATCGATAAAATAGAATCCAACAACAAAACAAGCAATCGCTCCAAAAGAGAGGATTTAATTATAATCCACTGTTTGATTCATCAACAAAATTTATGTGCCCAAGTATTATCGATGGATCATGTTATGCAAGTAGTTATAAAAACAGTGAATTACATACGATCACATGCACTTCCGCATCGACAATTTAAGGAGTTCCCGAAAGAATTACATTCTGAATATGGTGACGTTGTATACTTCAGTCAAGTCAGATGGTTAAGTCGTGGAAGATGTTTACAGAGGTTTTATGAATTACGAGAAGAAATTGACTTGTTTATGAATGACAAGCAAAGACCTGTACCAGAATTAAGAAATGATGAGTGGTTATCGGATTTATGCTTTTTAGTGGATATTGTCGAAAAACTTAATCAATTAAATATTTCATTGCAAGGAAAAGATATACCTTATAATCGATACATTTAATAACATCAAAGCATTTCAGAAGAAATTGTTGTTATTTGAATCGCAATTGAAAAGTAATAACGCTCACCACTTTCCATTGTTGAAAGAATTTAAGAAATCAAAATGTAGTAATTACATCAAATATGCAAAAGAAATTAGAAAACTTACAGCTGCTTTTGAAAGCCGATTCAGTAATTTAGAGTTAGATAAATACAACAAAATTTTCGAAATATATTCATCTCCCTTTCATGTTGAAATCGAGTCGGCCCCAGAACATCTCCAAATGGAACTGGTTGACTTACAGTGCAATATTGAACTAAAGCACATTTTTGAAACATCAGAATCAAAAATAGATTTTTATAGCACTTACGTCACAAAAGAGAAATTTTCCAATTTGAGAAATTTGGCACAAAAAATTGTTAGCGCTTTTGGTTCAACTTACACCTGCGAATCGTTTTTTTCAAAAATGAAATTGACTAAGCACAAAACACGCTCAAACATAACGGACGCTAACCTGCAACACCAATTACGATGTGCAAATATCCAAATTGGGATCGATTTACAAAAGCTAAGTGAAAGAGTGGAGAAACAAATATCGCACTAGTACACTAAATATTTTTTAATTTAATTTTTTTATTTCATTTATATTTATATATTTTTTGGCGTTATATATTTCTTTACAATGTACGTTTAGTATCATTATTATTATATTATCTATGTTTACATGTAAGTATACTAATAAACACAGTAATAATAACTCATTATTTTCAATTTTTTACTCCAAAAAGGTCTGTAATGTATCTAAATTTAATATGGGGATACATAATTTTATATGTGGCCCGCGGAGTTGTGATGAATTTCCAAAGTGGCCCGCAAGATCATTTGGGTTGGCCACCCCTGCCTTAGACAGAGATCGAGTGCCTTAAGCCGTACGGATCGGTCAGGAGTGATAGTTATGAAGTTAGCGAGCGAAGGATTCGTACGTCGAATAAATAGAAAATACATTTTGTAAAAGCGTTATTTGATAGACAAGCTTATTAAAATTGTGTTGTTAATTGTTATAAGCTGCAACTTATAATTAAAGTGTTCTGAAATTTAACGACTATAATTTGTGAACCCCAAATTCGTAACAAGTCTACAGTTTAGCATTCAACGTATACGAATCGATCATTCGATTGCACAGTGGTATATAAATAATTTAAAGAAATTAAGAATAGTAACATCGAGAATTCAATAAGTTGAAATCAGAACAAATTCTTAAAATAAAAGTTGAATCTAATTGGTTTAAAAATATTAGTTCTACTGACATTCAACCTGAATTTTCGAATTTTTTTGCACTTGGACCAAAATTTTGCATTACTCCTTCACTTATTGATGTTCAAATAAAGAAAATATTGGCAGAATCAGAATCTATTATTTCCTGTCATGAAGAAAAAGATCGTAATCATCGTAGGTCCCTTTTAACTAACATAATCACTAATTATGTGCATAAGAATCAAAATGTTAATTCTAATTTCAGACAAGTTTACTATGATTGTAAGAAATTCTTAAAAGAAAATATCAATTTAATATTAATACAATCAGATAAAGGTAATGTGACAGTTGCTTTAGACAAAGATGATTACATTAATAAATCTTTGAATTTATTAAATAATGTCAACTATTATCAGATTTTTAAAAAAGAGACCCTACTGGTTCATTTGTAAAGAAAGCCAATCAAATTATTTCTGAATTAAAGACTGTTAATATGATAGACGAAGAGACAGCTAAGTCATTAAAGAATTATTCTTCTTGTTGTCCAAAATATTATGGCTTACCTAAAATTCATAAACCAACGTTGGCTCTAAGTCCTATCATATCTTCTATTAATTCACCTAATAGTAATTTATCAAAATTTATTACTGAAATATTAACCAATGCTTATAATAAGTCAGTGTGAGTGCATCGGCTTTAACATTAGAGAGAGAAAGATAATATGAGCATCCCCTAAGAGTAACAAAGATCAGAAATTTCCGATACCACGTGGTTTGGGGCAAATGAAAACTTAGTTTAGATGCATCCGGATACGCAAAAAACTAGCCAATCAAAAACAAATCGCAATAAATATTTTGCTATTCAGAATGCATCTGAACTAAGCTTAATGCAAGTACCAAGTTTTCTTAATCTCAAACCGGACAGAAAAATGAAGGGAACACACTCAACGTTTCGCTATAGATTTATAGCTTCGTCAGCAGTGAAAAAAAGTAAATAAACAAGTTGTCAAGAGAAACAAGTCGTCAAGGTAACATGATTTTAAACTAAAATACGAGTTGTATGTCGAATAAAGAGAAAAGTAACTAGAACTAAATAAAAATTATTTATTTTTTTTTTAATATAAATATATTCAATATTTTAGGTAATTTTAAAATGTGTCTACCCTCTCTGTGGATAGATATATTTACATCTTTTTGTCGCATATTTATCAGCGAAGCAAGTAGGTATTGTCCAATTTATTAACGCGATTATTGAAATATTATACTAAAAAATAATTAAGAAACTTGCTGATCTTTTTAGTAAAATAGTCACTCACATAAAACTAAAAATCCAATAAAATGACATTCAAAATCAATTTAAAACATCCCGTAAATACTAGAAGCGAAATCAATGGATGTTGAACTTTAATTAAATAATAAACAAAAACTTGATAAGTCACTTCAAATAACTTAAAATTGAGAAAACGACACCACAAAATCCAATTTGAAAACTGACTGACTAAACGCGCAGACAACAAATGTTTCCACGTTTTGACATTGTCAAACTACATCCCATCTACCCCGTACCAGGGGTAGATGGGATGTAGAATGGATGATGTGGAGCAACAAAATGCGCGCCTCACGCGGCCTGGGGTGAATTAAAATAAAAAAAGGCGCGTAGTTTAAAAACATTTCTGCGTTAACGGTTTAAGTATTGTTCAGGAAATTAAAAAATCTAATACATTGAGCTGCATTCTTGCCCAAGATACTAGTTTAGGACTATTCCAGAAGAATAAAGGGACAATTTGCGATTTTCTTTCCATAAATTACGACCAGTGTTGTTAAGTATCTAGATGCAAGTATCTAGATACAGTATCTAAATACTTTTGAGTATCTAGATACATATCTCAGATACTACTAAAAAAATGTAACTGTATCTGCATCTAGATACAATTACAGTGTATCTATTCATTTGAGATACTAAGATACATTTTAGATACATTTTGAATTTCCATAAAAACAACAGACCTTGGCGGAAATGCAACCTCCGATTTTACATTCTCTTTCTTTTGATTTTCCCCTCTTATTAATGTTTTCCAGTTTGTCAAATGTCTGTTCTCATACGTGCTCATACGTTGTATTCTTAAGAAATAAAGATTATCTTGTTAATCAGAGTTCATAATTAACAGAATTATGTAATAGAAGATGAAACATGGCGTCAGGTTTGCGGTAATAATAGTATTAACATAAAAAAAAGAGAAGTTGAGGTTAACCACGCCGGAGGAACGACAAAAAAATGGATTCCACGTTTAAGCCACCGGGTAATCTAATATTTAATAATCAGATACAAAAGAATTATGAGAAGTTCAAGAGTGCATTTAATATCTACATAGAAGCATCTGGATTAGCTGAAGCAGAAGATAAACGGAAAATAGCAATGTTTTTGAATGTTGCAGGTGAGGAAGCTCACACAGTTTACACAACTTTTAAATTAAATGCTGAACAGAGCACCAGCTATGATGCAGTAATAAGAGCTTTGGATGAATATTGTAAACCACGTAATAATGAAATATATGATAGATTTAAATTCTTTTCGAGAAGTAAGCAACCGGAGGAAACTTATGATACTTTCATAAAGGCGTTAAAAATACTGGCAAAGTCGTACAACTTCGGGGACCAAGAAGAATCCTTAATTCGAGACAGACTAATATTAGGAATTACAGGAAAGATTGCTGCGTGAAAGAAAATTAAAACTAAATGATGCTGAAGAACAGTGCAGACTGACAGAAGTAACCAAAATCCAAGTTCAAGGGCTAAAAGGAGACCACCATGAAGTCGACCTCATAAAGGAAAAGAAGAAATCAGTGACAGGTAATATCGTTAGTGACACATGATTGTTTAAAGTGTGGGTACAGACATAAGAAACGACAATGTTTTGCGTATGGGAAAAAGTGCAATATATGTAATGGAATGAATCATTTTGCGGTAGGTTGCAGATTTGAAAATAAAAGTAATAATAAGAAGGATGGACAAAATGATAGAGCTACTAGAGATAACAAAACGGTAAAAAATTTTAAGAAAACTGTTAACGATATGGAAGTAAATGATAATGAATGTTTTATTGAAACAATTATGATAAGCAATATAACATGTAACTCTAATAATTTAGTATGGCAAGAATGTTTTAGAATAAGTAATAAAAAAGTTTATTTCAAACTTGATACGGGAGCTCAGTGCAATGTGCTACCATGGGATTGGATTGTTAAATTAAATAAAGAATCTGAAATAACAGAAACAAATCAAACAACAATAACATATGGAGAAAATAAAATTAAAGTAAAAGGTTCAATTATTCTAAATTGTGAAAGGAATAATAGTACTTATAAAATAAAATTTTTATTAGTTGAAAAGTAAACCTATTTTGGGACTTAATGCTTGTATTAAACTAAATTTAATAAAAAGAGTGGAATCAGTTGTTAAAAATTTAGATGATGCAATAGCAGAAAATAATAATTGTAATGAGTTTTATTTAAATCAAAAGCTTGAGTTCGTTAACAAAAATAAAGGATTATTTACAGGAGTAGGAAAAATACCAAAAGAATACAAAATACAGTTAAAAAAGAATTATGTGCCATTTTCAAGCACGTGTAGAAGAGTACTCTATTAAATTAAAATTAAAACAAGAGTTAGAAAAGAAAATCTAATAAAGAAAAGAATTAGAAAAAAAATAAATGAAACTATTTTTGGAGACTTAGGAGTAGGAATTTACTTTGATGATTATATCATTGCAGGCAAAGATGAAAATGAACATGATAGGATACTGGAGGGGTTTATAGAAAAAGCTAAACAATTTAATATTAAATTTAATCCCGAAAAGTTACAATATAAAGTGAAAAAAGTCAAATATTTAGGTCAAGAATTTTCAAGTGAAGGGATAAAACCAGATACAGATTATTTAGAAGCTGTTTTAAAATTAGAAGAACCTACAAATAAAAAAGAGTTACTTAAAATATTAGGTATGGTTAATTATCTAGTTAAATTTGTTCCAAATTTATCTGAAGTTAGTGCTCCTTTACGAAACTGATAAAAAACAACGTAGAGTTTATGTGGGACAATGAACAGAGAAATGCATTTAAAAAACTTAAAAAATTAATCACGAATATTCCAACGATTAGAATATTTGATCCAAAATTGCTAATTGTGTTACAAACTGACGCTAGTCAATATGGCATGGGAGGTTGTTTATTACAAAAAGGACAACCTGTTGCATTTTGTTCGAGGAGCCTTACAGAAGCTGAAGCTCGTTATGCACAAATAGAAAAAGAGTACTTAGCTATCTGTTTCAGTTTAAGTAAATTTCATCAGTTCATTTACGGCAAATTTATAACAGTCAACTCTGATCATAAACCACTTGTAGCTATACAAGAGGAAGATATAAACAAAATTAGTTCCAGATTGCAACGTATGAGACTAAAGACGTTAAAATACAACTTTAAAATTGAGTATTTAGCAGGAAAAGAAATGTATTTGGCAGATTTGCTATCAAGATCATGTCTTAAAAATAACATAGCAGAGGATTCTTAAATGTTAGAGATTGTACATTGTGTTGAGGTAGATTTACCTATCTCTGATGATCGTATAAATGAGATAGTACATAAAACTGAATTAGATCCAAATTTAAAATTAGTAAAACAATTTTGTGAGTCAGGGTGGCCTGCAAGTAAAAATGGCTTATCTAATTTTGAACTGAAATGTTATTATAAAATTAAAGAGGACCTGGTAAACAAAAAAGGAATAATATTTTATAATTACACAGTAGTTGTGCCAAAGTCACTAAGGCAATATATGTTAGGTCAGTTACATAAAGCACACTTTGGTATAGAAAAAACAAAAAGTAGCGGTAGAAAGTTATTATATTGGCCGGGCTTATCAGTTGACATTGAAAATTATATATCTCAATGCAAAATTTGTGAAAAATTTGGAAGGTCAAATGTAAAAGAACCATTAATATCACACGAACGACCGGAATTACCATTTGAAAAAGTAGCTTCTGACATACTTGAATTCAATCACACACAATATCTAGTTGTAGTAGATTATTATAGCAATTGGATAGAACTCAAAAAACTAAATAATAAATCAATGATATGAACTACTCTACCCATCACGAAATGTCAATTGAAACCTAAATTAAATACAGATAACAAGTTAAAGCAAGAACAACAAAATAAAAATAAAATCTATTATGACCGTTCTGACAGATATCGGCCAGATTTCTCTGAAAAGGATAATATTTTAATAAAAAATGATCAAAACTCAAATTGGAGGCAAGGTGTAGTTATCACCAAATGCAATACACCAAGGTCATATATAATAAAAGATGAAGAAGGAACCAAATTACGTAGAAATTCCGTATTTTTAAAACCTACAAACAATCCAATGTCATCGGTAGATAGTAGGGATTTAAATGACTCTGTATCTAGAATTAGCAAAGAAAATGATAGGTTAGAAAATAGCATAAAAAATGACAAAGAAGAAGGAAGAGGAAGTAAAAGTGACAAGGAAGATGACGGAGGAAGTGAAAGTGACAAAAAAGACTTTAGTGTTAGATCCAGGAGGGAGATTAAAATGCCATTACGTTTTAAAGACTACGCAATGCAAACATAAATTAGATTATAAAAAAAATGTAAAGAAACATATGCATCACATAGGTTGGCAACACTACATGGCATGAGGGACGCGCCATTAGTGCATTGCATGTAAGCCTGTGCTCATATGCTGTATTCTTAAGAAATAAAGATTATCTTGTTAATCAAAGTTCATAATTAACAGAATTATATAAAAGAAGATGAAACAGACATGGTGCAAACGGCTATTAGAAATGTATCTTTAGCAACACTGATTACGACCATCTTTGCTCGGATCGTTTCTCGCTCCGGCGCTTAATAAGGCCGCGCGGCCGTGATAGCCGAGAAAGTGCACTTTTCGCTTATCATTCTCTTTTACCTTATTTTTATCACAAATTGTCCTGTTTCCCCTGGGATGGCCGCAAAGGAAATTTAAACGTTTAATTATGAAAAAAAAATCGAATTAATACTTTGGCTAACAACCGATTCCAAACTTTTCAAAATCAATAAAAAGGTAATCATGGTAACTTAAAAATATGCTAAGGGTTACAGATTACTGTAAATTGTTGAAAAGTACAATTTTCAGATGCAGTACAGAAAACCTATGAAACACTTTTATCACGTGTGGCGTGCTAATATAATCATTCGAAAAAATAATTTTCTAATTTATCTGCTGCAAAAAAGTAGTCATCAGTAATCAAGTGAAATTAAAGATCATCAAATTCAAACAATAACGGAAAAATGTAGATTTTTTGTAATACTTTGAGGGAAAAACAGTTGTCATGTCACAAAGTACATAAACAAATTTTAAGTAATAATAAAGTATGGCTAACTAAAACGCTTGTAATAGAGCTGTTACCTTCACACGCAAACACAAACAACTGCGTGTTTAGCAAAAAAAATTATTTTAATATAAATTTTTATAATCAGTTTACTTATTTGTGATTCAGACATTTTGATTTTTCTTAGTTAATTTGTAAAAAATAAAAAAATCATGTTTCAAGTTCTTTCTAGATATGTAATTTCAAATGATTTGAGATGGTGTAAGTAAATCCTTCTCATTTGTTTTCATAGATAATTGGAATTATTTAACTAAAGCGAAAACAATGATAAAAATATTTTACAGCGCGTTTCTGTACGTTGATTATAGAGAAGTGATTATAACTCATAAGTTATCAATCTTAAGATAGTAAAATATAGTAATGTTGGAAAGCTCGTAGAAAAGTCTGTACATATAGGCTATAATATACGGACAGTCCTATTTGAAAAAAATGACTAATTTTACAATATGCGAATTGAAGTGTAGCGTTTGTTAATAGTCACTTGATTTCTAAAATGTTGAATACATATTGTAAAGGTAGAGAGATTTAGAAATATTTTAGTCTAAGGCTGATTATCGCATCATTAAAACTGATAATTTGACAGACGATCAAATATGACCATTTTTTGCATAAAATTAAAAATAACTCGGTAAATACTAAAAATAAGTTAATATAAATTATATCATTTTTATCGTTTCTTCAAGAGCTAACCGAAACTGTAATAAAATGTGTAGTATTTCATTTAAAAAATATGTTAGGTTCGTAACTTATTAAATGAACAACCTGTATATTTGAAAATAATTTTAAATTACGCGGAATAAAAACTCTTACACAACTTTTCTTAAAACATTTTCTTGATACATTGACTTTAAAGAGGCTTTCTCGCACTTTTCCGAAGGTTTGGGACACCTGTACATTTCTTTTTGTTAGAATAAGACATTTTTTAATGCGGTTTTATGTATTAAATTTTATTTGAGTGTATATTTCTCATGTTGATAATTTTGACCGCTGATTCGATTTATTTATACCACTGTGGATTGTAATATTTTCAATCGTAAAAATTTTACAATCGAAGTGCGATTAAATATGCAGGATTTCTTGGCGATTAATCGTTGAACTGACGACCGCATCGGTTACTGTTACCCCTTCGTTTTCTCGATCGCGATTATGAAGGAGAAGGTGTTATAACGTATGTGAACTAAGTCATAATTTATAACCGTGTTACTGAATCAGTAACACTGCTCGCGATGTGTGTAATTGAAAGGGGTTATAGAAAGTGAGGTGCTTGTTTTGGATAAAAATATACGTATGTGATTAATCCTTGCTTTAGTATTTGCTTTCTCTGATGTCCTGTACGTATAAACGCGTTAAAAGCATCACTAACGGGTAATATTTCTTTTAATGAATGTATCCTATTTCAGTAAGATCACTTTTACTCATTCACAACTGCAGGGACAGGGTTGCCAGTATTTTTACAGTACAGTGTGGTCCATTTTTGATGGTTTTACAGGGTTTCTCAGTTATTTATAGGAATACAAGAAAACCGTTTACGCGACCCAATGCTACTTTTTCAAGAAAAACTCAGTGGAGAAAACAAAATTTAGCTATCTCGATTCGTTCGGGAAGTATCGGCCGAAAATGAATTTTTCCGAAAAATTATTTTTCACAATATCTCAGTTGTTTGACGAGATATTTTGAAAATTTAAAAACTATTTTATTCAGAAATTAACACTGATTTTACTGACAGTATTATCTTTTGTAGAAATTGCACAAATTCTGCGAAACAGACTGTAACTTTCTAATTTTAAATGGAAACCGCAGTTGGCTATGACACAAATAAATTGCTTGTTTAATGAGGTTTTCAAATATGTAAAGTTTCATGTAATTATTTTTTCAAATAATAAAGATACTATTTATTTTTTGTTTTCCAGTAGCTAACAAGCCATCCATGACACCAAAAACAAAAAAAAATAGTTCAGTTGTTTTCCCTAAAAATCAATTATTGTTAAGTAAAACAGCTAATTTAATTCAATAAATAAATAGCTTCCAGATAGATAGATCAGAGACTGACATAAAACCACAAGTATGTAAAAATGAATTAACTCTATTTGAACATTTCTTTAATTACACTAGCCTGCGAAAAAAATATTTTTTTTTTGCGTATGAGATAAGACTAGGTGTTCTTCAATGATTTCGTCATTACAAAAAAGAATCTGTTATTAGTTTTTTTCTATCACGTCAGGATTTCAAAAAAATTAAATAAATTATGTACAGGGTTTTCGTTTGTGTTTTGAACGGCACCTACACATTTTGTTATTAGACATATAAAAAAATGGTAATTGCGAAAGTTTTAGGAATTTACTAAAAAAAAAAAAACAAATGACGATCGGAATCCTAATAAATGAGAACCAGCTCTGCTATTTTAGATTTAACACAGTATATTTTCTCAAATTAACAAAAACCCCTTTTTCCCAATTTCAAAAATATATACAGTCGGATCTCTATAACTCGCACCTCCACTAATCCAAATTTTATATAAGTCGAAACTTGCTGATGGCCCCTGCACATTGTGTATAACTATTTCTTTAACTTGAAATCTCTATTACTCGTAATTTTTCGGTAACCTGAAGTTTGAGTTACGGAGGTTCGACTGTAGTCTGTTTATATTTTAAGTTTGAAATTTAAAAATTGATTTTCTTTAATTAATAAGAATTTTGTTATGTGTGACAAGTGTTAACTACAAAATTAAAAGACTGCTCATCTGGGTCATTTTATAAGACAGAACGCTGACAGCTAAGACAATGTTATATAACATAAATTTGTAAAACATTTCAAAACAAAAATAAATTTCAAATATCGCAAAAAGAACCAAACATAAACAAACTATATATTTTTAAACATATAAAATAGCGACATCTTACTATCGCTTTTTGACCTGACATTGCAGTAGGATAGACAAATAGAAGCGGGATTTGCTCCTAATAAGTCCCCCATGCAAGGCGGCCATGCTTGCTGTCAAAGCATAATGAAAATTTTGTGCAAATCGTTTTTGATTGCAGTGAGAACCTCGAGCAGCCTCTGGACAACTGTTTCAGTCCTGCTTGGGGCTTCTTCAGCAGAGACGTATATATATATTTTTAGAATTATAAAAACAATCTTTCTTAATTCGTAAAAATATACTGAGTATTCCATTTAAAATAACAAAATTGGTACTCACTTCTCGGGTTTCGACGACCGTTTATTTCTTTTAAGTAAATTCTGGCTGTTTAGGTATAAGCAAAAACTGTACAGCTGCTGTACCACTTTTTTTTAAATACAATATTTCAAAGTACAAGTTTTTTATTTATATTTTGCACCCTATTTAGAGGGTTTATTTTAGAAGCTACAGGAAAACTTGAAATACAAAAGTTATAGGGTTTTATGCCTATTATCTTTTAGAGTTATCAGAAGAATCAATGAACTTGGAGAAAAAAATTAAATTTTTGTTTTTTTAAATGGAATATCCTATATATTGTTTGCTAAGTTGAAAGACCATATTTTTCTGATTTCAAAAATATATAATGTATTGATATTTGAGAGCCGCTTATGAGATATTTGAGGTTAGAATATCAGTGAATTAATGTTTGAAATATTAAGACGACCTTTTGCTAACTATAACAGCCATTTAGAACTTTTTTTAAACGTCATTATTAGGCTGATATTTTAAATTTTAATTATATCAGGAACGACCCCTTCAAATTTGAACATATTATACATTTTTTAAATCAGAGAAATATGATCTTTCATTTTAGCAAACAATGTACAGGTCGTTCCATTAAAAAAAAAACAAAAATTCAATTTTTTTCTACAATTTGCGATGCGCTTTTGTTTCTTCTGATAACTCTAAAAGATAATATGCATAAAACCCTACAACTTTTGTATTTAAAGTTTTACTCTAGTTCCTAAAATAAACCCTCCAGATAGGGTGCAAAATATAAAAAAAAACTGTACTTTGAAAAATTGTATTTAAAAAAAATGGTACGTGATGAAAAAATTATTATATTTTCCTCGAACTCGGGAACACCAATGTACTACATACACCTAGTTTCATGTCATCCGCAAAACCTTCGCAGGCTAGTGTTATTAATGAGAATAGTTAAGAGATTTCTATAAATTTTAAATTGTATAAATGCATTTCTTTAAGGAATTATTGAAATGTCGGATATCTTTTAAGTTTAATAACTGTCCCTTGCAGTTGCCTAGCGTTTCACATTGATTTTTCGCTCTTTATTTCGAATTTGTCTAACTCGAAAATTTCTATAATTCGAAATAAATTTGATGAACAACGGACTCACAAAACTCTATAATTCGAATTTTTACGACAAATCCCCACCTTTTCTTCATCAACTTACGTTTCCAGTGATGATGTTTCTGGGAAGCTTAATAATACTATGCACTTCAGTTGCGTTTAGTGTTTTAATTAATTTGGTCGTATTTTCTTTACAAACATATAAATTTCCATTAAATGCGTCTTACAGTCCAACAAAAGCTTGAAATTAAAAAAAAGTCGAAAATGGTGTCAAAAAGAAAAAATATCGCTGAGGAATACAAAATACCAGCAAGTACAATATCCACGTTTATTATATTAAATTTTGATGTCTGTATACTATTCTTTATATGTTTCTTTTTTAGTGGTGAACAGATAAAACAGCAACATCCTACAATCGCTTTTTGGCCTGACGAGCGGCCTCTTTACAGCTATTTCAGCCCTGTACAGCTGTACAGAGGCGGCTCGAGGTTTTCACTGCAATTAGAAACGATTTGCAACAAAAGTTTCTTTTTTACTTCTTAATAAAATATGTAAATAAATACAAAATATGTATGAACATGTATGGTATTGTTACGTTTCTATGGGTTTTAATTTATTTATTTAAACGAATAAAACACTCGGTAAAAACTTAATCGTAATTTAATAACGCTTACAAACTAATTTATTTGTAACAATTTATTTACACACTAAAAATCTAACTTCGACGATCGCTGTTAGAATTCGACTGACTCCTGAATCCACCCCGGGCGATTTTATATCCTTTGCTGCCCTCTCGAATTTTCTAACGCTGGAAGATTCGAGTTTGTTCCCTCGCCGGAAAAGTCTAGTCTGTTCGATGTAGACCCCGGTGGCGTGGCAGCCAATGACGCATAACGAACCGACTTCTTGACGCCTTGAGCTAAGCCGGGTGGTGCGCCACACTGCCCCCTTCTTAAAAACGTTTCGTCTCGAAATGTTCCTAGTGAGTCTTGAAGGAGGGTGTCGGAATCTACATGCTGGCCCATTCTTGCAACTTCCCGTCTGGAAGAAGTAGCAGTCTACGGTTTTGCTGTTGCTGACTGTTGCCTGTGGGTGGTGGCTGCAGACTAGGACTTCAATTCCCGTTCTGTGGAAGATGACTTCCAGCATGCTTCGAATTACTCTCCAGTCTAGTCCGTCCGATCCGCAGCCCAATTTGGGGATGGCTACCTTCATCTGATGGTTCTCTATTAGCTGTCTCCTCAGGCTATATAGGGCTCTCCACATACTTTGACAGTCAGGTTTACCGCTGGATGTCTTCTTAGTGACTAAATAATGCACGTGGCGCCTCCGATCTGCCGTCGAATCAATGATCTGCAAGCTCTTGCCTACCACGGGATGCTGTCTTCGTAGCTCCTCGATTTGGCCAAATTTCTTCCTAAACACCTGAGCGATTCCTTTGGACATTTTCAGGTCTTCTGCTACGCAGTGGGCCAGACTGTACTCCAGTGGCACTTTAAAGAGATCTTGTTGCTTCTCCGTGGTCACTCCAAACCGTGCCTTGCTTCCTTCGGCGTGATGAGACATGAAGGTTTCGAAGTTCACTTCGGAAACTTGCGCCCTTTGTACTGTCCCTTCATCTGCTTCTCCATGGTAAGGGGCTATCGGGTTGAAGTGGATTACTTTGGGTTTGCCATGGGGGACCTTCTTGATGCGGTAAACGACGTCGTTGATCCGTTTCATCACTTTGTAAGGACCTTCCCAAGAGGTCTGCAATTTTGGGGAGAGGCCTCGACGTCTTTGGGGGTTATAAAGCCAGACCAGTGCTCCAGGTTGGTATCCCCCGTATTGAGCGTTGATGTCATAGTGCTCCTTCATCCGATCGCTGGCCGTCTGTATATTGTGACGCACTTGGTTGTGGATATCATCCATTTTCCTGCGTAATTTGCTCACGTAATCTTCGTCGGCAGAGACTTCGCCAGGCTTCACACCAAACTTCAGGTCGCAGGGCAGTCTCGGCTCTCGCCCGAATACCACTTTCGCGGGAGTCTCCCCTGTTGTCTCATGAACGGACGAGCGGTATGCCATTAGAAACAGGGGGATGTACGTGTCTCAGTCCCTCTGATGATCGGAAACGACCTTGGACAAATGTCGGTTGATGGTTCTATTGAACCTTTCCACCATTCCGTCCGACTGTGGGTGGAGTGCAGTTGTTCTAGTTTTTCGTACGCCGAGCAGAGTACACACGTTCTTGAACAATGCCGATTCAAAGTTCCTTCCTTGATCTGAATGCAGTTCCATAGGTGCACCATACCGACTGATCCATTCCCTGACAAGGACTTCCGCAATAGTGACTGCCTCTTGGTTAGGTAGGGCGTAAGCTTCAACCAACTTGCTAAAGTAATCCATTACCACGACGATGTACTTATTTCCACCATTCGTTTCTGGAAACGGGCCGGCTACATCGATGTCTGCGCAGACTGCACACTTTCTGCACCAATCCTTCACGTCTTCCTTGCAGTTCACCCAGTAAAATCTTTCGCGCACCTTCTCCATAGTCTTCTTAACTCCCAGATGCCCTCCCGAAGTTCCATCGTGAAGTTCCCTCAGAACTTCTGGCACCCTATTCTTGGGGATTAGTAACTTTGTCTTCTGTTCCATGCCTTCCTGATTCTCTATGCTTCGTCTCAGAAGACCATGATCCAACACTATGGAGTCCCACTGCACCCAGTATGATTTTACGGACGGTGCACATGGTGCTACCTCTTCCCAAGTAGGCCTCGCGTCCCTGCTTTTCCACTCTAGCACTAATTTCAAATCCGGGTCGTTGTCCTGGTCTCTTCGCAGTTCTTCGGCTTGCCATTTGTCGTCAACAATGGCTGTCCTCGCAGTCGTGGCTACTTTCTCGTCCAAACGACTACAGTGCTTACAGTCTTCGGCACAGGGTCTTCTCGACAAAGCATCGGCATTTCGATGGCTAGTTCCTGCCCGATGCTGAATTTCAAAATCGTACTCCTGAAGTCGTTCGATCCATCGTGCAACTTGCCCTTCTGGGTTCTTAAAACGGAGAAGCCATTTTAGAGCGACATGGTCGGTCCTCAGCAGGAAGCGTCTACCATACAAGTACTTGTAGAAGTGTTCTATCGTTTTTACGACGGCTAGCAATTCCCTTCTTGTGACGCAATAGTTTCGTTCCGGCTTTGATAGGACTTTACTGAAGTAGCCGATCACCTTCTCTTGCCCTTCTTGTACCTGGGAGAGTACGCCACCAATCCCAACGTTGCTAGCATCTGTGTCCACGACGAACTTGCCTTCCGGAAGAGGATAACTCAGAATAGGAGCACTAATCAAGTACTGCTTTAGTTGTTCAAAACCAATTTGACACTGTTGGTCCCATTCAAATGGACGACCTTCTTCAGTGAGTTTTGTCAACGGCTTAGCAATGTCTGCAAATCCAGGAACGTAGCGCCGATAGTAAGTGCACAGGCCAAGGAAACTCCTTATTTGGTGTTTATTTCTGGGAGTTGGACATTTTTTCACCACCTGAATCTTCACAGGATCCACGGCGATTCCATTTCCATTAACAATGTGCCCCAGGTAATTCACTTCCTTCTGGAACAGGTGACACTTCTTGAGGCTAAGCTTTAGTCGAGCTCCGCGAAGCCGCTGGAACACTCCTTCCAGGTTCCTTAGGTGGTCGTCGAACAGCTTTCCCACGACAATTATGTCATCAAAGTACACCATGCACGTTGTCCAGGACAGACCTTTCAGAACCGTCTCCATTAACCTCTCGAATGTCGCTGGGGCATTACATAATCCGAATGGCATCACTGTGAACTGCCACAGACCCATACCAATGGAAAACGCCGTCTTTTCTCGATCTTCGGGCGCCAGCTCCACTTGCCAGTATCCACTTTTTAAGTCCAAAGTTGAGAAGATCTTTGAGCCGGCCAGGGTGTCCAGGGTATCATCAATCCGTGGCAGGGGATAGCTGTCCTTCTTGGTGACATTATTGAGTAACCGGTACTCTACACAGAACCTGGTGGACCCATCCTTCTTCTTCACAAGCACTACTGGTGACGCCCACGGACTGCTTGATGGTTCTATTACATTATCCTTTTCCATCTCGCGAATAATGCGTTCCGCTTCCTCACGCTTCGCCAACGGTAATCGCCTTGGAGCTTGACGGATAGGTCTTTCTTCTCCAGTCTCTATTTTGTGTTTCACGACATCAGTTCTTCCCTTGGATCCATTTTCTACCTCAAATACATCTTGATAGCGGCCGATCAGATTCTTTGCTTTAGTCTTCTGGTCTGGAGTCAATTCCTGGGCTGTTGACATAACCATTTCCCATAATTTCTTTGGGACTTTTGGCACGTTTGTTTCAAGTTGCCGGGAGATGGAGGACACCATGGTGCAGCTTCCCAAGATTGTTCCTTTCTTGATATTGACAGAGAAACAATTGACGTTCATCAGGCGGACAGGTACTTCCTTCTTCGCCGTCAACAACATTTTCCCAACGAGGACTCCTCTTCCAATCCTTTGATCATCAGTATTAGGTTCAACCATAATGACTTGCCCATCTTGAAAAACACCGTCCAGTTTTGCGTCGACGATAACCTCAGTCCTGCTGGGTAATACAACGTCTTCAGCGAGGACTACTCGAGCGGCCACGTCCCCTCGTTGATGTAGAACCAACTCCTCATTATTGACCGCCATCACGCCACGCTTTAAGTCCAATTGGAACCCGTGGGCACACATGACGTCCATGCCCAAAATTGCCTCGTCCTCTATATCTGCCACCAGTGCACGGTGTTTTATTGGAGTTGAACCAATGGTGTTGATAACCTCTACTTCACCGTGGACAGTTGCTGATGTTCCAGTTGCAGTTTTCAGTCTCCACTTGGTCGGCTCGGTGCGTCCAGATGACTTAATGACGTCGGGTCTTAGGATGGTCTTCGTCGCACCCGTATCCAACAACATGGTGTGAGGAATGTCATCAATGGTGACATCCAAGAAGACACCGCTGGTTAACTGCCGTAGGGATATTACTTGTTTGGCTTTCGTCTTTGGGGGCCTTTGAATACGGGTCGTCGTTTGCCCCTCTGCACCGGCCCGGCTTAGTTTAACTGTGGCTTCCTTGGATCCTGTCTGGGCTTTGGACATCGCCTGCGAACATGTCCTTCGTCCTGGCATTTCCAGCGGCTTCTTCTGCTTGAAGACCTGTTCCACAGTGCGGCGAACATCCTCGGCGGTGGTATACTCCCTGGGTCGCTCCTTTATAGCAGATCCCACGTTGGCGTTAGCGGATTCTTCCTCTTCTTCCTCTTGGAAGTCCATAGCCGCTCGCACCTTGACATGCCCTCTTAAGACTCGTCTCGCCGCTTCAAATTCCAAGGCATAAGCCAATGCGTTCTTGGACGTCTTCGGATTGGTCATTCTCAATGCCTGCTGGTTGTCTGGGTCACGGATTCCATCTATGAAAGTCTGCACCGTCAAACATTTGAGGAATTCAACAGGAGCTGTGGGATATGCCAACTGGGCCAGACGCGCTACGTCCGCTTCGAATTCCTGAAGACTTTCTCCGGATTTCTGACAGCGATTCCTCAACTGCGCATGGTATACCTCGGTCAGATGGGCCTGTCCGTAACGCATTTCCATCCTATTCACCAGCTTGTCGAAGTCTTCTTGTTCCTCTGGCGGCATCGTCTGTAGCACATCGATAGCGTCCCCTCTCAAGGCCACAATTAACGAAGTGGCTTTTTCGCTGGCCGTCCATCTGTTTGCCTTTGCTGCTGCTTCGAACTGTTTGAAGTAGTTGGGCCAAAAAGACTTTCCATCGAACGTTGGTGGTTTTATTTTCAATTTCGAATTTTCTGCTGGTCCTTCCCCAATTAGGGTTTCATTGTTTTCTAGTGTTTCTACTGGTGGCTAATCCCCGAACACTCGCAACCCCGCCATGATTTGTTCCAGATTTTTGACTTTGTTATCCTGCTGGAATCCACATTTTCTTGCAGGTTTCTTGTTTCTTCTGATATTTTTACCACTAGTTTATCTTCGAGTCCTTTCGTCTGTTCTAGAAATTCACCCTTTAAATTTCCGGACTGTTCTAGAAGTTTCTCGTCGAAATTTCTGGATTGCTCTAGAAATTTCTCGTCTAAGTCTTTAGATTGTTCCAACAATTTATTTTGTAATTTGTCGAAATTTCCAGATTGTTCTAGAAGCTTCTCCTCTAAATTTCTGGATTGTTCCATCAATTTAGTTTGCAACTCGTCTTTGAAATTTACAGATTGTTCTCGAAGTTCGTCCTTGAAATTTCCAGATTGTTCTAGAAGCTTCTCCTCTAAATTTCTGGATTGTTCTCGAAGTTCGTCCTTGAAATTTCCAGATTGTTCTAGAAGCTTTTCCTCTAAATTTCTGGATTGTTCTGGAAGCTTCTCTAAATTTCCAGACTGTTCTTGAAACTTCTCGTTCAAATTTCTGGATTGTTCTCGAAGTTCGTCCTTGAAATTTCCAGATTGTTCTCGAAGTTCGTCCTTGAAATTTCCAGATTGTTCTAGAAGCTTTTCCTCTAAATTTCTGGATTGTTCTCGAAGTTCATCTTTCAGGATTTTATTAAAATGGGCGGGACCACACGAAATTTCGAAAAGGAACGTCTCTGGATCTTCACCAGCTGTCAACAAATCGCATCGGAGACGCTGTTGAAGTGCGCCTTTCAAACCACAGGTTTCTAACTCTCGTTCTTCCAATTCGGTTTTTAATTCGGCCACTTTTAAGTCTTTCAACAACACTTTTCTCGTAGCCATTGTTTTTTTTTCGATACTGTACTTGTTTAATAATCTGATTAAATTTAATTTACTTTAAATTGTTTATTTATTTGCACAAACCCCACACCTGACACCACTGTTACGTTTCTATGGGTTTTAATTTATTTATTTAAACGAATAAAACACTGGGTAAAAACTTAATCGTAATTTAATAACGCTTACAAACTAATTTATTTGTAACAATTTATTATTATTGAAATTATTATTATTGGAATTATTGAAATGTCGGATATCTTTTAAGTTTAATAACTGTCCCTTGCAGTTGCCTAGCGTTTCACATTGATTTTTCGCTCTTTATTTCGAATTTGTCTAACTCGAAAATTTCTATAATTCGAAATAAATTTGATGAACAACGGACTCACAAAACTCTATAATTCGAATTTTTACGACAAATCCCCACCTTTTCTTCATCAACTTACGTTTCCAGTGATGATGTTTCTGGGAAGCTTAATAATACTATGCACTTCAGTTGCGTTTAGTGTTTTAATTAATTTGGTCGTATTTTCTTTACAAACATATAAATTTCCATTAAATGCGTCTTACAGTCCAACAAAAGCTTGAAATTAAAAAAAAGTCGAAAATGGTGTCAAAAAGAAAAAATATCGCTGAGGAATACAAAATACCAGCAAGTACAATATCCACGTTTATTATATTAAATTTTGATGTCTGTATACTATTCTTTATATGTTTCTTTTTTAGTGGTGAACAGATAAAACAGCAACATCCTACAATCGCTTTTTGGCCTGACGAGCGGCCTCTTTACAGCTGTTTCAGCCCTGTACAGCTGTACAGAGGCGGCTCGAGGTTTTCACTGCAATTAGAAACGATTTGCAACAAAAGTTTCTTTTTTACTTCTTAATAAAATATGTAAATAAATACAAAATATGTATGAACATGTATGGTATTGTTACGTTTCTATGGGTTTTAATTTATTTATTTAAACGAATAAAACACTCGGTAAAAACTTAATCGTAATTTAATAACGCTTACAAACTAATTTATTTGTAACAATTTATTTACACACTAAAAATCTAACTTCGACGATCGCTGTTAGAATTCGACTGACTCCTGAGTCCACCCCGGGCGATTTTATATCCTTTGCTGCCCTCTCGAATTTTCTAACGCTGGAAGATTCGAGTTTGTTCCCTCGCCGGAAAAGTCTAGTCTGTTCGATGTAGACCCCGGTGGCGTGGCAGCCAATGACGCATAACGAACCGACTTCTTGACGCCTTGAGCTAAGCCGGGTGGTGCGCCACAGTATGTACTCATGTACATATTCTATAACTCGAATTAATCTCAGTACGCTTGGCGGTTCGATTTATGGAGCTTCAACTGTATATTTAGTGGCCTATGACTTGTACATTGCATAGGACACTAAGGGTGGGTTTTACAAAGCCTTGTTTAAGTGTTGATTAACTAATCAACTGTTAAGTTTAATCTGTGTTAAAAATTTGATGCTGTTTCACAAACCAAAAAACTATTATGTTAATCTCTGATTAACTAATTGGAGTTTACGTTTGCCAACATCGAAAAATTGCCTTACTTTATTGCTAGGCGTTTACGATAATTGGAACGGTACATGGATCGGGATAGAAAAGTAAGACAGAACGAATACGTTTAATGCAAGTAAGAGTGAGAGAATTGATTAACCGGTATATATCGCTACAGTTATCGTAAACGACTGTTATTAGTACAGCATCGAGGAAGATTGCCCGTTCAGTCTCCCAGATGCCGATTACGCATCGTAACACCCCCGGTGTAGCGCAAATCTGAATCGTTCGATTGCCCGGTTTAACAGAGAAGCGCGTTGTTGAGTATTCTCAGGTATTCGAAATTCGAATAGAGAAGAAAATACTAAAATTTCTCAGCTATTAATTGTTATGAAAATTAATTATTAAATAATGTTCCAAATTTTTGTTTGTTCGTTCGTTTCGATTTGTCGTGAGAATGTCTTGTCTTTTAAAGCGACAAAATGATCTCTCAATATAACAGGTTGTGAGAGACGCTTTCTGTAAGTAAATTTTGAACTCTTCAATATTTACGGAGAGACTAAGCAATCAAATAAATGTCGAATCGTCAAAATCAAAATTAATGAGACGCAGAATTCGATCGTAGAATCCCCGTGCCTATCGGAAATGCAGTGAGAAGTCGAGCCCCGCCGCGCATGGAATACAACGCCTCTGAGTTTGGACCCTCAGATTCGAGGCCTTGTTATTAGTCAGTCAGGTATGTCGTCAAGCCTCTGGTCAAGTAGTATGCGGTTAGAAACTCAAAATAAATACATCTTAAATTCTTTGTATTAGTACAGATAGTGATTTTGAAAAAGGAAAAAAGAAAGGGAGACGCTAAACTTTAGGACTAGACTAGGAAGTCAACTAAACAAGATATTACAGTTTTGTAAGTTGGTATCTTGTACATTGTATTGGAAAATTCTTGACAAACTCATTACATTCTTTCCCATAGACATTTTTTTATTTTGTTTTGTTAGGTTATGTTTATTAATGGTTTATTTAAGCTCAGACAAGCATTTTATACATTTTTTAATAACAAATAAATTAACTAATTACGTACAATAAGCACAACCAAGATAATATTTTATTGAAGCTTTTCATCCTAAGTTTCAGTCACAAGCAAAAGATTACACAACAGCTCTCTGTGAAGCGAATATTTTCAGTTTGTTTGGCGTAACCCATGCATTTTTACAGTCCAATAGACTCCGTTTCAAATTTCGCGCCAGCTTTAGGACCGCCCACTTTACTAATCTATTGAATTACTCGAACACATATGGCAAAGACACATTTTCTGTTGCCGTACAGCTCAGCAAGATTACCACCAAATGAAATACTTTTAACGTGGGGTACAATGGGCCAATGACATGAGAAAAGCCTAATGTTAACTGGTGGAACTTCTTCTATTAGCAGTTTAATTAACTGTTTGCTTTCCCTTGCAATAATAAGATGAGTGACACAATGAATTATTCTACGTATCGATGGTTTCTGAAAGTATCAGGAATCAGCTGTTGAAATATTCCAGTGGATAATAATAAGTTTATCAGCAAGTGATTTGTATCATAAAATAAATTTATTTTTGCTTGTTGCAGGTTTTAGTATGGGACCAAAGAGTTCCATAACTCCTTTGGAAAAGCAAAACGTTACATTCATTATCATCCAAATCATTAAAAGGATTATTTCTGTCTCTTATAAAATGAATCCTACCTTAAGGAGGCATTTCTTTATCTTCAGAGAAGAAAGTGAGGTTGCAGACATTCTGAAATAATTTTGAACTGTTTGTTGTTGAAAATAATTTCCAAAATAGTGTTGTAAAAATTAATTAATAAACCAAGTGAGTAGAAAGTACAAAAATGTCATTATTTGTAATTATTTACAAAACCTACAAGTGGATCAAACATTATAAATTTTGGAGGGCATGTTCTACGATTAACTATAATTCATATGCACTTAGAATTAATTGGGGCAAACACCCCGTTCTTAATTAAAAAAATAATTAAAATCGTCGTGTTGTCCTTCTCTAACCAATGGTTATAGATACAGCGAGTTTTCTATCCTTTTCTAATCGTTGGTTATGCCACCGACTATACGCGTCAAACGACATTATAAAGGAAATATGGCCATTTAACCACGTGTGTTTTTAAATATTCTTTTTCTGCTAAACTAGTAGCGAGCCGCAAATAAAAATAGTGTTACGAGACAACATATTATGTAGTGGTGCTCTGTGCAAAATTTCATCTTTATACGTTAACTTGTAGCTTTTGTAAATAATTACCTCATTATTTTTCATATTTAAGGTACGTCACATTTTTAAATAAAATTATAGTTATTTTTTAGATATGTGTGGAATTTTTATATCAAAAAGCTTTATTTATTTAAGCTATGGAAAATTCATTCGTTACTTTTTTATCGCTGGAATTCTGTCGATTAATCTAATGCCTTATTAGACAGAAGTAAACGAAGCGTTATCTCTTAATCGAGCTTTGTGAAACACTTAACGGAGCATTTAGACTATTTAACGACTGATTACAGAGCGAACCGTTTATTAATTATCGTTAATTTAAGCATCGTCAAATACAATTGTTTTCCTATTTAATCATTCGTTACAGAGTTAATCGGAACTTAAATATTAAACGAAGCTTTGTGAAACCGGCCAAAAATATTATCAAAAATTTCAAACTGATAGAATTGAATAATTACAGTAATTTCTCTGAAAGTCTTTATTTACATACATTTTTAACATCGTGTACTTAAAGTCCTCCACACCTGAAATGCACTTCTTGCGCGCAAACCGCGCATTTTTGCTACAAAGATACCGAGTAGGACTAAAGACTAAAGTTGCAGCGAGGCCATAAATGCTGGCAACCTTGAGTTGCAGCAACTTTTGCAACCAAACACTGTCGTGAGAGGGCAAATTTACATAGCTCCAATTTAATATAAAATTTGTTTCCATACGTGATGAACGTAGATGATCGACGAAAGAGGTCCCTTTTACACATGGTTGCAAGTGACTTTCGGCAGACTGAGAGGCGGCAACCAAGTTTTTTCGAGCTCTGTAGATCGTTCTTCACTTAAGGCACCTCATTCACTACTCAAATAAATGAACGAAAATATTGGAAAAAAAATTGTTCAAACTTCGCCAATTTAAGGAGTTCGCCCATTAGACCTGACCGTAATAGGACCGTATCCGGACCGACACAGTCAAAAAACGCCCATATCGGCTCCCACAGGCTTCAGACCGTGCCGGGCCCGGGCAGACAAATTTGCCGGCGACGAAATTCTCCGAACCAGTGCTTAGCAACGACATGCCATTTGACTACATTCGGCATCGGCAGCCTAAATCACTATCAAATTTATTTTAGAAAGGGCGACCAGATTTTTCAACAAATAAATGCATTACGCGAACATGCACATTGAAGGGTGAAACATATGAGTTCTCTAGTTAGTAGTTATTTAGAAACTTAAGAAAATAACGACAGTGTTGTATCTATCCTAATTTTTCTTAATAAATGCCAAAAAGCCTCTAGAGTTTGTTCATTCACAAGAACTTTTTCATTCTCTTTTAAAAAGTTATAGAAAACTGCGCCACATGTAATTTTTCGTAATACATAAGGTAAGATACAGCAATAAGTTGTTTCTAACTTCTTGAATGTAGAATAATACTGAACAGCAATGTTTTGCCGAATGCTGGATAACTGCTGGTCAAACATGTTTGCGGGTTCATTGCTTACATTTCCGGACGATTTAGCGCAATGCTGGATGTATAGCAATTCTAGTTTTAGTCGAGAAACAGCTTTCGGTTTATACTTATGTTGTAAGTTGAAGCATTTTATTTTTAAAACTTATTTTTATTAACAACATATACTGGGTGTCTCATAACCTACAGAGGAGATTAAAAGGGTAGCTAGGGGAGATTAAATTAAAGATTTTTTCTTAATAAATTTCTGAGAAAAAAGCAATAACTAAAAAGTTACAAGAGTTTAAAGTGAAATTAATTAACAAGCAAAAGTTACCCCCTGTAGTAATATTTTACGTTTTAGATTCAAATTTGAGGCATTTATGGGTTAATTGAACACTGCTTTACAATAAACAACTATTTAAAAAATGTAGTCACGTTATAGTAACGGCTAATTCATTTTTTCTTTTAATACCCAAAAACGGGTTTCCATCTCGTGCACCGCCTACCAATTAAAAACAAAACTAGGGAACAGATTAACATAGACATTTTATGAATGGTGGTTTTGATAAATTTAGAGTTTATTTGACAATAAAGTTGCATTTTGTGAAATAATTTTGATTAATTAAGAAGCTTCAGAAGTAAATTAAAGAAGAAATTAAAAAAGTTAAACTGTTGTAACTTTCTTATTATTCGGTTTCGGTCAAAAGCGAATTAAGAAAAAAGTTTTGTTTTGATGTCCTACAGCTGCCCTTTCAATCTCCGTACGTTGTGAGACACCCAGTATACAGGGAGATTCAGGTAACCCTTTCATTAAAAGTTTACGGACTTCTCATTTGAATTTCTGTTTCATATTTTACTGTTATAAATTAACGATATGGATCTATCAAAATATAATATTTTCAAATTTCGGACACTTCCGCTTATACCGGAAGTTGCTGTCAATTTTCTTATTTTAAACGGAATACCCCAATTTTTAATGATTTTTTGAAATCTTTATGAAATTCTAAAAATATTTTGTGCAACATGTGATCCAAGAAAAATTAACCTTTTCCGAGATATTTTCATTTTTTAATAATAACTTAGACTTGTAGAAACTTGGTTATGATACTGCCATCTTTGTGCATGAAAAACCATGATGCCCATTTTTGTCTTGTAGTAGGCTACAGTAACGTTCTTTCAGATCTTGTCTAGTTTTGCACTTGATTACTTACAGGCTGGTTGAAAAGTAACTTCTATTCGAAGTAATTTCAACTGTCGAAAAGTCAAGTTTTTTAAATGGAACGCCTAGAATATTTTTATATCATGTGACTCTGGATTAAATGTTCTCTCGTCCTGTATTAGCATACCCTATACCTATCTATTATAGTTCACTCGTTATCGATGATTTATTTTTAGCACGTAATTTTTTCCTAGATTTCGGTATTATTTTTAAATAGTGGGCTATGAAAACTAGAGAAATTATAATTTTTGAAATCATCCGTCTAGTAGGAATAAAAAAAAAAACAATTTAATCGCTACGAGGAACCAAAAAATGAATAATCAAACACAGACATATTAAATGTGTTTGATGATTAAAAAAAATCGACAATTCAAGAAGTTAATAAAAAAAGTTGTTATATTGAGGAAAATGCGTTATTACTTAGATACAGTAGAAAGTTATTACTAATACATAATAGCCGAGGACAACTTAGAGACAATATTATAACAAACAATTTCTGTATTATTTTTAATATTTATAATTTATTTATTAGTTTTCATAAAATTTTGTATTGTAAGTGTAAATTTCTCCTTGTAAATGTGTAAATAATAGAATTCTAATACATGCGGCATATGTAAACAAAAAGTTCAGATGATAGATGTGTATTTAAATATTATTTGTCGGTTTTTAAAATGAAATTGAAATTACAGTCAGAAATTAATTAAAAAACCTCAGTTTGTTAAATTTTCATAGCACACTATTCAGTAATAATACTGAAAAGTGAAAAAATTGATGTGTCAAAGAAAAAATCATGAATATTAAGAAAAAGGTAATAGATGGGTATAGGGAATGCAAATACAGTTCGAAAGAACATTTAATTCTGATTCTTATGGTATAAAAAAATACTGGGTGTTCTATTTAAAAAACATGACTTTTAGACAGTTGAAATCAGTACGAATAGAAGCTACTTTTCAACCAACCCGTAAACGATTTTGTGTAAAATTAAGTATGACCTGAAAGCTTATGAGCATGGTCTACTACTGCCCAAAAATTGAAATTATGGCTTTTGTTACACAAAGATGGCAGCATCATAAACAAGGTACTGCAACTTTGAACTTTATTTAAAAAATGGAAATATCTCTAAAACGGCTAATTTTTCTTGTATCACATGTTACACAAAATATTTTTAGAATTTCTTGAAGATTTCAGAAATGCAATAAAAAATGGGGTATTCTATTTAAAATAAGAAAGTTGACAGAAATTTCCGGTACAAGCGGAAGTGCCCGAAAGTTGGAAATATTATATTTTAATAGATCATTATCGCTAACTTATAACCGCAAAATATGAAATAGAAATTCAAAGAGGAAGTCCGTAAACTTTTAATGAAAGGGTTGCCTGAATCTCCCTGTATACATAAGTACAAAGTTTTTTAATCTCAAACCGGACAGAAAAATGAAGAGAACACACTCAACGTTTCGCTATAGATTTATAGCTTCGTCAGGAGTGAAAAAAAGTAAATAAACAAGTTGTCAAGAGAAACAAGTCGTCAAGAGAAACGAAAAGGTAACATGATTTTAAACTAAAATACGAGTTGTCCGGAAAAAAGAGAAAAGTAACTAGAACTAAATTAAAACTAATTTTCTTTTTTTTTTTTTTAATTAATTAATTGACAGATCTATATCCTGTTTAAAGAGTCTAGAAAACTACAAAATATGTCATTTAAATTTTCAAAGTCCGTATTAATAGAATTTGGAGACATTTTAATTTTACACATTTCTATGAAACGTCTTTTAAAAATATTAGATTCACTGTACAAAATGTCAGTATTATCAAAATCAAAATTATGATTATTTACTAATGAATGCTGCTCTACAAGCATTGAATGATTTTGATTATTTTTTTGAATATGATATTTATGTTGGTCTAAACGTTTTTTTTTTTTTAATTTTGGCTCGTTTCACATATATAAACAGAATTACAATTTGAACATTTGATTTCATAAACCACGTTAGGTTGTTTTAATTTAGGTATTTTGGTTTTTAAATTCGAAAAAATTAAATTTAAATTATTCACAGATTTACTGGCTAAAATTAAATTATGTTTTTTGAAAATGTGTTTAAATGTATTGTGTAATGGTTCAATATAAGGCAAAGATATGTATTTATGGTTCGAAGTTTGTCTAATGTTCTTAGAGACATTTGAATTTTGTAAGTATTTAATACGATTTTTAATTACTGATTCAATAAGATTTATTGGATAAGAATTTTGAATAAGAGTTTTCTTTATTCAATTTAAGTTATCATAAATGAAAACTTTATCAGAAAGTAAAATAGCTCGATCTGTTAATGAAATAATAGTTGCAATTTTATAATTTTTGGGTGTGTACGAGTGAAAATTTATGTACCTACCTGACCAGGTAGGTTTATGAAACCAATTAGTAATTAATTTATCATTGTGTCTGATAATATTTACATCAAGAAAACTCAATGAATTATTATTTTCTTTTTCTACATAAATTGTAATCTATTATGAAAAGAATTAAATTTATTTAAAACAAAATCTACCTTATCAGAAGGCAAAATCAGTAAAATGTCATCTACATAACGAAAATATAACGTTAAATCGAATGATAAAATCAGACACAATGATAAATTAGTTACTAATTGGTTTCATAAACCTACCTGGTCAGGTAGGTACATAAATTTTCACTCGTACACACCCAAAAATTATAAAATTGCAACTATTATTTCATTAACAGATCGAGCTATTTTACTTTCTGATAAAGTTTTCATTTATGATAACTTAAATTTAATAAAGAAAACTCTTATTCAAAATTCTTATCCAATAAATCTTATTGAATCAGTAATTAAAAATCGTATTAAATACTTACAAAATTCAAATGTCTCTAAGAACATTAGACAAACTTCGAACCATAAATACATATCTTTGCCTTATATTGAACCATTACACAATACATTTAAACACATTTTCAAAAAACATAACTTAATTTTAGCCAGTAAATCTGTGAATAATTTAAATTTAATTTTTTCGAATTTAAAAACCAAAATACCTAAATTAAAACAACCTAACGTGGTTTATGAAATCAAATGTTCAAATTGTAATTCTGTTGATATAGGTGAAACGAGCCAAAATTAAAAAAAAACGTTTAGACCAACATAAATATCATATTCAAAAAAGTAATCAAAATCATTCAATGCTTGTAGAGCATTCATTAGTAAATAATCATAATTTTGATTTTGATAATACTGACATTTTGTACAGTGAATCTAATATTTTTAAAAGACGTTTCATAGAAATGTGTAAAATTAAAATGTCTCCAAATTCTATTAATAAACGTACGGACTTTGAAAATTTAAATGACATATTTTATAGTTTTCTAGACTCTTTAAACAGGATATAGATCTGTCAATTAATTAATTAAAAAAAAAAATAAAGAAAATTAGTTTTAATTTAGTTCTAGTTACTTTTCTCTTTTTTCCGGACAACTCGTATTTTAGTTTAAAATCATGTTACCTTTTCGTTTCTCTTGACGACTTGTTTCTCTTGACAACTTGTTTATTTACTTTTTTCACTCCTGACGAAGCTATAAATCTATAGCGAAACGTTGAGTGTGTTCTCTTCATTTTTCTGTCCGGTTTGAGATTAAAAAAACTTTGTACTTACAATTTTCATCGGACAAGAACAAACTTCAATCCTGTATACATAATACATAGCAACGGTTTGACATAATTTTACGAACTTTATACGAACTATGGAGGACGAAAAGTTAATAGAATGTGTTCGTAAATATATATTTATGTGATCGAATTGGTTAAATAGTTATTATATGTATTTTATCTTTTGAAGCGTTTTGGCATTTATTAAGAAAAAATAGGATAGATACACCACTGTCGTTATTTTCTTAAGTTTCTAAATAACTACTAACTAGAGAACTCATATTCTATTTCACCCTTCAATATGCATGTTCGCGTAATGCATTTATTTGTTGAAAAATCTGGTCGCCCTTTCTAAAATAAATTTGACACTGATTTGGGCTGCCGATGCCGAATGTAATCAAATAAGCAACGGTTCGGAGAATTTCGTCGCCGGCAAATTTGTCTGGCCGGGCCCGGCACGGTCTAAAGCCTGTCGGAGCCGATACGGGACGTTACCCCATTTAAATATACGGAAAGAATGTTTTTTTTTTTACTGTGTCGGTCCGGATACGGTCCTATTACGGTCAGGTCTAATGGGCGAACTCCTTTAAGGTACTTGCGGCAAGGTTTTGCAAGGCAACCCGGTCGTGTTGTGTGCCTCTATATGTAATCTTTCATTAAAAACGTGTTTCGTTAAAATAACAGATGAACGTCGAAAAGTTGCAACGGGATCTTAGACTATACGAAGTGGTGAGTGTTACATGTGCCAGTTGTTTATTTCAGAAGTAAGTAAAAGTAAAAAGAGATTCATGCTCTTTAATAAAATGGGCCTCAGGAATTAGGAATTAAAAAAGAAATACGCTGGCAACTTCGATGACGTGTTACCGCTTCCTGATGCAATGCTCAGAAGACGCAGCCGCATTAGATTAATGAATAAATTGTGAAATTATACCTTTTGCAACTGACTACGTTTGGACAGTTTTATGGAATTCCTCAGCGTGTAATGCTTCTTATGAGACATCCGCATTACCGCAGAAAACGGTGTCAGCTCATTGGTGGAAACAGAAATAGCAATCATAGAAAAATCAATACCTGAATCAGCAATGTCGGAGATAATAGTGTTATTAAGTTTTATAGATTATAGGTTAAAATAGTAAAGGAGTCTGTGGTTTAAGAAATAATTGAAATTAGTCTCCGCCCACAGTAATTTTATATCTGTATCCGTATTTCGGCAGCTAAATTGCCATCTTCAGTATGCTACCAAGTTAAAAGCACTTAAAAAGATCTAAAAACAACCTAATCATCCTAATAAAATCATAAAAATGCAAAAACTAACAACAATCCAATCATCCTAGAAGATATACAGGCTATCTCTAAATTCCATGGACATGGCTTAACCACAGATTCCTGGGCTCAAAATAAGACGATTTAACCAAACTTATCTATATCCATAATGGTCTTGTTAAGCCGGTATTCTTCTTTAAAGTTCTTGAAGAAAAAATTAATTTTTCTTATTACAACACATATCTTGCTATAACTTTTTTGAGGTCAGGAAAATAACTCTAGTTAATAAATTTTTAGAAAGAAGCACTCGATTGGAAACTTTTTCATGTCTTTGTAACTTTTAATATTTCTTACGGTTTAGTCACAAAATAAGAAATTTAAATGGCAGCAGAGTTACTTATGGAAAACGGGTATGCTCTAGTGTCTTCTAGGTGTACAACTAATTTATTTTCGGTAAGAGTTATTCATTAGTAACCTTTTGTGTGTCTTTGCCAACTTTACGATCTGTCACGGTTTAGTCAGAAAATAAAAAAATCTAAAAGACTAAAATGTCTTCTGTGCACAGAAAAACAAATGCCTGATATAGTTTACTGATTAATAACTTTCTCAAAATAAATAAATTAAGCAGTTAAAAGGCAGTAAAGTATACATATCTCTTTTCAATAAAAAATGCTGCAGTCACTTACATTTTTTTATTGTGTGACTAAACTGTAAGAAATATCAAAAGTTACAACGACATGAAAAAGTTTCCTGTCGAATGCTCCTTTCTAAAACTATTAACTAAAGTGATCTTCCTAACCTCAAAAAAGTTATAGTAAGATACGTGTTGTGGCAACCCTGTTTTTCACGCTAGGGGTTCACTGCGGCTAACTAAGACCACCTGTAAATGTGACTTAACTTCTTGTAGAACTTCATATCAAATTTCATCCAAATCGGTTCAGGCGTTCTTTTGTTATAAGAAAAATTAAGTTTCGCTTCAAGAACTTTGAAGAAGAATACCGGCTTAACGAGACCATTATGGATATAGATAAGTTTGTTAAATCGTCTTATTTAGAGCCCAGGAATCTGTGGTTAAGCCATGTCCACGGAATTTAAAGACACCCAGTATATGTCATTAGGCCTGGTCTTTTCATCTCTGATTAACTTTAATCGTTGATTAATTCCCATAGAAACAATTATCTCTATAATTGTAACTATGAGAATAAATCAACGATTAAAGTAAATGAGAGATGAAGAGACCGGCCCTAAATGTAAGTAAATATAAATTAATATGTAAATATCTAAAATTAACCGTCAGAAAAACCTTACAAATAATTCTAATTGTAGTTACTTGTAAGGTATTGACAGTGTCACTTCAGCGGTACTGACTGTGTCGCCGATACATAGACAACGTGGACTACGGTGGCATAATTAAAGTAAAAAGTAAGTTAAAACATATTTTTTATTATAATCTCGTCAAAATTCCAAAAGTTATAAGTGGCGGAACTAAACGTGCAATAGTGAAGGCGTGTAATTATTGTATAAAGGATCGCCCAAATTTAAAAAACGAAACGGATTTGAAGAACTGCCGTGTTACTAGAAGAATCTAAAGGTATGCGTGTTGGAGGAGGTGGTGAAAGAAGTAGACATAATTCTAAATGAGGTCCAAATGACCATTGAAAAAGTGCTAAGCCATCTAAAAAGATCTTGCTATTTAAATTCCTATGCATGTAATTACTTTCTTAATGAGAAAATAAATAATTATCAACTGTTTGCTTGTGACGATACTTCTCATTTTCACGGAATGCTTCAGTCTTGTTTCAGTTGTACTGGTAACAGTGGCAGTGGTAGTTTGCAAAATTATAACCATAAAATTAAAAATGACCGTCAATCAATTTTGAGGTCTATATTTTATTGTGATACCAATAAAAAAGCGTATTCTGAGTCTAAATAAAAGAAGATCAACAACTAATAACAAGGTTAGAATGAACATTCGATACGAGTGGAAGATTCCAAACGCGATCGTGAGGAACCACGAGTAGATCGAATTTTCATTCTTTTCTCCACGACCAGAAAGTATTAATCAAAACCAATTAAATCTGAACGATTATATTAAATGCAGTGTGTGCCAGATTGAGTAGGCTACCTTGGGTAACTTTCTTATTAGTGAAATATGAAAAAAAGCTTGATTTAAAAGTTACTAAGTTTGAAAAAATACAGCTGAAAGTTAAGTCAAAATAAAATTAAAGATGGCCGCTTTCAAGATACAGTGCAGTCTCTTTAACGTGAACGTCCCGTAACATGAACATCCCTGAACGTGAACACGTGGTTTGGATACTTTACATGTTTTCAAACGTGAACGACATTAATATTTAATACTCTAAAACGTGAACACTAGTATAAATGCATTTAAACACTGTTAAGTTTCGACTACATAAACTCCGTAGTTATTGCACATATTTTTAAATCTATCTGTGGTTTTAATTGTTTCTACGTTATGACCTCTAAGAAGCCGAATTATTTAACATTAGAAAAAAAACTCAGCGAAAATTCGTTCTACAGCTGATTTCACTTTTGCTGGATCAGGAAAGCGGAAATCGCTTAGAGATTCAGAATTCCCTAAGATGGAAAAGGGTTTAACAAACGTCTGTAAAGTCCAAGAGTGCCCCTTTAAATTTATTTTATGAAGAAAATGTCTTATGGCTGTATGCTAATTCACAAAATCGTTTTTCCCGTTTCCCGGGCTTATTTTTCATTAAAGTCTTACCAAATTTTCGATAAATATTTTTAAATAGGTTCTGTTAGGTGGCTAAAGGCCCGCTTTTAAAAATTTGCCAAAAAGGCTTTCAAAAAATAAAATAAAATTCAAAAAATTCAAAAATCTAAGCCTTTAGCCGAAATTTCGCAGTATTCAATAAATAATAAACAGTTTTGTTTTTTTTTTTTGTTTAAATAAGGTCAGAAAATGGGAAAAAAATTTGAAATTTTCGGAATGAAATCGCTGAAGTCAAATGTGGTATGTGATACAGCTCCGCCTTCCGTCTAATGCAAGATTTAGTGACAAATGAAGAGTGTGAGCGAGAACGAATGCGTTTCAGTGCGTATAGAATGAAACACAGAATAGGCGCACCGTAAACACACGTACCCGACCGACTCGCCATCTACAAATATTTCTATTTTTAGAGCCGTGCTCCTCCGATAAACAATGCTTTTTGGCATTTTTTTACGCTAGTCTTACACTTAATTGGTTTTAAAAAGGGAATATTCTGTCTATTTGAATTATTTTGTTATTTATTTGTGTAGAGTTCACATTTACCTTGACGTCACTAAAAAATTGTTAATGCACGTAAATAATATTATGTAATAACGCAGAAAAAATAGATAGATAAATAAATAAAATGGACCGGCGTTTAACAATTATTTAGCATCAGTACTAAAGTTCAAGTTCGAGTATAGACGGCGAGAGAGAGGGGGGGGGGACGTGAACCATAACACTGCTCAAAAGGAGGTCGCGAAACCTAAAAGCTTGGGAAACGATGCCCTATGTACATGTTTATATGAAGTTTTTTCTTTCTTTTGATCTATAGAGTACGTCCGTGAAGTAGCGGTCTGTTTTTTTGTTACACCCTGTATACATTTCATTATGAAAAATCACACTGTGTAAACTGTATAATAAAATAATAGCTCTATAATAGCTATATTAGCTTTTAAAATTTTAAATTGTAAGAAAGTACATTGTTTTAATAAGAATTCCCGCGCAGTGTTGTGGGCCAGTGACGTCACAATTTACATCAAATGTTTCCCGCGCCCATAAATGCATCCAGCATAGCAAGTATACAAACTTAGAAAACATTAATTTTTAGTAACTTTTGGAAAAAGTAAGGGAACTGACATTTTGGTCATTGAGGGCTGTTTAACACACTTGACAGCTGTTTTGTTTATTTTAGGTTATATTTACTCAAAATGGTAAATGTGTTCAAAACTTATAATTACTCGTAACTCGTAATTTATAATTATTTACGTTCTTCATTTTAGTGGACACACAATAAAAAAAAATATTTATTTTTTACTCGATCCCAGACAAGTGCACATCAATAAGAACAATCTGTAACTAAAAGAAAATATTTTTTAAAGAATTAAATTTCTCTGCACTTTTACTGTTTTCATTTGACTGTGTTCTAATCTAATCTACAGATAGTCTTTTATTCAAATTATTAAAGCAATCCACATAAAAATAAATTGAAAAAAAAATGTGGCGGCATTTTTACAACCAGGCAGCGACATTCTTTTGAGAATTGTAAAGAATTCGTCACGAAATGATCTGACAACACTTTGTAAAATAACAAAGTGACGTTATTGATTTACAGAGGAATAGGCTATGCGTTTTTCTCATATCGTTGTTTCAATTCTGATAATCTATTCACTTTCAGTTTCCGACAAAGGTAGTTTTATTTCCCGCATTTTACATCATTTCTGTTAAATAAGGTCGTCGTTTTTACTTACATTACTTTTACACAAGCAATTTTACTCATCTGGGTAGTCTGTTTAAAAAGTACGAAGTGTGCGGTCGCCCTTAAAGTATTTGCGCTTCCGCCGTGAAATGAAACGCTCTATAAGAATGAGGTCTTATCCGAGTACGCTTGTGGGCGTGTCATGTAAACCAATCCAAAATAAAGTTCGGTGACAGCAGAGTCATAAATTACAAGGAAAACGTTTAGGTGGTAATTATGTTCTCTATTCTTTTCGTTTGTGTCTAAAAATGTAGGAACACACGTTGAACGTATGTTTCTTCTAAATATAAGCGAAAAATAGCGATACGCTCATTTGAAATCGAGTTCAGGGGACCTATTCTTGACAAGCGCGTTTTTGAATGCGCATACGCATCGTTAAAAAATGCGAACGTGTGTATTCTTGACCGTTCGATTTTCCAAAACGTATGCGTTTTTGTTGCGAGTGGACATTACCATTCGTTTTTTATTATGCGAGTGCTTGTAACTGTAATTAACGTCAAATTGTAGCAAATTAATTTGACATGTTACATAAAAACTCACAAATTTGCATTAAATATGCTTCTTTTTGATAAAATTTACGTTTGAATTAAATTGAATAAGTATTGTTAGTATGTATAATGATGACAAAAGAATTTCTGTACTAAATGAACAGAGGAGGGTTGCAAAGAGAAAAATCCCTCGACGATTGGCTTTGCTTTACTTTAGTTCGGTGACCATTTTGAGAAGGTATGAGGATCTAAATATCTACTTATATTGGGATGACTGAAGGTAGGGTGGCCAGACGTCCTCTATTTTTAAAATAATGCAAAATAAGTCCCAGTACTATTTATTAACCACTGCCACATAACATGGGGTAAACATAGGTGATGAGAATCTTTTTCATCGTATCCTCTTTTCTTCGGCTTAGGAATCTGACCATTTTAATTGAAGGTCTTAAGAAAATTCTAAATTAACAAATTTTTGTAACTGCAATTTCGTTATTTGTATTTAGCTAGCATTAGACACGCAGCTTTTTTAGATGTTTCATATTTTCTTCTTTGGTACGGGTGTTCTTAATTTGAAGAAGACTGTCGATGCATTATAATCCTGACCTCCCATTAATTTGCGTAATTTTAATGAGAACATACGTTTCGCAAATAGTTTTTTAAAATTCATTTATAAAAATATGTGTACCTATTACAAAATAAATCGTACTTACTTATATTTAATGACTTTTAACATAAGCGAGATATCTTATGTATATTTGTAGAGTTAGATTTACTTTCAAAACATAAAATGCTTTGCTTTAATTGTCATTCACGACGGACACGGCAGAATTTTGACAAATTCGCGACATTGCCAAATCTCACCACTCGACTCGAATAAATGCGAGCGCTATCATTTATTTTCGAAAGAAATTTTCGAGTGGTCCAGAATAACTTATCTAAAGCGTATACACTTTTCGCACTCGCATATTACAAATGCGAGCGCAAAAATTCACTTGTCAAGAATAGGTCCCCTACTCTAAGCTAGCATACAGCTTTAACAAGAAATTGTGTATTTTCAAATACACAGGTTATTCATTTAATAAGTAATAAATATAACTTATTATTTTTAAAATGAAACACTATATTTTATTTACAGTTTCGGTTAGCACTTGAAGAGACAATAAAAATGATATAACATTATACTTACTTATTTTTAGTATTTACCGAGTTATTGTTAATTGTATGCAAAAAATGGGTCATGTTTGATCGTCTGCCAAATTGTCAATTTTAATGATCCGACAATCAATCTTAGACCAAAATATTTCTAAATCTCCCTCTACTTTTACAATATTCGTTTTTAAAAATCTAGCGACTGTCAACAACTCTAAGATTCTGTTCCCATATTGTAAAATTATTCATTTTTTTATTATGATACAAATATGTAATTAGCCCTCTAAAACGTGAACTTTTCTAAAACGTGAACACCACTGTTCTTAATTAGTTCACGTTATCGCGATCACATTGTATTGATAGCAACTTTCTTATTTTAAATGGAGGCCATATTGGATTTTTACACGATTAATTAGCATTTTCTTTTCTCGTTTCAACCGTGTGTCACAACCCATATGTTCACGCGCTGACTCGCTTGTAGTCGTGGATGCTACTTTTTCTTGAGGATGTGAGATTCTTGCTCAAAAACTGAAATGCGAAAGATTTTCTTTGGCAAGACTTTTTTAATTATTTTTTGATGTGTGTATTACCTAACAACGAACATTTGAATTTACAGGGTGTTCTTTTACTGTGTGCAAATCAACCTGCAATACATCACCATAAATGACAACGATTAAACTCGTACAGCGTATAATCAAATAAGTTTCACATATTAAAACTGTAAGTTCTTTATCATTTAAGAAAGTGATTTCTGCAAATATGAATTTTATTGGTGAAAAATTAAATAATTGTTAATAGTTTTCTGCTCACAAAACTGTCAAAATTAATGAAAATTAAACTACAAGAAACGTATTGGTTAGTGGAAATAATTAACAAATCGACAATCAATCAAAGCGACTAATTTTTTTAAAATTATTTTAATACGCGAAATTAGCACTGTAAATCTTGTGTATTGTTGGTTTACAAAGACCAGGATGTCAAGATCTAATTATTGTCGATTATCTGATGAAACAGATTTAATTCTGATCAATGCAAGCAGATTTAAATTGTTCTTCTTTAATCATAATGCACACACGGGCCACGACCGAGAGGTTGTGAATTTGAACTATCGTCTTTAATCGGTCGGTGATTCTATTTTATTGTGTGTCCATAAACTTTTAAAATGCGATCAAGCAATTGACCTTGAATTTTGATGAAATTTTGTTTTATAACGTTGTTTTTGTGCACGGCCGACCAGAAGTTTTCAAACAAAAGAGTCAATACTCCTCCACTAGGTATTTTTTCCATTTTTGAGCTAGAGTTTTGGTAGTTGCAGCATTAATTCTCTTACATGATGAGGAACTCGCGGTATTAATATGTGAGCTAATTTGATTACACCCTGTATGTTCTTAACATAAATGTAATAGTTTTCGAAAAAATTCAGTGACAGGTTTTCACTAAACCGTTTGAGAACAGCTGGTATAGCTAAAAGTGGAACGCGACCGCTTCTTCAATTACGATCCGTAGCCGAAGTAGGCCAGGGTCAGTGCCTTATTGAATCTTGAGCAGGAACGACGTAAAGCAGCGCCGCTCCGATCATCTGGTCGGTCAAAACGTTTACAATTTAAATTAATTTCACTGCAAGTAATTACAAGTTTAAGGTCCGGTATTATAAACGCAAGTTAAATGCCTTGGTAACAATTGTAAGTACAATTGTTACTGAGGCATTAAACTGTATAGTAAATTAATTTTACGTTTATAATACCGGACCTAAATATTCTAAATTAAAATCTAGTGCAATTCAAGAAGCTGCGGTTCGTAATTGCCGAACAATTTAAAAGCGAGGTACAAACAAATTTTAATTTTTCATTCCATATTATTTTTAAAGCACTTATAAAAATTTCACATTTACTTTGTTTCCAAGGACCATAAGTAGTAATATTTTCATAGCTAGCAGCGAGATTGCAGCAAAAGTTATTTATATAAAAGCAGGGTTGGAAAGTTTAAAACAAACTGTTTAAAACATAGTGTTTAAAACATGTTTAAAACACCGAATTAAAAACATACCATCTGTTTTAAACAAAATGTTTTAAACATGTTTTTTTTGGATACTGTTTTAAATTCATTTTTTGTAATTTTAAGCTAAAAAAGAACACTTGATATAAGTGCTTTATTTTTAAGTTTTAAACATGTTTTTTTTGTTAATGTTTTAAATTCATTTTTTTTTAGTTTTAAGCTAAAGAAGACCATTTTTGATATATGTGTTTTATTTTTGCAACATAATACTGTGTAACCAGAAGTTAATTGTTTAGGGTCTGTATTTCACTGATAGATTAACTTTAAACTTTAGTTTGTTCTCATATCAATTGTTTTAATAATTGTAGACAATGCGTGGCTGAGCTAATGACGTGATGACTACACTGTAGCTCTAAAATACCTGAATGAATTTGTCAATGATAATGCAATGTTAGGTCAAAAACTGATCGTAGGATGTCGCTGTTTAAACTATTTATAACGTTATCGTTTCATTCGTCGTCACTGAATTTCTACAGTGTGTCCCAAGGCTGTATATTCGCCCTTCTAGAATTTTAAGGTTTGTTTAAAATTTAAAAACGATGAATTAAATAAAAATTTAATTTGAAATTTCAGACATATACCTACTGGACTTTTGGTTTCGCCGGAAGTAATATCAACTTTGTTATTTTAAATGGAACATCCTACATGTTTTACATATTTGAAATATTTGTTTTCCAGTATTGAAAGCCACGAATCATATATTTTAGTTCTAATGCGATCAAGTAATTTGAAAAAAATATTTCTTTGGATTGTATTTGATTTTAGTTTTTATTGGGAATGTTTTTCTCAGTATGTTGATACCAAATACTTCATACTTTCTTTGAAAATCATTTAAAACACCGCGACCGTAGATCCTAAATAAATCAAGCTCTGCCTTAAATGATTTAAATTATTATCAAAGTACATACTGTTACATTTCTAGGGTTTAAATTTATTTATTTAAACGAATAAAACATTCGGTAAAAACTTAACCGTAATTTAATAATGCTTATAAACTAATTTATTTGTAACAATTTATTTACACACTAAATCTAACGTCGACGATCGCTGTTAGAATTCGACTGACTGCTGAGTCCACCCCGGGCGATTTTATATCCTTTGCTGCCCTCTCGAATTTTCCAACGCTGGAAAATTCGAGTTTGTTCGATGGTGGCGTGACGGCCGATGACGCATAATAATGAAACGACTTCTTGACGCCTTCAGTGTGACGTAGTGCTGAGTGGCTCGCCACATTGCCCCCTTCTTAAAAACGTTTCGTCTCGAAATGTTCCTGGTGATAGTCTTGAAGGAGGATGTCGGAATCTACAAGCTGGTCCATTCTTGCAACTTCCCGTCTGGAAGAAGTAGCAGTCCACGGTTTTTCTGTTGCTGAATGTTGCATGTGGGTGGTGGCTGCAGACCAGGACTTCAATTCCCGTTCTGTCGAAGATGACTTCCAGCATGCTTCGAATTACTCTCCAATCTAGTCCGTCCAATCCGCAGCCCAATTTGGGGATAGCTAACTTCGTTTGGTGGTTCTCTATTAGCTGTCTCCTCAGGCTACATAGGGCTCTCCACATACTTTGATAGTCAGGTTTACCACTTGATGTCTTCTTAGTGACTAAATAATGCACGCGGCGCCTCCGATCTGCCGTCGAATCGATGATCTGCAGACTCTTGCCTACCACGGGATGCTGTCTTCGGAGCTCCTCGATTTGGCCAAATTTCTTCCTAAACACCTGAGCAATTCCTTTAGACATTTTCAGGTCTTCTGCTACGCAGTGGGCCAGACTGTACTCCAGTGGCACTTTAAAGAGATCTTATTGCTTCTCCGTGGTCACTCCAAACCGTGCCTTACTTCCTTCGGCGTGATGAGACATGAAGGTTTCGAAGTTCACTTCGGAAACTTGCGCCCTTTGTACTGTCCCTTCATCTGCTTCTCCATGGTAAGGGGCTATCCGGTTGAAGTGGATTACTTTGGGTTTGCCATGGGGGACCTTCTTGATGCGGTAAGCGACGTCGTTGATCCGTTTCATCACTTTGTAAGGACCTTCCAAAGAGGTCTGCAGTTTTAGGGACAGGCCTCGACGTCTTTGGGGGTTATAAAGCCAGACCAGTGCTTCAAGTTGGTATCCCCCGTTTTGAGCGTAGATGTCATAGTGCTCCTTCATCCGATCGCTGGCCGTCTGTATATTGTGACGCACTTGGTTGTGGATGTCGTCCATTTTCCTGCGTAATTTGCTCACGTAATCTTCTTCGGCAGATACTTCGCCAGGCTTCACACCAAACTTCAGGTCTCAGGGCAGTCTTGGCTCTCGCCCGAATACCACTTTCGCTGGAGTCTCCCCTGTTGTCTCATGAACGGACGAGCGGTATGCCATTAGAAACAGGGGAATGTACGTGTCCCAGTTCCTCTCATGATCGGAAACGACCTTGGACAAATGTCGGTTGATGGTTCTATTGAACCTTTCCACCATTCCGTCCGACTGTGGGTGGAGTGCAGTTGTTCTAGTTTTTCGTACGCCGAGCAGAGTACACACGTTCTTGAACAATGCCGATTCAAAGTTCCTTCCTTGGTCTGAATGCAGTTCCATAGGTGCACCATACCCACTGATCCATTCCCTGACAAGGACTTCCGCAATAGTGACTGCCTCTTGGTTAGGTAGGGCGTAAGCTTCAACCCACTTGCTAAAGTAGTCCATTACCACGACGATGTACTTGTTTCCACCATTCGTTTCTGGAAACGGACCGGCTACATCGATGGCACCTCTCTCAAAAGGACTTCCAACGTTGTACTGTCTCATGGGAGCCTTGCCTCGCCTGTGGAGACCGTTACTGGTTGCGCAGACTACACACTTCCGGCACCAATCCTTCACGTCTTCCTTGCAGTTCACCCAGTAAAATCTGTCGCGCACCTTCTCCATAGTCTTCTTAATTCCCAGATGCCCTCCCGAAGTTCTATCGTGAAGTTCCCTCAGAACTTCTGGCACCCTATTCTTGGGGATTAGTAACTGTCTCTTGTTCCATGCCTACTTGATTCTCTATGCTTCGTCTCAGAAGACCACGATCCAACACTATGGAGTCCCACTGCGCCCAGTATGATTTTACGGACGGTGCACATGGTGCTACCTCTTCCCAGGTAGGCCTCGCGTCTCTGCTTTTCCACTCTAGCACTAATTTCAAATCCGGGTCATTCTCCTGGTCTCTTCGCAGTTCTTCGCCTTGCCATTTGTCGTCAACAATGGCTGTCCTCGCAGTCGTGGCTACTTTCTCGTCCAAACGACTACAGTGCTTACAGGCTTCGGCACAGGGTCTTCTTGACAAAGCATCGGCATTTCGATCGCTAGTTCCTGCCCGATGCTGAATTTCAAAATCATACTCCTGAAGTCGTTCGCTCAATCGTGCAACTTGACCTCCTGGGTTCTTGAAACGGAGAAGCCATTTTAGAGCGGCATGGTCGGTCCTCAGCAGGAAGCGTCTACCATACAAGTACTTGTAGAAGTGTTCTATCGTTTTTACGACGGCTAGCAATTCCCTTCTTGTGACGCAATAGTTTCGTTCCGGCTTTGATAGGACTTTACTGAAGTAGCCGATCACCTTCTCTTGCCCTTCTTGTACCTGGGAGAGTACGCCACCAATCCCAACGTTGCTAGCTTCTGTGTCCACGACAAACTTGCCTTCCGGGAAAGGATAACTCAGAATAGGAGCAATAATAATCAATAATCAAGTACTGCTTTAGTTGTTCAAAACCAATTTGACACTGTTGGTCCCATTCAAATGGACGACCTTCTTCAGTGAGTTTTGTCAACGGCTTAGCAATGTCTGCAAATCCCGGAACGTAGCCCCGATAGTAAGTGCACAGGCCAAGGAAACTCCTTATTTGGTGTTTATTTCTGGGAGTTGGCCAGTCTTTCACTACCTGAATTTTTACAGGGTCCACGGCGATTCCATTTCCATTAACAATGTGCCCCAGGTAATTCACTTCCTTCTGGAACAGGTGGCACTTCTTGAGGGTAAGCTTTAGTCCAGCTCCGCGAAGCCGCTGGAACACTCCTTCCAGGTTCCTCAGGTGGTCGTAGAACGTTTTTCCCACGACAATTATATCGTTAAGGTACACCATGCACGTTGCCCAGGACAGACCTTTCAGAACCGTCTCCATTAACCTCTCGAGTGTCGCTGGAGCATGACATAACCCGAATGGCATCACTGTGAATTGCCACAGACCCATACCAATGGAAAACACCGTCTTTTCTCGATCTTCGGGCGCCAGCTCCACTTGCAAATATCCACTCTTTAAGTCCAAAGTTGAGAAAATCTTTGAGCCGGCCAGGGTGTCCAGGATATCATCAATCCGTGGCAGGGGATAGCTGTCCTTCTTGGTGACATTGTTGAGTAACCGGTAGTCGACACAGAACCTGGTGGATCCAACCTTCTTCTTCACAAGCACTACTGGTGACGCCCAAGGGCTGTTTGATGGTTCTATTACATTATCCTTTTCCATTTCGCGAATAATGCGTTCTGCTTCCCACGCTTCGCCAATGGTAATCGCCTTGGAGTTTAACGGATAGATCTTTCTTCTCCAGTCTCTATTTTGTGTTTCACGACATCAGTTCTTACCTTGGATCCATTTTCTATCTCGAATACATCTTGATAGCGGCCGATCAGATTCTTTGCTTTTGTCTTCTGGTCTGGAGTCAATTCCTGGGCTGTTGACATAACCATTTCCCATAATTTTGTTGGGACATTTGCTTCTGGCACGTTTGCTTCAAGTTGGCGGGAGATGGAGGACACCATGGTGCAGCTTCCCAAGATGGTTCCTTTCTTGATATTGACGGAGAAATAGTTGACGTTCATCAGGCGGACAGGTACTTCCTTCTTCGCCGTCAACAACACTTTTCCAACGAGGACTCCTCTTGCAATCCTTTGATCATCAGTATTAGGTTCAACCATAATGACTTGCCCATCTTGAAGAACACCGTCCAGTTTTGCGTCGACGATAACCTCAGTCCTGCTGGGTAACACAACGTCTTCAGCGAGGATTACTTGAGAGGCCACAGGTGTTTGAGAACTGCTGGCATAGCTAAAAGTGGAACGCGGCTGCCTCTTCAATTATGACCCGAACCCGAAGTAGGCCAGGATCAGTACTACACTTGATCTTGAGCACGAACGACGTAAATCAGCCGCTCCGATCAGCTGGTCAGTAAAAACGTTTACAATTTAAATTAACTTCACTGAAAGTAATTACAAGTTTAAGTATATTTAAATTAAAATCTAGTGCAATTCAAGAAGCTGCGGGTCGTAATTGCCGAACAAATTAAAAGCGAGATACAAACAAATTGTAATTTCTCATTCCATATTATTTTTAATAGACCTATAAAAATTTACTTCATAAGCATAATAAAAAATAAAAAAAATTGAATAGTATCAACTATAACAACGAAGAATTGCGTGAAGCAGCGATGCAGGCATTTCATAGTATTTATCGAAATATCCTGTGTTTTATATTTTTGGAAAGGTAATTTTATTCTCTTTTCAAAAATGTAAAAATATACAGGATATTCCATATAAAAAATCAGAGGTTCGGCTTATATCTCAAAAACTATGCGTTTTAGAAAAATGTAACTAACAGTAATGAATTTCACGTTAAAAAGTGCCTTAAAGAAGTTTTTGCAGACATCGAAAATTTTCATAGACGAAAAGGTTATAAAGGTATTTAGAAATCGCAGAATTTTGAAAAACACCCCGTAGCTCCTGAACAATTCAAGATAGCGAAATGCGGTTTTTATTTTATACCGGCTGAAATTTTTTATGAAGATACTTATTTATTGCTATAAAAGAAATTGATGATCTGACGGAAAAACTCTGATTGTAAAGTCCAAATTTTTTTTTTGAAATTTGCAAAAAAATAAATAGCTAAGTTAAAGTGAAGTATACCTTTTGAAACTTGAACGTATCAAATTTGATACTTTGATGAATGATAAAAAAAGTGACGAACCTCTTAGTTGGGTTTAACTTGCTTGCAGACAATTGCAAAGTTGAACTCTTAAAGTTAAATTCAAAATATGTTATGCCGCCTATCATTTACGTAGGACACTCGTGATGCCATAAGAGTAGTAAAAGTTGAAAAACCAAGTGATTTGGATAGTCATCATTGTGAAAAGTGTTTAAGAATTTTTCTCGTGAGTATGTCGGAGAGGATATTATGCAGATGCGCGTGTAAGACAGACAGATTTCTAAATAGTTTTAACGCACTTACACTCGGAATTGCCCCGTTAGAACGTCGATTTCCGTTTTAGACATGTTCTAAGGGTGCGTTTCGTTTGCGCGCTCATACGCTTCAAGCACTTACGCTTACAAGCGCTATTTTCTGCTGTTTCCTTTGGCGCTTAGTCGTATAAGGCGTTGTAAGCAAAAGTGTTTCTTTTGGCAGTAGTGTGCACAATAAATTCATAACCTTTACAACTTGTGCGGTGCTGCAGTACTACAATTAATTATCTTCCTAAAGACCAACGCCATTTAATTATACATAGTTAAATTTCACAAAAAAATAAATAGCAGCAATATTCAAAAGTAAATTTTGTAAACCTTTCGCTTGCAGAAAATTAAAATTTTAGGTAGACCTGCGCCAGTTTAAGTTTTATAGCATTTGATCAATAATGGATATACAAGACAGGATCATTAGAATATATGGACACCTAAGATATCTGCTTGTCAGTATTTTGAAACAAAAATATGTGTATGTGTATGTGAGAAATAAAGTGCACAGTTTTTTTAAAAATCTGACATATAAATTTTCTATTATAACCATGAAAATTAACTTCATTAGTGAAATTAAACCAAACATAAATAGCTGCAACGCAACATTTATAACCTACCGCTACTAGACCGCTCTCTGACGGTGATCAGCTGATTCCCTCATACGTTCCATTTATAGCATAAGCGCCATTAAGCGCTTACGCTTTTGCTGCCCTACCTCAATGGAATAAGCGATTGTGAGCACAAGCTATGACGTCACAATGACGTTTCCATATCGTCACCTAGCGCTTTCTGAGCGTTTTCAAAGCCAAAAGGAACAGGTTAAGCAATGCTTACAAGCGCTCAAAGCGTATAAGCGCACAAATGAAACGCACCCTATGGGTGTGTTTCGTTTGCGCGCTCATACGCTTCAAGCGCTTACGCTTACAAGCGCTATTTTCTGCTGTTTCCTTTGACGCTTAGTCGCATCCGGCGTTATAAGCAAAAGTGTTTCTTTTGGCTGTTGTGTGCACAATAAATTCATAACCTTCACAACTTGTGCGGTGCTGCAGTACTACAATTAATTATCTTCCTAAAGACGCTAAAGACCAACGCCTTTTGAAATATACATAGTTAAATTTCACAAAAAAATGAACGACAGCAATATTTCAAAAGTAAATTTTGCAAACCTGTGCCAGTTTAAGTTTTATATCATTTGATCAATAATGGATATACAAGACAGGATCATTAGAATATATGGACACCTAAGATATCTGCTTGTCAGTATTTTGAAACAAAAATATAGTATGTCAGAAATAAGGTGCACAGTTTTTTAAAATCTGCCCCATAAAATCATTTTCTATTATAACCATGAAAATTAACTTCATTAGTGAAATTAAACCAAACATAAATAGCTGCAACGCAATATTTATAACCAACCGCTACTAGACTGCTACCTGTGTGAGGATGATTCCCTCATACGTTCCATTTGTGGCATAAGCGCCATTAAGCGATCACGCTTTTGCTGCCCTACCTCGATGGAATAAGCGATTGTGAGCACAGACTATGACGTCACAATGACGTTTCCATATCGTCACCTAGCGCTTTGTGAACGTTTGCAAAACCAAAAGGAACAGGTTAAGCAATGCTTACAAACGCTCAAAGCGAATAAGCGCGCAAATGAAACGCACCCTATGGCACAGTTAATCCACGTGTACAGGAGTGTACTCAGCTACGGGATCGCCAAACATATTATTTTTTTTTTGTATTGTTTGTTATTTAAATGTTTTGCAAATTTTATCGTTTCATTCTTGATGTAAGGCTATTGCCAAAAAATCCGAAGTCCAAAAAATTATTCCTTCTAGGTATAACACTTCTAATGTCGCTGAGTTTATTTATAAAGGGTTTTCCAATAGGGTCGGGTCGATGTTGAAATAGAATAAAACAAGCTGTGTGTGAGAAATTAACGAAATACTTTTTTTATTTGAAAGGCCCATATGTGCCATTATGAACGGAAGATGATATCGTTCAAATGTCCGCCGCGGCTTCGCAGGGTGGCACGGATCCGTGAGACCCAATTTTCAATGACTCTGGCGCATAGATCCCGCTGAATTTGAGCAATGGCCTGAGTTATGTTGAGTTTGAGGGCATCGGTCGATTGCGGGCTATTGGCGTAGACCTGCGACTTCAGAAAACCCCACAAGAAAAAGTCTAGTGGGGTCAAATCGCACGATCTTGGTGGCCAATTCACGTCACCTCCGCGAGAAATAACCATACCCTCAAATCGTTCATGCAAAATGTCCATCGTGGCGCTCGCTGTGTGGCACGTAGCGCCATCCTGCTGGAACCACATGTCGTCCACGTCCATATCGTTCAATTCGGGCCAAAAGAAATCGGTTATCATCGATCTGTAGCGCTCGCCGTTGACAGTAATGGCCTCACCAACGTCGTTTTCAAAGAAGTACGGACCAATGACACCGCCGGCCCAAAATCCGCACCAAACGGTAACCTTTTGTGGATGCATTGCCACCTGCTGAACCTCGTGTGGGTTGGTGTCGTCCCATATACGGCAATTTTGCTTATTAACATAGCCGTTCATCCAAAAGTGCGCCTCGTCGCTAAAGATGATTTTCTGGCCAAAACTGGGGTCCTCTTCCAAACGCTCCGAAGCCCATTCAGCGAACAAACGGCGTTGTGTATGGTCATTGACTTTGAGCTCCTGGGTCAGTTGGATCTTGTACGGGTGCAGGCCCAAGTCCCGACGCAGAATTCTCCAAGCTGAAGTCTGCGAAAGGCCAAGTTCTTGTGCACGGCGAGGAATTGACTGCCTCGGGTTCTCCTGCACACTTTCACGGACAGCGGCGATATTCTCGGCCGATCTGGCGTTCTTTTGACGTACGGGTGTTCGCTGATTATTTACCGAGCCGGTCTTCTCGAATTTGGCCACCAAGCGTTGGAGGGTCGACTTTGAAGGGCCACCCCGTCTGCCGTAAAATGGGCGCAACGCGCGCAACGTTTGCGCAAACGAACACTCGTTTTGATAATAAAGTTTTATCATTTGGACGTGTTGCTCAGTCGTGTAACTTGCCATGGTGATTTGGCATCAGTGACAGAATAATAAACAACAGATTTGACAGACGTCGCTAAAACAACATTGCCGCCGCAGCCTGCCAAGATCGACCCGACCTTATTGGAAAACCCTTTATTAATTTGTGTCAAAAGAACTGGGACGCCGCGCCGCATTTACATCTGACACTGACAGTTTTGAAATCCATGGTAACCTATGTATTTCGTTGAGCATAATTACGGAATAATATTCTGTAACTTGTTATAGAATGAAAATACATGCAAAATATGTATTATCTGTTTCAAAATAAAAAAACCACCAACCTCGCAATTTATTTCCTGGGCACAACCGGCAACACTGCTCCAAAAACCCGCTACTTACAAATTTAGGGAGAAGATCTTCGTCAAGCATGTTTCAAGTTGATAATTATAAATTGCCAGAAAGACAATCATTAGCGTAAACAAATATATAAAATCTAGGGCTTAAAGTTGGATAACATCAAACAAATTTACCAGTAACAATTACCAAATGATGCAAACGTTCAACGTTAATATGAAAACAGAAAAGGAAGTAAATTATTAAGACAAAAGTTACTGAAGAAAGGTCTGTTACATTTTCTTTATTTGTCGCTCCGTTAAATTTTCATGTCACTATAAACTTTGATAAAAGCTGTCACGTAAAATTTACAGTGACAATGTGAAATACCAACCAACTTCAACCAAAATATATCTGGGGAAATTTGCTTTTTTGCAACATAATTCGACAGGTGGTGGTTTTTTATTTATTTTCAAATAGACAGGAGTGCGTTCATAAATGACACTCGAGCGACGCTCTGAGCGAACATTCACATAAAACTCGTTCATAAATGCACACTTTGGTCAAAGAGTTACTTGATCTAGCTTTCATAAATTACGCTCTTGGAACACTTGGAGTGCAACAAAATCACCGGTCTCAAAAGCCCGGCGATAAAACACTCGGCATGCGCATTAGTAATCAGAACGAAAATATGTGGTTATGTCAGTTAATTTGTTAGTTATGATATGTATGTTTGATGCGTTTATTTCAAAGTCAATACTACCGAAAACTGTGAAGATTAATAAATATTTATGAATGACACAATGAAAGAAAATTTTGTTAGTAACTTATTAGTAGTGCAAATCAATGAAAGAGTTTTCACACTGAAAAATGAAGTTGTTTACGTAGCAAAAAAGGTAGTAAATGGATAACAGGCGACAATTTTAAAATCTAAAACGCTCTAAATCGTTCATAAATACGCAACGCTCAGGTGACACTCTGGCAGATCACTCGCATTACTCTGACATCAAACACTCCAACACAATCGCCAATTTATGAACGCGCTCCAGTAAACATGGTTTTTAATGACTTGTCAAAAGTATGTAATCATTTTGAATGGCAGATTCCAAATTTTAAAGTTGAAATGCTTAAAATGCTAAATCACAAGCTTTCTGAAATAGAAAAATGTTTATTTTATTTTTCTGTTAAATTCTGTTACTTCCGTTCCGTACTTTTCTGCTGTAGTTAAAATATAACCAACAATCTGAAAACCAGATGACTTTTCAGTATTATGTCATTAGTGTTATTATGAAGCGAAAGCCTGGTTGACAAAACTAAAAAACAGACCACTTGACAAAAAATCGTGCGAAAATTTAAGGCCGCAATAGTACGGTCGCGAGCAATAAATTTTGGTCTTCATTGATTGTCATAGACTTGACTCGTAATTGATTGAAAAGTAAAGAGATTGATGTCTTAATTTTGAGTACTAGGAATAATTTCTTAAAAATTTTATTTATTAGGTTGTTCGGAAAAAAATGTCGTTTTTTTCTTCTAATTTAGAAAGCTTGTATTAAACGAAATATACACTGAGATTCTTATAAGACTGCACATAGTAATTATTATCAACGGAAGCTTTATTACATTATTTCCAAATTTATTTTATTCGCCATGGTTACCATGCGTTGTTAGTAATGACACTACTGATTTTGAATTGTCAGCTTGAATTAAATTGCTCTTTTGATTTACCGTAAAATGTATACAACCGCCGAAAAAGGGGAAATGTAGTACACATTATTCTCTAATGGAGCTTCATTGATAGAGGTCTTTGCGTTATTTGCCGCCATTTTTCAGATAGATCAATTATTCTCTTCCTTAATACTTCCTATATGCAATTTGTAAATGATTCAGCATTAAGAATTAAGTAGTAACTATGGCAACGTAATGTTAAAACCCCTATGTGCAATTTTATATGATTCAGAAATGTATTATCTGATCACGTAATTTTCGTCTATGTGCAGCGTTACAAGACTCTCACTGTATTAATTTTCATTAAACTACGCAATTTCCACTTTCATTAGTGATCCTTTGCCATCTTCCAACTTCTCTAGAGTCAAGGGATTGTATTAATTAAGTATACTCTTCAATTTGCAAATAAAAAAATTATATTTGGCTACCTTCGAAATAAGAATTAGTTGATAAAGAAGAAAACGACTTTTTTTCAACAACCTAATATTTTCGAACCTTTTTTGGCAAACTAAAACAAATTTATATGAAAATTTCTAATTTAGGGAATTGAAACTGACGTTTTATTTGACAGTGACGACCAATATTTATTGCTCGCGACAGTATACCGGATGAGTCATATATCTGCCTAACTTCCCTATCAATAGAGATAGGGCAAAAATATTTTAAGAAAAATTGTTTCACATGTCAAGTACTACAACTCTGTTAAATTAGTTAATGTCGATCTGCGACTGTTTTCTAGCGGTCACGTCTCCTTCGATTTTTTTTAATTACAAGGTACATTTCTAATAATGGATTTTGACAGCAAGATTATTTCTCTTTCTGATGGTGTAAGAGTTTAGCTATTTTAGATAACAGAAATTTTCAGAAAAACACCAAAAACTTTTCCACGACAGTAATTCGGATATGGTGCGTTTTAACAATAATGGTCGCAAACAATAATCATGTAGGTACTAGAACTAAAACTTACTCAATGACGATAGAGCTGAGCACATAACGTGTGTTTAACTAACTGTAGTATCTGTATTTCGGTTGTAAATTTGTAGGTTAATAGTGAATTCCTTGTGATTTTTTGAATATTACCTTAATCCCAGCAAAGTTAATAAACTCAACCATTTTAACAAATTTGTAAGTTATCATACGGTATAACACCTTAGGAAAAAAAATTCAGTTAAGTATATATCAAATGTACGACCTTCTTTAGTAATACATTTCCTCGCTTTTTTAACGAAAATTGCAAAGACAGCAAAAGCACTGTCCTTTCGGCACTCTTCACTGATAAATATCACATCTATTGATTCTTTATGAGGATAATGCGTATTAATGAGTATCAAATACTCACTTTTTAAGTTAAAACTTTACCTTTTAAGTTTAGAGATTCTAAAGTTTCGCACAAAGTCTGTTATTTAGTAGAAAATGAAGGATTATTGTTTGTTTTATTAGTTATGGGCAATTAGATATAGAAACAGAACATATCGAGTGTTCATTAAAAAAAAAGGCCAGTAGGCTGTAGAAGGCTTTTGTTGTCGGGAACGCATGTCGTGATTAACATCATTTGGATTTCAACATTGAAAAGTTGACGGTTAACCTAACCAACAAAACTCGAAAGCTGCTCCTACAATTTTTTTTCTAATATTTATACTTTATAAAAATATTCGGTAATAAACGTTTCTTTTTGAACTGTCTTCTTTGAGTTAAAGTGAGGTAAGAAATGCAAGTGACGCTTCATGCTAGTATGACGCTAGTCGTATGAAGAACCCTACGCTAGACGTTCAGAATAAATTCATGGCTATCTAGACCGTTTTTTTAATTGAACACTCGTTATTAAAACGCAGATTATAAAATTAGCAAAGAACCCTTTAAAATTATACGAACATCCTCTGAAATGATATCCAAGTAATAAAACCACTTTCGCACTATAATCCGTGGCTTACTGCAATGCAGAAGTTTTTGGTCTTTTTCGAAGAGTTTTTGTTATCTAAGGTGGAAAAACTGTTACGCCATCAGAAAAAGAAAAAGATTTTCTATCAAAATTCATCATTATCGAAGGAATCCAAGGAAGCGTGGCCGCTCGAAAACGATTACAGTTCGAGGTTAACTGAATTAACAAAGATATAGTCCTCAACATGCCAAATAATTTTTCTTAAAAATTTTTTGCTCTATTTCTATTGTTAGAAAAGTTATTAAAGAAATGTAGATATGTATATGAATCACCCGGTATAAGAAGAAAGTGTTTCAGAATAAATATTCTATCTTAAGAGTGAGAATTTTTACTTTCCATTATTAAAAATTATTTCGGAATTACACTGCTCAAAAAAGAAAAGTAGTCACTATTTTTTGTTGGCGTATTTTTACCAAGGCTTAAAATTTGTAAGTAAAACTTAACGTATCTGTAATTCAGTTGCTTGTTTAGTCACCCCTAACTTGTATAAAAATTAATTTGCACTTAATCAAGTTAATATTTAAAAATGTTCAGCATGCCAAATGCAAGTCAAAACACAATAATGACTACTTTTATTTTTTGAGTAATATATTACATTCACTAATGGTCGTGGAGAAAATTTTTTATTATTGATTTTTCTAAAACAACTTTTTGCGTCAATAGTTTGTGCATGCTCAATATCCAAACATAGACAGAACAGTTCCAGTGAGCAACTTTTAGCGTGGCTTAAAAATGCAATTTGACAACATTTTAATAGGTTCCGATAAGTTTTCATAAAAAGTGTCGCTTGATTCTCAGATATTTTTTTTGCTGCGTAATATTTGAAAAAAAAGAAGATTTTTGATTTACTCAAGTTGAGAAGTAGTAAGTGGGCATTTAATACTCTTACGAATGATTAGCTTATTCATTTATAAATAAAAAAATATTTAAAATAATCAAATTTGCTTTTAGATTCTCAGCTGTTGCATGCACAAAAAGATTTCAGACGATTTTTCACGTAACATCTGCAGCTAAAAATCCTCGGACGGGTAAACCTATTTTTATTAGCGCGAATATTTTTTTAAAGTTATTTTCTTCTTCAACCCCCACCCTTTTCTGCAATGGCGTCATCGACATTTTTTTTTAATAGCACGCCCCTAAACCGGCAAATAAACATTTGTTTCAACACCTTAGTTGAAATAAATGATAAAAAGTATCATCAAGTAAATTTGACAGATCTTGATAATTTTTCTTCCGTGGAACCTCCATTTGTTGTGTGTATTTTTCGTAATTAATATCTCGGGTACCGTGAGTGCGAATGTCAAATTATGCATATTGATGAAATCAGAATTTTCAAATCTACCCAAATCTGCTAAAAAAATGGAGGTGTGCTATTTAAAAAAAATGTTGAAGACGTCATTGCGCAAAGGGGTGGGGGTGTAAAAAAAAATTACTAAAAAAATATTCGCGCTAATGAAAATAGGTTTACCTGTCAGAGGATTTCAACCGCAGATGATCTGGTACTCATTTATATGACTTGTTCCACACTAAACGTTCACAGTGTATAACTATTAATATATTAATAAATAGTTTTGGCTGAAAATTAATGTGATAACGTGTCTCCCGATTAATTCCCATGTTATTTGTGGTATCATTTATTACAGGAACTAACCTGTTTCGTTACTCAAGTTAATGTTGGTTAAAATGTAAACCAGTCAGCGGCGTTACGTATGTTTTACGCATTGTAGTTGGCTAAATCAAATTTCAGGAGTGAAGCGTATGCGGTAGATAAAAAAAGTGTCTGTATTATGTATTATACAGTGTGAACTTTGTGTTTGGATATTTTCTACAGATTTTTTCATTAGATTATAGGAGTCCGACCCACAGGTAAAGAAATGATGCCCTTTTGTGTCGTTTTGTGTCATGGCACTGACAGAGTATCAAAAATATTTTTTTTTCGAAATATTAGAGCGAAGAAAACTTTGTCTGGCAACCAAGAGCCACATTTTGTAATTACTTATTGAATCCTACTAAAATTTTATCTAATGTGTCCAACAATTCCAAATTTAATTTTCTTATCTTATACCGTGACCGCCGAAAAGTTCGCACGATATAGGAAAATTTTTTATTATTACTTTTTTTGGAAAGTTTTTGCACTAATAGTTTGTGCATGTTCAATAACTAAATATAGGCAGAACAAATCCAGTGAGCAACTTTTGATGTGGCTACAAATGATATCTTTTTAAAATGCGAGAATTTAATTGTCATAATTAGGAATTGCGGGACAATTTAGACAAAATTTTGATATGAAATATGTCACTTGATATTTTTTATTTTCTTAGGTTTGCTCAAGATATGGAGCAGTAAATGGGCATTTAGTACTTCTTACAAGTGGTTAGCTTATTCATTTATAGGCCTGCGCAGTATTTAAAACCATCAAATTTGCTCTTGGGTTCTTAACTGTTGTATGCACAAAAAAAATCAGACGATTTTTCACGATACCGGTGCAAAGCCTGTTTTACCTAAAATTTTGTGTTATCAGTTTTGATTTCTTGATTACATAAATCTGATAACCGTAACTTAGCTTTAACAGACCGAAAATTGCTAGCGTTGCGTACAATTTTTATTTTGGGGCCGTTTAAGATCAGTTCTTATAAAATCGAGATTTGTACAAACAGTGAATATTACATCGCTACCACGATAAATATCGATTTTGTAAGTACGAATTACGGGTCCAAACCAAAAAGTAGTAGCAATTCTTGGAATTTTCGGTCTGCTTAGACTAAATTGGAGTTATGAGAATTATATTATGGAGAAATCAAAAATAATAACACGAAATCTTATGTAATAAAAGCCTTGCACCAAAAAATGTGAAAAATTGTTTCAAATTTTTTTGTGCGTGTAACAGTTTAGAATAAGCTAACCACTCGTAAGAGTTAAATGTCAAATTCACATCTTGTGCAAAACTGAGAAAATCGAAAATCTTTTTTCTGAAATATTAGACCGAAAAGAATTTTGTCTTGCAACCAAGGAACACACTTTATAAATACATGTCCAACAATTCCAAATTACACTTTTTTAAATTTCGTATCCCAACTAAGTGCATTTTTTCCAGTTCTGTCCTGCTTGTGTTTGGTTTTCCGAATATGCACAAACTTTTGACACAAAAGGTTTTTAAAAAAAATCAATAATAAATAATCTTTCCGTATGGTGCAAACTTTTTGGCGGTCACTGTATAAATGCTATTTTTAGCCACACTAAAAGTTGCTCACCAACTCTGTCCTATTTATATTTGGTTATCGAACATGCACAAAGTATTGCCGCAAAAAGTTAAAAAAAAATCAATTTTCCCATATGGTGGGAACTTTTTTAAAGAAATTATTACAAGTACAAAGTTTTTTTAATCTCGAACCGGATAGAAATATGATGAGAACACACTCAATTTTTGGCTATAGATTTACAGCTTATTATTATTATTATTATTATTACAGTATATGTATTTAAAAATAAATTATTGGTAAGCTTCGAATTATAGCGCAAAGTAAAAAAGAAAGGATAACCACTAAAGTAATCCTTAATAATGCTAGAAGAATCAAATAAATCTAATTATTACATACGAAATTCAAAATAATGCAACTGTTTATAAGCCATACATTTCTGAATAATTTTTAATTTCTTTTCAAAGGCATAAGTGATTGGTCTGAACGTCATAGGAAAAGCTTTATCGCTGAAAAGCGTTATTCTCCTGCTAGAGAAAGGATATCGCCATTAGATGGTCGCGAATATCAGCGTTCTCCTGTGCCAGATTACCGTACTTCTCCCATACAAGAACGTAGGATATATTCTGCGAGGGAGACAACTCCGACACCACCTCAGCGTAAGAAAACAATAGAAAGACGCCAAAGGATATCGCAGGATAGCCGCTATGACAGCGGATACAGGACACCTTCAAGAAATGAGACCAGAGACAGTAGAGATGAACCCCTGGAAGAACCACCACCGGATTACTCCCCTCCAAGTCCTCCGGCAATTGTAGTGGAAAAGAAGCTGCAGAAGACACGCTTTGCCGCCGAACCGCAGAAGCAAAAAAGTGGAAATATAATAGGTAAACAATTTTATTTAAGCAATATACAGCTCAATAATTATACAGGATGTTTGGTTATTGCTTGAACAAATTAAAACTGTAGATTCGGGTTACCATATGAAGTAACAAACCTACACATAATGTCCGTTCTGCCCATTTTTGAAATATTTCGAAAAGTATCAATTGTTTGGATCCGCTGAACCGTATTTATCACACAAGCGTCCATTAAAGTAAATATTCGATATGCCCGAATGCATAAATCAGCGCGAATCTATGCTAACACGTGCAGGCCCATCGTTTTTAATAGTTTGGATAAAAGTTACCGCAGAAATTGGACTCGAGTTAAGGTGTACTTAACCTTTAACAGGTCATGTGACGTCTGACAGACTATGCAATGTGCGAATTTCGGCTCACAATGTTTGGTTACCGTGCCGTTTATAATTTATTTTAGCGACATCTAGACACAAACTGATATAAATATATTTTAAATAATCTAATATAAGGTGTGCTTCTAACATACGAGTAGTTATTACACAATTAAAACAAGAAAGAACACAGTTTTATTATTATTTATATCCGTGATCTGTCAGATGCCACATGACGATTTGCGTACAAAAATTTCACATGAAAAGCACAAGGGCCATGATTTTTCCTGAAATATTTTTTTGTGAACTCGTAACATGTTTGTAAATAAAAATAACTTGTAAATATTTATATAAACGTCCTTTCAAGTTTCATCCCTTTGTAAAATAATAAAACTTTATTAGACACAATTGCAAGTGCGAAAAATGTAAAAATTTCATTCTTTGTGCGTACATTTATTCTGACCTGTACACTTTAAAATCTGTTGAGGCACTTTCCTTTCATTATTTGCATTGAAAGATGTAAGCAAAAAAAGAAAGAAACCGTCAGCGAAATTTTTGGCTTCTGCCCAGGCGGACGATGTTTGCAGCATTGGAGACATTAATTAGTGGTTTCCAAACAATTTTTTTCGATTTTTGTTTCAATTTTTTTCTCGAAAACGAAAGCTGTAGAAATGCAGGGTCTCGCAAGTTGAGTAGTCTATTAAAAGTTCTCGGGGAAAGGGACATACAAATATGCTGAAAATTAACACATTGCCCTAGGAGGAAGTGATCCTTCCTTTTTTTTTAGATTCTACCTGTTATTCCAAGGAAAAGTTGTTAAGGCTTCGCTATACTTAAATGTAACGGTGGCTTCGCTATACTTAAATGTAACGGTTTTTGAGATATCTTAAATTATTTCGGTAGCCTTTCATTTAAGAGAGTGTATTTACGACACTATCAAATTTCAATATTCAAGTTGCCTGTCGCTTAAAAGAATATTGATCAGCCTTTCAAATCATATTCTAGTTATCATTGAAAAATTCACAGGATGGTCAAAATATGGTGTCGAACTTTGTTCTGTTCAACTGCCCAAAACTCAGTTTTCGTAAATGGAACACCCTATATATTTTCGCATCATGAGATCAAATTCTACATCAATTAGTAGTAGCATTCCTTATACCTACTCCCAATAGTTTTCTTGTTATCAATTATTGTTTCTTATAATGGCATTCTGCTATTCCCTATACCTATTTCCATTAGTTTTTTTGTTATCAATAATTTTTTATTTTATTTGCTAATTAAATGCATTCATACAGTTATTCATATCTAACTTGGGAAAAAAGAAGCAGATATTGAATTCCTGTTTTTTAAGAAATAAATAATTGCTAACCATAACATTATTTTGTCGTACATCTTGGAATAAAGCTATAGGTAAATACTTATCGTAATACTTACTATTTTCATAAACAAGGGTCTTCAAAAATAAGTGTACCTTCTTTCTAAAACAATTTTCTTTGTCAGGCTAACATTTTTGTTAAAAAAAAGCGAAAGCAAAACTTGCAATGGGTAAAGTGATAAAAATAATTAAACAGTTTTATTTATTATTCTAGAGTCCGTGTCATACGGAGTAAATATTGTATAAAATTTGCAAATAACTGAGACAAGAGTAAAATCAACTAATAAATATTTACAAAGATAACCTATCTCTCCCACTGTAAAAATTTTGCACAAAATATGCCATCGCGTCGTAGTCCTTGACAATGAAGCATTAAGGTTCCTTTTTATTTGTTTTGTTAATTTTGTCAATTTTTTTGTTTTTATTTGTACATATCTGTTAATATAGCTTGTAACTCAATAAATATTTTTGTTTTGTCGACACATACAGTGAAGAATTATCATAATTTTAGCAAAATATGCCATTATAAGAAACAATAATTGATAACAAGAAAACTAATGTAGTAATCGATGTAGAATTTGATTCTGCATCTCTGCATCTTGATGCAAAAATATACAGGATGTTCCATTTACGAAAACTTAATTTTGGACAGTTGAACAGAACAAGGTTCGACACCATATTTTGACCACCTGCACATCATAATGCACTGTTATACGAATATTGTAAAAGCCTAAGTTTCATCCTTACAAATTATCAATTTCTCAAACAATGCCTGCGTTTACAGATAACTGGATAGGTGAAGCACAGTTCAAATTTAAAGTTCTTTGGACAGATGAAACGAGGCTTATAAACTGTGACATTTTTAATAGACACAATGAGCATCATTGATTAAAAGAAAATCAACATTAAGTTGAACAAAGAAGACCATAAATTAAATTAGGTTAAATGTTTGCTGCGGTATCATTGGATGAACAGGTATCGGTCCATACGTTTTTAATGGTACTTCATTGGTTACCTTCATTTCTTACAAATGATTTTGAAAATATATTGAACGAATTAAATTGGGGAGCGAGAAAAGATAAAGTCTATCCAAGGTTGTGTGCAACAATAGATAGAAATAGATAGAGATAGATATTTTTAGTTTATTTTTGTTCTTCATAGTTTAGATTTGCAATACGAAAGTCCTATTCTCCGACACTGGTACTCGTAGTTACAGTTGTTGTTCATCCGGTGAATTTAAAGGTTCTTCTCAGAACCTCAAAAATGATCTTCCAAGGTTTCGCCACTTCGTATTTCTAAACTGCTCCAACAAAGTAATTTATACATACAAATAAACATTTGTTTCCATGGCCAACTATATTAACAATTTCGAAACTGCCAAATATCCATCGTTTTCTTAAATATACATATCAAATGATACATCGTTGGAAAGATAAAAAATTCCATGTTTTTTCTACCACACCTACTAGGGTTTCCATTAAAAAAAACCGATGTTTATGTCATAATTCAAAAACAGGAATTTACATGGACAATTTAGTTCGACTATTTAATTAAGAACATAATTCTGTACAACTTTTGTTTTTACAACAAGAATAACCGAGTTATATGCATCTGACGAAATTGTAAAAAATCAGTTTTTTCGAAATATCTAGCCAGCCATGAAGTAAGTAAGAAAAAAGAGCTGCATTAAACTGACCACCTAAAACTACAATCTTTCCCCATTTAACCATCTCTCTAGCTCTGCTAGTTTCCAAGATCCCCATGCTAAACATCGAAAAAAACTCACCTGTATGTAAAAGGTGACTACGCGAGAATTCCTACCCCCTTTAACTCTTTGATTTTCGATTTTAGGAAAAAACGCTTAATACAAAACTTATAGGGACTAATTCAAAGTTTCTTTGTGTGGTCACAGAAAAACAATTGATGGTCGAATAAACGAAATATAAACTAAGCTTAAGTTTTTTTAAATGGCACACCCTGTATTTTATTAAAATAAAATTCTAATGAGACTACATGTATAATAAAACTAATAATAATGTAGAAGGTTTCTATAAAATAATTCCTGTTTAATTTTTCTTATTTTTTATTTTAGAAAGAAAAAAGATAAAAAAAGTAGAATTTATTTCAGTACTGCTACAGATACTCACAACAGACAATTGAGCGTCGGATACCCAGAGAAATAAACGAAGTTTTGGTTTTAAATAAAATAACTTTAAATAAATGTTTACCTTTATCATATTAAATGCATTTACAGGTTTTCTAAAAATTAACTTTTTAACTAGAAACGAATAATATTTCGGAAAAATTGAATTTAAAAAAATGACTAAAAATTTAACATAAAACATTCAAAGCATCTTCAACTTTTTTATGTAAAGTGTAAATCTTTTTAAAATGTTTTGATTCAAATCTCTTAGTATAAACTAATCATTATGCCAGTTTTCTATTTCTAAAATTCAAAAATAAAATAAATTAAATAAGAATTATTTTATAGACACCTTCTACCTTATTGGTTTTATTATATACGTAATCCCAGTAGAATTTAATTTATAATCGAAAATAGTAATAATATACAGGATGTTCCATTCAAAGAAACTTAAGTTTAGTTTGTATCTTGTATATCCGATCAGCAATTGTTTTTCTGTAAGCGCACGGAAAAACTTTGAATTAGTCCCTATAAGTTTTGTCGTTCAAATTAAGAAAAATGAACTGTTTTTAATCAGGATTACAGTGGTGATATTAAAGAAACAATTGCGTATCGCATTCTCAAAATACTTGAATCTGTAAAGTTTTCTTTAATGGAACACCCTCTGTTTTTATCGGCACATGAAAGAACACTAAATTATAAATACAAATTATTCTTTACTGTTTCTCATTTAAACCAATACTAAACGAGTTATTGCGATATTTGTATTCATCTTTTACAAAAAAAATATTTTATTAAAAATTGCTACAAATCGACTAAATTGCAATAGGTTATTGTGTTGTAGCGATTTCGGCCCTAATTGTTAAACGATTAAACGATCTTCAAACGTTTCCGCCAGCATTACAAATGTTCTTATTAGTAAATAAATAGTATTTTGAAGAAAAATTATGAAAAATCAAGCTAAGCATTCTATTTATAATAAAAAAATGCATATTTATAGTATTGTTACAGCCGTGACGCGCAAACAGATCTATTTTTAGCATCAGTACGCCACCCTAGTATGTTCCAGCAACAGAGGGCTCCGCTATATAAGCCGTACGATACGCCAGGAGTAGTTAGTTATAAAGTTGGTTATTAAGATAGCCAGCGAAGGGTTCGTACCTCGAATAAATAGAAAGTACATTTTGTGAAAGTGTTATTTGATAGAGAAGCTCATTACTACTGTGTTAATTGTGTAAATCGACAGCTTATAATTAAAGTGTTCTGAAATTTAACGACTATAATTTGTGAACCCCAAAATTCGTAACAGTATCAATGTTTAATAATTTGTACGTAAATTATCTTGAAAACCATTAGAGATAACCATTATAATGTTCATACAAAAAAGAAAGAAAATTACATTTTGTATCAGATGCCACAGAAAAAAGTCAATGGTTACGTTTAAAAAAAATCAAGTTTTTCATGGTTGAAAAGTGTCTACTTCTGTGGGTCCCCTGTAAGCTCCTTGTAAAGTGTGCTGTTTATCCTTTATCAGAAAAGAGTTACTTTATCTCTGTGTTCAAGCAGAGAAAAGTACAATTCTCTAGCTTTTTTATATTTCGAAATAATCCAATTTATAGTTACCACTGTAATCGCCAAGACTTTTGTGAAGTAATCACTTCACTGTCTGTCTTCTAACCTAAATTTTACTGCTCCACAAATTTACGAACTCGTTTCAAAACAGCTTCAAACATTTTGAGCCAGTTGCGTATGGGACGTCACCGTTGTAACACTCACATGTATTGGTTTGAAACATTTTGAAATGTTTCAAACCAATGTGTCACAGGAAAACACTTATTATTTCAGTGTTTTTAAACTATTATATACTGTCGCCGACAAGAAAACGTGAACACTTTTCTTGACGTAAATTCAACGATACTAAAACATTTCCTGGGTAGCTGTAATTATAAAATGTCGTTTATGAATGACAAACAAATAGCTTTAGTTGCAAACTGAATGTTTTTATTTTTTAATACTTTTGTTAGTCGGGATGTAAGATTTTGTATGAATATTAAAGAACTAAAAACTTTACCAACATTAATTGCTTGTGAATTATTATTAATTTGAGAAATGGGTTCTATTCTTAGTTGAGTATTGAAAATTAACTTATTTAGCATTGAATTAGAATAGCTATTTTTTAATGAGAATATTTTTTAATTTGTGTAGGCTTTTATTCAACAAGGAAGCAAAAAAGACAAAAAAATTATTCTCATAAAAAATAGCTATCCTAATGCAATGCTAAATAAGTTAAATTTCAATACTCAACAAAGAGTAGAACCCACTTCTCAAATTAATAATAATACACAAACAATTAATGTTGGTAATTCACAAACAAATAATGTTGTTAAACTTTTTAGATCTTTAATATCCATACCAAATCTTATATCTCGACTAATAAAAGTATTAGAAAATAAAAACATTCATTCGTTTAATAAAATTGTATCAGGTAAAATTATATTCTAGATAAATTTTTCTCTTTAAAATTCCATTAGATTATATATTTAAAAAAATTGTTTCGGAATATAATAATGCAACTGATTCATTCAAGTTAACTGCATCTGTTTGTCAGTTTCAATGAATTTTGTGGGTGAATGTACTTCTTGGTCTCGACCAGTGATGACTTCGTAGTTCGTGGAGCGCTCTGCTAGAGGCGCTTCATTACAACACCGAAATTTCCTAAAATTTTGAAGCTGTTTTTCTAAGCTATTACTAAGTACACATAACTGTTTTTTTTTTTCTGTAATCTACTGTAGAAGATTATTTCTAGGTCTCACGTTTGCGTTTTTTTTTATATTTCTATATAGGGAGATTCAGGCAACCCATAATATTTCCAACTTTCGGGCACTTCCGCTTGTACCGAAAGTTTGCATTGCACTTATAGTGATCGCCCAAAAGTCGGTATCAAATGGGAAAAATCTTTATTTTTGATTTTTACCAGAAACTTGTTACGGCAATAACTTCTGCTTCTCTGAAAACCTTTCTAACTCCTATTAGATACACCGAGTGATTTTACTCGAAATTAATCAAGATTTCAACGAGATTTTTTTCAACGTTAGTTTCAACTTATTTTTTTAACATTCCATTTAAAATTGAATTTTTCAATATTCTCAAAATTTCACGTACTAAATCTTACTTTAATTTTGACAAAAGAACTTTTAATCCTGAGCCACATGGTATAAAAATATAGTAGACTTTCCATTTAAGAAACATGACTTTTCGACAGTTGAAATTAATTCGAATAGAAGTTACCTTTCAACCAGCCTGTACGCAATCAAGTGCAAAACTGGACATGATCTGAAGGAATGTTACTGTAGCCTACTAAAGGCCAAAAGTGGGCATCATGTTTTTTGTTGCACAAAGATGGCAGTATCATAACCAAGGTTCTGCAAGTCTGATTTATTTTTAAATAATTAAAATATCTCGGAAACGGTTAATTTTTCTTGTATTACATGTTGCACAAAATATTTTTAGAATTTTATGAAGATTTCAAAAATGTATTAAAAATTTGGATATTCCATTTAAAATAAGAAAGTTGACAGCAACTTCCGGTATAAGCGGAAGTGTGTGAAAATTAAAAATATTATATTTTGATAGATCCTTATCGTTAACTTATAACTGCAAAATATGAAAAAGAAATTCAAAGGAGAAGTCCGTAAACTTTTAATGAATGGGTTGCCTGAATATCCCTGTATAGTTTTCGAGATATAGATTTTATTTTTCCAAAATGAAATTTTTTTGAAAAAATATCAACGTGAGACCTAGATAATAATATATGAATTGAAAAAAATCGGACTTATTACCTTCAATAGTTACAAAAAAAAAAATTTCAAAAATTAGAGTTAATTTGTGTAGGTTTTTTTCAACAAGGAAACAAAAAAAAAAAACAAACAAAAAATTCTCATAAAAATAGCTATCCTAATGCAATGCCAATTAAGTTAATTTTCAATACTCAACAAAAACTAGAACCCATTTCTCAAATTAATAATAATACACAAACCAGTGTCACGATATAGGGGCGCGGTCCACCATTTTCCGATCTCCGGGTAAAGATCGGTTTTGCGTCACCACATTACAATGCCGAGCACTCGCTTGAAGGGCAGGACATAGGTGACGAATATAATAATAAAGCAAAGTTTACATTATCTCGTCTCCTGCGCTCGACCTGGTCCAACGTCGCCTCCCGGGAATATTGTCTCCAACACGTGGGCTGCTAGAAAATTTTCTGGAATCTAGTAGGTCTAGAATTGTTAGCGTTTATCAACTGTCATATTTGAAAAATTTTACGTTTCTCGCCTATAATTCTATGGACAGTTCCTATCCAAGTGAACTAGTTTTGTTTGTAAACATTTGAGAAAAAGTAATTTTGTGTAAACATGGAAATCTCGCGTAAAAATTTTCGTACCATGATTTTTTACGATTTCAAATGTGGTCTAACGCCGAAACAATGTCTCGATGGGCTTCATTTGGCTTTTGGAGATGAAGCACCATCAAAGAGCAGTGTTTATAATTGGTTTGCCGAATTTCAGCGTGGACGTACCTCTCTCAGTGACGAATTTCGTGAAGGTAGTCCATCAACATCTGTTGTTGCCACTAACGTAGATGCTGTGCGTGAAATGCTTGAGCGAGATCGACATGTGACATACCGTGAGATTCAAGCATCCTTACGCATTGACATGAAAGCAATACGCCAGATTTTACATGATTATTTGAGCGTACGAAAGCTTTGCAGTCGTTGGATCCCACACAATTTAACAGAAGCGCAAAAGCAGGGTCGTGTCAAATGGTGCGAAGAAATGCTCAAAACATTCAATGGAGGTTGTTCAAATTTAGTTTATAACATTGTTACTGGTGACGAAACGTGGATCTATTCGTACGAGCCAGAAAGTAAACAACAATCTACCGTTTGGGTATTTCAAAATGAACCAAAACCAACAAAAGTTGTCCGTTCACGCAGTGCTGCGAAGCAAATGATTGCTTGTTTCTTTGGTTTAACTGGACATGTAGCAACCGTGGCTTTAGAGGATCGAAAATTTTCCAGCAGCCCACGTATGCAAAAGTGTATTGACGTCAAAGGTGAATACTTCGAAAAACAATGATACCGTTTACCGAATTTCATGTGCGTTTTTTCATACCGTTTCCAGAAACTTTTCCAGCAGCTCACGTAGTCACGAAACAGTTTCACCAAACACCAATTATATTGCATTATACAATCATAACAAATAAATTCTAAGTACTCTCCTTCCTGAATTTTAATGATCACACAATAATGAATCGATCCATTTACTAACTAATTAAAATGTTGACATCCCTAAGTTATAAAGTGCCCTCCACAACGTCCGGTCCGGATGCCACAAAGCGCGTGTTCTAAAAGTTTGGGTCAATGGACGAACGTCAAAAAGTCAGCGTCTCGCCGAAACCCTGCTAAAAGCCGCGCTTTAATTGCTTTGTAATGAATCAGAAATTTTGCTGTTGCAGCTCAAGTAAAGTTTAAAAGGTTTTTTGGATTCTGAAGAATCCGCTTATTATACTTCGTTCGAACGACTTCCGTAGCCTAACGCGCGTCTCGTCGGTGCGATGAACTAATGTCAACAAACGCAAAACTGCAATTAAAACATAAATTACGCAATTGATTTTTGAATTAAATCCAAAACAAGAAAACTAATTTTGAATATGAATTTCCAAACCTTGCACCAATAATGTTGGTAATTCACAAACAATGTTGGTAAACTTTTTAGATCTTTCATATTCATACCAAATCTTACATCTCGACTAATAAAAGTATTAAAATGTAATGGACGCGGGTTATTTTTCTTTAGAATTTGGGGAGTGGTCAGCCTTATACTTACTCGGAACTCTTTCACCCTGAACAACCCGAAGCCACCCCCGCGTCTCATAGAAAACCCAACCTGCTCTTTTGACCAACGGGCCACTGTGGAAAGCAATTTTCTTGTTCGGTAGCTACAGTTTGAGAAATGAGCCAAAAATGTACTTTCGACGGTGTCTAACCCGAAAAAAATCGAAACAGTGCCGTTTTGTCCCTGAAGATTGTTAAATTTTCTTGTCGTTGTCTCTCTCCTATGTAGACGTTCTCCTTGGACCTCTTGGAGAAGGTAAAAGGGGTGAACTTAAGATTTATAAATAAAAGAGTTTGATAAATTTAACCAGTCTATTAAAATAAAAAATAAAAAAACAAAATACAAAAAAAACGAATGACGTGTACAATAATGTAAAAAATAAACTTTACCTACAAAATAACTTTAACAAAACAAAAAAAGGGGGAGAGAGACAAGGATTGCACTTTCGGTTGCAGAAATTAGTTTTTAAGCGGTCTGTTAGCTTACCAAACTGAATCGAAAGATGTTCTCGTAATCCAAAAATTCAGGAAACACGATGACTTTATATAAAGCAAATAAGATACTATGTTCGGACGGTTTTTAAGCACACAAATATCACTACCCGGCGAAAGCTTCTGCCTTCCGTTCGCGAATTTCAAACTTGGAGAAAATTTACTGAATCTAAATTGAAATAAAAATAAAATTAAAATTGAAGTACAAATTGAAGTCGCCCGGTAGGGGAGGAAACGCGAGCTTTTCACAAGCTGAAGAAGGTCCGCGTATTAACTAACTGAAAAATCAAATGTTAACGTTTTTTATGAATTATCTCGCGTCTTCCTCCCCGCGCTCCAGTGTTGAGCTTCTACTCAAGATGCTCTCAAAAGTAGATAGGTAACAATGTCATTTTGCAATATTTTTTCTAAACTTCCCACGCTCTCAGACCTGGGCCTAGGATGCCCAGTTAACAGTACGTGCTTAATTAATCTTAAAAATGTAACTTAAGAATCTTATAAAATATTGTATAGCATTGGATACGCGAAAGATAAGCAATCACATTATTTTTCCCGTGAAAACTCACTGTCGACGCAGATGTCACAGTTCTTAATGTCTACATCAGGGATGGCCAACCCAAATGATCTTGCGGGCCACTTTGGAAATTCATCACAACTCCGCGGGCCACATATAAAATTATGTATCCCCATATTAAATTTAGATACATTACAGACCTTTTTGGAGTGAAAAATTGAAACATAGTGAGTTATTATTACTGTGTTTATTAGTATTCTTACATGTAAACATAGATAATATAATAATAATGATACTAAACGTACATTGTAAAGAAATATATAACACCAAAAAATATATAAATATAAATGAAATAAAAACATGAAATCATTAAAAAATATTTAGTGTACTAGTGCGATATTTGTTTCTCCACTCTTTCACTTAGCTTAATTTCATTTTTGAAAAGAAACGATTCGCAGATGTAAGTTGAACCAAAAGCGCTAACAATTTTTTGTGCCAAATTTCTCAAATGGAAAATTTCTCTTTTGTGACGTAAGTGTTATAAAAATCTATTTTTGATTCTGATGTTTCAAAAATGTGCTTTAGTTCAATATTGCACTGTAAGTCAACCAGTTCCATTTGGAGATATTCTGGGGCCGACTCGATTTCAACATGAAAGGGAGATGAATAAATTTCGAAAATTTTGTTGTATTTATCTAACTCTAAATTACTGAATCGGCTTTCAAAAGCAGCTGTAAGTTTTCTAATTTCTTTTGCATATTTGATGTAATTACTACATTTTGATTTCTTAAATTCTTTCAACAATGGAAAGTGGTGAGCGTTATTACTTTTCAATTGCGATTCAAATAACAACAATTTCTTCTGAAATGCTTTGATGTTATTAAATGTATCGATTATAAGGTATATCTTTTCCTTGCAATGAAATATTTAATTGATTAAGTTTTTCGACAATATTCACTAAAAAGCATAAATCCGATAACCACTCATCTTTTCTTAATTCTGGTACAGGTCTTTGCTTGTCATTCATAAACAAGTCAATTTCTTCTCGTAATTCATAAAACCTCTGTAAACATCTTCCACGACTTCTGACTTGACTGAAGTATACAACGTCACCATATTCAGAATGTAATTCTTTCAGGAACTCCTTAAATTGTCGATGCGGAAGTGCATGTGATCGTATGTAATTCACTGTTTTTATAACTACTTGCATAACATGATCCATCGATAATACTTGGGCACATAAATTTTGTTGATGAATCAAACAGTGGATTATAATTAAATCCTCTCTTTTGGAGCGATTGCTTGTTTTGTTGTTGGATTCTATTTTATCGATTAGTAATTTTATAGCTCCCTTTTCTTTACCAATCATAGCAGGTGCTCCATCAGTTGATATTCCAGAAAGTATTTCCAAATTCAAATTGTTTTCGCACAAACAGTTTTCAACAGCATTGAAAATATCTTTTCCCGTTGTTGTACCTTTTAAACTTATCAAATTTAACATTTCTTCAGTTATTTGAAATGATTCATTTACTCTACGAAGGAACACTACAAGCTGAGCTGAGTCTGAAATGTCTGTGCTTTCGTCAAATGCCAAGGAAAAATATTTAAAATCTCGAATTCTGTCGCGCAGTTTTAAGATAATTTCATTTGAAATGTCATTGATTCGCCGACACACTGTTTGTCGAGATAGGCTTAGGTTCGAAAATAGTTTGCTTTTATCAGGCAAAATATCCTTCACAACAGCTTCCAAACATTCTTTCACAAATTCTCCATCCGAATATGTTTTCATTTTTTTTGCAATCACAAATGAAACAGAATAGCTTGCTTTAACAATATTGGAAGGTTGCTGTAATGCTGCACCAAACATTTTTTGTTGAGCCTTTAATTGCGACTTAAACTCCTTGATCTTCGATTGTTTCACTTCTTTATCGAACTTCAAATAATCTTTATGTTTTGTTTCGTAATGCCTCTTAACATTATATTCCTTAAACACAGCAACGACCTCTCGGCAAATTAAACACAATAATTTTGTATTTTGAATTATGAAGAAGTACTTTTCTTCCCATTCCTCGCTATACTTTCTATTTTCGTCCATTATTCTTCTTTTCTTTGCACTTATACTGAAAATAAGAGAGATATTAAATATATCTTTTTAATTGTTAAATTAAAAGTCATTTTTAATTAAAGTCATTTTTAATTTAATAGTTATTACCTGTCTGTTGTTGTTTTAAATATGTTGTTGACGTACGTCGTACGAGAATATTAAAATAATTATCCTGCAGTCACAGCACACAAAACGACCCCAAAAGGCAAATTTTCACTTGAAACTGAGAGTCTGCTCTGCTCTGCTATCAACAATCAACTGTGCGTATCAGAGTGAAACATAGAAACATAGAACCGGTTATATTAGAATGAGATGTTCCAAAATGCGCGCGCATTATGAGTTCGTAGAATATAATTTCCCCTTCATTTTCTTCTAAATTTTGAATAATAAATAATTCTTCTGCCATAATTTAATGCACGAAATCAATAACAACTTCAACACACCTGCGAAATGAAATTACATAACCTCGTTCTGTTCGTGTCGTACACGACATGACAAATGGAGAGTAGTTTTGACCACTCTACAATATCTCTACTAAAAATGTCGAAAATTTGTCGTACGCGACATTTGAGAATTAGCTTTAGTAGACATTTTAGCAATGTCGCATTCGACATGCACATTTGCTGATTTGAGAATAAGGCCCCTGAACTGCATCTGTTTGTCAGCTTCAATGAACTTTGTGAGTGAATGTACTTCTTGGTCTCGACCACTGATACCTTCGTAGTTCGTAGAGCGCTCTGTTAGAGGCGCTGTAACGTCGACATTTCTTAAAATTGTGAAGCTGTTCTCTCTCTGTTCTGTTCTCGGGTATTACTAAGCACACAGAACTGTATTTTTTTCTGTAATCTACTACTCTATATCTGGGTCTCACGATTGCGTTTTTTTTTTCAAAATTCTATAGTTTTCAAAATGAATTTTGTTTTTTTGAAAAAATATCAACGTGACACCTCGATAATAATAACATGAACATGTGCTAAAAATTTGGATTTATTACCTTCAATGGTTACCAAACAAAAACTTTTTCAAAAATTAGCGCTCCGTAAAAGACGTCTTAATAAAAAAAAACAAAAATTTTCATCTTTGTTGAAAGTTGTGTGAAAACTAAAAGTGAAGTGATGAAACAATTCATCAAGGCCGCACACGTTGTCGATCAACTCAATAAAAATTACAATAAACACAACCATCGTTGAATTAACATATTCGATCTTTATTAATGTGACGACGTATGCCTGTACAGGTCAGTCCATTCGCAAGCTAGTGGGCAAGATCAGATCCGTGAGTGCCGAAAGGAAGGCGAGGCACCGAGCAAAACGTTCTCCATCGCCTTCCTACTTAAAGGGGCATGTCATCGACAGCAACATAAACCACACCATGGACTCGTTGAGACCACAACGGGCGTCGTCACCGGTCCATCGCTATTACCTTGGCGAAGATCCTTTCGGCGGTAGCATCTATGGCAGAGAGAACAAATATGACGGGGTGCGGCCTGTACGCAGCTCAAGGAAGGAACGCGATGAAGAAAACAGGTAAGCACGCGACTGTGTATTCGCCTTGAGGCCCACTAGAAATTCACGTTCGAAGCCATCGCACGCTTCTGAACATGTTCATAAATAAATCCTTTCATTATTGATGCAGTTTTCTTTTTAGGAATGCAATTAATTGAATGATCTATGAATGAATGAAAATGGAATTAAAAATTATTTCAAATGTGAATTAAATATTATTTGAAGTTAAAAGATAACAGATAACTCATAAAACAAAAAGACTATAAAAATAGATCGAAATTATAAAACATGAAAAGTGCCTCTTTAGCAAGTCTTGCTTGTTGCCTTTTGGTGGCATATTTAATTTAAGTAACATTAGTTTACTTTGATTTTTTTTAAATAATTTAGTCAAATTTTACCATGAACTACAGATTCATTCACAAAAATTGTTCATTAAGTTTTTAGAGAAAGAGTTTAGATGTGTATCTGGATTGCACTATAACCAATAAATAATTGAATAAAATAATATATCATGGAGTTTTATTTACGTGGACATAACGTCAGTCTACAAGAGAAAGTGACCAGGTCCACCGATATTATTTTTGAGTTATTAGAATTTTTATATTTGCTTACGATTATAAAATCAATTATTTTACATCAGGTCAGTTTATATTGATTTTTATGAACAATAGAGTTTCTAGAATCTGTATTTTAAATTTAAAAAAAAATGAATGTATGGTACATGGGCAAATATTAAAATTGTAATAACTCAAAACTACTATCGGTGGACTTGGTCACCTTCTCTCGTAGACGATAAGGAAATTTCATTCAAAATAAAATGAACATGTTAAGTCAACGCGCATGGGGAATTAACAGCAAATAAATAAATTAATTTGTTAACCAGAGACCTGCAGAAAAATGTCACGGCTGCGCAGTAGTTACTGCACGAAGGTAGTTAGCGCCTGCCAGCGGCGTCGTTGAAACAACGTTTGTCGTATTGTTTTCGTTGTGCATGATATTTCACCGCATCAATTTTTGTTACTGTTATAGCCGTCATGCGCGAACAGATCTATTTTTAGCATCAGTACGCTACCTTGCGTCACAGAACATGATCGAAGATTACTCTATCATTCTAGTATGTTCCAGCAACAGAGGGTTCTGCTATATGAGCCGTACGATACGCCAGGAGTAGTTAGTTATAAAGTTGGCAGGCGAAGGGTTCGTACCTCGAATCAATAGAAAGTACATTTTGTAAAAATGTTATTCGATAGACAAACTCATTACAACTGTGTTGCTAATTGTGTAAAGCGACAGCTTTTAATTAAAGTGTTCTGAAATTTAACGACTATAATTTGTGAACCCCCAAATTCGTAACATTACGTATAAAATCTAGCAACTAACGTGATTGGTGTATTGTGAGGAATGGTTAACACTCACTTGAAACACTTTTTCATGACATACATTTAATTTGTTATTATTTACGTAAATCGACTGTTTCTGTTCCTGATGCTCGAAGTGACGCTTATGGTCACGTTCTGCGCTTGCCTTATATTGACCTTGATATTTTTCTGAATGTCTCTGTTGATAACCAGACTTGGGAATTGAATATTTTGCGCGGTTCAAATCCTAACGATACGGGCAGTGTAAATCTGTGCGTCCACTGGGGTTCAGACGCAGCAGCGCAGCGCGGCACCAAAACGAAATGCGTGTAAAGCATAGGCACTATTCCGCGCCGTGCTCCCGCCCTAATGGACGCTCCAGCTTGATAAATTAGGTCACAGTGTGAATGCAAGCGGTGCACGTTGCGGAAGGTAAAGAAACTGTGTAAACTTGTCGATTCCTCCACCGCTTCTTATGAATCATATCAAGCCAAAGTAACACGAGCACAGTGATACACAGAGGCCGGCAATTTCCGACTGTTTTTGTTTAGCTTATTTATGCGTTCTTAATATTGTTACAACCGTGAATTGCGACGCCAATAAATTCTGCTTTCAGACAAATTGTACACCTATTGGCCAACCGACTCTTTCGCGGGTTTCTGGAAATGCTTCGACTATTCCAGAATACAGTGCTTTTGAAAAGGCATATCATCTGTACGACATTCGGAATTAAAGAAACTAAAGCTGCGTTGACACGATCCAATTATTCTTGGAACATACTTGGCAGAGGTACCGGATAGAACGGTAGATTTCCCACCAATCTAAGGTCTCGTACACAGTTGAATACAAAATCGCCCAACTTTGTTTCACGATCATATTTCGCGATTGTTTTTAAACAGTTGCTAAACAAAATGTGGTGTATTTCAAGTTCGGAGGCAAAATCGCAGAACTTATATTTCGAAGCCTAATAAACACTTGAAATAGTAAAATAGTAAAGGAGACTGGTTTAAGAAATAATTGAAAATTAATCTCCACCCACAATAAATTTATATCCGTAGATACCTATTGTATGTCAGTACGCTACCAACTTAAAAGCACTTAGAGATTCTAAAAACAACCTAATCATCCTAATAAAATCATAAAAATGTAAAAACTAACAACAATCTAATCATCCTAAAAGATATACTCTCACAACGTACGGAGGAGATTGAAAGGGCAGCTGTAGGACATCAAAATGAAGATTTTTTCTTAATTCGCTTTTGTAGCTTCTTAATTAATCAAAATTATTTCACAAAATGCAATTTTATTGTTAAATAAATTCTAAATTTATCAAAACCATTCATAAAATGTCTATGTTAATCTGTTTCCTAGTTTTGTTTTTAATTAGTGGGCGGTGTACAACGCGATAAAAACCCGTTTTTGGGCATTAAAATAAAAAATGAAATAGCCGTTACTTTAACGTAACTACATTTTTTAAAATAGTTGTTTATTTTAAAGCAGTGTTCAATTAACTCATAAATGCCTCCAATTTGAATCTAAAACGTAAAATATTACTACAGAGAGTAACTTTTGCTTGTTAATTATTTTCACTTTAAACTCTTGTAACTTTTTAGTTATTGATTTTTTCGCAAAAATTTATTAAGAAAAAGAACTTTAATTTGGTCACCCCTAGCTACCCTTTTAATCTCCTCCATATGTTATGAGACACCCAGTATATGTCTAAATGTAAGTAAAAGAAATTAATACGTAAATATCTAAATTTAACCGTCAGAAAAACCTTACAAATAAGAGCTAACCAAACAAAACGGAAATAAGGAAATAAATAGTCCTAAGATCCGAAAAAAGTTCTTATTCTAACGAATAAATAAGTAAAAATTCCCTGTATTTTGAAAATTCCTGATAATAAACTATACAGGGTGGACCAACAGTGTGTGGGTGGAAGATTGTGGCGTTACCATTGAAAATTTTTGAAATCTGTGTGCGCAATAACATACATATCGGCTAAAATTATTTAGACTTATACAGAGTGTTCCGTAAGAGTTGACGACCCTAACATATGTTTTTTTTTTTTTAATGGAACACCCTATATATTATTGCACACCTAAAATTAACCGTCAGAAAAACTAAAAGAGCTAACCAAACAACACGGAAATAGGGAACTAAATAGTCCAAAGACCCAAAAAAACTTCTTATCCTAACGAATAAATAAGTATACCGGCTGTTTCAAATTGGGTGTGCACTGAAGGGATCTCCTAAACCGTAAGGGACACAAATTCGGTTAAATAGAAGAAAAGTTGCATGAATCAATGCCTAATTCGTATCCATTGAGAGAATGATTTTTTTCTAATTTCTTCTTGAGTTATTAATAAAAATGTGAAAAAATCGATTTTTTTTCTCTCTTTTATTATACATAATTTTGAAATTCTGATTTAACTTTCTACAGGCACTTTTTGATTCTGCTTCGAATAAGAGTAATAGAATTGAAGTCAAACGTTTCGTCTTCCCACGACCATCATCAGTTTCGATTTTTTAAATACAACTTATGTCTTTTTATTGTTCTATTCGATAGCATTTTTTCTCCTGATTACAATGATATATCACACTTAATAGTTGATATTAATTTGAAGCTTAAATAATTCAGATTTTATATGAAAATTTTATTTAATACATAATTTCAAATTTCTTGTTCCTTTTCTTATCTTTTTATTATTCTAGACGAAAGCATTTTTTTCTTTTGATTTCAGTGAGTGTAATACTTAATACCTTTTTTTCAAGTAAAGTTGGAATATGACAAAAAAACTGATATCGTTTCGTCATGTTTTTCTTAATAAGTAAATTTATTCCTAACCTCTTTTTTTATTTGTTAAGTATTAGCAACAACATTCAGTTGTCGGAAGAGGAAAAGTCAATAAATATTGACTAAATGCTATTAGGTGGTTAACACAAACCAAATAACAACAGTATAAATATATTAAATTACAAGAACAAAATAAATAAGTTGAATAAAAATTATAGAAGAAGAACATGAATTTGTGAAATAAATAAAGTGAAATAAATAAATTAAAGTGAATCCTCGAAATGTCCTCACAACTGCTTTCAAGACACAGATTCGTTCTTAATCCTATGTGTTGTCTAGCGTGTCGAACATGAATTCGCGAAACATTTCTGTAAGAATCTAATATTCGCCTTCTTAGTTCCTCCTTATTATTTATCTTAATGCTAGTCACTGTTTCAATGTCCAAAATATAAAGCCTACTTTATCCTGTTTAAATTATGGATGGTGGTTCCGATATAACGTGCCAAACTTCAACTGGTGAAAACGAGTGAACTTAACCATATTAAAAAAAAAATAAAGATAGTCAAGTGTTGAGAGCCATTGAGTGCTAAAGAAATTAAAAAAAATACATTGTTATAGAAAGTATCTTTCAAATTTATTACAAAAATATTCGTTTTAGCTGCCAATGTATTTGTAGAATGCACTATTCAGTAATATCTAAATATTTTTAGTATAATTAGTATTCACTTTTTCTTTTAATCCAACAGTGCGAGTCAAAATTAAAAACTAGGCTTTTTCATTCCTATACTAAAGCTGAGATACTGATCTAGCAAGTTATATTAGAACCACTAGATATTTCTCGGTAAAAATTCATTTTCGTAAGTGCAGTGCATTATTAAAATAACGATACAGAAAAACTTTAAATAGTTTATTATAATTTACACTACAGCTAGGAAAATGAACTAAAAATTTTAAATTATGTATTAAATAAAATTTTCACATAAAAATCTGTATTATTTAAGCTTCAGATTAATATCAACTATTAAGTGTGATATACCGTTACAATCAGGAGAAAAAATGCTATCGAATAGAACAATAAAAAGACATAAGTTGTATTAAAAAAATCGAAACTGATGATGGTCGTGGAAAGACGAAACGTTTGACTTAAATTCTGCTACCTCTATTCGAAGCAGAATCAAAAAGTGCCTGTAGAAAGTTAAATCAGAATTTCAAAATTAAGTATAATAAAAGAGATACAGAGAGAAAAAGAAAATCAATTTTTTCACATTTTCATTAATATCTCAAGAAGAAATAAGAAAAAAATCATTCTCTCAATGGATGCGAATTAGGAATTGATTCGTGCAACTTTTCTTCCATTTAACCAAATTTCTATCTCTTACGGTTTAGGAGATCCCTTCAGTGCACACCCAATTTGAAACAGCCGGAATAATTCCCTGTTATTTGATACCTAAAAATCCTGAAAAATAAAATAAAATATATACAGGCTGTCCATTTTTTGAGCCCAAGCATGGGGATCTCACTTATCTTAAGAGATACGAGGCCGATTAAATTAGCCCAAAGTTGCGTATTTTCATGCTAATTAATAATCTGAAAAGCAATTTAAATTATTCCTTTTCGTTTTGAAGATATTGAGAAAAAACTAAAATTTTTCATTTTCGTTTTTATTTTTTAAATCGAAAACCGATAAAGCCAAACTTTTATAACTTACACATTATTAAGGCACTTTTTTACGGAGAATCTAAATCTGTTATTACATTTACCCGAGCTGTCAAAATTGCAGAGATACGACTGCCAACTTTTTATTTTTTTATGGGCGCCATATTGGATTTTCATATTTCCAAATAAAGATTTTTTCTCCGATTCTAACAATGTATCACACATTATGGTTGACTTTTTGGCCGAAATATCAATTTTTTAATTTTTACAAAGAGAGCTGTGGAAACAATCAAGATGTTGACGCTTACATGGCGCTAGCTACATCAATTGAAAACGCGGAAGAAATTCTAAAAGCTCAAAGTCATAATATTTTAATTGTAAACAACACCTGCTTTCAGTGCAAAATAATCCTTCTAGCTCAATAAACCAAATTCTTTCAAAGCTACCACATTAAGTGGTATGAATGAATGAAGAAAAAAATGGAACTGCCCGGCGATAATGAATGACGAATAAAATTTTATACATTTATAAGAAGCCAGTTAGACGTTCTTCAAATTGTGATATGATCCGATGTTGACGAGCGAAATACAAAGTTATCAATGACGAGTAGCTGTTCAAGCAACATAGCTAACATAAAAATCATCATTGTCTGAAAATGGATACCTAAATTTTCGTAAAAAAAAACGTTTCTTATGAAATACATTAATAAACAGTTGATTTCAACAAGATGGCTTGCTCGCTCATGACACCTGAGTTGCTGATTGTTTAACTAAAATGTTTTCTAAAAAGAAATAACGGAGACATCGGCTGGCCAGCAGAGGACCAGATTTATCTCCCACAGACTATTTTCTGATGAGTAGATACAATGAAACACAATTTTATAATACAAAAAGTTGCAGAGTTTAAGCTACCCTACTTTCTGTGGGGTTATGGATATGGATTTTCCAATGACGATTCTTATATTTCTTTCAGAATTCTCCACCTGGTGTGGTATATAAAATTGACTGCAGTTTGTCTTGTTAAATCCGAAGAATTGTTTTGTACTTAAAATAGGGTTGTTTGCAATAAGAATATTATAAAAATTGAGTAATGAAAAATTGATCTTTAAGAACGCAGAATTTCTTCCGTGTTTTCCGTTGGTTAAGCTAACGCCACATAAGTGGCAAAATCTTGATTGTTTCCACAGCGCTCTTCGTAAAAATAAAAAAATAGAAATTTTGGTCAAAAAGGCAAATCAACCATAATGTGTGATACATTGTTAGAATCGTTGAAAAAGAAATTATTTAGAAATACGAAAATCCAATATGGCGTCCATAAGAAAAAAAAAACAGTTGACAGTCGTATCTCTGCAATTTTGACAGGTCGGGTAAATCTAATGACAGATTTAGATTCTACGTAAAAAAGTGCCTTAATAATGTGTAAATTATAAATGTCTAGCTTTATCTGTTTTCGATTTAAAAAATTAAAACGAAAATGAAAAATTTTAGTTTTTTCTCAATATCTTCAAATGGAAAAGGAATAATTTAAATTGCTTTTCAGATTATTAATTAGCATGAAAATATGCAACTTTTGCCTAATTTAACCGACCTCGTATCTCTTAAGTAAGATCCCCGTACTTGGGCTCGAAAAACGGACAGCCTGTATACTTATTTATTCGTTAGAATAAGAAGTTTTTTCGGGTCTTTGGACTATTTATTTCCATATTTCCGTATTGTTTGGTTAGCTCTTATTTGTAAGGTTTTTCTGACGGTTAATTTTAAGTGTTTACATATATTTTTTTTCTCGATTTATCATAACATATATATTTTATTTTCAGGATTTTTAGGTATCAAATAACAGGGAATTTATACTTATTTATTCGTTAGAATAAGAACTTTTCTAGGGTCTTTGGACTATTTATTTCCTTATTTCCGTTTTGTTTGGTTAGCTCTTATTTGTAAGGTTTTTCTGAGGGTTAATTTTAGATATTTACATTTTAATTTATATTTACTTACATTTAGACATATACATTTGTGTGCCCAGATTTCGTAGGGACAGCATGGGTAACTTCTGTATTTGAAGAGATAGAGAGATTAAATTAACAAAACGGTGCAGGTTCGTGAGCTCATTAAGAATCCATTTTCAAATATTACTTGTCATGGCCAACTTGGTTAAAATTTTACAATAACCAAAATCTCCTAATTTCTTTTATTTGCCGTAACTTTTTTGTTACTTACGATATTGAGATGCGGTTTGAATTAATTTAGGTTCTTTTATGGGCACTTAATAAAACTAATTTCATTTTTGCAAATTTTCAGTAATCTAACCTAACCTTAAAATTTTAAATTGGAACCCCCTATTTATATATTATTACTGTGCTCTTTTTGGATCACTCCATCGTCACAAACCATCAGCTTACTTAATAATTTAAAACAGCTAACTATTCTGCATATGCGTAAGTACCTTTGTATGGTCTGCGATTGCGTTCCATTAATTTGGAATACAAATCTGTCCTGTAAAACTTGTCGGATACATGTCTAATACATGAAAAATGTAATACTTGTATGAGACAAATTTCAGATTCGTTCTAGACTTATCAAATAACATGTAGGATACACGTATAATACAAATATGTAAGTTTATAAACAAAATTGTGCAAATCGAGCAGCCTCTGTACAGCTGTTTCAGCCCTGCTTGGGGCTTCTTCAGCAGAGACGTAGCTCGACATTACCACTGCAAACAAAAACGACTTGTCCAATTTATTCGCAAATGCGATGTAAGAGTGATGAACAGATAAAATAGTGACATCTTACGATCGCTTTTTGACCTGACATTGCAGTAGGATAGACAAATTGAAGCGAAATTTGCTCCTAATAAGTCTCCCATGCAAGGCGGCCATGCTTGCTGTCAAAGCATAATGAAAGTTTTTATAAAAATTTTGTGCAAATCATTTTTGATTGCAGTGAAAACCTCGAGCAGCCTTACATTTAATTAAACACTGAAACTTGTAATCCGATTCTTGGTGTTTAATTGTATTTACAGCTTGCTTGTAGCCTTGTAGGACGTAGAGTACAAAAATCCAATAAAAAAAATAGATGTACAGGATGTTTGGAATAAGATGGCAATAATTACAGACCACATTAAAATATTAAAATTTAATCTAATTTATCTACATACAAAACTCTTTCGTTCCTGAGGTATAACCTAAAGAGGTAATTTGAAAATAATATTTTCTCAAATATACAGTGTTTCCCAAGAGTAACGGATAAATTCTATAAAATGGTTGAAAAAAATATTACAGAAAAACGCTCGGACAGGTCAATTTTTAATTTTAAATTATCATTTGGAGATGTAATTTTCAACCCCCCACCCCTCAACCCCTAAGCGACAGTAACCCCAACTCTAAAAATTCAAATAGCAAGGAACCCCTTGCAATACCTCATTTAATAGCATTTCTTACGGAGAATACAATAAAAAAAAACTTTTTCAAAATCGGTTGATAAATAACTGAGACATTCAACAAAAATATATTCAAACAAAAGAAAATACAACACTTTAAAAGAAATTAAATAAAACAATATTAAAATTAAATTTAACAATTGTTTTTATTACTTATTGCTAGCGTTGTAACAAGGCCTACTCGAATATTGGCACTTGGATTTCAAATATTTTGCTAAGTATCTCAGTTATTTATCAAGCGATTTTGAAAAAGTTTTTTTTTATATTGTGTTCTCCATTAAAAATTCTTTTAAATGAGGTATTAGAATTGATTGGTTGGTTTTCTTGAAAGAACCCATCTGAAATCGATTCGCAATAATCATTTAGCCTATCCAGACGTATGTATGTTCACTGTAAAACGACGTAAGAGACATTTTCTATGAAATTGGATATTTACCGCTAAACGACAGCGCTAAACGCAATAATTAATATGAATTTTACCACTTGAGTGTCAAAGGCATAGTAATTTAGTAACTTATATCCTAATGATTTTGCGTCTCCTTTTGTTTTTAGTTTTAAATATTTTAATGGCTATTTTTCCCAATATTTCTTGTTTGAAGTTTATTAAAATAATAAAAAGACAAGCACTAACATTAATGCATTAAAATTTTTTTTGGCAAATCATTTTTGATTGCAGTGGATGCCTCGAGAATCCTTTGTACTATTTGGGGCTTCATCAGCAGAAGCGTAGCTCGCGGGTTCCACTCGAAAGCAAAACAACTTGTCCAAGGATATTCGCAAATGCTATGTAATAGTAATGAATAGCTTAAATAGCGACATCCTACGATCGCTTTTTGACCTGACATCGCATTTGCGAACATCCTTAGACAAGTCGTTTTGGTTTGCGGTGAAACTCTCGAGCTACGCTTCTGCTGATGAAGTCCTAAATAAGGCTGAGACAGCTGTACTGGAGAGGATGCTTGACGGATCCACTGCAATCAGAAACGAATTGCAACAATTTTTTTCAAAATGTTCATTATGTCTCGACAGCAAGCATGGCCGGCTTGCATGGGATGACTTATTATGTAACAAACTGGCTTCAATTATCTTAATGCAACGTCAGGTCAAAAAGCAATCGTAGGATGTCGCTATTTAAACTTTTCATTAATGCATTAGATAAACAGTTAGCTATATCAAATTTCATCAAAAACCAAATGTTGCAAAAATAGTTTTTCTCGATTTCTAAACAACTGAGTCAAAAGAGCTTACGTCATTTTGCCTTAAACTTCGTGGTCTAGAATGACAAACTGCGGTCATTCAAACCTCAACCTTTGGTATGTCCAATGCCAGGGTCAGCGTTATTGGAATTGCGGCCTGTAGCATCGCTGCTTGATATGGTTCTCATGCTCAGTGAAAAAATTAAAAATCTAATTTGTCTATACACAAAATTTTCGTTTCTGTGATATAACCTATATAAGCAACTTGAAAAGCATTCTTTGAGAAAAAAAACTACGCAACAATTAAATATTGCACATTGACATGTAAAATACGCAGATAAAATTCCATGTAATGTTTTCAAGGTAAGTTTGAGTTTTTCGAAATTTCGAGTTTTTGCTGCAATACAATCTTTCAACCTAATTATCTCGAAAACGGTTAATCTGACGAAGATGAAACTTCATTTCTAGTACAATTTTATTCGTACTTATCAATTTTTGTTTCAGTAGTCTTTAAAAAGTGACAATAAGTAACTTATTTACTAAAATGATAACCTACTTCCCCGGATCCACGCCACTTGTGAAAAACGCTCAATTGTGTGTGATATATCCATCCCTGTATTTCACTTATACTGCATGTCAAATTTCAACGATCTACCTCAAACCGTTCCAGATATGAGAAAATATCCTTTTCAAGTTACCTCTTTAGGAGGTTATACCTGAGGAACGAAGAGTTTTGTATGTAGATAATTTAGGTTAAATTGTGGTATTTTAATGTGGTCTAGACATAGTATAATTATTGTCATTTTATTCGATAACATCCTGAATATCTGTTTTTTTTATTCGATTTTTATACTCTACTAAAAAGACGTCCTACAAGACTACAAGTAAGCTGTACCATGGAAATCTTTAGTCTTTTTTGAGACCATACAGTCAAAAAAGAAAAACAGCAGAGCCGATAAAATACGAAGGTGACTGATTGTGAGCGAGATTTATCGAATTTATGATCTTCATCTTCTTTTTTCTTCCATGTCCAAATGTTGCGCAACACTGTTTCAAGTTTCTGCGATTTTTGTCTCCGAACAGTCGAGGTACGTCACATTGTGTCTAGTGTCTAGCAACTGTTTCGAAACAATCGCGAAACAAAACTTTGAAACAAAGTTCGATTTTGTATCCAAGTGTGTACTAGGCTTAAGTATGTACTAGGCCTAAGTGTGGACATGCGATAATGTACAGAAACTGTTTCGATTTCGTCGCGTACGACGTGCGACGGACGCGACGGACAGTTTTCTAAAATTTCAATGTCATCACGTTTGCGTTGGATGTTTAAGGTTTTGTTTTCTGTATTAAACATTTTTAAACAGTTTAAATAACGACACCCTACAATCGCTTTTTGACCGAAAAGCGGTCGTAGGATGTCGCTGTTTAAACTGATCATTACTATTACATCGCATTTGCAATTATCCTTGGTCGAATCGTTTTGGTTTGCAGTGGAACTCCCACGCTACGTTCCGAGCTAAGTTTCTGCTGAGGAAACCCCAAATAGGGCTGAAACATCTGTACAGAGGCGGTTCGAGGGTTTCACTCCAATCAAAAAGGATTTGCGACAATATTTTATAAATATTTAGTAAAACTTTTCTACAACAAATGCTCAAGAAGATCTCCGTTCTACATACATAAATTAATTCGCCTGTGCAAAACTCAATCAACTTTATTAAGCATTTGTGGAGTATTTTTTTTAAATGCCAACATTATTCTGTGTCTCATCGTATCAGAAGTTTTTGGGAGGGGGGAGTCGATTTACTTTATTTTTACAAAAGAAATTCATCTTTGGAAGGTCCGGAGTTCTTGACGACCAAATCACAGGACTTTCGTCTTCCAATCCATTTGTTTGGAAAATTTTCATGTAAGTACAGACTTCTCGGATGCAGCCGATCAGGAAACCGTTCCATGTAAATCCTTTCCGACAATAATGGATTTCTTCGGCATTCTCCGAGTATAAATATCATATCTACCTTTTTTTCTCTAGATAATTAATTTAGTTAAAATTATCTTGTAAATTTCTGATACAATAAAGATAATAATAATAATTATTATTAATTTCAAAACATTAAAACAAATTAATAAAATCACGAATTAAACAAAACGTTAAACATCCAAGGCAAAGCAGATGACACCGAAATTCTAGAAAACTGTAAATATCTCAAAAACTTTTAATAGTAAGTACCAATAGCCCGACATTGGTGAAAAGGAAATTTAATTTTACATCTAATGGATGGAGAAAAAAATATAGGGTTCCATTAAAAAAAATGAAATACGCTAATTTTAATAAGCCCTTATTGGCGGCTGTAGATTTAATTTAATTTGAAAAAATATTTCTTCCGTGTAGATACAAAAGAAATCTCATTTCCTGTAGAAATTAATAGTAAAATCTCATTTGCCTCTCTACATTTGTTTCTGAATTATTCAAGATGGCGTAAACTGGCGTATATTTTACTTTAGCATCGATTTGATCAAAAACGATACATGTTAGGTAGAGCGAATGTTTAATAAACTGACCTTTAAATTCGACGAGGAATTCAAAAATGTAATAAAATATGGGTCATTCCATTTAAAATATCGGTATGACCGGAAGTCACTCATATTTGGAAATAATTTTACAAGATACAAAATTAGGAAACTTTTGTATAAAACATTTTTACCTATTTTAAACAATTTTCGCGTTAAGGAAGAAATACGTTCATTGCTACCCTGTATATGAGCACGGGTTCTCTGAAACGCCGCATGCGGCGACCAGCGTTAGGCGGTGGTTTCTCTGAACGCCCGTCGCGTGCGACGGACGCGGGTACGTTATCGGCGACGACCGAATGATGGTTGTGTAAATAAATGAGCACGGGTTCTCTGAAACGCATGCGACGGCCAGCGTTAGCGAGGGGAAATCACACGCTACACGCGTTGGTCAGTATCGTTTTGTAGCATAGCGACGCACAGTGGAACGATGTAATTTGAGCTACTGGACATGCCTACTATAGCTACATAGGTGTACAGATTTTTATGAAAATTTGTATAAATAATAATACCAATAGCATTTACAACAGACGGTGAAAATGAAATTACGATTCATTCATCGGTTCATACCAAAATAACAAAAGACTTGTCGTGTTATGTTACATTAAGCTCTGCGTTATTGAAGAAGAATTATGAAAGGAAAATAAAAACTAAAATGATTTTTAAAATCGCGTGTTAGCGCAAATTTAGCTAAAATTCGTGACATATAAACGTTAATGTAGTAATATACAGCATGTCCCACAATAGGTTTTTGGCTACAAAACGAAATAAAAAGGTTGGTACTTTTTTGCCGATACAAAGACTTTCACAGAATTCATTCCTCAGAATGAGCAATTTGAATCTGCAGTCTAGATAGATGTAATGTTTCATTATGATCATGGCCTACTAATTTGAAAATATTTTTCTGTTATTATTTAGTTACGTTGTAAGCAATTTAAGAAATGTTGGTATCGTTGTAAAAAGAAAAAGAAATCTCTAGCGAATGAAATACAAAATTACTTTACTATTAAAAAAAAAATTAGGTCGTATAAATGTTTTGACTAGCAATGCAATTGTTTACAAATTCAGAATTAACATAGAAATTAGAGAATCTTTGCTAATTTAACCGAATTTCTATCTTCTAAAAAAAACTAACAATAGCAATCCTCTCAAATTGATTTTCTCACCCATCATGATTAGCTTATTTGGATAAAATTTATTCTAATAAAAGAAATTAATACAAGGAAGGAAACACTAATAGGAAGACTGAAAAATTCTGTCACTTACGGGATTTGATCCCGAATGTCTCTCGGTTTCGCGGCAAGCATTCTTTGTAAACGCAGAATTTTTCTCTCTTCCTCTTGGTGTTTGCTTCCTCGTATTAATTTATTTAGTTCAGCACTAACATATACTCCTATATTTGAGATATTCTTATAAACTTTAACGAAACTGTAATGATACACAAAAAAGTACAAAATGGCACCAAAGAGGCGTAAGCTGACAAGAAAAATAACAGAACAAAAAGAAACAATTCAAAAAATATTTAATCACAATTTGAATCAACATTTTGCTCTCCGTCCAAATCATTATTTTTTATTTTCCCTGTATTCCAGCCAATTTAAAAAAAAAATTGTATCTGATTATGGATCTACAAGTCATGCAGAGCTTTTTAGCAAGAATATTTTTTTGTGGAACGTAAGTTATACTTTTTCTCCATTTGTATAAAACTTTTTTGTACACACTGTATGTAAATTATATCTACATATACTTATGAGCAAAAATATTGCACTTATTTAATTATATTAATAAATCTAATTCATTTTTTCTGCGAAATATAACTTATATGTAACATTATTATTTTAGTAGACTGTGACAAACATTTAATTTGTTTATGTTTTAACATTTATCATAATTAAAGGGTCCAACGTAAAAAGTGCCTAATTGTAAATCACTGAAAGTTGCTACTAACATGAGATAATTAAAGTAGAAAGTTTTGTAGCTCATAGCGTTCATATATGCGCATTAATTTTGTTATGTATTAAAAAAGAAAGAAATCGTTCTGTATGATTATTATAAATGGAGGCCATATTGGATTTTTGTAAGATTAAATAACATTTTTTTTCTCTTTTCAATCATGTATCGCAACCTTCAAAATCATATTTTAATTTTAAGTCAAGCAAGCGAGGAAAAATAAATGTTGTTTTTACTTAAAAAACAAAAGAAAGTTATAATGAATGCTCAAAGTGCCTGGACATTGGGTGGTATGAATAAAAATGAAGTATCTACTAATGCTTCAAGTATTATAATCTTCTACGTAGTATTTACTCCGACGCTGTACTATCTACTAACTTCCGGCAGCACTTACTTCGTTTTATAAAGACGGTACTTCAAATCGAAGTAAATACTTCTCTAGGTGTAGTGTGTGCTTCTGCAGTTAGTATTTACTCTAAAATGTGTAGCATTCTCTCCTACTTCCTTTAAAACATATCGCGTGTTTATTAATACGTTAATTTAATAAATTTGCAAAAATTAATTAATTAGTTATTATTAATAATTTTTGTCTATTGATGGTAAATGTAATAAATTTTAATATTTTAATGTAAAAAGATCAAATCTTTGTAATTCCAAATATCACAATAAGCGTTTCGTGCAGGAATAAATAGTTGATTGTTAGTTTAAATATAACAATTTTTTTTTAATAATAAATAATGGAATAATTTAGAATTCGGAATAAATAAATTTATTATTAAATTATTTAGCTGTCAAATGCATAGCAAAACTTCTACATTTGTACTGCTTTTCTGAATCGTCCCATTAATTATTACAAATTTTTCGATAATTTTCAACAGACAGGAAAACTATATACTTTTTTAATATTTACTATTTATACATATTAAAAAGTATTTATAATAAATCTAAACTCCAGATTAAAATTAACGAACCACTATACAGAATTTTTTCTTTTTTTATACAGCGTGGAAGCTATGTAGCGGATAAAATCCATAACTCCGTTAATATTTGTAATAAAGCAAAAATCTAAAAGGGGTATAGCGATTCAAATTACAGCGCATAAGAAGAAGTATATTTTGAGATATTTTCATGAATTTTTTTTAAGTTATGACGTCATCAAGATTTTTTTTTAATGACAACCTATATTTTTTATTTTTGATTTCGGTGGGTTTTTTTAACCTACTTTCAACAGTATAAAATTTTCAATCGATTACATAACAAAAAATTCAAGAAAAACGGCCATAAAAGTTTAATTGTAAAGTTGAAGAAATTAACAGAATATCTAGTTAGCTAGGTGTAAAACAAACAAAATTTGTTTGATTGACAAGAACTTTTAAATACCTATCACAATAAAGTGAGTATTTTTATTCCCTGTGGATAGTAGGAGTTACACTAATTATTAAAAACCTTTTACCAAAATGGTGTTGCTGACTGAAAAACAAAGAATTGAAGAATTGGCGATCGAATTAGAACTCATCAAGAGGTGTGTCGACTTTTTATAGACAAATATCCTGATCAGCAAATAAGTCAATCCACAGTCAGCAGAATAGAAAATAAATTTCGAAATTACGGTATTGTGAAAGGCCTTCCAAAAACTGGCCACCCTAAGACAAAATTAATTGACGATGTGCAGCTTGATATTTTACTAGAAATAGAAAATAATCCGCATTCGACTAGTCGAGACATTGCTTTAGAGCACAACCTGAGCCATACCTCGGTACTGAAACTTTTAAAAATGCAAAAGTTTCATCCGTATAAAATAAAATTAGTCCATGAGTTAGCAGAAACTGACTATGATCATAGACAAGAATTTTGTGAAGAAATGTTGGAAATTTGCAATCGTGATCCAATGTTCTCGCAGCGTATAATTTTTTCTGATGAGGCAAGTTTTACTTTACATGGAACTGTTAACAGACATAATTGTCGATATTGGTCTAGGGAAAATCCCCACTGGATGCAAGAAGCTCATACTCAACATCCCCAGAAGCTCAACGTATGGACAGGAATTGTCGGTGACAGAATTTTAGGTCCATTCTTTATCGAAGGTAATTTAACTGGTGAGAAATATCTACACTTCTTACAATTCGAATTAGTACCTGCATTGGCGATATTATTTCCTAATGAAAATGACTGTGACGTACCAAACAATAACACTTAGATGCAACACGACGGTGCTCCGCCACACTACGCAGTTGATGTGCGACGTTATTTGGACGAGATGTTCCCAGGTAGATGGATAGGAAGAAGAGGTCCAATGGAATGGCCAGCTAGATCCCCTGATCTAACGCCATTAGACTTTTTTCTATGGGGGTACTTAAAAAGCAAGGTGTATAAAAATAGACCTAACAACTTAGACGATCTTAAAGAAAGAATTCGACAGGAGTGTAGGTTAATAACACCTCAAACTATTCAAAATGTAATAAATGAATTTTATGAGCGTCTTGGGTATTGTCAGTTGGTGCATGGTCGTCAGTTTGAACATTTATTGTGATTTCAATGACTGTCAAAATCAAATTTTGTTTATTTACACCTTAATTTTGTTTCGTTTTAAACCTAGCTAACTAGATGTTCTGTTTATTTCTTCAACTTTACAATTAAACTTTTATGGCCGTTTTTCTTGAATTTTTTGTTATGTAATCGATCCAAAATTTTATACTGTTGAAAGCAGGTTAAAGAATCCCACCGAAATAAAAAATAAAAAGTATAGGTTGTCATTTAAAAAAAATCTTGATGACGTCATAACTTAAAAAAAAATTCATGAAAATATCTCAAAATATACTTCTTCTTATGCGCTGTAATTTGAATCGCTATACCCCTTTTAGATTTTTGCTTTATTATAAATATTAACGGAGTTATGGATTTTATCCGCTACTTAGTTTCCACGCTGTATATATAGTCGTTATGTATACCTTTGTAAAAAAAAAAAAACAGATCAATGCATTATGTAGAAGGCTATGAGCAACAGACATACATCACAAAAAATTAAGATGCGTTGTTCCTTACATTGTTCCTCATAATAAGAATGCGATTGTTCATTGAGTACACAAAATATCTTCAAATGAATTTTATTAAGCTCCAGAATAGAAACGAATTGCTATTAATTTGACATTAATAACTGAAGATTTTTCACAGCTGACTGTTCTTTGATTAGCTCGTAACTTATTTTTTTTCCAGACGGGACATCTTAACGACCTAATGAAAATTTCATATCCTGTAAAAATGTTAAAAACCAAAATGCAAAGGAGTAACTTTCTCGAATTACTTAAGATCGCATTACGATTTATAGGTTTACAAAATAAAAAATAAAAAGAAATGTCGTTATCATGGAAACCAAAATTATCAGGTGATACATATTCAAACTCACAATGATCTGTAAATTCCAAGTATGTAAAAATATATAGCTTGTTCCATTTAAAATAAGAAAGTTGATGTCACTTCCGGCGAAACCAGAAGTCGTACGGTGGCCAATGCTACGTCAGAAAATTCAGCTTTTTATTTAATTTCTGGATCCCAAATTTTATGTAAAATATAAGAATTCTAGAAGAGTGAACACGTGACATCCTAAATTGTGTATTCGACATAGGCTACATCACCTACCAAACGGTGTACAAGTTTCTTATTATCACCCTGTATAAATGTGGATTGTTATCTATACAACATCGTAGCTGAAGATGTCAATCCTTTCTACGTGGATGGATAGATTACCGACTATTTGATTTCTGTTGATACTCCATTAATCGAATGACCAACAGTTCCAAAGTAACTTTCATAGTGTAATACGACTAATAGAAATTCTCTTATAATTTCACAAAAGAATATTAATGAAACAAAAAGAAATAATGCGTTTTCAAAATATTTTTTAAATTGATCTCCGCCTCGTTCAACACTTTATTGATACAACGTAATTAGCATCCATTATTAAATTTGTAAGTAATTTTTGCAGTAATAATAATCCTTTGACGAAATATTAAATTATTCATATTTTTGAAAGTGATCCAGTACAACATTAGGTCATTTACTTAGCTCTTATCACTAAATTAAAAAAGAAATACATGTATGTCCAGTTCAAGAAAAAAGTTGACTATCATTTATTATAATATATATTAAAATAAAATGCAACTTTTACCAATTTATAGTATTTATGGAGTGATTTTATATATTTCTTTCTTACTTAATTCAAATCGAACTATAGTTATGTATGTATTGTGGCATATTTTATCTCGCACCTGGTATAGAAATAACAAGTTCAGGCTTTGTATAACTAGATTTATGGTAATTATTTTACACATTTATACTTATCTAAATATTTTTGTAATACAGTGTAATTTCTTTTGTCATAATAAATTTTTCTATTACGCATCTGTGCCATTTTTCGCAAATGCTACGATTCGAAGTACGCAAGCTGAAGCTGCGATGGGACCAGCTTCGCTGACACTGAAGTAAATACTACAATTTTGAGTTAAAACTGAAGCATTTAGTAGCCGAAGAAAATACTTCAGAGTGAAGTAAACACTTCGATAATTTCCACACGAATGCTATTTGCCGTAGTATAAATAAAAATAATAGTACTTACTTCACAGTGAAACATCTTCTTAAAAACTGAAGTAAATACTACGAAGAAGATACTTTAAACTGTAGCATTAGCATTTACTTCGTTTTTATTCATACCACCCATTAATTCTTACACAATTCACCCTGATTTGAGACAAACCTGATTACACTCTGGTAGTGGTGGGTCTATCGATAGTCGAATTATTGATAGTGCTATCGACAGCAGTTATTATCGATAGTGTGAACTATCGGTAAGACTATCGATAGTACTTTCGATAGCACTATCGATAGTACCATCGAGAGAATTATTCGAATGCATTATATAAAATTGTGTGACTTAATTGAAACACTTGGCTGAAGCTAACATAGGTAAAAGTGTGTTTACTTTCAGCAACAGATAAATGTCAATTTAACAGCATTTGTTATTATAGATATTTTTTTATTAAGCAGTATTTAGTAGGTATTTCCTATGTGTAAGAATGTCAATTTTCTGCGAGTAAAACATACATTAAAAAGATTATAATTTTACGGTGGGATTATGGGAGCAATTTATAATAATTTAGAAAACGTTTAATATTTACTGCAAGCATTTTTAATTTTTCTTTTAGACACACGTACATGTTTTAGATTTTTTTTTTACTTTTGATAAATTTTGTTATAAGTAAAAACAAATTTTGCATAAATATCTTTGAAGTTGTTTAATAAAATACAACTAATATTTGAGTAAGTTATTATACTTTCATACATAGTGTGCGTTAATAAAAAGTATAAATTAAAGTAATAATGTAACATATTAAGGTGTAATACCCAGAAGGAATGCATTCAAAATGTTTTAAAAGTTATTCGAATGAATTTTGCGAGATTTTTAAAAAATGAAAATAATTTTTTACTTTAAAAATATAACACAGTGCAGATATTACCAACGAAAATGAATTAGTAACTTTATTTTTGAAAAAAATAAATAAACTGTATTTACACGAAAAATGTGTTTCTTAAGACTAACAATATAACGCAATTTAACATAACTTATAATTTTTACTTAAAAATATTAAATAACTAAATTTGTTTTCCTTTATTCTAGTTCGCTTATCTTTGGTAATTAATCCGGTTTTCGAAAATAGTCACTCGGCTGGAACTGATGTGGCAGGAATACATAAATATTTTCCGGCGACCTTGCGTAAATTCGGAACAATCCAGTATTCTGAGACCAAAAAAGAAGGGGAATTGTGTTTCTCGAATCATACGGCAATTCAACATATTGTTTTAACGTTAGTGTGGAGTTTATTTTCTGTGTAAGATTTTCAGTTATATTTCTAATATTTTGAACAGATAAAATAGCGACATCTTACTATCGCTTTTTGACCTGACATTGCAGTAGGATAGACAAATTGAAGCGGGATTTGCTCCTAATAAGTCCCCAATGCAAGGCGGCCATGCTTGCTGTCAAAGCATAATGAAAGTTTTTAGAAAAATTTTGTGCAAATCGTTTTTGATTGCAGTGAAAACCTCGAGCAGCCTCTGTACAGCTGTTTCAGACCTGCTTGGGGCTTCTTCAGCAGAGACGTAGCTCGACATTCTCACTGCAAACAAAAACGACTTGTCCAATTTATTCGCAATTGCGATGTAAGAGTAATGAACAGATAAAATAGCGACATCTTACTATCGCTTTTTGACCTGACATTGCAGTAGGATAAACAAATTGAAGCGGGATTTTCTCCTAATAAGTCCCCCATGCAAGGCGACCATGCTTGCTGTCAAAACATAATGAAAGTTTTTAGAAAAATTTTGTGCAAATCGTTTTTGATTGCAGTGAAAACCTCGAGCAGCCTCTCTGCAGCTGTTTCAGCCCTGCTTGGGGCTTCGTTGGCAGAGACGTTGCTCGACATTCCCACATGTGCGCAACACATTGTACGTGTTCGTATTTCTTTATTTGAACAGCATTCTTGATATTTGCTGCATTATCTGTAACAATGGCGGCAATTTTGTCGTCTATGCGCCAATCATGGAAAGTTTGTTGCATGACATTAGCCAAATAGAAACCGCTGTGTTATTCTTTGAAAGTTATTAATTAAAACAGTCTAGTGATTAAAGTGTTATAAAAAAACTTTGCTCTTTTTATTTATATCACGCTGAACCCTAAAATTAAATTAGGCAATTACATCTCATGCTACTCTATATTATTAGATGTCCAGGTATCTGTTGTAATAGCACCATAATTTACTTTATCCAAAATTTATTGTAACTGTAACTTCGTGTTAAATAAAGCTCAGGAATAATTTTCCTTGTTAGTTGATGTCTATTTGATAACGTATACAAGGGTTCTAATTCTTTTACCAGATTTTGGAAACCTATGTCGTCGACGATAGATATGGGTTGAAGATCTTTACAAATCATTTCCGTAACCAACTTATCTATTTCTTGTCTTCTATTTTCACTCAATGTATTTGATTCATATGGTAATGTAGTATGAAATATTCTCCTTTTAGGTCCTGATGCAATATCTTCGGTACTTGTATGTGGAACGGATGTAGATTCTGTAATAGGGTACATGACAATAATATAAAACTATTAATTAAAGCTCTCTAATCGAGACTATAGTCAGTAACACACGCGAAAACACCAAATTTGTACGCTGTTTCTATTTATTATTCTCTTAATAATAAAAATAAAAAAATTAAATCGAAAATATTCAAATATAAATCACGTGATTTCGAAAGGCTTTCCATTTGTTGTGACGTCGGTGTTCATACATTGTCCTTGACGTTTATGTTGTATGCAGACCCTTGTTAAATAGTTTGAATGTTTGCTCTTAATATGTGCTGAAAAATATAATTTTAATTTAAGCAACAATTACGAAGTGAATATCTTAAAGAAATTATTATATTTTTTTACTTTGTTGATGAGAAATTTGTGGTGGAAACGGGAATTTTTCGCCATTGAGAAGTAAGGTTGGTGACACTAAATTTTGTGAAACGCTTATAAATAATTTATTCGGAGTTCTTGCACAGGTATTTTTACATCATAGCACAGCACAATACTGATAATATGTTTTACTATTTATTGTAATAAGTTTTAAGTTCGTATTGATATTCACTTATTACGATTTGACAACTTATGAACAATGACGTCACACGGTCAGAATGTGCGTTTTGGCGGGAATTTAATCAATTCAAATTTCTTTAATTTGTAACGGCTTTAAGGCTGTATGCTCGCTTACAGCTGAACTCGATTTCAAATGGGCGTATCACTATTTTTCGCATATATTTAGAAGAAACATACGTTCAACATGTGTTCCTGCATTTTTACACACAAACGAAAAGAACAGAGAATAGAATTACCACCTAAACGTTTTCCTTGTAATTTATGACTCTGCTGTCACTGATCTTTATTTTTGATTGGTTTACGTGTCAGTTTGACACACCCACAAGAGAATATTCCGATAAGGCCTCATTCACATGGTTACCGCCCGCGGCCTCCTGCAAATTCTAAGGTCGAGCGCACACTCAGATGAGTAAAATTTTTTATGTAAAAGTGACGTAAATAAAAACGGCGACCTGATCTAACACAGAAACTATGTAAAACTCGGAAAATAAAACTACGTCTGTCGGAAAGTGAAAGTTTATCAGAATTGAAACGACACAAAAAAACGCATAGCATGTTCCTCTGTAAATCAATAACGTCATTTTATTGTTTCATTACCGTTATTATTATCCCTATAAAATTGTTTTTTTTTTTTTAATTTTACGTGGATTGCTTTTTTATCTAGACTACACTTCCGTGCACTAAAATTAGGCACAATGAAGTATTGCGGTTTAAAGTGGACGTAAAGAAAAAATATACATTATACAGAATAATTGTGCTTATGATTATTGGAATAGGAATTAATACTGCTCTAATGTACCGACGCTTATAGAGCAAGTTAATGCGTTAAAAAAGGACATTATTCATTGCCCTAAGCACGTAATCGGCGATCATTCTGATTGTGACGTTTATTTTTGCACCGGGTTGAAAGATAATGAAATTAATTCAGTTCCAGACTTAGTAGAATGTGGATGATTTCATGATATTATTGCTTGCTGCAATCATTTGACGCATAATGCACAGTTTACTTTTAAATATGAACATTAATGCAGCGGAGACGTACATTTCAATTGTTTCAAAATTTGTTGGTGGAAAAAGAGTTAACTTCTCTTTGAAAAATAGCTACGAAGTGAAATGCCACGCTGCGAGCCTTTCTTAAAATTTCAGTGAGCAATATCACCACCGCATTTATAAGAGAATGATCGGGAACAGTCCAGGCAAATATACCAAAGTATACAGTGTGCCCGGATACGTAGGGACAGCATGGGTAACTTCTGTCTTTGAAGAGATAGAGAGATGATTAAATTAGCAAAAAGATGCAGGTTCGAGAGCTCATTAAGAATCCATTTTCAAACTTACTTGTCATGGCCAACTTGGTTAAAATTTTACTAAAACCAATATCTCCTCATTTCTTTTATTTGCTGTAACTTTTTTGTTATTTAAGATATTGAGATGCGGTTTGAACTAGTTTGCATGATAATTTAAGTACTTTTATGAGCACTTAATAAAATTAATCTCATTTTTACAAATTTTCAATAATCTAACCTAACCTTAAAATTTAAAATTGGTACTCCCTAATTTTCTTGGCCTTTTTAAGAGAAATAAATTTTCTCTTAAAAAGGCCAAGAAAATTAGGGAGTACCAATTTAAAATTTTAAGGTTAGGTTAGATTATTGAAAATTTGTAAAAATGAGATTAATTTTATTAAGTGCTCATAAAAGTACTTAAATTATCATGCAAACTAGTTCAAACCGCATCTCAATATCTTAAATAACAAAAAAGTTACGGCAAATAAAAGAAATGAGGAGATATTGGTTTTAGTAAAATTTTAACCAAGTTGGCCATGACAAGTAAGTTTGAAAATGGATTCTTAATGAGCTCTCGAACCTGCATCTTTTTGCTAATTTAATCATCTCTCTATCTCTTTTTTTTACAAATTTTCAATAATCTAACCTAACCTTAAAATTTTAAATTGGTACTCCCTAATTTTCTTGGCCTTTTTAAGAGAAAATTTATTTCTGAATGCAATGATGTAGCACACGATATGGAGACTTCTTCAAAATTTTGAAAAACCGAACTTATTCTTTTTACAAACAGAAATCGCTAGTGCCATGATCACAGAAATTTTGCTTTCTGTTTATCAAGTTATTCTGCAGTGGCACTGATCGATTGGAGCCAATGGTGAGCGAGCCATTAAAATTTTAAACCAATATCACATCAGCTAGGGGTATGATGTGCCAAAAAGATAAGAATTTCATTGGTCTAAAATTTTAATCGCTTGTACACGATTGTCCACGAACGATCAGTGGCACTGCAGCTTCATCTGTGTAGCCTTTTCTGGATACTGAGCTTCGTATATTTCACGAGTAAGTTCTACGTTCTTGTAGCACTTGGTATACGTATAGTCGCGATTAAGTGAATCGAGACCTATTTAAAGTTCTGCAATCCTTAAGGAGTGCTTACATTACATACATGTCTTCAATAAATTCAAAAACAAATCTTTACAAAACTGTCGACTTGTCGCATACAAATCCTGATGAATCTTTAGCACAAGTCTTCGACAAATACTAGCACAGGACATCGTTTACACTATGTGACCTGTTCGCTACATATCTAGTATTTAATAATAAAAAAAAGTATCGCTCGTGAAAGATGACAATCAATTTTTGTTTTTGGCCGCGGCAGCATAATACTATGCTCTTTTTGGATCACTCCATCGTCACAAACCTTCAGATCGCTTAATAGTTTAAAACAACTAACTATTCTGCACGTGCGTAAAGTACCTTTGTATGGTCTGCGATCGCTGTGTTTTCCATTAATATGGAATACAAATCTGTCTGGTAAAACATGTCGGATACATGTCAAATACATGAAAAATGTAATAGTAGTATGAGACAAATTTCAGATTCATTCCAGACTTGTCAAACAATATGTAGGACACATGTATAATACAAATATGTATGTAATGTAAACGCCCGTTTATTACCAACGTTAACAAGGGCGCGGTTAGCTTGCAACAGTGTCGATAACAAAGTTTTGTGATCATGGCACTAGCGATTTCTATTCATAAAAAGAATAAGTTCTGTTTCCCAAAATTTTGAAGAAGTTTCTATATCATGTGATACATCATTGCATTTAGAAAAAAAGTCTCTCTTAAAAGGGCCAACAAAATCACCAATTTAAAATTTTAAGGTTAGGTTAGATTATTGAAAATTTGTAAAAATGGGATTAGTTTTATTAAGTGCCCATAAAAATACTTAAATTATCGTGCAAACTAGTTCAAACCGCATCTCAATATAATCAAGTTGGCCATGACAAGTAATATTTGAAAATGGATTCTTAATAAGCTCTCGAACCTGCACCTTTTTGCTAATTTAATCATCTTTCTATCCGGGTACACAGTATACGTCAAAGTTGCGTAGGAGACGTTTTTACCGAAAATGCAGAGCACGACTATTTCTTGGACAAGGTAGAAAAGAAAACAGGCAGCCGAAGCTGAAGGTGACTACGGACTAATAGAAGAGGTGATCCCTCTTAAAAACATAGAAGAAAAGAAATCATCTTTAATGGACTACTTGAGCAGGACCCAGGTAGAGTTAGAATCGTTAGAGAGAAACACTGTTGGCCAAAACACCAAAGTGAAATGGCATAAAGAGCGAAGACTAACAGCAACGAAATTTGGTATTGTCTGTAAAAGACGTCAAACAACTGATGCCAAAAAATTGGTGTAAAAATTAATTTCCTCTAATTTTTCGAAAGTATAGTTACAAATTGGTGCCGTAACCATGAAGAAATTGCGAGAAAACAATTTTCACAGGAATTTGGACATAAAGTTGAACGGCGGATTATTTATATCTAAAGAAATGCCGTATCTTGGAGCTAGTCCTGATGGACTAGTTGGTGAGGATGCTATAATTGAGATCAAGTGTCCCTATAAGTTAGCGAAGTTCAAAATAACTCCTCAGGAAGCAGCAAAGATGAAAGTTATGCCCTATTTCTTTTTGGATGGCAATACTGTGAAACTGAAGAAAACACATATCTACTATTATCAGATTCAAGGGCAGTTGGCTTTAACGAATAGTTGTATTCGTTGTATGGACACCTTTGGGAATGATATGTGAACAAGTAATGTTATTTACATAAACGTCAAGAAAGTTCTGAATTCATCATAATACATTATTTTTTTCTGAAATCTTATAAGATTATTTTTGTAATAGTTTCAACTTTTAAGCACACGAAAGCTATAATTTTGACAATAAAAATAAGTAAAACCGATTTGGTTTTGAAGACTAGTGTATAAAATAGAAATTATAGACGATTTCAGAAAAAATAACAAGCAATTTACATTTACAACACACCTGTAATACGTTTTCTTTTTCAGATTAAAAAAGATGACAATTTTTGGCATAAAATGAAGCCGAAGTTAAAATATTTTCATTTAGAACATATGCTGCCTATACTGGCTTTAAAAGAAAATTAAAATAACGATCCTGATCGATCTGGACAGTTGAAACCTCTTTCTGATAATCTGGTGACAATGAAATAGATCTGTATTTGAAATCTGCTCTGCAAGATTCCATATTATATAATGCCATATAATATCTAACTGTACTATGTCCACTAAAAAAAAATGGAGACAATTGTTGTGCATACATATTTGAGCGTTTTCCGCTGGCTGCACCGGTATGCACTGAGTGTATCTCCATCTCGTTTTATTACATAAAGCTGAACCGAGTTGGAAATACACTCAGTGCGCACTAGTGCAGCCAGTGGAAAACGCTATTAGTTTGAATGCAATTTTAAACTTGTTTCTACAGAAACTTAAAAAACACGGAAATAAACAAACGGACGAATACATGATAGCAACAATAATTAACTCCTCGTATTTACAACAGAACGTATTACGTGTTCCAGATTCTTTTGGTGTGTAGTACAATATGATTCAAAACGGCCGCACTATTATCACCAGAATGTTAATATTAACAGGATCAAAAACAAGCTTTTAATTTTTTTTTTGAGATGCTTGACGAATGTTTAAAAATATCGTATAATGCAGATGCACTTACAAATTTGAAACCGTGGTTGTAGATTAGGTTACAGTTGATGAGATCTGAATCCTCGTATTCATCAAGTATTTATATTTTATTCAATTAGTTGTGTAGAAACAAAAATTATTTGACGCAGTTCCGTTTCACTATTTGGGTGAACTTGATATTCAAAATGTTTCATCACCGACCCATTTTACTTATTGTTTATTCCTGTGTTATCACATAATATTAATTACATGCATTAACAGGGATTTTTAATGATGTCAAGGTAAATGTGTACACAAATAAATAACAAAATATTGAGCAAAATGTTGAACATCCCCTTTTTAAAACTAATTAAGTGCATGACTACCAGATTTGCAGAAGTTTATTATGACAAAAATGTTTCTTTCAATGTACCGTAAAAAATTTACCAAAAAGCACGACTCTGAAAAGAGAAATCTTTGTAGAATTATTTTCTGGCAGCGCTCGGTAGCGTCCGTGTGTTTACGGTGCGTGTATTCTGTGTTTCACTCATACACGCACTGAAACGCATTCGCTCTCACTCATACTCTTCATCTGTCACTAAATCGGGAGAATGAATGTGCGAATTCGCCCCTCTTGCACTAAGCCCGAAGGCGGAGCTAGCGTCTATCACATACCACATTTGATTTCAGCGATTTCATTCCGAAAATTTCAAATTTGTTTCCCATTTCCTGACCTTATTTTTAAAAATAAAAATAAAACTAAACGGTTTATTATTATTGAATATTGCGAAATTTCGGCTAAAGGCTTACACTTTCGAATTCTTTTAATTTTAATTTTTTTTTAAGGCCTTTTTGGCAATTCTCGAAAAACGAGCCTTTAGCCGCCTAACGGAATCTATTTAAAAATTTTTCGCGAAAAATTGGTACGATTTTAATGAAAAATAAGCCCAGGAAATGGGAAAAACGATTTTGGGGCCGAGCAAACAGCCTTAATATTTATTTATAAAAAAAAGAAATATATCTAAATTATCGTATTTTTGCCTACTTTCAAATAAAATCTTTAAGAAAAATGTTCATGTACCCTACTATAGTAACATTTTGGGAAGTTGACGAAGCTGCAACGTTTCTTGCTTCTACTGCATGAGACAATGGTACGCAAAACGTAGGATGTTTTCTAATTAAACGATCTTTCAAATTAGATGTATTTCCGCTGTAAGAAAAGTCGCGTTTACATATATTACATTTAACTTTCAGTTTATCAGTTTTAGTGAAACTGTCCCAAATTTGTGAATTTCTTGAATGTTCCATTTTTGAAATTGAAATCATATAATAATAAAACCCACTTCTTCAGCTCAGTCTCAATTTAAGGCCCAGCTACTCGAATTTTTTCCTAACATTTTATACCCAATATTAAAAACAAAACTTTTACGAACATGTAGCACATACTTCCGTAATTGAATTTTTCATAAAACGTATTATTAAAAGCCAAAGCAATCGGTTAATTTTTATGACAAAATATCGCTACTCGAAGATTTAGATATTTCACTCGTTAACACACCGACAAATATTGGCCCTGGCGACAAACTAAATTAAGTATTCTATTGGATTAGTTTTTGTAAAACATAACAAAATTATTATTGGTTGTTTATTGTCGTGTTTAAGAAAAAGGCGCAATTCTCAGCGGAATAAAATAAAATTGCATGCAATAAAATTTCTTTGTGCATGGAACATGTGGTTGAAACGCTCGAAATTTTTAAGTGCAACAACCGAAATATAGTATTCTCTACGTTTTACTCATATTTATGTATTATCTGCAACTTTTCACAAAAAATTATTGGCCTTCAGATCTATGTAAATTTGAAAAACACTATTCATATTATTAAAACCAAACTTGAGAATTTTGGTAAATAAATTCGCAGTGAAACATAAAACGCAATCACAAAAATAATATTTTCAAACCATAACTTAGTTACATATATCAAAATATACAGCTTAAACAGAGACAAAAACGATTTGCAACAAAATATTTTATAAAAAATATAAACGAATAAAAACGCTTCAGTTTATACTCTTTATTAATGCGTAATAAAGAAGCAGAGAATATTTTTATTTTGTATTCAACTTTGACCGTATGTATGTCAACTTACAAAAATTTGTTATGTTTAATTAATTTAACAAATACGTTCTTACTTATAACGAAATTTATCAAAAAGTAACCAAATATTTTTGAAAAGTTTACCTGTAAACAAATGAAAAATCAAATATATTTTTAGTATATGTTAGTATTTAATATCTAATAAAATGTGGTTAAATTGACATTATTTGTTGCTGATAGTAACACCCTTTTATCTCTGTTAACTTCAGCTAAGTCTTTCAGTAACATCATTTCACATAATTCATTCGAATGGTTCTTTCGATAGTATTATCGATAATGTACTATCAATAGTTGGAACTGTCGATAGTACTATCGCTAGTTGCGACTATCGACAGGACTATCGGTAGAACTGTCGATAGTAACCGCTATCGACAGCACTATCGATAGTTGCGACTAACGATGGGCCTATCACTACAATCTGGAGGATATTTCGATTAATACTATGAAATGCCTGAATCGCTGCTTCACGTTATTCTTCGTTTTTGTTATAGTTGAAACCATTCACATTTTTTTATTTTTTATTATGCCTGCAAATAAATCAGTATTTAAATCGCTATTTAATCGTATAAAAATCCATATGGCGTCCATTTAAAATAAGAAAGTTACTATCAATATCTTGAAAGCCATTTTTTTTTCAAACCTAGTAACTTTTATATCAAACTTTTTTTCATATTTCTTATAATTACGAAGTTATTAGACATTAATAAAACAGCGATTTTCAGTTTTTCTGCGATAATATCGAAACTATTCAGAATTTTCAAATTTTCTCTACGTCATCTAGATAGGCGCATAAAACTACAAAGCTTTGCCCATTTAAGAATTAAGAATAAGAAAGTTACCCATGGTAGCCTACTCAATCTGGGGGCACTATATTCTAACATTCTCAACTAATTTTTTTAATTAGTAATTATATCAGTAGGAGAATTGTTTTATTGAACTTAATTTTTACAAAATAAAAGATGGATCTCCACAAAAAAGTAAAATGCCATTTTCTTCCATCAAATTATTATTATCAAAAAAAATTTTCCTTTATTTTACATGTATTGCAGAGCAAGAAACGTAAGACTTTACCAACCAAATAACAAATAACGCTTTGTTTTATAATTGCAGGGTGGGTCATTGGTATCGATTTTTCAATAGCGCATTAATTATTAACTATAAAGGAAAATGTCTTCCACAAAAGTTATCGCCTTTAATGAGTTCTATATCAGCAAATTATTTTCACACATACAGCACGTTCCATAAGTGAGTTATCTACCAAACTTATACTTTTTTATATGGAATGTGCTAATTTTTATCGCAGGTTTCGATAGATCTCTTAAAAATAAGCACTTTTTATGCAGCAACTATAATCCTAAATCGAAGAATTCGCAATCTACAGCTATTCAGTTCAATTAATATACAGTGACCGCCAAAAAGTTCGCACAATATGGAAAAAATTTTTATTATTGATTTTTTTTTTAAATTTTTTTACCGATACTTTGTGCATGTTCGATAAACTAACATAAGCAGAACAAATCCAGGAAGCAACTTCTAGAGTAGTTAGCTTATTCATTAAGAGATAGTGTCTGATGGAGTCAAATCTGGAGACCTTGGAAGAAATTCCAGAGCACATCTCAAGCTGATAAGTCTTGTGATCATAAAATTCTCGTAAATATGTCTGTGTCTCGGGCGTAGTATGAGCCATCGAGTTATACCCCTGGAGGACGCCATGCTATATAACGTGTATTACTGAAAAACAGTCCGGCCGCGGGCCTTTTGTATGACAAAACGAACGGAGTGTGATCGTCTATAATTACCTATCTCGGACTCTAGCGTTGGCGCAGCAACAGGACTGATTGATTGATTAATTTTGGTGTGACGGCTTATTAAGTTGAGAGAATTAGAGAACTAATTACGTATGAATAAAAATGCGATATGTTAAATGCAATTACATTTTTTAATGAAACCAAATAAGGGGAAAACTCTGTTTACCAGCCACTGAGGATCTGATAAAATGAGCGTAAGAACCCTTGTATCTTATGTATCAATACATAGAGAAAATAAATAACGGTTACAAAAAATACAGTAGAATTCGCTTAACGGATTTCACGTTCGAATATCGTTGCGATCTAACTGCCTTCTATCACTATAGCTGGTGGTGTATTCACACACAACCAAGTAGTTGTTGTGGGAACCTTGTTACTCAATTAATTTAACAATTAATTAAGTTTTTAATTGAGATTGGTCTGCGTACGAGTATTTCGTCACTTCAGATAGTACGCCAAGACACGTTCTGTTATAATCAATCAACGCACAGTTTGACACAGTGGGTCTACAGTGTATTTAATTTGGTAAGGTAATTAATTAAAAGTCCGTACGTTTATTAATAGAATTTGGAGACATTTTAATTTTACACATTTCTATGAAACGTCTTTTAAAAATATTAAATTCACTGTAAAAAATCTCAGTATTATCAAAATCAAAATTATGATTATTTACTAATGAATGCTCTACAAGCATCGAATGATTTTGATTATTTTTTTGAATATGATATTTATGTTGGTCTAAACGTTTTTTTAAATACCGAAATTAAAACAACCTAACGTGGTTTATGAAATCAAATGTTCAAATTGTAATTCTGTTTATATAGGTGAAACGAGCCAAAATTTAAAAAGAAACGTTTAGACCAACATAAATATCATATTCAAAAAAATAATCAAAATCATTCAATGCTTGTAGAGCATTCATTAGTAAATAATCATAATTTTGATTTTGATAATACTGAGATTTTTTACAGTGAATCTAATATTTTTAAAAGACGTTTCATAGAAATGTGTAAAATTAAAATTTCTCCAAATTCTATTAAAAATATTAGATTTACTGTACAAAATGTCAGTATTATCAAAATCAAAATTATGATTATTTACTAACGAATGCTCTACAAGCATTGAATGATTTTGATTATTTTTTTGAATATGATATTTATGTTGGTCTAAACGTTTTTTTTTTTTTAAATTTTGACTCGTTTCACCTATATAAACAGAATTACAATTTGAACATTTGATTTCATAAACCACGTTAGGTTGTTTTAATTTCGGTATTTAAAAAAACGTTTAGACCAACATAAATATCATATTCAAAAAAATAATCAAAATCATTCGATGCTTGTAGAGCATTCATTAGTAAATAATCATAATTTTGATTTTGATAATACTGACATTTTGTACAGTGAATCTAATATTTTTAAAAGACGTTTCATAGAAATGTGTAAAATTAAAATGTCTCCAAATTCTATTAATAAACGTACGGACTTTGAAAATTTAAATGACATATTTTGTAGTTTTCTAGACTCTTTAAACAGGATATAGATCTGTCAAATTAATTATATTAAAAAAAAAATTAGTTTTAATTTAGTTCTAGTTACTTTTCTCTTTATTCCGGACAACTCGTATTTTAGCTTAAAATCGTGTTACCTTTTCGTTTCTCTTGACGACTTGTTTCTCTTGACAACTTGTTTATTTACTTTTTTTCACTCCTGACGAAGCTATAAATCTATAGCGAAACCTTGAGTGTGTTCCCTTCATTTTTCTGTCCGGTTTGAGATTAAAAAAACTTTGTACTTACTATTTTCATCGGACAAGAAGAAACTTCAATTAGCATTAAGCTTAGTTCAGATGGATTCCGAATATGCAAAATATTTATTGCGATTTGTTTTTGATTGGCTAGTTTTTTGCGTATCCGGATGTATCCGAACTAAGCTTTCATTTGCCCCAAACCACGTGGTATCAGCCATTTCTAATCTTTGTTACTCTTAGGGGATGCTCATATTATCTTTCTCTCTCTAATGTTAAAACCAATGCAATCCTATTCAAAATGACGTTAGACTCCATCTAACCTTATTACATCATTGGTGACAGTACTGTTAGCAGTAAAGTTAAGCTACGACATGCGTTTAAAAAAATCTTTTGTTTCCAACGGTAATGCTACCGGAAAACGAAATGAACACTTGTTATAAGCAACTTAGCTAAATCGGAATCAAAACTCTTGATCGCCTCGGAAGCCGTACGCTTTCTGTCTTTTGATCTTAATTTTTCTTTTCTCAGCCCGACACCAAATTTCCGCCGCTCTTGTCCTGAAAGCAAATTTTTAAAATCCCGACCAATCATAGTGTCCGTCACATTCAAACGCGTTCTTAGAAACTTCTTTCATGTATCGTTAAATTAGTACAAAACGCCCCCCCGTTAAGGTGACAAGTATGTTTTTTGATGGCCCTTTTCCGTTTTCGAAATTCCCCATCCCCTAACAAATTAAACCTTACACCTGTTCTGTCTCAGAATTTTAAAAACTACACAAAGAAAATTTTGCCCTTCGCTGCATGTAATCTGATACTTTTCTAAAAATAGCATGTTTCTTCGGCAATTAAGCGTAGCAAATCCTTACAATCTTAAAATTAATACAAAAGGCCAAAATTTTAATGTGTCTACTTCAAATACACCCTGGTCAAAGATTTACGACTTGCTCTAGCGTCATTTGAAAAAGCATCTATTACCCGGCCCATTCCTTTTTCCTGTTTAACTTCTACTATTATGAAATTTTCAGAACCTAACATTGTTTGTTTGTATAATTCGCAATTGAAAAAATAAAAACACGATTTTTATTTACTAACGAATTCGCGACTGTTTCAAACCTTTTGCTATAAAATAGTAATTCTGTTTAATTTTCTTTAAAAAATATTTTTGTATGTATAGAAATTTTCATGCAAATTAACACTTACCAGATTTAGGTCGGGTATTATATACATCAAATAAATCACCAAATAGTTAATTGTCTAGTAAATGTTCTTGCTAAATGAACTACTGAATAAATAACTTTTTTATAAAAATAATCTACAAACTAAATAGTAATCAAAGTATTAAATTAAAATTACCTTTTATTGTTAGCATGTAGATGGCGCTACCGTATTAATAATTAATTTGCTATTTAATCAAAGGTTTAATATTGAATTAGCGCGGAAGTTTATATTAAAAATGGAAACAAGAAAAGAGGACGAGGAAAAAGTTAAACGAAACATGAAAAAGCAATGTTTGGTATATTAAGTGTCTTCGAAAATATAATTAAAAATAAAGATATTTATAATTGTGAGGGCAGAAGAAAAACTTGTCCTTGATTGCCACTGCTAAGCCTCACTAGGTACTATTTGGTGGTGAAATGATTTAGGAGGATATCGATTCCGTAACGTCAATTATCACCAAGGCCAAGATACATCTGAGCAATTGCCCTCCATTCTGTAGAGCGGAGAATGCTTGTAGTCGTGTGAAATACGCTGTGGCATACGCATCTGCTGATACACAGCATTGCCCGCTGTACAGAATGGAGGGCATTGCCAAACTATGTCTCGGCCTTACTCATCACAAACATAACGAACTAACAGAAATACATCTCAATTTCAGTTAGCGAGAAAACGAAAAACGTTGAAAATCGAAAATTAATAAAAGTGACCTTTTTCCAGTGAAATTACAACTCAAGTAGAATTATGACTTACGACAAGTAAATGGAAAGAAATTATTGTAAAATATAATTCTTTAGCACAAACAGAATAAAATCTGATAAGCAAACGGCGTGAACGGCGGAAAGTGAACTTGTTTCATCTGGTTTCAAACAGCGGCAGCCCCAGCACGGAACCTGCATTACGTTGTTACCCGCGCTCATATCTCATCACATATGACTGCTCGGGCTTTCGCGCAGTTATATATCCTCAGATTATTCACAATTGCAAATTCCAATAGATAACAATAACTTTTCGCGGCTTTTGAATAGGTAAAGTATAATAAATTATTATACAAATATGTATTTAAAATCTCGCGGCGCCTTTGGGTCATCTGGAGAAGTCCTTCAGTTTTCAGTTGATATCGAAACTGATATCTGCCAAATGCCATGAACGATATTAAAGACTTTTACTATATGTTACAAGAATTTAAACCAAGTAATGTTCTTCCACGGAACTTACCTAAAATATAATTTTTGTTTAAGATTGAAATGTGTCAATTAGCTTTGCTGTCAATTTAAAGTAACAACTAAAATTTACCTGCTTAAAAATCGAGGGAGTAATTTATTCTGTAGATTTACTACGTCAGTAAACTTACTTGATGTTTATAATACGAAAATCTATCGAGTAAATTCATTTAGTTGCAGAATAAATTTTACTTGAAAAGTAAAAAGCTTTATAATATCGGACCTTACTGGTGTTAATTATTATAGAAAAATACTTTTTAAATAAAATTAAATAGAATATGGCCTATTTTTATATCATACAAATGTCGTTGCAGGATGTCAAGATCAGGTGTAATTTACAATTTACATTTTTGAAGAATTACCTTATCGGTGTTTACTTGTTCCCACACTAAGAATACTCTCATTTGGCTGAGATTTTAATGAATTAAGTTACCTAAATTTACAAATTGCAAATGGTTGCAGACACTTATCGTGTTTCGTGAATGGCTCCCAAAGAAGATACTTTGATTTTTACAAATTCATTAAGATGGCTGGATTTCAACAACAAAACATTTGAAAACCGTTTATGTATGTGAGAACATTAACTTTGATTTATTTGTTTATAATAAAAGTTGTTTCTGTCTGAATTTTGTAAAAATCTTTTAATAACAAGAATTTTGATAAGATACATATTTAAGATAACACGACCGCGGGTAAAGTTACTTAATTTCATCGATTATTATTAAAAGATTAAAACTTAGAGAGAAACACCTTTTATTATAAACAAATAAACCAAAATTAATGTTCTGATATACATACACGACATACAATTGTTTCAAAGCTCTCTGGGATTGTTTTTATGAAAGCAACAATTTATACTGGATGTGTCCTGAAGATTGTTTCATACCGTAGCGACGTTATTTATGATTCGATTTTAATAAATAGAAAAACGAAACAAATGGCCTTAGATGTATTTTAAAATGGCCGAAATTTTGATTTGTTCTAGTGTTCTCTTCAATATCTATCGACAGTCAACTTTGTCTTTTCAAATGGCTGCCTATATTTTTTGAACTTTAATCCAGTAGAGATTTTTTTTCTAATTCGAATGAAGTATTCCTCCGGCCTCGATCATTTTCTTGTAATACTTGGACTTTTTGAAGAATTTAAATTTGTGCTTTTTTAGAATTGAATGCACAGTTCAATTTGATCTGTCAATGTTTTCTGCAATTTCTTGAGTTGGTATCAACGGATTTTCTTGAACACGAAGAACATCTAATTCAATATTTTATCAAATCTGCGCTGATTTTGCTTTGGAATCTTAAACGCTCCATAGTACCTCCAATTTTCCTCAAGTCTTATGAACTTTTGAGAGTCTGAATCTTCTTTATCATGGAAACGCTGAATGTAAAGCCGCAATGCTTGGTTACGGTTTTTACTACATTCGACATACATTTCGTACATAACAGTTAGTTTATTGTTGTCTGCCATTTTGACTGTCGGTATTTTTACAAAATTTTGCAAGCAATAATAAAAAATAAAACTATAAATATTTCCAAAATGACGGTAGAACGACATTTGTCGTTTAGTGTCTTGTTGCAAATTTCCACGGCCGACTTGAAAATTTTATTCATTATGTTAATAATAATTTGATTAATTTTTCCAATTAATTGCGCATCAAATAATAATTTTGAATACTTCGTCCGATTTAGAAAAAAAATACTCTACTGGATTAAAGCTAAAAAATGTAAGCAGTCATTTGAAAAAAAGAATTTACTATCGATAGATATTGAAGACATTACAAAAAAATTGAAAAAAAAATTGAGCCATTTTAAAATACATCTAAAGCCATTTGTTTCGTTTTTTTATTCATTAAAATCGGATCATAAATAACGTCGCTATCGGAGATTTTGTAGGAAACACGGTGTATATCAGTAGCACAAAGGTAAAATATCGTACCTCCACTTTTGGACCAATTTTGCATTATCAAGAAGATACTATAATTTACTTCCTTGGATACAAGATGTACTATAGTTTCTATGGCCCATGTGTGCTCAATTTCACAATTATCACAATTTTGTTTTAAATTTATCTCTATGTAAAATCTTGTATCAGATAGGTTTCGCACTCTTACTAGCAATTTCATGCTTTAGGTGACTTTAACGTAAATTTTCTACAGGAATCATCCAAAAAAGGGGCCTGGATGATCTGCTAAATTCTTATAAATAGTACTACCGTTTCTAGGATCGACAATGTCTTTACTAACATAGTTATCTTACAATTAAATTTTACAGTAACAATTTATCTGATCATAAATTTTTACTGGTATTCAAAACAATTGATTTAAACCCTTCTGTGACTAACACGTACTCATTATGCCGTCCCATAACGAAATGCGGACTAATAAAAATGCATCAATTATTATTATTAGAGGTTGATTGGAACTTTGTACATAATATAAATTACGTAGACTCTGCATTCAATCACTTTTTCTCTCTAATAATGCATTTAATATATCCTTTCCCCAGGAGAAAAGAAAAACTGCTTACGCCGCCAAACCGCTTGTTTACTGGTTCAGAGAAGATCTGAAAAAAATGAGGGAACATTTAAATTTCTTACATGAGGTAAAAAGTAAATTTCAAACTTCCAAAAACATGAGGTAAAAAGTAGAGTTAGAAGCAGCAAGGAAAACATAGTGTGCAAAATATATAGCTAATTTCAATAACAGCGCAAAGGCTATGTGGATTGTAATAAATACTCAAAGAAATCAGATAAGCAGTGTTACGTCTATAAATGAAGCAATCTTTGCTAATATACCGGGAATATGCTCCATCATATTTATGTCCGGTTCGAGATTAAAAAAACTTTGTACTGAAAATTTACTGTTAAATGATAAAGATTTTACAATCTAAGTGCTAATTAAATAGTAAGTAATAATAGTTAGTTTACTTTTTTGTTTGAACGATCAGTTTTTCTTATTTTTATGTCATTTTTCTTATGGCCATAGGGGCCATTTAAAGGCAAAGATCTTAATGAAAAATTGTCAAAGTGTTAACTACCTCTTGTGCATGTTTGACAAATTTTATCAATTAATACAATACAATACAATACTAATAGTTAATAGTCCATATTTTGTTGTAAAATATTCTTGTATTATGCAAAGCTTAAATCTCTGTTTGGTAAGTGATAGTCAATGATGTCGATATGACAAACGGATATCTTATGCTCCAGCTGCACATTTTTGCTGTTTTTAAATACACGAGTGCCTGAAAAGGGATTCGCACCGTTTTCTTCCTTTTCGTATTTAATACTATCAAATTTTGAATTTAATTTTCCTATAAAATCTTCCAAATCACACTTCTTGGTATCAAAAATAGCAAAAATGTCATCCACATAACGTAACCAAATTTTTGGAAAATACTGATCATTATCTCTTAGATCATTTTCGAATTTACTCGTAAATAAATTGGCCAAAAACGGTGACAAACCCATTGCGGTCCCTTGAACTTATTCAAAATACTCACCATTTATTTGAAAACAATTCTGCGATTTGCAGAGAGCTGTGAGCCTAACTTATTCCTCCAATTTATATTTATCTACATTATTAACTGTCAGTAGTTCCCGCAAATAAGTTAGTGTTTCAGGTACGGGCACACTAGGAAATAAGGATTGAACATGAAACGTGACCATAATTTCCCCTTCTTGTAAAGAAATATTTTTAATCTTATTTATAAACTCCATTGAGTTTTTTATTGAAAATTTATCTTAAGGATTGGGAAGCCCACTGAGTTCGATATTCAACCATTTGGAAAGAGAGTAGTAAGTGGGTGAGTTTATACCGGACAGGATTGGTCTCACCGATTTACCTGCCTTGTGTAGTTTGGGAAGGACATACAATTTGGGTACAGTGGGGTTAGATACATCAATCTTGAATTTATTCTGTTTAGTAATAAGTTTGGGACATTCTTTAATCGTGTCTTTGACAGCTTTAATTAACTTTGGCAACGGGCTTTAATGATTTTATAATATTCATTATGATGTACAGTTTTTATTGAAATATTTAAATTGCTTTCAAGTTCTATTTTGCAAGCATTTCTAATGAAGTTTTTTTTTTAGTTAACTTGTGGTATGTGGGTGTGATTTGCTCTCATCTGTAGGTTGTTTTTTGACGATTTATACATAATATATGTATTTTATTTTATTTTTCAGGATTTTTAGGTACCAAATAACAGGGAATTATATACTTATTTATTCGTTAGAATAAGAAGTTTTTTCCGGTCTTTGAACTATTTATTTCCGTATTTCCGTATTTCCGTGTTGTTTGGTTAGAACTTATTCGTAAGGTTTTTCTGAGGGTTAATTTTAGATCTTTACGTATTAATTTATATTTACTTACATTTAAACATATACATATATCTTTTAGGATGATTAGATTCTTGTTAGTTTTAACATTTTTATGATTTTATTAGGATGATTAGGTTGTTTTTGGAAATTTTAGTGCTTTAAGTTGGTAGCGTACCGAAGATGGCAGCTTAGCTGCCGAAATACGTATCTTCGGATATAAAAATTATTGCGGGCGGAGGTTAATTTCAATTATCTCTCAAACCCCCGTCTCCTTTACTATTTTAGTGTTTTTCAAGTCTCCAAAGTAAGAAAAGTAGAAGAATACCATCTTCACCTTTTTATTCATCTTCTGGTGAAGTAGAAATTTCCAGGAGTTTCAATTCATGTACATTTCACTAGAACATATGTTCTAGAGTTATTAGAAAAGTGAAAAAGTCGTAGTGTTTGGGAGGTCTCTGAAATTCAGGATCTTATCTAAAACTGAGCTCGCCTATCATTGAAAAGTAACGTGTTTACGTAGTCTTAACCACGTAGCACGCCCCATCCAATATCAATTTAACCCGGCGTTAGTCGCACCGTGAGAGAAAGTCTCACATCGACCGACACAATGTAAATCAAAGATGCTTCAAGAAAAGTAGTTAACGGATTTTAATGGGACCTAGATTACCAAAGATAAGAAGGTAGTAAAAACTGTTAGATGGAATTTCAGGCCTGAAATATAACTGGAAAACCGAGAAAATTAAAGAAAATAAACCTTGTGAGAGAGACTCTCATATAGCGACCAATGCCGGGTTAAAAAAATTTAACAGCTAAAATCCAGCAAATGTGGTATTAAAATGTTTAAAATTTTATAGTCTTTATAGACTCTATAAATCTTTTAGATAATATGAAACGATTTCTATTTCTCCGTGTTAAATGCTATGTCCTGTAAATTTTAGGACAAATGATACATTGAATATCAAAATTTGCTAGAAGTTCGGGGAAATTTCAAAATTTATTTTTGTAAAACTATTTTTAAAACGTTTTGGTATTTGGATAAACATTGTAATTAATTAATTTAAGTTTTTTTTTTGAATAAATTATATCAACATTTAGATTAGAATTGTAAAGATTAGGTATGTTTTAAAAGTATGAATGGTTAGGTATCAAAACTAGAGGGCAAAATTTTGATTTTCGATAAATAATTAGGCATTTTTCGCGACTAACCGGTTACGAATAGCATGGTTAGCAATAATGACGTCACGGTCACGAGAATACATCACGGTTAGTAAGATTTGCCGAAATGAAACGGTTACGGTTACAGGCTTTGTGGTGGTTGCATTTTTAAATTTGACAGCGGTCCAAGCAAGAATTGTGTATTTAACTGTTACTGTGACGGAATCAAGTTGAGGTTAGCTCACAGAACCACGAATCTGTGCAGAACTCACTGAATAAGAGAGAGATAGCACAATCTCTGACCTCTGACTTGGTTAGAAAAATAGTAACCGGAGTAACATGCGTACAGTCATTTCAGCAGTTACCGGTAACTCGTAAAAATGCAGTTCGTTAGTTAGTTCGTCTAACCACACACGTAACCGGTTAGTCGCGAAAAATAGCTTATTGTAGCTTATAAACAAGCTTAAGAATTGAGCCCACTTAGTACGGACGCTTTTCACGCCGAATGTACTGTTCACTCCTTCCGCCTTTGCGCGGCTGCGATGTTTCTAATTGTCACTGAATGGAAAGGGAAGGTGTGTGAGTTAGTTCAGGTTTTTCCTTCGACGACTAAACAATTTAAATGTATTTAATCGTCAAAACGTTTTTCGCACATCCTACAGAGCTAATAGAAAAAAATTTCTCTTTGAAAATTTAAAAATGCAGTCGCTGCAAATCACCACATACTTTAAATATTTAATTTCAAACCATAAAAGCGCTTACAAGTCGACAGTATGCTCGATGAAGCCAGCAAATAAAACCAGGCCGGAATTTTCAAAATTAATCTAATGATCGACTGTTAAGGGGCCGTTTGACAATCAGTTAACCATCTCTCGCGGGGCAAAGGTGCAGGATGTAATACACAGAAGACGGGGCAACCAGGAGGAGCCAAATCACGCGAAATAGATTCATTGTGTACTGTCATTGAAAATCGTACGATTTTCAGAATTTTTGTAGTTTTACTAAGGGCTTTACCTTGAGTTTTACCGCGAAAATTTAAAATTTATTACAGAGAGGGAGAAACTATTCGAAAATGAAACGAAACATAATAGTTATTTTGTCGGTAAATAAACATGTTTAAATCCGATCTTTTATCTTCTTTCTAAGTTAAATAAAATTCGTTTAATGCGAAAGAGATATGCCAGTTGACACACCTTTCGTAAATGCAAAGTAACTTTCTGTACAGAGCGGTTCAAAAGTAATGGGACGCGGACCAATAGCTAAATAATAAAAAATATTAATTGTTGCTTCAGATATTTTATTATACAGCAAAAATAATATATATTTTTACATAATTTCTAGGTTTTTGAAGCAAGGTACACTTTAAGACTAATATTTTTATTCCTAACTAATATGCGTTTAAATGACATCTAAAAACTCTAATCTGTCCCTGTTAATGACATTTGAATGAATAAATTTCACAAAAATCCTGTAAATAGTATTTTATATCTGCCTAAATGTTTTGGTTTCATATTTAATTTACATATTTAGTCAATTAAGCAGGCAGAATATGAGATGGCCATGAATTATTCGAATGAAATTACTAAGATATTTTAATTTCGAATCACAGAATACACAAAAAAACAATAAGTAGGTAAATAGATAAAACTGCGACATCCTACGATCGCTTTTTGACCTGACATTGGAGTAGGATAACAATTGAAGCGGGTTTGCTACATATTAAGCTACCCCATGCAAGACGGCCATGCTTGCTGTAAAAGCATAATGAAAGTTTTAAAAGATTCAGGTTTTTACTACAATCAAAGACGATTTGCAACAAAAATTTTTAATAAGTAGGTAGTTATTTGTTAAAGAAGACGGTATAATTGTGTGATCATGATCTCAGTAACTAGTGTGGATTATTGCTAAATTGTTGAAAATAGTTATTTAATTTACCTTTGCTGTTAAAATTCTGTTTTATCAACTGTTTTGAGTTGGACAAATCAAACTTTTAACGTTTGCTATTGAAAAAAGGTGGTTTTGCATTCTTATAATTTAATTCGAATCCTATTATTAAAACGGCCCTCTTCTGTAAAGTAACATGTACAAGGTCGTTGCAAAATTAATTCATTAATGGGAATAGAGAGATTTTAGAAGTTATTTAAATAGATATTAATTATTTATAATAATTATACAGGGAGATGCAGGCAACCTATTCATTAAAAGTTTACGAACTTCTCCTTTGAATTTCTATTTCATATTTTGTAGTTATAAGTTAACGATACGGATCTATCAAAATATAATATTTTTAATTTTCACCCACTTCCGCTTATACCGGAAGTTGCTGTCAACTTTCTTATTTTAAATGGAATACCCAAATTTTTAATACATTTTTGAAATCTTCATAAAATTCTAAAAATATTTTGTGCAACATGTGATACAAGAGAAATTAACCGTTTCCGAGGTATTTCCATTTTTTAAAAGAAGCTCAGACTTGCAGAACCTTGTTTATGATACTGCCTTCTTTGTGCAACAAAAACCACGATGTCAGTTTTTGGCCTGTAGTAGGATACAGTAACATTCTTTCAGATCATGTCTAGTTTTGCACTTGATTGTTTACAGGCTGGTTGAAAAGTAACTTCTATTCGAACTGATTTCAACTGACGAAAAGTCATGTTTTTTAAATATAATGCCTAGTATATTTTTATACCATGTGACTCAGGACTAAATGTTCTTTCGTTCTGTATTAGCATTCCCTATACCTATCTCTTATAGTTAACTCATTATCGATGATTTCTTTTTAACACCTAATTTCTTTCCATTTTTCGGTATTGTTTTTAAATAGTGTGCTATGAAAACTAGAGAAATTATAATTTTTCAAATCATCCGTCTAGTAGGAATTAAAAAAAAAATTAATCGCTACGAACAACCAAAAATGAATATTCAAACACACACATATTAAATGTGTCTGATGATAAAAAAAATCGACAATTCAAGAAGTTAATAAAAAAAATTGTTATATCGAGGAAAATACGTTATTACTTAGATACAATAGAAAGGTATTATTAATAAATAATAGCTGAGGACAACTTAGAGCCAATATTATAACTACTGCTGGCAAAAATCGGAAAAAATTGAAACCGAATAATCGGTTTCTTTAAAAACCGGTTTTGGATATATCCGGATATCCAAATAATGGTTAAAACCGACTATACGAATATCCAAAACCGATTATTCGGATATTCCAATATCCAAAAACCGATTTTTCGGATATACGAATATCCAAAAACGGACTATTCGGATATTCGAATAGCCAAAAACCGATTATTCGGATATTCGAATATCCAAAAACGGATTATTCGGATATTCGAATATCCAAAAACCGATTATTTGGATATTCGAATATCCAAAAACCTACTTTCGGATATTTGAAAAAATGGCTACTTAAATACCAAAAAGCAACTATTCGGATATTCGAAAAATCTATAACCGAAAAAGCGGCTTTTGGATTATCTGAAAATCGATTAATTACGAATTGAGTTTTAATTCTAAGCCCCAATTTTACATTGGCCAGACATCCAGGCCAGATATTCTTGGAATACGAAATGAATCATGAAATACTAGTGTTACGTTACGATTTATATTGGGCATATCTGAAATACATGTAAGATAAACTAGATACAAAGGTTCAAGCATTAAAAAAAATCGACAATATTTCAATTTTGTGCTTCTTTTGTCCGTTATATTAGTTACATTTCTAATTTATAGCGACTATACATTTAAAAACGTGCCTCTAGCATACTGAGAGTAGTTTTTATTTTCTTGTGAAATACAACATAAATTTCAATTATTCTTGTTCTATCTAATGAACAGTGTTAAATAAATTATAAAAATTATAAATATTTTTCAGTTTGTGTAATTGCAATATTTGTACCAACACGATTTTAAAGTGACACAGGCGTTTCTAATAACACAAATATTTTACAAATTTCCTGTGTCTGGCCGACAATGCAAAATTTGTTATTCAAGAATGGATTGTATAAACACACATTTTACAAATGTATTCTAAAAATTAAAATTATTAAAAATGTTATTCTTCATTTTATTCCACAATTGTAAACTAAAAGATTAAATTTATATTTTTAATTTTAGTAAGAATAAAACTCGAAACAATTTACAATTTTTTTTATTAATATGCATTTTACATAATATTACATGTGATTATTTTTTTAAATTGTTATTTAAAAATACTAATTGATTTACAATTCTTCCTGTTAGGCAGTTTCTTTTGGCTGTGACAATATTTCCAGCACTTGAAAATCTCGTTCCGAGGGTATTGAAGTTGCTGGTACACCAAGATATTTCCGAGCTAAGTTGCTGAGAAATGGGAATCGGCGTTCATTTGTTTTCCATCATTGCGATGATGATTAAAGAATTTTTGTCAATTTGCGAATCCTTTGAATAAATCTCTATTTCCTTACCCATAGGATATTGCAAAATATTAGGTGAATCGATTTGTGTAGGAACGAACTACTTTCGTTAGTTTTGTATCGAGGGTCCAGAAACGTTGCAATGTCATGGAATGTAACTTGCTTACCTCTGCATATGCTAAGGTTGCCACTCAAATTAAATCTGGAGTTTAGCTGTTCTGACACAATTTCTTTGAAATATTTAATTTCTTGTAAATCAGTAACCTCATCCTTTAAAAAGTTTTCTAGTAAGGATTTCACGATTGGCAATACTATTGAAACCGTTGGTGAATTTTCGGTGCTCATTATAGCTGTAGTTAATGCAAAAGGTTTTAAAGTAGCTATTAACGCTTCCAATAAATCCCAATCTGACTCTTTTAATTCAAAATTAATAGCATGAGACCTAGAAGTGACAGCGCGATTTAGAAGAACATTTACAACTGCTTGTCTTTGCTCTACAAGTCGGTCTACCATATAATAAATGGAATTCCAACGCGTTTTCACATGCTGAATTAATTTGTGATTTGGAAGATTATTGTAATTTTGAGCATCTTTAAGGGCGTTTGTGGCTACGTTGGAATGTTTGAAATGTCCAACAATAGAAGAACATTTAATGATTAATTGTTGTAGACTTTGAACTTCAAGACCTTTTTTTATACACAATTGCAGAGAATGAGCAAAACAACAAATGCTTTCGCTTTCTTTATCTTCTGTGAAGTATGTGCATTATCATGCACTATTGCACACACTTTTCCCGACAAGTTCCACACACCAATTATTTCTTCTAATTTGTCTCTTAAATTCACAGCACTGTGCCTGTCCTCCATATATTCTGTTGTAAGCGTGTAATTAACTTGCTGCCAATTTTTTGTTACTGCATGTAATGTAACTGTAATAAATGAATCCGTGTTTCTCGAAGACCAGCAATCTGTAATTAAAGATACCCATTCCAAATTTGCCACTTTATTCAAGTTTCTCTGTTTCTCAACATCATATAGTAAACCAGATCTATTTTAATAGTGTTGCGGCTGGGAATTTGATAAGTTGGCAAAATTTTGTTTACAAACTCAATAAAGCCTGTACCTTCCACAAATGAAAGAGGCAGCATGTCTTTTATTATTAATTTAACAATTGCGTCGGTAGTGGACTCTCGTTTCCTCAGCGCAACTTTTTTTGGCAAAAAATATGGTCTATTTTGGTTTGGGGCGACACAGTAAACGATGGAGCAAATGATGATGATAATGTAGATTTAACTTCCTTATCTCCTTCTGGATCAGGCACGTCAGATTCAATAAACTCTTCGGTTTCATCTGCATTATCCAATAGTATGCTTTCTGATTGAGGAAGGCGAGATGGTCCTGGTTCTACTATTAATCTATAAGAGTAAATTTTGATGATATCAATGTCTTTAAAAATAGTCTGAAGTTTATTGCAATTATTATTTAAACTAGTGTTGCCATGACCCTACTTTTTACAGGACGATCTAATTATTTAAATCTTAAAAATATAAGCAGTAATATTATGATTTGATTTATTTAAATAAAATCTTTCTTTTAATTATATTTTCCTTTCTCGTGAGTAAAAAAAAGAAAATAAGGTTTAATTTTTGGCAATTTTATCAACTCTCCCATTTTTTAAGGGATAACGCGGCAACCCTAATTTAAATAGAATGTATAAATATACAAAAATGATCCTAAAAAAGTTACAGCCTATCAGTTTCCCGAAAAAAATATTTCAATGATTGTTTACTTATTGATGTGGAATTAATAACGCAATTATTATAAAATTTTAAGAAGTAATAACCCTTTTATTAACTGTACGAAGGAAAATTATTCCCATCGGTTTCGAAAGTGTTGTAAAAGTTCATTACGGTGGTCGGCCGCCCAGTGCGTCACACGTGAGAGTTTAAATGATGCGAATACGGCTAATATTTCCTACCCAAACATCTGTATTCCAGTAAACTTTTCTTTGAATTCTCAGAAAGACGGTTGCGTACGGTCGAAAAAATCACTCAAAATAGTCAAAATGAAAATAATTCGTAAAGCTTAGCGTACACAACAAAAATTAAATTACTTTGAATTGAGTAATTTCGTCACTAACTTAAACAAACATATGTATAAACTAAATTGATAAAATGTTCCAACACTTATTAAGATATCAATTTGATGATAAAAAAAGTTAGGAAGAATCGCGCACCCAAAAAAAAAAAAATTAAAAGGAGTAACTCCATATTTTTATTTTGAAATTTCAATTTTGAAAGGCTGTAATCTTTTTGCATGCATTTCTCTATACTGTTACAGTAGCTTGCTCTTGATTTTCAACTCCAGATATTATATTAAGTATTGGTGAAATTTACCTCTGCTTTCTGCTTGTACTTAGTTTTGCTCCAATATGCACATGCTGGGTTTTTAAATGGTTCCACATATTAGAAGTCCCACTTGACCACTTTAATTTTTTTTACACAGTAAACATATCAGATAAGATTTATCTTCAGTTTTTTTAAAATACTTCCAGCATTCACTCATTTTCAATTTTATTTCTCTTTTATATTTGCTGCCACAAATTCCTAAGGAAGGTTATCTTTAAATGGGTAAACATAAAAACAATGAAAACTTATAACCTCTCCTTCAGGGAATCACCAGATATTTTATAACAAGGTTCATGCGTTATGTGTGTCAGTGCCGAAGTTATATATGTTTTTATAAGTATCACTAATCACCTACGTCCAAACTTTCGTACCACTGGACGTATTAGTACACACAAGAATCACTTATGTTCAAACTTAAGACATTTCGGGCCTTACCGCGTGGCTACGCATACAATGAACCACTATTTCACTGGTCGTCGTCCTGTATAACTAAAGCAACGCCAGAAATTGTAAAAGTAAAATTATCATATTATGAGTTGTGTTAAACTTTGTAGCTATACTAGCTAATCTAGCTATCCATAAAGGCTGTCTCACACACATAACGCAGCAACTTTTTTTGCTGTAATAATGAATAAATTCAACCGCTGATATGTTTCTTAAGCAATTGCATAAGGAACAGATATTTTACTTAACTAAATAAATATGTAATTGTGTGCAGTCACTTTTTTGTAATAGAAACTAAAATCCAAGAGAGGAAAACACATTCTAATATTCAGTGGCTTGAATTTCAAGTTATTAGGCTATTTGAGTATTTTTTGTTATTCGAATAACCGGTTATCCGAATATCCGGTTATCAAAATAGTTGGATATTCGAATATCCAGTTATCCATAATTGGATATTCGAATATCCAGTTATCTATAATTGGATATTCGAAAAACCGGTTATCCGGATAACCGGTTTTCGGTTTTGCTTAAAACCGCGAATAATCCAAAACCGGTTAACCGGTTATCCAAAAACCCGATTTGGTTGCCAGCAATAATTATAACCAACAATTTGTGTATTATTTTTAATATTTTTCATTTATTTATTAGTTTTCATAAATTTTGTATTGTAAATATAAATTTCTCTTTGTAAATGTGTAAAAAGTCATATCAAGAATTCTAATACACGGGGTTTATGTAAATAAAAGGTACAGATGAAAAGTGAAAAAAATTATGTATCAAAGAGAACATGAATAGAAAGAGAAAGGTAAAAGATGGATATAGGGAATGCAAATACAGTTTGAAAGAACATTTAATTCTAATTCTTATGGTATAAACATATATTAGGCATTATATTTAAAAAACATGACTTTTCGTCAGTTGAAATCAGTTCGAATAGAAGGTACTTTTCAACCAGCCCGTAAACAATTTTGTGTAAAATTAGGTATGACCTGAATGCTTATGAGTATAACCTACTACAGGCCAAATTGAAATTATGGCTTTTGTTACACAAAGATGGCAGCATCATAAACAAGGTACTGCAACTTCGAACTTTTCTTAAAAAATGGAAATACCTCTTAAACGGCTAATTTTTCTTGTAGTACATGTTACATAAAACATTCTTAGAATTTCATAAAGATTTTAAAAATGCAATTAAAGATGGGGTATTCCATTTAAAATATTTAATTAAAATTAACAGCAACTTCCGGTACAGTGCCCGAAAGTTGGAAATATTATATTTTAATAGATCATTATCACTAACTTATAACAGCAAAATATGAAATAGAAATTCAAAGAGAATTAAATTTAAAAAAAAAATTAAATTAAGATTTAGTACGTGAAATTTTGAGAATATTGAAAAATTCAATTTTAAATGGAATATTAAAAAATTAAGTTGAAACTAACGTTGAAAAAATTTCGTTGAAATCTTAATCAATTTCGAGTAAAATCACTCGGTGTATCTAATAGGAGTTAAAAAGGTTTCAGAGAAGCAGAAGTTATTGCCGTAAAAAGTTTTTTGTAAAAATCAAAAATAAGATTTTTCCCATTTGGTACCGACTTTTTGGCGATCACTGTAGGTGCAATGCGTGGTAGCCACTATTTGTGCTAATGTCGATTTCAGTTGTACAGATATTAAACTGGTCAAAAATAAAATATTCGGTCTGCTTATGCCAGAATAATGTTATCAAGAAATTAAATGATAACACAAAATTTTATTAAAAAAATGCCTTGCTAAAAATTGTCTCAAATTTTCTCGTGCATGAATCCAAGAGCAAATTTTATTTGTTTAAATATTTGTTATTTACATAAATGAATAAACTAATCACTTGGAAGAGCTAAATACCAAACGCCCATTTACCGCTTCACAAAACTATAAAATGAAAAGACTTTTGTCCATTTTGTCAGAGGAGCAAGCGACACATTTTGTGAAAACCTATTGGAAGCACATTATTAATTTTTTTTATTTTCGATTTTTAAATGGATACCATTTTGAGCCACACTAAAAGCTGCTCACTGGTTCTGTCCTGTTTATATTTAGTCATCAAACATTCACGAACTATTGGCACAAGTTTTTTAAACTACAAAAAAAATTCCCAAATGGTGTAACTTTTTGCCGGTCATTGTATTATTATAATGATTACGATTATTTTATTTTTGTATTTTCATACACTAAGCTTTTATGGAATAAAACGAACATACACAATTAAAATAAAGAAAACAAAAACTGTAATACTTGAAATAGTTTGTGAACAGTAAAAGTTTACCTCAAATGAAATAATGGTAAATAGTTTTTAGAAAAATTTTGTGCAAATTGTTTTTGATTGCAATGAAAACCTCGAGCAGCCTCTGGACAGCTGTTTCAGCCCTGCTTGGGGCTTCTTCAGCAGAGACGTAGCTCGACATTTCCACTGCAAACAAAAACGATTTGCACAAAATTTTTCTAAAAATTTTCGTTATGCTTTGAGAGCAAGCATGGCCGCCTTGCATGGGGGACTTATTAGGAGCAAATCCCGCTTCAATTTGTCTATCCTACTGCAATGTCAGCTCAAAAAGTCTTTTATTACAAATTTTGCGCAAAAGTAAAAATAACATTATAATAAATGCCGTGTTATCAGAGCTGTTGCAAGTACCGCGACAAAGTACTGGCAGTACTCAGTATCCAGTATCCAGAAATTTTTGTTTGAAATTCAGTATCAGTACCAGCACTTAAAGTACTAAGTATTTTACTGAAAATAAAGAAATTCCAGTATCAGTATCAAATATCTACTCTTTACAGTACTTGCAGTACTTTATAATACTTCCAGTACTTTAATGCACTTGCAGTATTTTATGGTTCTGAAACTAGCATTTTTATTAATAGAATTTTTGTTAATAACTGTAGTCATAATATTCAAATAGGTGTCTGTTTGCTTGTTTCGTGCATTTTGAATTGTGTTAGGTAATTGCATAGAATAATTTCAATGATCAGGCCGGTACAATTTTTAGTAAATACAATAAGTTGTTTTGCTTATGAAAATATGTTTTTAATTTTATGTGGAGATGAAAAGTGAAATCACATATGGAAAATAACTTTTAATGTAAATCAAAAAATTATTGTAATCGGACAGATTTAATTAAAATATTTATTTATATTAGTATTTTGTTTTCTTTCTTTTGCAATATAGTTAAACTTGTAAACAAATATAAACAAAATAAAAATAACTAAAGATAAAGATAATAATAATACCAAGATAAACAGCTTATAACTTTTTTTTAAAGTTTTTATTTCATTAAAGCTGCAAAATGTAACGTGGGTAATAAAAGCATTTAATTGTAATTATTTTTTATTTGTATCATGAAAGCCAATTCTTAGAACCTTATAAAGTGTGAAATTAAAATGTCGTAAAATGAGATAATTTCAAAACGCAGTGTTGCTCAAAACTGTTTTACAGAGGTAAGACGAATAACTATTAACATTTGTATTTAACATTTAATGGTAAACACAAATTTTCTTAAAATGTGGACTCTAGCTTCATAGCTTTTTGTGATTTTTTAGATTCTTTAAACATCATTATTTGAACCTTATTTAATCAAATTTAGATTATTTGAATATCAGTATTATTAAATACAGGTTGTTCTATTACTGTGTGCAAATATTTAAGCCTGTATTACGTCACCATAAATGGCAACGATTAAACTTATGTACCCTTAACATGAAGTTAATAGTTTTCGAGAAAAATGCATTGGAAGATTTTCACCAAACCGTTTGAGAACTGTTGGCATAGCTAACGGCTGGATGGTACGCCGCCTTGCCTGTGTCACCCGAGCGTAGGTCATTGATTTACGATGTCGTAAACGAACATCTGTTTCATTCGTATGAGGCCTGTTAATAGATCGTAACAGTGGAAACATTTTAAACGCGCTCACAAAACGCCTGGATTAATTAAAATAAGTACCACTTCGTTCCAAGTAATTACAATTTTTGGGGTGGAAAATCGAATAGATAATCAAAACCAAGTTAATGTAGCTTTGCATACATTAACTGATGATCAATAGTGTCAAATGCTTTTGAGTAATCAGAGTACCAATACTGTTATCTCACTCCTGAGAATTGCTCTCAGAATATCATCCGTAACTGTCAGCAATGCTGTAGTGGTACTATATCCAGCCCTGAAACCGGACTGAATTGAAGGTACTAAGTTATATTTATCGATGTATTTCTTATACTGAAGTAAACACAACTTTTCAAAAACTTTAGAAAAAATAGGTAAAAGCGAAATAGGACGTAAATCATTTAACGATTCAACCTGCTTGACTTTGGCAACAGGAATAATTAATGCTCGTTTCCAAAGCTTGGGAAAACTCTGCTCGAATGAAGCATAAATTTGTGACAAGTGTAATATATTTAACTAAAAAAGGTATGCACAATCGCATTGTAGCTTACAAGTATACTTCTTTTTCAACATATTAATCCTTGACATGTGTGGGAAAGTTGTAGGTGTCTAAATTATAATTTTGATAATTTTGGAGTGACTCTGCATTGAAATCTAACACTGAAAAAATTATGGAGACTTCAAATGTATTTATACAGTCACAAGCACTGTTTGAAGCTCACCAAGTAAACGATAACCTCCTTAAATAACCATTTCTGTGAGTGACTTTTAATATGTAAGTAAATGGAGAACAAATTGCCTATGACACGATACAAATGGCGGACTGCGGGTGCCACCTGCTTTAATTCCATAACCCTATATTAGCCATCCATTGTTTTAAATCCATGAATGCGATACAATAATAATTGTTAGTCCGTAATACTTTATTTTATTTAACTATTTTTAATTTTCCTAAGTAAACATTTGATGAAGGAGTTAGTCGAAAGGTGCTTTCAAAAGAAACACGATAAACATGCAAATAATTTAGAAATATCGTAAACTAAAAGAAGCAAATGAGTAGACTGTAAAACTAAGGCAATAACTTATGACATACCGAATGCTTTAATGAATTATTTAAATATCGAATTAAATCAAAATCAAGAAAATACAACCAAAAACCAAACGAATAAAATTTAACCTCTGCAATACACGATCGAAATTTTTTCTGCTTCGATAGCTACATTTTCCTAGTCTTCTGATGCTTCTTTGAATATTTGTTAGCACATTTATCATTATTATCTGTGCAGCATCAAGAATTCTTTTACGCAGTTCCTGTTCACTATTTAGTTGAACGAATCGTTTCAGTCCATCACGAAAAACATTCAAAATATTACACCACCGGCAAATTTTAATTACTATCAGTACTGTCACATATCAGACCATGGTAACCGTAGCAACTCCGAATTCTGAGTGCACCGTTGCCGATCTTGTTTCTAAAATAATGTTGAAATTACCAAAGACTTTTTCTGCTTTATTACTTAATATTAAATATGTTTATTAATAAAACCTTAGAGTTATATTATCTTGTTAACAGAAAACCAACCTTAATTTCCCCTCTTTGAAGGCAACGACAACGGAAGGAAAGGCATCTACGTAAGGAGAGCTTCTAGAAAAATTTTGTTTAGATTTTTGAGAACAAATAAATGAGTCTAAAGACAACCTCAGTGATGGCGTCGTCTTTTTGAATCACAGTGTATAGTTCTAAAGGAGTATTTATTTTCAATAAAATTAATATAATAATATGCAAATACATATTATTTTTTTACTGTGTGCAAATAAGAAAACCTCAGTATTAAGTACACGAAATGCTACCTTCTGGGGTTTTTTTTTTTTGGCTACCAAAAGCCAAAAAGTTTCGGAGGTGCCACTTGTTTGGAGCTGCTGAAATGTGCAAGAAAGAAATAGTTACGTCAACGACGCCTTCCTCTCAGTATGAATGCGTCCACCAATAACGCAACCGATCATTAACGCATCGTTTCGTAATAACAGTCACGGATAACGTTATTATTAATTATTAATTATTTTATTTAAAATTTAATTTACTCAGCGAAGTAATGTTACATTTATTTGTTTTACGTTAACTATCGATGAATAAATTCGAAACTTTATGCACCAATTAGGCGAGCGGTTAAAAATGTTTTTCCTTCTCCCTTTTACGTAAATCAACTTTTCCTAATCTCTTTGTTAACTATGAAAGTATTACTTACTGTCCGAAAAAGTAAATGTCAAATTTTGTTAAGTCTGTTAAAAATGTAGAAAAACAATTTATTTATACCTCGCTTTTACTTGTTCGGCAACAACCTGTGCAACAACGAACCACATGCGATATCCGCAGCTTCTTGAATTGCACTAATTTTTAATTTGAAAATAGTTAAATCAGTAAAATAAATAAGTATAGCTTCACTCCAAAGTGAATTTAATTTACAGCAAAGAGAAAGGTAATTCTAAAATTTAATACCGTCTTTGTACCTCGCACAACGCTATATTTTAAAGTGATCGTAAAGAGAAAAGAAAATATAGGATTTTCCAATTAAAGAATCAGAACTTTCAAATGGGACACAATTATAGCTACAATTAATAGTCCTTTAATCTTTTTTCATGAATCATCAATGGAACTTCTAATTCACGCGAACTGGGAGCATAAATTTGAAATTACAGCCGCAGTCCTACTGATTGTTCGCGGATAATCATGCACAGCGAATAAAATATTGAACCAATGAAATTCGCACTTTTTGACACGATATATCCGTAACTGGTGCGACGTTGGTTGAAAATTTTAATCGCTTTTCATTTTGGTATCAAACTACTAGAAACTTTCAGTTGTTTATTAAATATTTACATCTAAAAATTGCTAATTTCTCAATAACTTGATGAATATCAGAATTGGGTGTTCTATTTGAAAAAATGGAGCTTTTATTATTTATAATTATTCATATTCAAAAAAATCGTAGCAAGCCTTGGAACATCCCTTCACGACTTGGCTTGATCCCGAATGATTGGGCGCGTTCAGTAGACGCTCAGCGGCTGAGTTGCTTACTTAGCAGTCGTTTGTGATTGGCTATTGCCTTAATGTGAGCCAATCACAAACGATTGCTGAGTAAGCAACTCAGCCGCTGAGCATCCCTGAACGCGCCCATTGACCACAGCCTTGGTATTGACTGAGAAAAAATCGGTTACGTTATGTTTTAGTGGTTTAGAAGTTACGAATTTTTGAATGGAACCTTGCATCCGAGAATTTTCAAGAAAAAATTGACTGACATCAAAAAGTATGATTGATACGTAAAAATAACTGAAATAAATTTAACGCAGAATTTAGTGTAGAATCCAAAAAATGAAGTCAAAATGGGGTATTTCAATTAAAAAAAAAACTTAACTTTAATATTTTTATAATACTTGGACACCCTGTATAAAAACGAAAATAATTTTAAAATGTGCAATGGAAGCGCTGTTGCATTTGATTGCCTCCTAGATTACGAGCAAAAGGAGTTGTATTACTTATCATTTTGTTTTTTCGGAAAAGTTTTCTTACTTGCATTTGAGGTTTATATAGAATACAAAATATTACAGACAAATTTGAAAGACAAAACAAACTCTAGTCTTGAAAAACATATGCCAAAACAATAAACTATACAAAACATCTTGTCCTGAACATGTGTAACACTGTGATAACCAGGGAAAAGAATTCAGGCCACTTAGTGTTGGACGCTTTTTACGTCGAATGTACTTTGTGATGCATCGAATTGTTATTGAGTGGAACAGGAAGGAGTGCAATGCGAGCGTTCGCACGTTATGGGCGAGGCTGATACAGTCCGAGTACTAAATTTTTGTACCGTTCGCGGAACAAGTGGCGATAACAGTTATCTTCTAAGAATAAGCTTATTTCATTATCTTGCTTGATAAAAACGGTACTCATACGCATGCATAAACCTCCACTGGCAAAAATTTAAAACAATAAATATCACAACCAGCGAGTCCCTCTCTTAATTGCTGTAATTGTCGAGAGGAATCATTTTATTTGAGCATGACGGTGCATTTTTAATGTGTTTAGGATATAGAAATAGAGAAAAAAAAGTTAGATATCAATACTAACTGTCGATAGTGATGAATCGATTTTATGTGCAATACTTTTTAAGGATATTACAAAGTACAAGACAAAAAGTGAGGTAGATCATGTCATTGGAACGTGTATTCATATAAACGAGATAAAAGTCGATCCAATGGCCAGTATCATTACTATTATCCACTGAGAACCTTATAGGACTGCACAAAGTAATTTTCAATTGAAGCTTTATTACATTATTATTTCCAAATTTATATTATTCGCCAAGGTTACCGTGCGTTGTTAGTAATAGTAAAGACACTACTGATTTTGAATTGTCAGATTGCATTAAGTTGTTCTTTTGATTTATTGTAAAATAATGTATATAACCGCCGAAAAAGTAGAAATGTACACATTATTCTCAAATGGAACTTCGTTGAGGGAGGTCTCTGCATTATTTGCCGCTAAATTTCCAGATAGACCAACTCCCATTTTTTCTACTATTAGAAATGTGCTACAAAAATTCAAAACTAGTGGTTGTATCAATTTTGATCAAACGAATAAACGCTCAAAAAGGTCTAGTATATTAACAGAAGAAATGGAATTAAATGTATTGGCTTTAGTGGAGAATGATATGGAGTATCAACCAGAAAAATAGCAGCGGAATGTGGTATCATTTAGTCATCAGTTATTCGCGTCCTGAAAAAGCATCGGTACAAATCTTTTAAATTTGAAAAGCATCAAGAATTGAACGATAACGATGCAGAAAATAGGACACTCTTTTGTGAAAGGATGTTTGAAGACATCAATAGAAATGTCGTTGATTTACGAAAAATCCTTTTTACAGATAAAGTACGTTTGTGAAGCATGCAGAGCCAAATTCACAAAACTAGATATTGGGCTAGGGAAAACTTACACTGATATCTAAGCACTAGGACCCAATATCCAGAGAAAGTCAACGTATGGGCAGGAATGATTGACACGCAAATTATTGGTCCATTTTTTATTCAAGGCACGTTAACCAGTAGAGGTTTTCTGCAACTACTAGAAGGGCGAATTATTCCTGCTTTAAATGACCTCCACTTAGAAGGTCAGATATGGTACCAGCACGATGGCGCTCCGGCCCACTATTCTCGGCCAGTAAGACAGTTTCTAAATCTCAATTTTCCTGGAAGGTGGATCGACAGGGGCGGAGCAATCGGGTGACCACCAAGATCGCCAGACCTTACACTCATTTTTTTTATTGGGGAAAATTAAAATCATCAGTCTACAATTCAACCCCTGTAAGGGACACCGAAGAAATTAAACAAAGAATCATTACTGCTTCAGGGGAAATAACTGCTCAACAGTCTGCGAATGTATTAAACGAGTTTTACAATAGATTAGGATACTGCCTTTTAAGTAATGGTGAAATTTTTGAAAATAAGTTGTAATTGTGTGTTTTCATTTGGTTATTTGTTCATTTGTGTATTTAAATCTTAAATATTGTTATAAATTTAAATATGAAATATTTATCTTTTAAACATTACAATTTTGTAAACACGTGCAAAGTAATAAACCTTCCATAATACTTCCTTTGTGCAGTTTTTAAATGATTCAGCATTGAAAATTGAGTAGTAACCATAGCAACGTAATATTGAAACCCCTGTGTCCAATTTTATATCTCAGAAATGTATTATCGGGTCACGTAATTTTTGTCTATGTGCAGCGTTATAAGATTATCACTGTATATAAAATCCCGAACAGATCCATTAAACCACGCCCGTTCGGGATTTTAATTTTTTGGGAACGATCCCGCGTTCGGGAATCTATCACATCCTAAAGAGAAACGTACACTTTCAATATGGCTAGAAAATATTTTTCATAATTTAAAATAATTATCGATGTCACAAAAGAATTAGCCATGTAGCTCGATGTCCTTACTATTTATTCGCAATATGTATATTATAAATTCTGCAGACCATGTACATACGTGCTGCACCAAATAAAGACCGCAGAAATGAATTAGCATTAAAGATCAACACAAGGTATTCCAGTTTATAAACTATTCACAGTTCGAACCCATTAAGTACATCGCCACCTACCGATTTTTCTCATTTCAGATCGCAAAGCACCTTGGGCAGATTTAGTAAATCTACGGGTCGACTACCGTCCACTTCGGCACAGGAATCTCGTATATCTCAAACTCTGCCCAGACACGCTACCACCGCAAGAAATGAAATGTCGTCTAGATTAGAACGCAACGACAGGTCGAGTAGCACGATAAACGTTTCAATAATAAACACGGTCTCATCACCAACAGCCAGGACTTTGGTAAACGAAGGACCCGCCAAACCCGCACGGACTTACAAATCAAATTTATCCCGCAGTCAGAGTTTCAACGTACAAGCTGGTGATTTAACTGCAAGAAAAGCAATGCACAAAAGCAACCCTCAGTTAAATCGCCTTGATGAAATCCCGGCTGGATTAAAGAGTCCCGCACTCATCTCCAGTATCAATAGGAGCCAGCAGAATCTTGCGGAAAACGTCGAGGAAACTTACACTTCCCGTTTTACGAGAAACGGCTACAGTGACATATCTGATAACAAGAGGATCTTTATGAAAGGATTAAAGGATCGGGCCCCGGAACTTTTCAGAACTCTGCACGAGAGTGAAGACGAAAATAAGAAGAACCCGAATGTTTATCGAACCCCGGTAAAAAGCAACTATAACAGTGATATGTATGAACCGCCTACTCGATTAAGAGATACCATCAGTCCACCGACTACTCACACAATAATTCGAAGAGGAAGCAGCTCTAGTAATGATTACTCAGAGACCTATCGCACAACCTCGAGAAACGACGATCCACAAAGACCTAGCATCACCAATACAGTACAGAGCTTCAGTAAGAAGACCATACCAGGAAGAGACGGGAGGACTTTGGAGACCATAGAATCTACAGAAACGAAATCCGTTACGAAGAGTCGCTACAGGAGTGGTGATCCCTATGGAAAATATTACGACGGAGAGAGACTATTAACATATTCTGTGGCCAATCCGGTTGTAACAGAAGTCAGGAATTATAAGAAGTAAATACTTGTCATTTATATTCTACACAGTAGCAATCCGTTTTTATGATAAATAAATAATTAACTAATTGATTAACAATTGATATATCTTTAACTTCCTAAACATATTTATATGTATTTAATATTTTTTAATTATGAATTATTATGAAAATATATACTACGTATATCTGTATGGTCTTTCTTTTATATTTAAATCCTACAAGCGATACCTTTATAATATAAAAGTTGATAGGTAGCTTTTAACAATTTTGTTGCAAATCGATGGTAGGATATCGCTGTTTTATTTGTTCGTAGCTTTTAACGTTAAACAAATTTTCAAGTAAAAACAATAAATTTACGATTTTTCGTTAAATTTATGCTATTGAAATTGTCGAATATTTAACAATTGAATGCATAAGATTAAAAAGGGCCCAAGTCCGAGATTTTTAAAAATCAGTTTATTACGCATACTTAAACTTTATGTACTTGTCCTATTATTTAACGCAAAAAAGACCTAACCTTGGTTTGAATAAACCGGATATATAACGGATAGAAAATACATTTTAAACGAACATGGACGTAAGTCCAGGATTTGAGTCTATTTGCTCTGGCACAGCTATCAGCCTAATCTATCTATTTTAATCTATGACCGATTATTTTCTGTAATAGAGCGAATGAAAAAAACATGAAAAAATCCAACCATTTCAAGAATGGCAAAATCTAATTTCCAACAGATTTGAAGTAACGAAACCGATATTTAAAGATTTCGTAAATTTTAAGGAGTACCAAGTATCTATTTGTCAAAAACTAGTTCAGAATAATAAAAATCAGAAATACCAGGTGACCAAATATAAAGTTTTCAAAGTATCATAATAGTGAGATTGCTGTGTCGTAAAATATGTCGGGTCAAATTGAAGAATTGTACCGTGTGTTGTGTGGAATAACCATTCCATCTACTCCACAGAACAACTTATATACTGTAAAATTGGTAGTAAAACTAACAAAAATTAAAAACTTTCAGTCTGTGTCGTTTTTTGGATGAAAATAATAAACAGATAAAATAGCGACATCTTACTATCGCTTTTTGACCTGACATTGCAGTAGGATAGACAAATTGAAGCGGGATTTGCTCCTAATAAGTCCCCCATGCAAGGCGGCCATGGTTGCTGTCAAAGCATAATGAAAGTTTTTAGAAAAATTTTGTGCAAATCGTTTTTGATTGCAGTGACAACCTCGAGCAGCCTTTGGACAGCTGTTTCAGCCCTGCTTGGGGCTTCTTCAGCAGAGATGTAGCTCGACATTCCCACTAAGATGTCGCTATTTTATCTGTTCATCATTCTTACATCGCAATTGCGAATAAATTGGGCAAGTCGTTTTTGGTCTGCAGTGGGAATGTCGAGCTACGTCTCTGCTGAAGAAGCCCCAAGCAGGGCTGGAACAGCTGTCCAGAGGCTGCTCGAGGTTTTCACTGCAATCAAAAACGATTTGCACAAAATTTTTCTAAGAAAATAATAAAGATTATTATAATAACTTAAAATCCATTTCACCAGAAAATAAAATGAATGAAGGAGAATTGCCGTTGTTTATTTTGTGACAATTGTTTTGACAATTCTCTTCATTTGGAAATTTAATTGAATTAATTGTTGAGGGAATTGGTACCTTACCGCCATCTAGTTATGGATAGCCTAAATTCATCAGTCGTTAACTGTATTCTTTTCAAATATTCAAATCTCTCTTATCAATATGTAATATTTTTAATTTGATTTTCTTTTCTTCTAAATTTCCTAAATATTATTTCCTCTTTTGGATTATCTGTTGGCACTTATTTGGATCGCGATTGCATCGCATTTGAAGTTTCCCGGCGTTTTTCCAAATTTTCGAGCGCATCCGTTGATCGCAGGACCGTATCTAGGTGAGCGATTCGCTTGAGGTGCTTAAGAGAGGCCATTTGGACATGTGAATTTTACTATTGAAAATTTGTGGTTCTCGAAAATCATCTATCTTCCAATGGCATCCTAAATTTTACACATTCATAAATCAGCATTTATTCCATCTTCCAATGGAATATTTTGTCTAAAATTTAGTGGATTTTTATGGAAAAATCTGTATTGAGACTGTTTGTACTTTTTAGTCTGTTAAGAATTTACATTTATTTGAGGTGTAACATAAAAAAACCGTATGCATACTTTTATTTAACACCACCCTAGCTCCAAGCTTTCTGATTTGTCGCAGAGTTGTAATGGTTGGTAATTATGATCATTAACCGTGACTGCAACCGACTTATTACCTTCTTTGCCTTACAAATCAGGGAAATGCAGAAACACCATTTCGAAGTAAATTCAACCGAACAACAGACAGATGAAAATACCATCTCTCACATACATAGAACATGCACTGGCAGTGCGGATCGAATCCACACTTGAAGATGCCCCCCCCCCCCCCTCCTTATGTCAGTTCCGTTGCCTGCGAAACTCATGCAGACAGTTGTTTATGTTGTTATTAATGTTAAATCAGTTGTTATTATGGTTATAATTTTACAGTTATTTTCATTGGTATTGTTATTATCTTTTGTTGCATTCCTTAGTGTTACTTAATCTTACTTAAAATAATCAGGAAATGTTGATAAAATAAAAATTAAGTATGCATATTGTCTGTGATGTCATAAATCAAATGAGTGTTATTTCTGATAGACTAGAAACTAGAAACAGACTCAATACAGATTTTCTAAATAAATTCAATGATATTATACACAAAATATTCCATTAGAAGATGGAATAATGCTGTTTTATGAATTTACAAATTTGACATCTTACTGTGTGTAGGCTTGTTGTGTAACACGTATTGAACCTTATATCATTGTAAAGCTTAACCAAAGACCTATTAAATTCAGTCATAAAATATAGGGTGTTCCATTTAAACTAACCGAGTAAAATAAACATCGGAGTTATGAATCACCCTGTGTAAAATAATAGGAATATGTTCGAGATGGAACTTGTTTTCTGTTGCATAGGGGTTATGTAATATTACTGTAAAATTTGAATGTCGAATTTGAATAAACATCTAATCTATAAAACATCAAATAATACCATTTTTTACATTGAAATGTCAATATCTGTTAGGTTTAGGTACATAATATTCTGAAAACAAATTTATCTACTCTTAAAGAAGAATCGAAATAAACCATATATTCAGTATGTTCCCTTTAAAAACACATAACTTTGGTCTGGTATAGCCACACGGAATATAATTGTAAATAATTTTAAATCATGCATCTATACTACAGGTAAGTAATGGCGAAAACAGATTTTAAAAATTTGCATTACAGGCTCTATCTACCGAATACGCACTATTGGCCCACCCTGTATATATATTTATTTTGTAACTTCATATTTTGAATTTTAGTCGACACATGGCTGAGTGAGTACGTGTTTCTTGTTGCTCCGATTATTTGTGCATTTTAAATGGTATTTCTCGGTTTTACTAAACTCGATTTTATCGTATACTGTGCAGTTAGTCATCTTGCACCTACTACTTGAAAATGGATCGTAATACACGTGCTACTATCGAAAGAAAAGACCTTATCAAAGAATGTGTGTCGGATTTATTGTCCGATGACCGGTTCTTCACTGTGTTGGTGCAAAAAATTACTGCGGAACTCGATGTGTGGTTCAACAACAAAATTACAACGTTTGAGAACGAAATTGCGTTTCTTAAAAAAGAAAATAATATTCTTCATGACAAGTGTGATGCTTTGGAGCTTTACTCTAGGCGCAATAATGTTAGAATAATTGGTGCAGCGCCCGCGGGAAAAGGTGAAGCCGAAGCCGTAGCAGTTGGTATATTCAAAGAAATAATGGGAATCGATGTTACGTCCGAAGACATTGAAAGATGCCATCCCATTGGTCCTATTAAGAATAGTAAGCAGGCTATTATTGTAAAATTTAAGTCATACAAGACACGCCGTGATGTCCTGAAACAACGTAAAGCGCTGAAGGGTTCGGGCATTTCTGTGTTCGAGGATCTTACAGTAACTTGTCATTTACTCTACAAAACGGCCCTAGCTGATTTTGGCAACAGGAACGTGTGGCTCTTTGATGGTACTATATTTGTTAAATTAAGGGACACGGTTTACACAATAAAATCCGAGTTCGACCTAGCGGAACTTAGATGTAAGTTTACTAATAATTAGCTGTTTACTCTGATTTTCATAACAATTTTTACTTCGTTGGATTACACTAAGCGTTAATTCATTATATTTCATGTATGGTGTATATATATATATATATATTTTCTCTCTCTTATTTCTATTATTTCTGCTCATCGGGGCAACGGAATCTCTTATGTTATATTCAGATCTTCGTAGACTAGACATTTTCTTGCAGTTAATCTTTCCTTCTTCCCACTTTCACCTCTTTGCTCTTCTTTCTTACCTACTAGCAACCTACTGGCTAATACAACTACCTCTGTTTGTCCTTCTCAGTGTTGAATTGTTGTCTAAAGCAGTTTTGCCTAGTAATTACTGTTTTCTTCTTGCTGTCTTTCGACATATTTTACTTATTCAAAATATCTCATTATCACTATTCATAATGGCTGCTTGAGTTCACTGTTCATCCTTCGTGTTTTATGCTTTCCAAATGCTCATGTCTTCGTCAGCTATAAGTATCTCTCATTTGAACGTTCGCTCACTAACAAACAAATTCGATGTTTTCAAAGATTTGCTTTTATCTTATGGGTACGATGTAATATCTTTGAGTGAAACATGGTTATCTGCTAATATTTCTGAGGAAGCTGTGAATATCCCTGAATATGTCTTAATAAGGCAAGATCGTCCAGGTAGGGGAGGCAGAGTTGCTATGTATATAAAAAAATACATAAAATTTACATATAAAATAGCGACATCTTACTGTCGCTTTTTGACCTAACATTGCAGTAGGAGGCTGCTCGAGGTTCTCACTGCAATCAAAAACGATTTGCACAAAATTTTTATAAAATTTACAGTTATACAATCCGAGTATCGTGATTATCTGGAGCAACTCTGGATCAATATTTCATCCAACAAGAAAAATATTTTTGTCGGAGTAATTTATCGACCACCAAACACTAATTTTAATAACTTTGTCGCTGTCTGTGAAGACACTTTAGCAGAATATACTGTACTGTGTGATACCTTGATATGTCTCGGGGATTTTAACATTAATATACTGTCGTATAATAACGACGTTACAGCTTTTTTCTCTGTCCTTGAGGGCTTAAATCTGAAACAGTTGATAGATGCGCCTACACGTTTTACTCGAAATACTGCCACCTTAATTGACTTGATTGTCACCAATATTGACGCAGACATTGTGGGTAGTGGTGTGCTCGACGTTCATGGCCTGTCGGATCACCGTCTCATTTTTTGTCAGATTAATTGTAACTTTTTAAAAAGTACTCCTACTCCTCGCATATTCCGCACTTTTAAATATTTTAATCAGGATACTTTCGATAATGAGTTACACAATATTCCTTGGTGGCACATTATAGAGCTGGACTGTGTAGACGATAAAGTCGATTTCTTAAACTTTCATCTCACTATTCTGTTCGATCATCATGCACCCTTGACCACAGCCAAATTTTCCAAACCCAAAGTTGGGTGGTTAACGGATAATTCGAAACTCATGATGCAGTTACGTGATAAAGCTCTGGCAAGATTTAAGCGGACGAAAGTACAACATCACTGGGATTACTATAAGCAACTATGTAATTTAACTACCGCTGCTGTAAAATCTGAAAAAAAGGCATATTTAGATTTTAGCTTTCGTAGTGCTAATAAACAAAATTTTTGGCGTAACCTCAAAGAATTTAATGTCCTTAATCGTGTAACACCCGAAATTCCTTTAGATCTTCAAGACTCAAATGTTATTAACAACCATTTCAATACTATTACCGGCGCATCTTCCCTTCCTGATGCAGAAGTTTTAAACTTTTACCGTTCGAATATTGATTCGAAAACTCAGAAATTTTGTTTTCAGGAGGTTTCCGTAGATTATGTTGCTAAAATTATTTACTCTGTTACGTCTAATTCTGTTGGTGCTGATGCCATCTCCACTAAAATGATAAGACTTTGCTGTCCCTACTTGTTACCAATCTTAACCCACATCTTTAATTTTTGTGTAACAAAAGGTGTATTTCCGAGTCAATGGAAACATTCTAAATAAAATAAAATAATTAATGATCTTAGACCAATCAGCATTTTGTCAGTCCTATCGAAGGTTTTGGAAAAAATACTGGACACACAATTAAGAAATCATTTTGCTTCTTGTAACCTATTACCTTTGTTTCAATCGGGCTTCAGACCTAGTTTTAGCTGCTCCACTGCGCTCTCTCTCATTACAGACGATATTATCAGAGGTATAGATGATGATAAACTTACAATTCTCGTTCTGCTTGACTTTTCCAAAGCCTTCGATATGATCAATCATGAGCTACTACTGGCAGTTCTGGATTATTGTGGTCTGGACGTCACTGCGGCTGGTCTGATCAGGAACTATCTATCCGGCCGCAAGCAATCCGTCACTGTTAACAATTTCAGCTCCGATAATGTTCACATTCAATCAGGTGTTCCACAAGGATCTATAATTGGACCGCTACTTTTTACTATCTACGTGTCGAACTTTTTTACTTTCTCAAATATTTTTAGCAAGCATCACATGTACGCAGACGACACTCAGCTGTACTCGTCATTTGACCTATCTGATTTACATCTTACGATCAAAAACGTTAATAGTGACTTGGCTGAATTGCTTTCCATTTCGTCCAAACATTGTTTAAAAATCAATCCCAGTAAATCTTATTTTTCCCTTTTTGGTAGAATTAAAGATCGTAATGCCGCTTTGCCTCTAATTAAAATTGTATTAAATGACACTATTCTGTCCCATCGTGACAATTTCAAAAGCTTGGGTCTGATCATCGATAATAATCTACGATTCAAAGAGCATATCACCTCCTGCATCAGCAAGGCTTTTTGCAATTTGAAAATGTTATACCCCAGTAGGCATATCCTTTCCACCAAGGCCAAAATAGCCCTTTGTGATAGCCTAGTTCTATCCCATTTTAATTATTGCGATGTCATATATCATTCGTGTTTGGATTCTAATGATTCCAGGCGCATTCAAGTTGTGCAGAACTCTTGCCTGCGTTTCATTTTTGGCATCCCTAGACGGGAACGTATTTCGCACAAACTGAGCGTTGCTTGTTGGCTTCAAATGAAAGACAGACGACTCTTTCATCTTGCGTGCTTCAGTCATAAAATCTTATTTTCAAAAACCCCTCCCTATCTCTTTGTCAAATTAAGACACAGGACCGATGTTCACAACATTAACGTCCGACGCAGGGACCTACTGGATATTCCCTTGCATCATACGTCCTTGTAAAAAGATGCTTCAGCTATGCTGCCGCTCAATGTTTAAACAACATTGATGCTGGCCTTAAGATATTACCACCTCAAATATTTAAACGTAAGCTGAAAGATACATTGCTTTATAAGACTGTTTAGTGAGCGAACAATTCAAAATTTCATGAGAACTTTATTGCTGGAATTCTTGCAGCCGTGTTCCTTGTTCTTTGCTCTTCTTATTTACCTCGTTTCTCTCTCTCTCTCTCTCTCTCTCTCTCTCTCTCTCTCTCTCTCTCTCTCTCTCTCTCTCTCTCTCTCTCTCTCTCTCTCTGTTGTTTTACAAACATTTACTCCGAGTCTTCGACTTTCTCCCCCTCTTCACATTCTCTACTCTTATTTCCTTTCTTTTCCTATCCAGCCACTTCTACTTTATTCTTCTTTTTTCTCGCTTCTTGCTCCCCATGCTTTTGTTTCCAGAATAATTTCTACCTTGACTTATTTTTTCTTTATTTTTTTTCTTTTATCTTCATTTTTTTTCTTTCTCTTAAGTTAAAGGTACGCCAGGGAGAACAGTGTGCTCCTTTCGAGCTCACTGATGGCGTACCTTTTGGTTTGACTGTACTATTGGCATTCTTTGTAGAATTTTAATTTAATTTAATTTACCTTTTGTTTTTTACATTATTATTGTGACCAATTGTTAACCTTAACAGTTAGATCAATAAACGTATTATTATTATTATTATATTTTGGTATCTCAAATTATTTAAATTTCATTTAATTTCTTTAAAATTACTTAATTTCATTATTAATTATTATTTTATTACTATTAATATTAACTTGAAATTTCATATAAATATTATTTACCTATATTATTAATCAGTTTCAACATTTAAGTTTTGGTTGCAATTTAATTTTTACAGCTAACAATTTACATCCTTTTAATTACAGTCTAAAATTCTTTATGGTCAAATTTAGCATTTATTTACTTCTAATTCTATTTATTGTCGCAAAATGTAAATTGAATGAAGCCTTCATGAAGTACAATATCATTGTCAAATATAACTATCTACTATTATTTAATATTGAAATTTTTAAGAATAATTACTCCACGAGATTTAGCACAACTACTAGTCATATATATTTACTATGATTTTTTAAATATATATATATATTTACATTTACATTGAATTTTTTATTATTACGGTTGCTGTTTAATTATTTTCTTTTGTTGATATTTTCCTGATATGGTTTCCCAGTCTTCCGTACATTCTTTTCCTATCAAAGAGCTTGGGTGGCACCCTGTTTAGAATTAGATTCATGTTTCCATTTAGTCAAAGTTTTCACTTTATGTACCTTGAAATATGTTCATTTTATAATTTATTTTTGAGCCCACGAACCTCTGCTTCCGTAAATAAAAAAAAACTGAGTGCCGTTAGCAAATGTTGACGTTTCTTGTTCATTTTTCTTTCAATTTGAAATATCGATTAAATTACGTCACAATTTACCGAATGTAGTTTTAATTTTTCCAAGTTAGTAATATTTATATAATTAATTTATTAATTATATACAAATAGCATAATTTATTAATAAAATTTAGTTGGATATTCAATCAAAATAGTTTTCAAAATAAAAGTGGCCCAAGTCCATGTATGTTTGTCTATTATTTGTAGTAATGTTCCAAAAATTGAAATACCGTTTTTCTGTCGTTATATTATCCAAATACACAGACATTTAATATACTGAAAGTTGAAAGAAGAATTTTGCATATTAAGAAAATAACAAGTTTTCCAATTCTTTATTCTCATTTTCTCATAATCATTCCAACTGTACTTAGGCCCTTTTTATTCTCATATATTCAATTGTGCAAAATTTGTTGCAAAATGAAAGAGACGGGTTACCATAGTCAAACATTATTGGTTGATTCGATACTTTTAACAAATTTTAGGACAAAATTATCGTGTCATACAGGTCCTACTGTCCTAATAAGAAGGTCTAAGTTTTTTTCAGTTTTACTGAAATAGGTTGTGCGTATTCGATAATCAAATATAAGCAGAACAGACCCAGTAAGCAACTTTTAGTGCGACTAAAAATAGTACTATCTTTTTAAAATGCGAAAATTAATAAATTGTCATAATTTTTAATTGTTGGACAAATTAGACAAAATTTTAATAAGTTTTCATAAAGTATGTCGCTTGATACTAAGACAAAATTTTCAGGAGCATATTTCGAAAAAAAGATTTTTGATTTTCTAAGATTTGTTCAAGATATAAAGCAGTAAATGGGCATTTGATACTTTGGTAGCTCTTACGTATGGTTAGCTTATTAATATACCGGGTGGTCTTTCACTATGTGCAATTATTTAAACCTGTAATACACAACCATAAATGGCAACGATTAAACTCATATGTCCTTAACAATAAGTTAATAATTCTCGAGAAAATTGCATTGGTAGACTTTCATCAAACCGTTTGGGAACTGTTGGCACAGCTAACGAGCTGTATGCAACCGCCTCGCTTGAATGACGATCCGAAGATAGGTCAGTGATTAACACTGGCACAATGTCATAAACGAACATCTGTTTGATTCCTACGTAGCCTATTAACAGTAGTAGCAGCAGGAACGGCCAAAAGACAAAATATTTTAAACGCGTTCACAAAGCGCCTGGGTTCATTAAAATAAGTAAATGCAACTTTACTCCAAGTATTTATAATTTTAGGTATTTTCAAATTATAAACCGATGATTATAATTACTGGACAAGAAATGCGCCTCAAAAATGCGAATGGGTTAAATAATGACATCACCGTTATCCATCGTTTTATTTTTCGCACAGTCAGTAGTACAGAGTTTCTATAAATGATTCTATGGTCCAGTGACCTTTGGAAAATTTAAAAAAGGAACATTTGCCGCTTATTAATACTAATGTCAGCCATTACAGTAACTTAATTACACACCACGAACATTAACTAACTAATGTCTCAGGTATCTAAATTGCCTTCACTGCAAGAAAATTAAAAAACGATAAATTTCGGAGGCAAATAAGTAGCAACAGAACATGCAAACCACCAAAAAAAATTATTTTACTTTTTCATAGAAATTGTTTGAGGGTCGCTGAATGCAGCTTAAATGTTCCGGCGGAGCCTGGTTTTCAACTATTCTCCGACATTCACGGCCATAAAGTCGTACAAACGCAGACCATGACCTAATGCATAGATATTGTACTTAAGGCAAGTCAAATATCGTATTTTTTGTTAATTTTAAAAGCAGATAAATTTAGGTAAGTTCTTAAGAGTTTAAAGTATTCCGTGCGTGTAAATTAATTGATTAGTTTTGTGCTAATCCGTACTTTAACAGTTAAATTTAAAAAAATCAATCTAAAGGCTATCCAAAAAGTGGAAATTCTTAAATATTAATTTGTAAATGCCCATAATCAACTTACAATGTTGTTTACTAAAGTTTATTGTATTTGTACAGCAAAAATAAAATTGTTTCTTTATTAAAACGAATAAACAACGAAATAGATGTCTGCACTAGGAGAAATTCAGATTCAATATTATCCTTATAAAAACAAGTATTTTGTGTTGGAATGTAAACAATTAATAAAATAGTTCGATTGAGAGCTAGCGAAATTATTCAATCACTTCAGTTTACGATAATTAGAGCGGTACACTATGGTGCCAAATGCAGTGTCGCTGGCCAAAAATCTGTAACTTCGCTAATTATTGATATATCGTTATCAAATTTTGTATTCTTAATGAAAAAGGGTTAAAGTTTCATATGAGCAATGAAAAACCACAGAAACTTGAGTAATTTATTTAAAAAAAATTAAAGATCTGCAGAAACCTAATCATTGGCAATTGCCGTGAACAGGAGATGCAAATTCTTATTAAAATTAATGCAAAGGAATATCAAATAGTAATATAATAATTATAGTAATGATTTTTACAATAAAAAAATCAAAATGTGCACTAAAACATAATGAAAAAAGGTTATGAGTTTTATGGAAAATGAGAAGGAATAATTTTTATCTTCCAGTAAAGCTAATGCTTCATCATCGAGATCTATGTGTTTCTGTGAAGATTGCTTTCTAATGCTTGTTATAAAGGGATCAGATGTACAGAGTAAATTATGAAAGACTTCTTCGTTCATAGCTGATTTGGAACATTTTCTAGAATGATGTAGTCTGAATTTCTTATAATCTTTGTTTCGAGATTCTTGAGCATCTTCAGACAGCTGTCCGAGAAGAAGAATGCCATTATACCAGATTACGCTCTCTCCATGCATAAGAACCTTGTGCACTGAAGAGGGCATATAGTACCAATTGTACGTATTTACAAAATTTTTTTTTTTTTTTAGAAAAATTTTGTGCAAATCGTTTTTGATTGCAATGAGAACCTCGAGCAGCCTATGGACAGCTGTTTCAGCCCTGCTTGGGGCTTCTTCAGCAGAAACGCAGCTCGACATTCCCACTGCAGACCAAAAACGACTTGCCCAATTTATTCGCAAATGCGATGTAAGAATGATGAACATATAAAATAGCGACATCTTACTATCGCTTTTTGACCTAACATTGCAGTAGGATAGACAAATTGAAGCGGGATTTGCTCCTAATGAGTCCCCCATGCAAGGCGGCCATGCTTGCTGTCAAAGCATAATGAAAGATTTTAGAAAAATTTTGTGCAAATCGTTTTTGATTGCAGTGAGAACCTCGAGCAGCCTCTGGACAGCTGTTTCAGCCCTGCTTGGGGCTTCTTCAGCAGAAACGTAGCTCGACGTTCCCACTGCAGACCAAAAAGGACTTGCCCAATTTATTCGCAAATGCGATGTAAGAATGATGAACATATAAAATAGCGACATCTTACTATCGCTTTTTGACCTAACATTGCAGTAGGATAGACAAATTGAAGCGGGATTTGCTCCTAATGAGTCCCCCATGCAAGGCGGCCATGCTTGCTGTCAAAGCATAATGAAAGATTTTAGAAAAATTTTGTGCAAATCGTTTTTGATTGCTGTGAGAACCTCGAGCAGCCTCTGGACAGCTGTTTCAGCCCTGCTTGGGGCTTCTTCAGCAGAAACGTAGCTCGACATTCCCACTGCAGACCAAAAACGACTTTCCCAATTTATTCGCAAATGCGATGTAAGAATGATGAACATGTAAAATAGCGACATCTTACTATCGCTTTTTGACCTAACATTGCAGTAGGATAGACAAATTGAAGCGGGATTTGCTCCTAATGAGTCCCCCATGCAAGGCGGCCATGCTTGCTGTCAAAGCATAATGAAAGATTTTTGAAAAATTTTGTGCAAATCGTTTTTGATTGCAGTGAGAACCTCGAGCAGCCTCTGGACAGCTGTTTCAGCCCTGCTTGGGGCTTCTTCAGCAGAAACGTAGCTCGACGTTCCCACTGCAGACCAAAAACGACTTGCCCAATTTATTCGCAAATGCGATGTAAGAATGATGAACATGTAAAATAGCGACATCTTACTATCGCTTTTTGACCTAACATTGCAGTAGGATAGACAAATTGAAGCGGGATTTGCTCCTAATGAGTCCCCCATGCAAGGCGGCCATGCTTGCTGTCAAAGCATAATGAAAGATTTTAGAAAAATTTTGTGCAAATCGTTTTTGATTGCAGTGAGAACCTCGAGCAGCCTCTGGACAGCTGTTTCAGCCCTGCTTGAGGCTTCTTCAGCAGAAAGGTAGCTCGACATTCCCACTGCAGACCAAAAACGACTTGCCCAATTCATTTGCAAATGCGATGTAAGAATGATGAATATATAAAATAGCGACATCTTACTATCGCTTTTTGACCTAACATTGCAGTAGGATAGACAAATTGAAGCGAGATTTGCTCCTAATGAGTCCCCCATGCAAGGCGGCCATGCTTGCTGTCAAAGCATAATGAAAGATTTTAGAAAAATTTTCTGCAAATCGTTTTTGATTGCAGTGAGAACCTCGAGCAGCCTCTGGACAGCTGTTTCAGCCCTGCTTGGGGCTTCTTCAGCAGAAACGTAGCTCGACGTTCCCACTGCAGACCAAAAACGACTTGCCCAATTTATTCGCAAATGCGATGTAAGAATGATGAACATATAAAATAGCGACATCTTACTATCGCTTTTTGACCTAACATTGCAGTAGGATAGACAAATTGAAGCGGGATTTGCTCCTAATGAGTCCCCCATGCAAGGCGGAAATGCTTGCTGTCAAAGCATAATGAAAGATTTTAGAAAAATTTTGTGCAAATTGTTTTTGATTGCAGTGAGAACCTCGAGCAGCCTCTGGACAGCTGTTTCAGCCCTGCTTGGGGCTTCTTCAGCAGAAACGTAGCTCGACATTCCCACTGCAGACCAAAAACGACTTGCCCAATTTATTCGCAAATGCGATGTAAGAATGATGAACATATAAAATAGCGACATCTTACTATCGCTTTTTGACCTAACATTGCAGTAGGATAGACAAATTGAAGCGGGATTTGCTCCTAATGAGTCCCCCATGCAAGGCGGCCATGCTTGCTGTCAAAGCATAATGAAAGATTTTAGAAAAATTTTGTGCAAATCGTTTTTGATTGCAGTGAGAACCTCGAGCAGCCTCTGGACAGCTGTTTCAGCCCTGCTTGGGGCTTCTTCAGCAGAAACGTAGCTCGACATTCCCACTGCAGACCAAAAACGACTTGCCCAATTTATTCGCAAATGCGATGTAAGAATGATGAACATATAAAATAGCGACATCTTACTATCGCTTTTTGACCTAACATTGCAGTAGGATAGACAAATTGAAGCGGGATTTGCTCCTAATGACAGCAAGCATGGCCGCCTTGCATGGGGGACTCATTAGGAGCAAATCCCGCTTCAATTTGTCTATCCTACTGCAATGTTAGGTCAAAAAGCGATAGTAAGATGTCGCTATTTTATATGTTCATCATTCTTACATCGCATTTGCGAATAAATTGAGCAAGTCGTTTTTGGTCTGCAGTGGGAATGTCGAGCTACGTTTCTGCTGAAGAAGCCCCAAGCAGGGGTGAAACAGCTGTCCAGAGGCTGCTCGAGGTTCTCACTGCAATCAAAAACGATTTGCACAAAATTTTTCTAAAATCTATCATTATGCTTTGACAGCAAGCATGGCCGCCTTGCATGGGGGACTCATTAGGAGCAAATCCTGCTTCAATTTGTCTATCCTACTGCAATGTTAGGTCAAAAAGCGATAGTAAGATGTCGCTATTTTATATTTTCATCATTCTTACATCGCATTTGGGAATAAATTGGGCAAGTCGTTTTTGGTCTGCAGTGGGAATGTCGAGCTACGTTTCTGCTGAAGAAGCCCCAAGCAGGGGTGAAACAGCTGTCCAGAGGCTGCTCGAGGTTCTCACTGCAATCAAAAACGATTTGCACAAAATTTTTCTAAAATCTTTCATTATGCTTTGACAGCAAGCATGGCCGCCTTGCATGGGGGACTCATTAGGAGCAAATCCCGCTTCAATTTGTCTATCCTACTGCAATGTTAGGTCAAAAAGCGATAGTAAGATGTCGCTATTTTATATGTACGTATTTACGTATAAATTAGCTGTAGTATGTGTATATTCACCAAACTGTTTTGCATTTACTTTCATACCACTTGACATTATCTGCAGTATTATATAAAATCTCTTAATCAATGTTTCATCTACTTCAGTGATTTCAGATGTACAAGCATAATTCGCAAGAATCTTCTTGCGGTATTTCCGTCATTACTGTTTTCGCTGATTCGCCGAGGTTTGTCTATAATCAAACCAAATTCGTTACGGAAACGTTCCTGCACAAGTTGTTTTTTCACTGATTTTTGTTTCTTATTGTCCTCTGTAGTAGCAGACCATTTTTGGAATGATAAGTTGTATGATATATGAAGAATTAATTCCATAAACCTAATCCAAGCATGCAGAGTTGAGAGTCCAAATCGGAATGTTTCTTTTCGTTGTGGCCTTCGACGTGTAAGATCATTCATTTCCGTATGTTTTGCTAAACAAACATTACACGTGGCACTTGATGGTGTATTTGTTAAAACTTGAACCACTTTTCCATCTATCATAGTAAAATATAAAATGTGTTTTACAGAATACAATTTCTCGTTGAGTTCTATGCAAGAAGATGTTAATGCAAGAATTTGTAAATCAATTTCCTCCACTACACTTTTAGTTTTCTCAGGAGTTTCTTTTGCAACCTCTATAAGTATAGAGCGACAAAAGCGGACTGATGAAGGTGTACGATTTTCCCATACAACACTGCTGTTTTTTTCGTTAATAAGCTTCAATGGTACAAGTGAGGATATCAATAGATTTAAATCTGATATTAGTTGACTTTCGCCTGACAAAATTTATTTGTATTCGCTTAGACCAGAAGAGCCGTCAACTCCCCATTTACTGTATAAAATCAGTTGTGTATCCTCGTCTAGATTAAGAGAATGCAGCATTAATAATCTCTTAGCCGTGTGATTTAAAAGAGCTTGTATTTTTACTTTGACATTTATATCAGTTACCTCGACATGATCCGAATAACATTCCTTTTTAGCTTCCAATATTAGCTTATAAGACGGGAGTAACGGAAGACTTTTGCTTATCATGCAGCTTCTAAGGTACTCGTATTGACTTTTTGTTAAATCTAAATCCACAAATAAGGCTAAAGCTTCGTCGTGTGAATAAGGTACTACAAATATTTTTTCTTCTACTAAATTTTCATGTAATATATTTAAATCTTCGGGTGATAAAAAGCGTACACCTTATCAACCACGGCAGAATGCTTAAATTCTCCAAGCGACCGCAATCCTTGTATATAAGAATGAAGAATTTGCTCTAGTCCAGATTCCCTAAACAGTTTAATTGCTTTTCTACGTTTGCTTCTCTCCGCCAAAAATTCATATTTCTTACAAGGTCGTCCTCGTTTACTTTTTGAATATGTAGAGGGTAAATTTTCTTCATCAAACTGCACTGTCAAATCTTTGGTGATCCAATCAGTATTTCTTAGCAGAAATTTGTCCTTGGTCCTTCCAGCTCCATTCCACCTTTTCTTGAATTGTGGTAGAATATACTTCTGAATTTTGACAATCACGCAAATGCAATTTGCTTTACTGCGATTAGGAAATTTTTCTTGTATGTAATGCTCTTCCGTAGATATATGCTTTCCGTGCTCCATGAAAGCAATACATAATTCTTGTTTATTGATGGTTATAGAATTCATTTTTCACGTGCTTGATTGCAATATAACAACACATATCACGACTGGCTTCGACAAAGTAATTTGCAAAGTTTCAGTTTTCGTCAAAGCCTTTTATATGTATAAAACCTCAAGAAAGTTATCAGTACTTGTTCAATAATAGAAAATATTTTCGACACCAAGTCGGTAATGCGGAAAATTGTTATTTTACATATTGTTGATTGATACAAAAAATAAAAATAATTGGGGTCAACCGTAATTTCCGTGAAAACAACTTATTTTGATTTCAATAAAAGTTAGCGGTCTATGGTTAACCCTAGGTGAAATTCATAATAAAAAACATAGAAAACTGTTTGTTCTTATCACTAAATAATATTTGCTCACATATAAGTGTTTAAAAATGTAAATAACGGGCAATTACGTTCCGCGTTAGAAAACAGTAATCCAACCTCTCTTCGAACTTTTCTCGTTTTCACATAGAATTGCATCGAAATGCAGTATAAATTTTATTGCATTTTGTAGACAATTAAAAGAGCTTCCGTATGTGCTAGAGAAATTGACTGGATAAACCCTGCTGATAGTTAAAAGTTTACTCGAAGTTATTTTTTAAAATTTTAGTAATGTGTTTAATCAAATAATTCTAGCGAATTAATGAATACACTTGAAACATCAATAATTTATTTTTATGTAGTAGGAAGAGTGACCATTTTAGTAATATGAAATAAGTTGCAAAACGTTAGCGCAATATAGGTATATTTTATTGTATTATGCAAGCATGCGCGCCGGGATTCTTCACCGGTAACGAAACGGTCAACTTTGAGGGTGCATAACATAATTATTAAAGCTTTAAATCATAAAATATTTGGTTAAACAAAACTTCAATTTGTCTACTTTATGATACAAATAATTTGTATCATGTAGGATGATATTCCGAAAATGCATTTTTGGCCAACGCTTACATGGAGCGGGACCACAGTCCGGTACATAGATTGGGGAAGAAAAGTAAGACAGAACGAATGCGTTTAAATCAAGTAAGAGTGAGAGAATAAATTAACCGATATATACCGCTCCAATTATCGTAAACGCCTATTGATTATTGTGTGTATTGGCAATCTAATTTATTAAAATTTTTCATCGTATCATACGTCAATTTTTGCTTTCCGTTTTTATAATAGGACTAGTGCTCTTGCAATACTTATTCTGCAGCTATTAGTGCGATAATTAACAAATAATTTTCAACGCAGTTACAAAACTAACGTACGAAGGTGTTTACTTACTTCAGCAAAAATCTAACGAAGGTTAGGTACCCGTTTTTAATATAATTGTTATTGTCTATTACAAAGAGATGCGTAAACAAACGTTCTTACTTATCGCATGTTGAAAATACAAATAAACATGCCGATGTCCGCAAGTCGGATTGATATTCCTATACAATATGAACTTGACCGAGTTTTTCTAAACGTAAATAAAAAGCAGAGCTTTCAAAACAAAGGGACTGCGCTCGCTTGTGATAGTTCAGTTTTCCATTTTTGGGCAAGAAATTTGAGATTTGGACAATTAATCTCTTATGTAACGAGGAACTTAAGCCCGCAATAGACGATCATAAATTGCATAAAATTTACATGTAATTTGTGACAAAACCTATTTCTCAACGTGTATAGCGAGCAAAAAAAAAATACATGAATTTATACATGTAAAATTGAAAACAAAGAGGAAGTTCTATTTCTCAAGGTTTTTGACGTGAAATTTTAGTAAATTCTAGTGACTTTGATTGTTGCTGTTGGCTGTTGGCTCAGATGAATGAAGAACGACTTCAGCTAGTTTATGGGGGTATATGTTTATAAATAATTTCTTATGATTAGTGCATACGAACATATTGGTGTATCAAAGATTAATATAGAGAGACGGCTAACCGAGCAGGGAAAAAATTGCACAAGATTTGAAGGAATAACCGAGATTTCGACAATAAAGCTAAATTACACAGCAAGAGTTAATCTAAATAATTTAATAACGCAATGGGGTCTATTCTGTAACATTGATATGGACTTGAAACGTAACAATTATTGATATGGGATGTGACCTTGCAAAGTCACTTGCTAAGCATATCAATTAATTGAAGAGGCTGTGCTGTTTAGCAAACTGAAACGCTGTCACAAGAATAATCTTGATACCTCAGTTCTTCCCCCTTTTTAATGTTGAACTTATTCTAAATTACAAATCTAATCTATTTGGAACTTTTATAGTTCTCCTAGACCTACGTAAAGAGATAGGTTCACTAACAGTAGTTCCGCTGAAACTCGGTTCATGTGTTTGTTTTGATCCGTTATTAGCCTTTTCCTCTGCTACAAATTTTTCGGTAAGCCTGGGTTCATTTAAGACTTCGTCCTCGGTTTCTACTCTTGACTCTTCCGTTCTTTCATCTGGTTTGTCCATCAGTCTTGGTCAGTTCCCTAGATCTTTTCCCCTCTATCTCAGGCAGCCTAGGTACTGTGACATCTCCCAATGATTTTCTCACATCCTGGCGATGTACTATTCTCTCTTTCTGATTTATCTCCACCACGTATAAAGCTGAACTTGTCTGCTTTATATGATTCCAGGAATCCATTTATAATTTTGGTTTATCACTATATTTCTGTTCCTAATTCAAACTTTTTCTCCTGGTTTATACTCCTTCTCTTTCGAATCTATTTCATCCTTTCTTCCTAATTTACCTGTTCCAAATGCTGGTTTCAGCAGGTTAAAACGTGTTCTAGGAGCCGTTTTGAAAATTTGTTAAAGGGAATTTCTTTTGGTCATTTTCTATCAATTTCTACTTCAAAAAACCTCTCTTTACGATGTCAACACCCTTTTCCGCGAAACCATTACTTTCCGAATGCCTTGGCGGACTATGCAGTTACAATTTAATTTCGTTTACACTGCATAACTTAGAAAACTTCGATGAATTAAATGGCGGACCATTATCGCACACTACATTTTTCGGTAATCCATAAATCGCAAACATTTCTCCTAATTTGTCGCTGACTGCCTGTATCGGTTCCTTCCATGACTTTAACATCAATCAATTTTGTTTTGTGATCATGCATAATCAGAAATTCTTGTCTAAATTTAAAAGAATCCAGATGCACTCGTTCGAAGTTGTTACCTGGTTTAGGCCAATTTATCAATTCTGCAGCTCTGCTCGCATTTCTCATCATCTGACAACTTTGGCAAGAAGCTATTTTTGTTTCAGTCTGTTCTTCCATACCAGGCCATCAACAAATTGATCGTGCCAATTTTTGTTCTTACAATACCTGTATGAGTCTCGTGAAACAGATTCAATATCGATTCCCACAATCTCTTAAGAATTACCACTTTCGTACAGTACATCAGATATCCTCTGACACAGATAACTCGTCTTTGCGTCTAAAATACTGTTTCAACTCCTCTTCTTTAATCTGACTTGGCCACCCTCTCTTCGTTAAATCCAAAACCTTTGCTAGGATGCCATCCTTCTTTGTTGCAGCTGCAATCTCTTCAAAACTAATCAACTCCACTTCCTCTTCATTAAATAAATTTATTGTTTCTGGTACCCCTGTTCCTTCTTTCAGCTTTCTGCTGCCTTTTTGTACCTTATTTCATACCGGTAGTTTGACAATACAAGCGCCCATCGTATGATTCTCGACGCTGACAACACATTCACCGCCTTATTTGGATTGAAGATGACTTGCAGTGGTTGGTGGTCTGTTGTCAGGGTAAAACTTCTTCCATAGATATACTTATGGAACCTCTTGACAGCAAAAGATGATCACCAATGCTTCCTTCTCTACCTGGGCATAATTTTTCTCTGCTGGGGACAAAGTACTGGAAGCAAACATAATTGGTTTTTCTACACCGTCAACTTCATGACTGAGTACTGCCCCCACCCCGTAATTACTGGTATCGGTTATAATAACAATTGGTTTTGCTTGCAATATCATAATAGGCTAACACTTGATTACTTGCAATCAATTCTTTACTTTTCTCAAAAGCTCTTTGGCAATCTTTTGTCCACACATACTCTGTGTTTTTTGGCATAAATTTCACGTAGAAATTAATTTATTAGTTTCAGATATGCTTTGAACTGTGTTACGTTCACAGGCACTGGTGCCTTCACAATTGCATCAACTTTTTGTTCAGTAGTATAGCTAGCGGAGTTGAGAGTTCTCGTTCTTGTGAATTAAAAAAATAATTGTACATGTGCGCAATCTTTTAAATGTTGAAAAAATCTCTTATATTTTATTACAGCTTCTTGAAAATATCAATGTACCTTTCAACAAGAAAACTGCATAGAACAGCAGATGAAAAATTGTTTGCGTCAATCTTAAATGAAATGACAGAAATAATTTGAAAATTACTTTAAGTATAAGAATGACGTGAGAAAATAATTTAGGTAAAAAGAGAAAATTGTTTCTGTCATATCGTTTAAGTTTGATGTAAACAATTTTTCATCTGTTATTCTATGCTCAAAACAATTTTCTCTTATATTTTATTGTAGCTTTCTATGATATCATTGTGTCTTTCAACAAAAGAAACATGGATACTACACAAGTTCTAATAAAATATAATATTAATAAACTTTTACCTGTTATTTACTACTTATTTATAAACTGACACTTATTTTTGACCTGTTATTTATGAACTGCTAGCTGTTATTGGTAAATTGATGACTATTGTCAATAATCTCCTACCTGTCATTTAACTGTTATTTAAACGGGTTAGTGTTATTTGTTGAATTTTTCTCTTCTGAAATATTTTTAATGTTGACTTTTTATCGATTTTTTTCTTCGTATAGAACCCTTGAACCTACATTTGATTTGATAAAACACAAAAACAATTTTTGTCAAACCAAAACACGCACGCTGAATTTTGTATAAAACCAAAAATTATTTTAAACTTCTACATATGATTTATTATGAGCATGAGTGTTTTGTCTATTTAACTAAAAATATACTTTGACGTTACGATGAGGATTAGCACAGAAACAATAGGTGAAATTCCTCTGAAATATTTTCAAGATATCGGCCGTATCTGTGTTAAGAGTCATCAGAAGAAACAATTTCTAGAAAAGTATTTTTTAAACCAGATCGGAATATAATAAATTTACAACTAGTAGCTCCAAAATTAGAAGAAAAAAAACCGTTTTCCCGTGGTCGTATCGTTATACAAATTATTGTTATTTTACTTGAAATTATTTAAATGTTATGTAATTTTTGACGCAAGAACATGCTTAAAAGTGATAATTTATTTTATTATTAGTACTATAGTTTGTTTTTAAATTAAGAGGAGTGATAGTTGTCGTCCTGCTGTAGGTAGAATGACACTGTAAAACTAAATCAGAAATTAATTAGGCTTAGAAAATTTGCTAATTATTAAAGCAACCAGTTTTAGCAACAAATTTGCTTACTGGTTTAGAACTTAACTGAAATAGTCAAATGAATTATGAAAAACCTTAATTCTTACGAACAGATAAAACAGCGACACCCTACGATCGTTTTTTGACCTGACATTGCAAAATCAAAAACGATTAGCGACAATTTTTTTTAAAACGACAATTCTTAGGGACACATAAAATAGCGACATCTTACTATCGCTTTTTGACCTGACATTGCAGTAGGATAGACAAATTGAAGCGAGATTTGCTCCTAATAACTCCCCCATACAAGGCGGCCATGCTTACTGTCAAAGCATAATGAAAGTTTTTAGAAAAATTTTGTGCAAATCGTTTTTGATTGCAGTGAAAACCTCGAGCAGCCTCTGTACAACTGCCTCAGCCCTGCTTAGTGCTTGGGGCTTCTTCAGCAGAGACGTAGCTCGACATTCTCACTGCAAACAAAAACGACTTGCCAAAAGCAATCGTAAGATGTCGCTATTTTGTCTGTTCATCACTCTTACATCGCAATTGGGAATAAATTGGGCAAGTCGTTTTTGGTCTGCAGTGGGAATGTCGAGCTACGTCTCTGCGGAAGAAGCCCCAAGCAGGGCTGAAACAGCTGTCCAGAGGCTGCTCGAGGTTTTCACTGCAATCAAAAACGATTTGCACAAAATTTTTCTAAAAAAAAGATAATTCTTACCTTTAAATTGAAGAATGGTGTGAAACTGGATGTTAAAAAATGAACTATAGTTCCATACGAAACGTCAAGTTATATTTTTTCTTCTGTTTCACCGTGCAAGAACTACACTTAATAATACCGATAATTTGTTTTCATAACATATCTACATATTTTATACTGTTTTAATTCTTAAGTATATCCTTACAATTTAAATTTTAGATTTTAATAAGCACGTATTTTCTATTTTATATGAAATGTATGCTCAATTTCAGCTATCTGTAAAGCCTTTGGTAATGTGTTTCAGTTTTTCAAAATTTAAAGATTTAACACCATTACTCATTATTGATTGTAGCGGACATAACAAGTTTCCTAAAGCGGGTGATGTGAACGTCTTACAAATGTAAAAATGTTCTAAGTTATAAAAAATGAAAAATAATATTTTATTATTAAGATACCTGTTTCGGAACAATATGTTTATCCCTAAGTGGAAAGGTGCAGTTTCTTAAGTGCGTATCAAGCGTAGCTAAAATAATTTTTGAAGATTAACTGAATTTGGAAAGTGAAAAAAAGTGAAATAAAATTTAAAAAACTTGTAATATTTATTTATACTTTATATTCACAATGAAATTGTTGGCTACAAAAAAGGTCCGCATCATCGTCATAGAGAGTAATAAATTCAGGCAATGCGGGTGCTGGAGGAGGAAATATCCTTCGATCCAAAATCGTTATCTTTGAATTTTTTGTTTCTTTTCTTCATCCTTTTCTTCTCCCTGCCATTTAATTTTTTTTCTTGCGGTTCATCATCTTCTAATGCTTTGACATTTTTCTCGGTTCCCAAATTATCTTCTTTTTCTTATGTCATCATCTATTAAACTTACACCAATTAATTAATAACTTTATGTAATGATAAAGATAATATAATTTGTACATTTTACAAAAATGTTTTTACGATGTTGATAATAATTACCAATATGTTTCTTTTTGTTTTACATCAGCGCGTTCTGAAATTCTGAAAAAGCTATTTTACTTAAGTTTTCTTTTGTATGTGAAGTCGAAGTCCAGAGCAACAAGCTTTATAAGGGCTTATTGTATAAATTATTGTCACGTTAAAAAATTATATTCTGAACTCGTTTCTTACTTTTTTACACAAAATTCAACACGAATATTTTATATTTGTTTACTTAGTATTCCACAAATACGTCACGTAAATACGGTCACCGTCTCAGACTTAATCGTCGCCTTTTGCCGACGAAGTTTGCTTTTGCTTGCGGAAATTTTTATGAAAAATCAAATTGTAATTAAAAAAATGTATAATATCTACGTTTCACTGAGGAACGTACACTAAGCTACGTGGACACTAGCGACAAATTTATTGAGATTTATTGCGAAAGTAAATCTCAGTGCATGAGATCAAGTTCCACTAGTTCAGTTTGTACTGCGACAGTTTGTTTCAGAAAGTAAATGCTTTTTAGTGTAAACACTAAATAGTGTTTTCTCAGAAATAAAGAATTTATTTCAAAACGTATTGGAAATTGGAAGCGAGAGTTGTCATTTTTATATCCTTTAATAAAGGCGGAGAAGAAGTCTTCGTCAAAAAGATGAAACATTTTCTATAATTACTCACTGGGAGTTGTATCCTTAATAATTATGGAAGGTAAAATGTAAACAATATGGAAACAGAATTAAAAAGAAAAAACAAAATGCATTGAAAGAATTAGCTACAAAGTTTAATGCAAAATAAACTGAAATAACTAGAATGTTAACAATCTGCAAGCAAACAAAATTATCTCCTGTTATTAATAATCCACACAACAATAGCTGCTTTCTTTTGTTCATAAAATGTAAGGCGTTTTATATACATTTTTACATACTCTACAGAAATAATTGTTTGTCATGTATTTCCAAATACACCAGACAACACCAGACATCTTACGTTAAATAATTAAAATTGTTTCAGAAAGCAAAAAAAAAAACGTTGTCACCTCGAATTGTGCGCGATAGTTCGATCACATCTTGGAAAGTAAATTTGTTGACCGATTAATTGTGCATTACGATCACCGCACACTATCATGTAATCGTCGTCGGAGATAATAACTGCATTTCTTTTTCTGCTGATTCATTTTCATTTCTTTCCAAATTTTATTTATCCAAATTATATTCCACCTTTTTCACCTTATTTCGTACAATCACTTCTCTTTCCCTTTTATCAAATTATACTATGTATAAGTTCATTCTCGCGCTCTTAAAATGCATTGTTTCTTTCTATGCATTTGTTTTTCCATGTTCGTTTTTGGTTTATGAACGAATTAATGAATAAAGAGCATTTGAAAAATGAACAAAACATTTTTTTGCTGTTTTACATTTAAGGCAAACTTGTTTCGTTGGAGTGGACATTATTTTTTTAGAATTTTTTTTACCTCATTCGCTTGAAGATAGTCTTCAATCTTTAATTAAATGAAGTCTCAAATAAAAGAAAATTTCTCGTAAAAATTAAAACACGGTTCGTCGTTTGTAAAACAGCAATTATTGTTGTTTACGAAAATAGCTTTTGATTTTTCTTTTCTTTTTGCTGGCAAAAGTCACTTACTTGTTTTGTTTAATCAAACATGTTTAATCTGAAGGCAGATCATCTGACCAATCTTAATTACAGACAATATTTCTTATGTAAGAAATTATAAAACAATCGTATTTTTATAAAATTGCAAGCGAACCGTAAATATCCTCTTCAAACCTAGGATGTCAGAAGATATTCTCAGACCCAAACTTATCGCTGACGCATATTATTATATATATTTGTCATATTAATGTCCCTTTAATACGTTCGTTAATTCATAAATAAAACACGAACATGGAAAAATAAATGCATAGAAAAAAACAATGTTTTTTTTTAACAGCACGAGTTAACTCATACATACTACAAACTGATAAAGCGAAAAGAGAGGGTAACAAAAGTGGAATACGATTTGGATAAATTCAATTTGGAAAAATGAAAACGAATCAGCAGAAAAAATTTAAGAGCAGTTATTCTCTGTAACATATGAAATATGTATTTTTTAGCATTTCAAACCTTTTTCTGATTTGAAGCAAAAGAATACCATTCTGTTTTAAAAGGTCATCGACCGTTCACAAAAACTAGTCCTGTTCATACATGTTCACAAATTATTTCACCTTCCTTTTTCTTGAGAAAAATCAAACATATAGACGTAAAAATTAAAAAAAAAAAACATATTTGATAAGTATTGCATATTATAGTATTAATGAATGCGACCTAACAAAATTGTAAACATCGAATTTATGTATTTGATGCTATTACTAGTTGCTTGACAAGTGTATTACGAACTGTAGACCTACACAATAAATATACCATTATTTTTACTATTTAAAATATTTTTTATCGTACGCTTTGCTATTTACCAACATTTGTAGTTTTAAATGACACACATTAACGTAGCAGCATTCCAATAAAATTTTTGCTGAATTTGCGTTTATCAGAGTTTATTGACTCGATAGTCCTACTCAATGTTTCTGTATGGAGAAGAAAAAACACACCCTTGTAGTCACCTCCCTGTCGGCTACAATCAATAATGATTAATAGAGTAAAATCTTTAAATATTGAAAAACTGAAACACATTACGAAAGGCTTTACAGATTGCTGAAATTGAGCATACATATCATATAAAATAGAAAATGTGTGCTTATCAAAATCTAAAACTTAAATTGTCATAAGGATATACTTAAAACATTTTTGAAAATCATTTCTACATGCTTGACATTTCTAATTCTAGATCATTCGAGCGTTACACACAATCATCATTCGCACCACCACCACCACCAAAACAATTCCTAATTTTTAATATCTCAATATATTTCTTAAATAAAAAGAAAATTAAAAAGGAAACATCTTCCTGTTAAAACAAGCGTGAAATAAAATTAGATTCTAACGAAGCGTCTTAACATTTTCATGATCCTCGCCTGCAGTCAAGGGACTTAACAAGAAGACTTGTCGATTTAGATCAATTTAACGGTTCTTATTTAAAAAAGTTGAAATGCAATTTTATGGGCTTAAATAAAAAATAATCATCAAAAAGTTACATTCTAAATTAGTATTTTAATTTTGGTTTTATACAAAATTCAGCGTGTTTTGGTTTGACAAAAATTGTTTTTGTGTTTCATCAAATCAAGTGTAGGTTCAAGGGTTCTATACGAAGAAATAAATCGATAAAAAAATCAACATAAAAATATTTCAGAAGAGAAAACTTCAACAAATAACAGTGACCTGTTTAAATAACAGTTAAATGACAGGTAGGAGATTATTGACAACAGTCATCAATTTACGAATAACAGCTAGCATTTCATAAATAACAGGTCAAAAACAGGTCAGTTTATAAATAACTGGTATATAACAGGTAAAAGTTTATTAATATTATATTTTATTAGAACTTATGTAATATCCATGTTTCTTTTGTTGAAAGACACATTGATATTATAGAAAGCTATAATAAAATATAAGAGAAAATTGTTTTGAGCATAGAATAACAGATGAAAAATTGTTTGCAACAAACTTAAATGATATGACAGAAATAATTTTCTCTTTTTACCTAAATTATTTTCTCACGTCATTCTTATACTTAAAGTAATTTTCAAATTATTTCTGTCATTTCATTTAAGATTGACGCAAATAATTTTTCATCTACTATTCTATGCAGTTTTCTTGTTGAAAGGTACATTGATATTTTCAGGAAGCTCTAATAAAATGTAAGAGATTTTTTCAACATTTAAAGGATTGCGCACACGTACAATTATTTTTTCACAAGAACGAGAACTCTCAAATCATTTAGAGTTTAGAAAACGTCAAGCAAAAAAGAAAATAATTTTCAATTTTGAACTCATTAAACTGCGTAAGATTGCGTAAAAACACACTTTGTTTTACTTTCTCATTATAAAAGTCTATCAACTTCAGAACAGTTTTTCTGTACAGTTGTTATTTTTACACAAATAACAGCTAGGAGATTATTCATAACAGTTATCAATTTACCAATAAAAAATAAAAGATATAAGTATCAATATAATATATACCGATTAAACATTGTAATGAATTACAATTACAATACAATACACTGAGAATCTTATACACTGTGAACGTTTAGAGTGGAATAATCCATATAAATAAGTGCCAGATCATCTGCCGCTAAAATCCTCGTACAGATATTTTTATTAGCGCGAATATTTTTTTAAAGACGTCATCGACTTGTTTTTTAATAGCACGCCCCCAATTTTTCGCAGATTTGAGTAGATTTGAAAATTCTGATTTCATCAATATGCATAATTTGACATTCGCACTGTCGGTACCCGAGAAATTAATTACGAAAAATACACACAAAAAATGGAGGTTCCACGGAAGAAAAATTATCAAGATCTGTCAAATTTACTTGATGATACTTTTTATCATTTATTTCAACTAAGGTGTTGAAACAAATGATTATTTGCCGGTTCGTGCATCAGTTGTTCACTTTGTCTGAAATAAACCGTAGAAAATTTTCCATTTTTTGTTTTTCTTTCGTAATTAATATCTCGGGTAGCGTCAATGCAATTGTCAAATTATGTATATTGATGAAATCAGAATTTTCAAATTTACCCAAATCTGCTAAAAAATTGTGGGCGTGCTATTAAAAAAAAAATGTCGATGACGTCATTGCGGAAAGGGTTACGTACGTGTCCCAGTCCCTCTGATGATTGGAAACGACCTTGGACAAATGTCGGTTGATGGTTCTATTGAACCTTTCCACCATTCCGTCCGACTGTGGGTGGAGTGCAATTGTTCTAGTTTTTCGTACGCCGAGCAGAGTACACACGTTCTTGAACAAGGCCGATTCAAAGTTCCTTCCTTGGTCTGAATGCAGTTCCATAGGTGCACCATACCGACTAATCCATTCCCTGACAAGGACTTCCGCAATAGTGACTGCCTCTTGGTTAGGTAGGGCGTAAGCTTCAACCCACTTGCTAAAGTAGTCCATTACCACGACGATGTACTTGTTTCCACCATTCGTTTCCGGAAACGGGCCGGCTACATCGATGGCAACTCTCTCAAAAGGACTTCCAACGTTGTACTGTCTCATGGGAGCCTTACCCCGCCTGTGGGGACCGTTACTGGCTGCGCAGACTGTACACTTTCTGCACCAATCCTTCACGTCTTCCTTGCAGTTCACCCAGTAAAATCTTTCGCGCACCTTCTCCATAGTCTTCTTAACTCCCAGATGCCCTCCGGAAGTTCCATCGTGAAGTTCCCTCAGAACTTCTGGCACCCTATTCTTGGGGATCAGTAACTGTGTCTTCTGTTCCATGCCTTCCTGATTCTCTATGCTTCGTCTCAGAAGACCACGATCCAACACTATGGAGTCCCACTGCGCCCAGTATGATTTTACGGACGGTGCACATGGTGCTACCTCTTCCCAGGTAGGCCTCGCGTCCCTGATTTTCCACTCTAGCACTAATTTCAAATCCGGGTCGTTCTCCTGGTCTCTTCGCAGTTCTTCGCCTTGCCATTTGTCATCAACAATGGCTGTCCTCGCAGTCGTGGCTACTTTCTCGTCCAAACGACTACAGTGCTTACAGTCTTCGGCACAGGGTCTTCTCGACAGAGCATCGGCATTTCGATGGCTAGTTCCTGCCCGATGCTGAATTTCAAAATCGTACTTCTGAAGTCGTTCGATCCATCGTGCAACTTGCCCTTCTGGGTTCTTGAAACGGAGAAGCCATTTTAGAGCGGCATGGTCGGTTCTCAGCAGGAAGCGTCTACCATACAAGTACTTGTAGAAGTGTTCTATCGTTTTTACGACGGCTAGCAATTCCCTTCTTGTGACGCAATAGTTTCGTTCCGGCTTTGATAGGACTTTACTGAAGTAGCCGATCACCTTCTCTTGCCCCTCTTGTATCTGGGAGAGTACGCCACCAATCCCAACGTTGCTAGCATCTGTGTCCACGACGAACTTGCCTTCCGGGAGAGGATAACTCAAAATAGGAGCACTAATCAAGTACTGCTTTAGTTGTTCAAAGCCAATTTAACACTGTTGGTCCCATTCAAATGGACGACCTTCTTCAGTGAGTTTTGTTAACGGCTTAGCAATGTCTGCAAATCCAGGAACGTAGCGCCGATAGTAAGTGCACAGGCCAAGGAAACTCCTTATTTGGTGTTTATTTCTGGGAGTTGGCCATTTTTTCACCACCTGAATCTTCACAGGATCCACGGCGATTCCATTTCCATTAACAATGTGCCCCAGGTAATTCACTTCCTTCTGGAACAGGTGACACTTCTTGAGGCTAAGCTTTAGTCGAGCTCCGCGAAGCCGCTGGAACACTCCTTCCAGGTTCCTTAGGTGGTCGTCGAACAGCTTTCCCACGACAATTATGTCATCAAAGTACACCATGCACGTTGTCCAGGACAGACCTTTCAGAACCGTCTCCATTAACCTCTCGAATGTCGCTGGGGCATTACATAATCCGAATGGCATCACTGTGAACTGCCACAGACCCATACCAATGGAAAACGCCGTCTTTTCTCGATCTTCGGGCGCCAGCTCCACTTGCCAATATCCACTTTTTAAGTCCAAAGTTGAGAAGATCTTTGAGCCGGCCAGGGTGTCCAGGGTATCATCAATCCGTGGCAGGGGATAGCTGTCCTTCTTGGTGACATTATTGAGTAACCGGTAGTCTACACAGAACCTGGTGGACCCATCCTTCTTCTTCACAAGCACTACTGGTGACGCCCACGGACTGCTTGATGGTTCTATTACATTATCCTTTTCCATCTCGCGAATAATGCGTTCCGCTTCCTCACGCTTCGCCAACGGTAATCGCCTTGGAGCTTGACGGATAGGTCTTTCTTCTCCAGTCTCTATTTTGTGTTTCACGACATCAGTTCTTCCCTTGGATCCATTTTCTACCTCAAATACATCTTGATAGCGGCCGATCAGATTCTTTGCTTTAGTCTTCTGGTCTGGAGTCAATTCCTGGGCTGTTGACATAACCATTTCCCATAATTTCTTTGGGACTTTTGGCACGTTTGTTTCAAGTTGCCGGGAGATGGAGGACACCATGGTGCAGCTTCCCAAGATTGTTCCTTTCTTGATATTGACAGAGAAACAATTGACGTTCATCAGGCGGACAGGTACTTCCTTCTTCGCCGTCAACAACATTTTCCCAACGAGGACTCCTCTTCCAATCCTTTGATCATCAGTATTAGGTTCAACCATAATGACTTGCCCATCTTGAAAAACACCGTCCAGTTTTGCGTCGACGATAACCTCAGTCCTGCTGGGTAATACAACGTCTTCAGCGAGGACTACTCGAGCGGCCACGTCCCCTCGTTGATGTAGAACCAACTCCTCATTATTGACCGCCATCACGCCACGCTTTAAGTCCAATTGGAACCCGTGGGCACACATGACGTCCATGCCCAAAATTGCCTCGTCCTCTATATCTGCCACCAGTGCACGGTGTTTTATTGGAGTTGAACCAATGGTGTTGATAACCTCTACTTCACCGTGGACAGTTGCTGATGTTCCAGTTGCAGTTTTCAGTCTCCACTTGGTCGGCTCGGTGCGTCCAGATGACTTAATGACGTCGGGTCTTAGGATGGTCTTCGTCGCACCCGTATCCAACAACATGGTGTGAGGAATGTCATCAATGGTGACATCCAAGAAGACACCGCTGGTTAACTGCCGTAGGGATATTACTTGTTTGGCTTTCGTCTTTGGGGGCCTTTGAATACGGGTCGTCGTTTGCCCCTCTGCACCGGCCCGGCTTAGTTTAACTGTGGCTTCCTTGGATCCTGTCTGGGCTTTGGACATCGCCTGCGAACATGTCCTTCGTCCTGGCATTTCCAGCGGCTTCTTCTGCTTGAAGACCTGTTCCACAGTGCGGCGAACATCCTCGGCGGTGGTATACTCCCTGGGTCGCTCCTTTATAGCAGATCCCACGTTGGCGTTAGCGGATTCTTCCTCTTCTTCCTCTTGGAAGTCCATAGCCGCTCGCACCTTGACATGCCCTCTTAAGACTCGTCTCGCCGCTTCAAATTCCAAGGCATAAGCCAATGCGTTCTTGGACGTCTTCGGATTGGTCATTCTCAATGCCTGCTGGTTGTCTGGGTCACGGATTCCATCTATGAAAGTCTGCACCGTCAAACATTTGAGGAATTCAACAGGAGCTGTGGGATATGCCAACTGGGCCAGACGCGCTACGTCCGCTTCGAATTCCTGAAGACTTTCTCCGGATTTCTGACAGCGATTCCTCAACTGCGCATGGTATACCTCGGTCAGATGGGCCTGTCCGTAACGCATTTCCATCCTATTCACCAGCTTGTCGAAGTCTTCTTGTTCCTCTGGCGGCATCGTCTGTAGCACATCGATAGCGTCCCCTCTCAAGGCCACAATTAACGAAGTGGCTTTTTCGCTGGCCGTCCATCTGTTTGCCTTTGCTGCTGCTTCGAACTGTTTGAAGTAGTTGGGCCAAAAAGACTTTCCATCGAACGTTGGTGGTTTTATTTTCAATTTCGAATTTTCTGCTGGTCCTTCCCCAATTAGGGTTTCATTGTTTTCTAGTGTTTCTACTGGTGGCTAATCCCCGAACACTCGCAACCCCGCCATGATTTGTTCCAGATTTTTGACTTTGTTATCCTGCTGGAATCCACATTTTCTTGCAGGTTTCTTGTTTCTTCTGATATTTTTACCACTAGTTTATCTTCGAGTCCTTTCGTCTGTTCTAGAAATTCACCCTTTAAATTTCCGGACTGTTCTAGAAGTTTCTCGTCGAAATTTCTGGATTGCTCTAGAAATTTCTCGTCTAAGTCTTTAGATTGTTCCAACAATTTATTTTGTAATTTGTCGAAATTTCCAGATTGTTCTAGAAGCTTCTCCTCTAAATTTCTGGATTGTTCCATCAATTTAGTTTGCAACTCGTCTTTGAAATTTACAGATTGTTCTCGAAGTTCGTCCTTGAAATTTCCAGATTGTTCTAGAAGCTTTTTCTCTAAATTTCCAGACTGTTCTTGAAACTTCTCGTCCAAATTTCTGGATTGTTCTCGAAATTCATCCTTCAAGATTTTATTAAAATCGACGGGACCACACGAAATTTCGAAAAGGAACGTCTCTGGATCTTCACCAGCTGTCAACAAATCGGATCGGAGACGCTGTTGAAGTGCGCCTTTCAAACCACAGGTTTCTAACTCTCCTTTCAAACCACAGGTTTCTAACTCTCGTTCTTCCAATTCGGTTTTTAATTCGGCCACTTTTAGGTCTTTCAACAACACTTTTCTCGTAGCCATTGTTTTTTTCCGATACTGTACTTATTTAATAATCTGATTAAATTTAATTTACTTTAAATTGTTTATTTATTTGCACAAACCCCACACCTGACACCACTGTTACGTTTCTAGGGTTTATGTTTATTTATTTAAACGAATAAAACACTCGATAAGAACTTAACCGTAATTTAATAAAGCTTAAAAACTAATTTATTTGTAATAATTTTTTTCACACTAAAATCTAACTTCGACGTTCGCTGTTAGAATTCGACTGCCTAGTGAGTCAACTCCGGGCGATTTTATATCATTTGCTGGCGTCTGGAAGTCTCTACGCTGGAAGATTCTAGTTTGTTCGATGTAGGCCCCGACCGCGTGACGGCCGATGACACATAACAGCGGACCGACTTCTTGACGCCTTGGCTAAGTCAGGTTGGCTCGCCACAATACAATATTTCTGAAAGAAGAAGAAAAACACTTTAATTTCAAATGCAGCGAAAGAACTTTTAAAGAGAGATTATTGATAGCAGTCATCAATTTACCAATAAAATTACACAAAAATGTCTCAAAATTAATATCTGAAGCACTTAAAGTATGAATCTTTTCCCAGAACATTTTCAAATACTGCTGTGCTTAGGTCGAATCATCCTAAATGCAGAAGAATAAATCTTTTGACATTAATAAGATATTATGAAATTTGCGAAATTCTGTGTCTGACAATTTTCCGTTTTAATTATGCATGTCTCTAAAACCTCTAAGGTATATGAGAAACCTACACAAATCTGTCCAAATATATAATAATATATAGGGCGTTCCGTTAGAAATAAATATATTTTCTATACCCAAGAAACTAAACACTTTGTAAAGTGCCAAGTGCTTCGCGAAACATCTTGCTGAATCGTCGATTTAAAAGTATGATTGACCGAGGGCCGTTCGAGTTGGCTATTTTAAATTTCGGAAGAAAAAAGAATTCTTATTACAGCTTCCTGTAATAAGAATGTTTCCTTATAATCAATTAGATTTCTTTTTATCTTGTTTTTCAAATTTTTTTCAAAAATTTTATATTTTATGAGTTATCAATTTAGCAATAAAATTACACAAAAATGCCTCAAAATTAATATCTGCAGCACTTAAATGCATTTAAAGTACGTAAGTACGTAGTAAATTGAAATTCCAATTCTTATTTAATAATATTCTTTTGTAGAACATTTTCAAATACTGTTATGCTTAGGTTGAATCATCCTAAATGAAGAAAAATAAATCTTCTCAAAAGGTGAATAACCAAATAAATAATTTTTAGCCTGAAAGTAGTGTAAAATTATCACTAAGAGTTTTTTTTAGTTCCTGTTCCTTCGTTAGCGTTAAATTTTAAGCATTTTGATTTCGTGAAGTACGTAAGGTTCTGCTAATTGGTTTTTAAATTTTGAGAAAATATAATTTTATATTGTTGGATTTCTTATTTCAAGAGTTCATTCAACTCAACGAATTTGAATTATTTTTATTTCTCCTGAAAAAATAAACTTCCGCTTATTTTTCAAAAATTAATTAAACGAGAATCTCATTCTGTAAAACGACAGTTATTTATTAATTAATTTTTTTCTAAAATATCATTCACTTTTCTGACCCAACCGGATGTAATTAGTTGTTTTGTTCAAACACGTTGAATCCTGTCTTTGCAGGTAAATGACCTCTTTCTTTTCTTTTTCTTTTTTTTTGTAATGCCGATGTTTTAAAAAAAATCAAAAAATGAATTATTTAACCACACAACAGTTTCAATTATTTGCAGTTGCTCAAAGATAACTTTATCAGGTAAGCTTTTCAATATTTTTCTTTTTCCTATCTTTACAATTATATTTCTTCCTATCTGTAGTCGCAAACAAACAACACCTACCACAGAAAAGTTAAAATTTAACTACGCTACGAAAGAATCAACCAAAGCTGCTGTCTACGATTTAGGAAGAGCATATGTAATAACATAGGCCCAGCAAGAGACAAAGAAATTATCAATGTTGAGATAAAAAAAAAATTCAACTTCCTGTGTAGCACCAAGATTGCATTCAAACAATTTTACGGACGTTGGAGCAATCATCGATGAAGTATATCGTGCTACATTTTAACCATTCCGACGATGATTACATGGTAGTGTACGGTGATCGTAATGCACAATTAATCGGTCAAGTGACCGAACTATCGTGAACAATTCGACGTGACAACGGCTTTTTGCTCTCCGAAACAATTTTATTATTTAACATAAGATGTCTGGTGTATTTGAAAATACATGACAATTATTTCTGTTGTAGAATATGTAAAAATGTACATTTAGCTTTTTCTTTAAAGAAATATATAAATAAATAGACAGTTTATCTACCGCGAAAATTTTCTCATTTTCTCTCCTGACCTATCCTAAGGTAAAATTGCAACGTCGTTCAGTCATTGCTCGAACAAGAAAGAATTTTGCTGACATTGCTTCTGAAATACCACACTTACGAATCTTAATTACAAGCAGTATTTCTTATATAAAAGAACGAACATATTATTATTACAAAATTGCAAGCGAGCCGAGTTTACTTTTTTCTTTCGAAATTTAAAGATTTTTAATTTAGTTTATAAATTATTGATATTTACGTATTATTTAGTTGTACAACGTTTTGCAGTTTCATAAAAATACATAAATGACAATTACAAAAAATACACGTAATTTCTTTGATGGGAAAGAAGCGTCCTTAAAAATATTTTCTTGTAATATTTACAGAAATAAATGTAAATAATTTCATTAAAAAAATTTAAGCAAGCTTGCACTTTGACAAATGCACACACACACACACACACACACACACACATACAAGTGGGTTCGATAAAAAAAAGCCTTGGACTAGTTTTGTTGAATCTGCACATTTTTCAAAGTTCATTGACTCGTTATACTGAACGAACCCGCCGGATAAAATTACAACCCTTCTTCAAAAACTAAACGGGGGTTAGATTTATTTATTTTCTCAACGACCTCTTCTGGTATTATGACGTCATTGCCAACATTCTTCAGAGCTGCAAGAAGTAAAGATTTTTCTGCAACGGCCTCTTCGACTCAAGAACTAAAGGGGTAACTTCTTCACCTCTTAAACCACTCCCCTAACTTAAGGGATGACCTTCAACGATGGTCACTTCGGATGGACACATGCCATCCGGAATTTGTTTCAAGGTCAAACTGTTCTAGTATCCCGCTAGCTATACTACTTTGTTCATCTGAATGAATACCTTCGCCATCAATTACATGACCTAAATATCTTACTTTATTTTGAAAGAATTTACATTTACTTAAATTTACTTTCACATTGTATGTTTCAAGTCTTTTCAGGCATTCATCGCATTTTTGACGACACGACTCAAAATCTTATCTTTCCCACCTTCCCACCGATCAAAATATCATCCAAGTAACAAAATACAGATTCCAGACCACTTAAAATCTGATCCATGATTCCAAAACACAATCTGGTAAATCTGAATAACCCTAAATGTGTATTAACGGTTAAATATTTTTGTGATGTTTCTTTAACTTTCAATTGCTGGTATGCTCCCTGTAGATCCAATACAGTGAAGACTTTGGATCCTGCTAGAGATGCAAAAATGTCTTCCGGCACAGGAAGCGTGTAATGGTCTATTTCAATAACTTTATTGACCGTTTTCTTTAAGTCAACACATAAACTAATTTCACCGTTACTCTTTCTTACTACTACAATAGGACTAGCCTAATCACTTTGACTAACTGGTTTAACAATACCTGCTTCTATTAATCTATTTATTTCCACCTCCACCATTTCTTTAATTGGATAAGGGACAGTGTATGCCTTACTAAATACTGGAGTTGCCTCCTTTTTAACATTGAATTCCACTACAAACTCTTTTGTACAAGTTGTCGGGTTATTTCTAAATACACTGGGAAATTTATTTGTATCAATACTTTTAAAAATTCAGTAATCTCTTTTATATGTGACTTTAAGTGAAGAGCACACGTTTTTCTCCAATTAGGCCATAAGGTCTCTAACCAATTGCGCCCTAACAATGGTACAAAATTTGCTACCTACCTGTACAGGTATCAACAAGTGATCGCCGTGACAGACGTTTCGGCGTCGCCGGCCAGCCCTAGTGGGATAGGGTTGGTTTATACTAAATCTTTACTAACAAACAACAACAACAAAGAAAAAGGCGCCACTTAATTTCTTTTTGGCTATGGGGAATCGCGGGAAAAAATTAAGAAAAACGCGACTCATCCAGGATACTAGTAATATTTGGATTTATTTAAAAACAATTGAAACAATCCAACAAAGTAATTGGACACAAGTAACCAATTATAAAAAAAAGAGAGCGCAAATGCGTCTTATACGTATCAAATACAACAAAAAATAAATAAATACGATATTCAAATGTAATTAAGTTTACCACAAACGCTACGGCGACAATAAAATTAACATTATATGACACAAATATCGACTCTATTTTAAAGCGATACAGAATGTAACTAGAGCGTTACGCAAAATAAATAAATAAAAACAAATAATAAAAGGTAAGCAAACTTTGTCCCACCTGTGGGCGTCGTGACAGCGTCGCACGGAGGCGTCAATCGACGTGTTGTCTGGCGGAGAATGGAAGAGAGCTGGGGCACATCGCCGCTTGGGATGTATCCGAGTCCGAAGACCTCTAATTCAAGTCGACGGGAGCGGGCGCTGAGCCCGAAGACACCGCATCTACAGCGGCGAAGCAAGCAGCTCCAAGGGAGGTAGGTTAATGTCCACGGGACCGTGAAGTTACGGCAAACGGGCCGGCAACGAATACAGCATATTCGTAAAGAATAAGGGGCAGAGGTAAAGATACAATTAAAGCCTGTTCACAGAACAACCTAGGGAGGAACAGGCGTAGACAATACGAACGTATTCATATTCTCTCGACTCAACGAATTAATCCAGCAATGCAGCTGTAGATGAATTCCCCAACACAAATTCTGAGCGAAAACACACACAAAAAAAACACAACAACGCGAGACGTGTTGTCACGTCGACAGAAGCAATCTGAATTGCGTTCTGAAATCGCTCCGCGCGGACGAGCGGAAAAGAGACGGGGTAAGGGAAAAGAAGAGGTGAAATGAAAATCACCAACCGCTACAGAATCTTACGTCAACGAGGACCAATGGGCTTGAATACCAAGGTTCAATTTCTAGACAACTTTCGTGGGAACGGAGACGTTGATTTCACAATATGGTGCAATAATGCGTAAATCTAAAATGCTAAATAAAGAATCTATTCGACCGAAAAATTAACTTTCAAAACCCGAATGTTCCTTATCTTTAATTTTTACAGGAAAACTCATAGGAATGGGAAATTACTTTGAAAGCAAATCGGCGAAACGCAAAGAGTTCACCGGGCGGTCTGCGAAAATATTTCACGGGAAGCAATATACAGGGTGATTCGGGGTCGGGCAGAAATTGAACGGTAACAAATCACTGCCTCTTCTAACTACAAAAGGTAATTTCACTTTTCTTCCCGCTGCTACTACTGTAACCTGTATTTCCCCTAGTACCCACACTTTTTCACCCGTTAATACTGACAAATTACAATTACTAGGTTCTAGTTCCAAATTTACAAAATACTTTTTTTGACTACATTCAGACATTATGGTACGACTAGCACCAGTATCTAATTCAAATACAACTGTTTTACCGTTTACTTTTACACTTTGATGCATGGGCTTTTCTAACTTATTTACAGAACTTACACATCCTAATCTTAAACTATAAGTTGATTCTGATGACTCATTCATTACATTTACCTTAGATTTACACAATCTTTTTGTATGTCCTACCTTTTTATACTGAAAACACTCCCATATCTTCGCTGGATATGAGTGCGCTTCATGATTACCACCACAACGATAGCATCCCCTTCGAAGCTGCTGCGAAGGTTTCTTTCTTGCCCCTTGCTGAGCTTCTTTTGGGTGTTTGGTTCCTCGACTGCTACTTGTCGAACCTCCTATAGGTGCTCTGTATATCTTTCGCTGACTCCAGATCTTCTCTTGGGGATCCTGCCGATCCAATTTGTTCACTCTTCCTCCCAGGGTTAATATTCGAGACTGTTGCATTGCAAGCTCCACTGCTTTTGCAATGTTCACTGCCCTTTCGAAGGTCAAGTCCCTTTCTGTGAGCAACCTACCCTTAATTTGTTCCTCATAAAAACCCCATACAAACTTGTCTGTGAGAGCCTCCTGCAGAAATGTTCCAAAATTACAGCTCTTCGCAAAATTTTTTAACTTGACCACATAGGCCATACCTTCTTGTTTACAGCTGCGAAATTTCACTCGTTCCGCAATAACTAATGGCTTGGGACTGAAGTGACCCTTCAAAACTGCTGTAATCTGAACATAACTTTGATTACTTGGCAACTCCGGTCCTAATAAGTCTTCGCCGTGTATGTTTTAACGTCAATAGCATGCAGACTTTCCTTTCTTCTGCTACATTATTACTCAGAAACAACTGCTTAACTCTTTCCAAGTAACTCTCAAAATCACCATTTTTTTACATCAAAGTGTTCAAAATATCCGAACCACGCGGCCGGTGCATTACCTGCCTGCTGGCTTCCTTGCTGCATTTTCACTGCTTCTTTTTCGGTATTCTATTAATCTGGCGTATAACTACAGTCTCTATGAACTACCCTTTTCCGCCCTCTATCTCGACACCTCACAAACAAGTTATTATAAAAACCACTAAACATATTGCGTTTAGCCAGAAAATGTGTTTAGTCCAAAGGAATTTATTCGGTAACTTAAAAGTAGTTAAGCTACTTAATATCTTTTTTTAATTTATTTACCGTCGAATTATGCCGTGATAATTTAAGGAAAAAGTGGTACTTATGCAAGTAACTAAACTTTGACAAAAGTCATTTTGGCTTTGAGTTTGAGGTTACTGCGAATGAAACAATGTTGGAATATTTTCTTTTCGTCACAAGGTTTTCATTTCTCAAATTATATTGCTGGGATAGCTAAAAGTGGAACGCGGCCGCCTCTTGAATTACTACCCGAAGCCGAAATTGGGGTCAGGGTCAGTGCCTTATCGGAACTTGAGGAGGAACCGCGTAACTCTCGCCGCTACGATCAGCTGATCCGTCAACGTGTTTAAAATTTAAATTAACTTCACTGCAAGTATATTATTTTTAAAAGACTAAATTTTACATTTACTTTGTTTCCAAGGACCGTAAGTAGTAATACTTTCATTGTTAGCAGCGAGATTGCAGCAAAAGTTTATTTAGGTAAAAGAGTGAAGGAAGAACATTTTTAACACGCTTGCCTAATTGGTGCATAAATATTCGGATTTATTCGTCGATAGTTGATATCGTAAAACATTACTTCGCTCAGTGAATTAAAATTTTAAATAAAATAATTAATAAACGATATCAGTGATTGTTATTACGAAACTCTGCGTTGAACATCGAGTACGGTATCGATGGGCGTGTTCATACCGAGAGGAAGACGAAGTTGACTTTCCTATCTTTCTCGCACATTTCAGCGGTTATTTATTGCTTTATGTTTGCTTTATGTTTTGTTTATAATGTAATATTTTGCTTAGAAAAATCCACACACCATCGGTCAGAGGTTCTCAAACAAAAAGACTCCGGGCTCTTGTGGGGCTTTAATTTCTTTCATTTTTCACCAAAAAAATTAAGATATGCAGAATTCGTTGTGTTAGGTCATGAAGAACTTACAGTTTTAATATGTGAAACTTATTTGATGACACCCTGTTTATCCCCTATACACTTTTGTGACATCTACTATAAGTATTTCTTTCATTCTCCTCAAATCTGGCCTCCCCGTTTGGTACCTTACAATAACTTTTTGTATAGCAATTTTCATGTCGGGTCTTACAATTTTCACCATTTTGACATAAAATAATTAATTATTTACATAACAAATTGACTAGTACAATAAACATTACCTATTTTAATAGATACAAGCGGATATTTCTTAAAGTTGAGAGTTGACAACATCGGCTGATCTATTTGATTTGAAGCGTCACATTTTGGTATATGTTTTAATGATATGAAATTAATTTGTCTAATATTACTTTAATAGCCAACTTATAAAATATAATCAAGATATATTTGATGGTAAATAAATAAGAAAAAAACAGATATTAATAGTAACTTATAACTTTTGAATGTATCTAATTATTTCACTGCAATAATTGAATATTTTCGTAGAATTTCGTAATTGCTAATTACTTAATTAGTTACTTTTATTGAAGAATAACTTGATTAAATTACTTTAACTTAATTTGTAACTACATAACTACTACCCAGCTCTAAATTTAATCTAATTTGTTATCTAGATTTTTGGCCGAAGCAATCAAGATGACTAACAGCAGGACTGCGTTCACGAAACGTACGGACTCATAATTAATTAATCAGTTACTCAATTTTCTCGTAATTGTTAATACAGATTTTTACCTTCCTCTGTAAATGTAACAGTGTACCTAACAATGAATAAAAAATAGAAATTCCCTTTTTCTAAAATTTTAGATAGGAACATACAAATACTCTGAAAATTAACACACTAGGATCAAGTAACCTTTCAAACTAAAATATTTTCATTTTTGTATCACTTCCGGTTATATCGCAATTTTGAGTGTACACGTTATTCCAAGTAAAAGTTCTTAAGACTTCCCTATACTTAAATGCAACGATTTTTGAGATATCTTCGAATTTCTGAAAAAAATTGTTTCGGTGCCATTTCATTTAAGAAAATGTATTTACGACACTTCAAATTTCAAGTTTCCTGCCGTTTGAAATAATAATATTCAGCCTTTCAAATCATATCCTAGTTATCATTGAAAAATTCACAGGGTGGTCAAAACATTTTATGAATGATTCTGAATGTCCTGATGCAAAAATATACAGGCTGTTCCATTTACGAAAACTGAGTCTTGGGCAGTTGAACAGAACAAGGTTCGACACCGTATTTTGACCAGCCTGTGAATTTTCCAGTGATAACTATGATATAAAAGGCTGAACATTATTCTTTCAGACGACGGGCAACTTGAATCTGGAAATTTAAAAGTGTTGTAAATACATTCTCTTAAATTAAAGGCCACCGAAATATTTTTTTCAGAAATTCGAAGATATTTCAAATATCGTTACATTTAAGTATAGGGAATCCTTAACAACTTTTTCTTGGAATAACGTGTAGAATCAGAATTTGAAATAAAAGTATAGATTCCATTAAAAATAAGAAAGTTAATGGTGACTTCCGATATAACCGGCAGTGACATAAAAGTGAAAATATCTGAAAGATCATTTCCTACTAGGACAGTGTGTTAATTTGAAAACTTTTAATAGGCCACTCAATTTGGGAGACCGTGTATATTGCTTTTGCTTAAATATTTAGATATTTCCGAGATTTTGAGTATCACATTGCTGCAATATGAATTCTTATATTCATTGTAAATAAAATTGTTGTGAGTTTATATTAATCACTTATTTTTTTTTTAATTCTAAATCTACTTATTTAAGAAAGTATCTTTTACGTCTTTTCCGCTTTAAAATATTTGTAAAACTGAATTAGATATAAAGTTCACAACATAGAGGTAGATATCTGAGTAGCTATTGGTATGAGCTGTAAATCGATTTTATTCAAGTCTCAACCTGAATCCTCTCGAAACTCCATCAACTCTATTTTACAAATTAGTGAACAGTGAAAAAATCAATTTCTTCGATTTATTGGATTTAACTTACAACGTGAGCATGAAAAATCTCTTCAATAAAATCTGTAAGTTAAGTGACGCCGTTCTAGTTTTGAAATTGATGCCGAAGGAATTTGAAGAAACTCAGGACATCGATAAGCTGCTGGAACTTTTGTTTAGTTGTTCTAAAAAATATTATATTCCGGCAAAACCCCTGGAAATGACAAACAATTTTCGATGTCTACGTAAAGCAGAAGATTGTGAACTACACTTGTAAGTAACTTTAATTTCTTATTTGTAAAAGTAAATTAAATAGGTGTAATTTAAAATACAGATTAAAGTACAATTAATTGAAGGGCTTAAAATAAAAGGTATAAGTGCATTTTTGAACAAATCTGATTTATATTCATTTTTGACTACCTGAAGTTAATATCTGTTTGGTAGGGAAGAGATTGAAGCAATTTCCGGATTTGGCGCGAACTATTAACTATTAGAAATACTATTTCTTCGCGACTTCCTATTAATCACTTATACGGTGAGTTTTTTTTAACTCTGAACACACAATGTAAATATTCTCATATTCAGTTTCAGGAAAAACGCATTAATGCATTGCAAGATATGCAAACAGGGTTCAATAAAACAAATGTGCTATTATTGTCAGTTATGAAATATGATGAATTACGTTTTCAATATTTAAAATATATTACGAAGGCATTTGATTATCGTTTAGCATCATTTTTTAAAACATGAAAGAGGACGTTTAGAACAGTTATAATATTTTTATTTAAAAAATAAGTATTAATATTCCTTGACTGAAACTCATCTTGTTTCATCATAGATAGCGTCCAGTGCATTGGCCCTTTTTTCCTAAAACTGAACATAGAGATATTTAGATTGTGTTCAGTGTTAAAAAAAAAAACGTTATATGAATAATTGCACTTATACTTCTTTTAATTGAAATTAACCTCCGCCCACAATAATTTTTTATCCGTAGATACATATTTCGGCAGCTAAGCTGCCGTCTTCAGTACGCTACCAACTTAAAAGCACTAAAAAATGTATAAAAGCAACCTAATCACACTGACAAAATCATGAAAATGTTAAACCTAACAACAAGCTAATCATCCTAAAAGATATATATGTCTAAATGTAAGTAAATATAAATTAATACGTGAAAATCTAAAATAAACTATATACAGGGTGTAATCAAATTAGTTTCACATATTAATACCGTAAGTTCCTCATCATGTAAGAGAATTAATGCTGCAACTACCAAAAGTCTAGCTCAAAAATAAAAAAAATGACCTAGTGGAGGAGTATTGACTCTTTTGTTTCAGAACTTTTGGTCGGCCGTGCACAAAAACAACGTTATAAAACAAAATTCCAGCAAAATTCAAGGTCAATTGCTTGATCGCATTTTAAAAACTTTATGGGAACACAATAAAATAGAATCACCGACCCATTAAACAACCTCTCGGTCGTAGCCCGTGTGTGCATTATAATTAAAGGAGAACAATTTAAGTCTGCTTGCATTGATCAGAATTAAATCTGTTTCATTAGATAATCGACAATAATTAGATCTTGACACCTGGTCTTTGCAAACCAATAGTACACATGATTTACAGTGCTAATTTCGCTTATGAAAATGATTAAAAAAAATATTAGTCGCTTTGATTGATTGTCGCTTTGTTAATTATTTCCACCAACGAATACGTTTCTTCGTAGTTCGAGTTCGATGACACTTTATTGTTTTGGTTAAACAAAATAATAAAAGCGATGACTGCGTTCAATAATGATTTTCCGAAATGCAGAAAGAAAAAACATTCTTAAACATTTTGCGCAATAAAGAAATAACAATGCAGTTTATTGACGACCAGCAAATAAAGTACACGATGAATACGTATGAATTAGTAAAATAATTTTAGAAAATGGAATTTCTAATTTTTATTTATTTTTACAGTTTTGTGAGCAGAAAACTATTAACAATTACGTGAAAATTGAGAAAATTGATTCATTTAATAAGCAACGCGATGGATATTTATAATTCTATTCCGTTATGGAATTACATAAGCGATGATTTTAACCCAGTGCCCTTCAGTTCGATGACGCTTTATTGTTTTACAACGTTTTATGATGCGCTTGTAGAAACTGATACACGGCCAGTCAGAGGTTTTCAAACAAAAAGTTTCCGGGCTCTGGGGGGTTTTAATTTCTTTATTTTTTCACCAATAAAATTCATATTTGCAGAAATCACTTTCTTAACTGATAAAGAACTTACAGTTTTAATATATGAAACTTATTTGATTTCAGGCTGTATGTTATGTATAAATCGGGAAAAAAAATTATGTGAACACCTAAAATTTATTGTCAGATATCTTACAAATAAGAGCTAACCAAACAACACGGAAATGCGAAAATAAATAGTCCAAAGATCCGAAAAAACTTCTTATTCTAACGAATAAATAAGAATATAATTCCCTGTTATTTGATACCTAAAAATCCTAGAAATAAACTATGTGTGTTATGTATAAATAGGAAGAAAAAAAAAATATATATATATATATATACATTTGGCTACCTTTACCAAGCCCGGTACGTTTCGCAGGCACTCAGAAGCCCGCGCTTTCCTCTATAGCTACAGCTTAATTGATAATTGCGTATAACTGGTGGGACCATGAGAGGGGTAAAGTATTTTGACATACAATTCAATATGTATCATACAAGTCTTAGGAAGCCACACTCGTCTTTCGTAGTATACGAAGCCCATTTGTATATTTGTACATGCAGCGCCGATAATACGAATCCCAACACTGTTGCCTAATTGTTCGCAAGTGAGTCATTCTTAAGGTGCAGTTTTCTGAAGTTTGAAAAGATTATATTATTTAAAGTAGGTCAGCTATAAAATTATTGTAATTTCGATATGCCGGTGTGTTTGCATACCGAGTGTCCACTTTGAATACATGCCACAGCAATTTCAATGCATTTTTGTTTTTAATTGTAAATGCCTGTTTTCCCATTATTATTATTTATATTTATCCCAATATTTCAAATTAAAAATTAATGAATTCTTAACACTCCTGCTTAATTATTTTTCATCGCAACTCTTCAAATGTTTTCACGAGTCGTTGATTGATTTAAGTCCAGAATCTCATATTCTTTTCCTAAGCGTCGAATAAATATCGTTAGTTATAGAAACCGCTGCTCGATACTCAGCTCTAGCGGTAGATTTGGGCCCTTTCAGATATTCAAAATTCGGTTAAACATTTTTCCATAGCTTATCACGGGCTTCGTAGTGAATCTGCTCAGATAATTTACTGCAAATATTTTTTTCTACGACCATTTATGAAAAGACATTTTTTTTGTCACCGAATACTTCCTAGTGAGGAAAAATTTGATAACGTTAACTTTGACACAGACAACAACTAAAGCAGACCTGTCACCTGTAGAAATTTTGCACCAGATTTATGTATTAAAATTTTACCGCGAGATGACATACACTTAGTTGGTTGTGTAGTGATTTATATATTAAATCACATTAATGCTTTTTTTAATTAGCAAATTTTTTATACAAAGAATTGTATTGACAATTAAGTTGTTTTTTTTTCTTAATGACTACTACGTTTTTTATTTAAAATCATTGCCAGTCGCCACAGTACTCCCCCGCGAGTGAACTGGTTCCAGGAACGATACTCTTTTCTTCTTCGCTCCAGGGTATGTTCGTAGGGTGGAATTGTCTCGTTCATGGTCTATTTCTGTAAAGGCTGGTTTTAAACGATCAATTGAAATGTTAGATGGTTTTCCGTCTAGGTCAACTTCAAAACAGCAATCATTTATTCTGCGAAGAACTTTGTAAGGTCCTTTATACGGTTGGTCTAGTGGTTTCTTGACTCCATCCATTCTCACGAATACATGAGAGCATGTGTGAAGAGTTTTATTCACGAAAATTCTTGGTTTTTGATGGTGCGAAGTTGGCTGAGGTCGGATTTTCCTCATGGCTTGTCGGAGTTGTTCTAAAAAAATGGTTTAGTCTTGCAGAAATTGTTCTTGGTGGAAGTATTCTCCTGGCAGTCTTAGGGTTGTACCATAAGTCATTTCTGCTGCCGATGTTCCTATATCTTCTTTGAGACTGTTTCTTAAACCCAATAGTACGATTGGGAGTGCTTTTGTCCAGTTTGCTGTCTCATGGCATTTTATTGCAGATTTCAAAGTCCTATGCCATCGTTCTACAGTCCCATTTGATTGTGGGTGGTAGGCTGTTGTTTTCACTGTTTTAGCTCCTATTATTTTCGTCATGGCATCGAACAGTTGCGAATCAAACTGTGTTCCTCTATCCGTGGTGATGATGGCCGGTGCTCCGAATCTTGACACCCATGCATTGAAAAATGTGTCCACGATAGTGTCTGCGGTGATGTCCTTTATAGGCACTGCTTCTGGCCATCGCGTGAAACGGTCTATCATTGTGAGGCAATAACGAAAACCTTGGGATGTTGGCATTGGACCAATGATGTCCATGTGCACGTGGTAGAATCGTTCATCTGGTATCGGGATATGTTCAGGTCGACGTTTTATGTGTCGGCTGATTTTTGATCGTTGACATGGTAGGCATGTGCGAGCCCAATCGATGATATCTTTATTCATCGATGGCCAGACGAATTTTTCCGCAATTGCTCTTCTGGTAGCTCGTCCGCTGGTGTGTGCAGTGTTGTGCACAGTATCGAAAATCTTCTTCCTCAACGCTACTGGTATGTAAGGTCGAATGGAATCCGTGGATATGTCACAATATACTTTTGTTTCGGTTCCGTCGAGTCTTAATTGTTTAAGATTAAGTGACCCTGCATCTTGTAGTAGCTGTTGGAGTTCACCATCAGTAAGTTGACTTTCAGCGATATCTTCGGTCGTTACGATCACAGGTAACTTGATGCTATCAATCCGAGATAGAGCGTCAGCTATGCAGTTGTCTTCTCCTGATATGTGAATAATGCTTGTGGTGTATTGTCCAATGTAATCCAAATATCTTTGCTGCCTTGGAGAAGCTTTAGATTGTTTCTGATTGAAAACATAAGTTAACGGTTTGTGATCCGTAAAGATTACCGTATTTCTTCCTTCAATCATATGCTTAAAGAATTTCACAGACAGATAAATGGCTAACAATTCACGGTCATAAGCACTATATTTAGTTTGAGTTGGAGACAATTTCTTTGAAAAAAATCCCAGTGGTTGTCTTTTTCCATTGTCGATTTGTTCTAAAACAGCGCCTACTGCAGTGTCTGAGGCGTCGGTGACCAAAACTAGTTTGGCTTGTTCAGCTGGGTGTGCTAATAATGTTATTTCGGTGAGTTGCTTCTTACATTCGTAGAATGCTTTCTCAGCTGTTGGTGTCCACTGGATTGGCCTTTTGTCCCGTTTCTTTGCTCCAGCCGTCAGCGCGTGAAGTTCTGCTTGTGGTTGTGCAGCGTTGCGCATAAATCTCCTCTAGAAATTTAACATTCCCAGAAACCTTCTTAGTTCAAAAATATTTTTGGGTCTAGGTAGTTCCTGAAGAATCTTCACACGGTGTTCTAAAGGTTCAGTCCCCTTGATTGAGACACGGTGTCCCAAGTACTCGACGCTTGATTTTCCAAGGAAACATTTGCTTGTTTTGATCGTGAGTCCGTGGTGTTGTAGCCTTGCGAAAACTTGGTCCAGATGATCTTTGTGTTCTGCTTCTGTCCTCGAAGCAATAAGAATATCGTCAATATAACAGAATGCAAAATCAATACCTCGAAGAACAGTGTCCATGAACCGTTGGAAAGTTTGAGCAGCGTTCGCTAAACCAAATGGCATCACTTGGAATTCAAACAGGCCAAAAGATGTTATGATGGCGGTTTTCTTACTGTCTTCGGGTGCCATCGGAATATGAAAGTAGGCTCTTTCCAGGTCAATAGTTGAGAATATTGTGCATCCATGTAGCCTGTGGGCGAAATCTTGTATGTGCGGCACCGGGTATTTATCAGGAATTATAATTTTGTTCAATGCTCTGTAATCCCCGCAGATTCGCCAGTTACCATCTTTCTTCATCTTCATAAGTATAGCGCTGGAATACGGACTGTTTGATGGTTTGACAATGCCCGTAGCTATCCAGTTTTCAATTTCCTTTTTCGCTTGTCTGTACCTCTCTGGTGAAAGGCGTCTAGCATTGTCGGTGCATGGTGGTCCTTTAGTTAGGATGTGATGCTGAACGTGGTGTTTAGGCTGTCGCAATTGAACTGGCTGTGTAACTTCAGGATACTTCTTCAAGACTTCATGAAACCTCATTTCACTGCTTACTGTAGTGAGTGTGGGTATTGTCGTTCTGGTGAATGATCCAGGCGTGGTTCTGCATGTCGTGTTATCCACCAAACGTTTATTCCTTAGATCAGGTAACAATTGGTATTCATGGAGAAAATCGTTTCCTAAGATGGGTAGACTGACGTCGGCGACGAGGAATGTCCAGGTGAACAAACGCTTCAGCCCTAGATCCAAAGTTAGTTGTGTTTCTCCGTATGTGTGAATCCTTGTCTCGTTTGCAGCGTAAAGGGTTTTGTTTGTCCATTTGGTATGTTTCACGCGGTTGCGTGGTAATACTGATGCGTCGGCGCCTGTATCCACTAGGAAACGCAGCCCTGTTTTTTTATCAGTGACGGTGAGGCGTTTTGGTGAGGAGTTACCACCAGCGGCTGCCTCAACGCACGCCAGTGATCTTAGTTTTCCTGGTGCTGCTTTTTCCAAGAACAAGGACGTCGACAGCGATACGCCTCTGCTCCAAATCTATTGTGGTAGTAACAAAATGTGGGGTTGGAGTGTCCTTCTGTTTTGTGTTGAATTCGTGACTTGCTCCGGTGTCGTTGACGTCCTCGTTGGGCCTTTAATTCAGCGACTTCTTGTGTGAGTGCTTCAACTCGAGCTACGAGTCCTGTAATTTCAGTTGATTCATGCGATGACGTAGGCGGAAGAATGTGCGAATCCAATGAGGTGGTGCGCTCTCTAGGTATCCAATGTGATTGGCTTGTAGTTGCAATATGGGGTTGAAAAACGTCCATAATGCGATCGGCCATCACGGCTATAGTCGCGAGATCACTGTCAGTGCCCACCGCTAAAATTCCTCGAGCATTCTCTGGTAGTTGTTCCAGGAATATCGTTCTCAAAATTTCTTCAGGACATTTGGCGCCCGCAAGGTTGCGAATGCGTTGGAGATACACGCTTGGCTTTTCATCTCCCATGGGTTGCCCACGAAGAAGTTTGCGTAATTTAGTCTCAACGGAATCGGATAAAATGCTTATGATTCGATTTTTTACCGCTTCGTACTTGCCTGTGGATGGCGGTGCGTCCACTATGTCCCCGATCAGATCCAAAATATCTGATTCTAAGCTAGTCACTACGTGACGGTACATTGATATATCACTTTTGATGTTGTGTGATTCAAAAATCATTTCGCATAAAGTGAAATAACGTGCTGGGCAATTTCTTAGAAAAGGTTGCGGCATTTTAATTAATTTGAATGTTCCTACGTGGTCTCCGTTGCTCGTGCTTTCAATAATTGGCGTCTGTTGTGGAGTAGACATCATCAGCTGCTCTTGAATACTCTTGTACTCACTTATCACGTCGGGGTCACCAATTTGTAGTGATTTATATATTAAATCACATTAATGCTTTTTTTAATTAGCAAATTTTTTATACAAAGAATTGTATTGACAATTAAGTTGTTTTTTTTTTTCTTAATGACTACTACGTTTTTTATTTAAAATCATTGCCAGTCGCCACAGTTGTACTTCGGAAATTAATTTTGAGCCTAGAGCAACCGAGAACTAAGACCGGAGGACTTAAAAATATCTTCCTCCCCTTCTGCGCGGATGTTTTAAAATTGAGATAATCTATGATTGAGATTGAGAATATGCCCACTAGAGTCTAGTCTATCATTTGTAGAATTAGTAGTGTCTACCAATACCGCCAGAAAACTATACCTGAGCCAACCTGAGCAAAGAAACACAACTTTACTGAGCATATACGCGAAACTGTCAAAGAAGCCGACATCTGTCAAAAATGACATCACGGATATAAATCCGTTTCCAGTTTTTGGCGAAGTGGCGTCAACGCAGAAACACTTGAACTAACAAATTGCCCAGGCCGTATAGGGACGTCGTCTCGTGAAATCTAGTAGGTCGTGAATAAAACAATCATATGTCGTTTATGTCCAATGATGTAATAAGGTTAGATGGAGTCTAGCGTCATTTTGAATAAGTTTTAACATTACAGAGAGAAAGATAATATGAGCATTCCCTAAGAGTAACAAAGATCAGAAATGGCAGATACCTCGTGGTTTGGGGCAAATGAAAGCTTAGTTCAGATGCATCCGGATACGCAAAACACTAGCCAATCAAAAATAAATCGCAATAAATATTTTGCATATTCGGAATCACAGGGGTTTATATCTGTTGCCACAGTTTTAAACGCAATTATAATTCCCCCCAGGTCGCTGGGATGGCAGTGATGGCACTGTATTTACAGCAAGCTGTAATCCTTAGCATATTTTTAAATTATCATGGTTACCTTTCATTGATTTTGAAAAGTTTGGAATCGGTTGTCAGAAGCCAAAGTATTAATTCCATTTCTTATTTAATTGAACGTTTAAATTTCGTTTGCGGCCATCCCAGGCGAACGAACAGGACAATTTGTGATAAAAATAAGGTAAGAGAGAATGCTAAGCGAAGAGTGTACTTTTTCGGCTATCATGGCCGCGCGGCCTTATTAAGCGCCGGAACGAAAAACGATCCGAGCAAACGTGGTCGTAATTTATAGAAAGAAAATCACAAATTGTCCGTTTATTCTTCTGGAATAGCCCAGGGGAATAGCCCTAAAGTTTTTGGGTTGCAGTGAGAATGTTGAGCTACGTCTCTGCTGATGAAGCCCCAAGCAGGGCTGAAACAGCTGTCCAGAGGCTGCTCGAGGTTCTCACTGCAATCAAAAACGATTTGCACAAAATTTTTCTAAAATCTTTCATTATGCTTTGACAGCAAGCATGGCCGCCTTGCATGGGGGACTCATTAGGAGCAAATCCCGCTTCAATTTGTCTATCCTACTGCAATGTTAGGTCAAAAAGCGATAGTAAGATGTCGCTATTTTATATGTTCATCATTCTTACATCGCATTTGCGAATAAATTGGGCAAGTCGTTTTTGGTCTGCAGTGGGAATGTCGAGCTACGTTTCTGCTGATGAAGCCCCAAGCAGGGCTGAAACAGCTGTCCAGAGGCTGCTCGAGGTTCTCACTGCAATCAAAAACGATTTGCACAAAATTTTTCTAAAATCTTTCATTATGCTTTGACAGCAAGCATGGCTGCCTTGCATGGGGGACTCATTAGGAGCAAATCCCGCTTCAATTTGTCTATCCTACTGCAATGTTAGGTCAAAAAGCGATAGTAAGATGTCGCTATTTTATATGTTCATCATTCTTACATCGCATTTGCGAATAAATTGGGCAAGTCGTTTTTGGTCTGCAGTGGGAATGTCGAGCTACGTTTCTGCTGAAGAAGCCCCAAGCAGGGCTGAAACAGCTGTCCAGAGGCTGCTCGAGGTTCTCACTGCAATCAAAAACGATTTGCACAAAATTTTTCTAAAATCTTTCATTATGCTTTGACAGCAAGCATGGCCGCCTTGCATGGGGGACTCATTAGGAGCAAATCCCGCTTCAATTTGTCTATCCTACTGCAATGTTAGGTCAAAAAGCGATAGTAAGATGTCGCTATTTTATATGTTCATCATTCTTACATCGCATTTGCGAATAAATTGGGCAAGTCGTTTTTGGTCTGCAGTGGGAATGTCGAGCTACGTTTCTGCTGAAGAAGCCCCAAGCAGGGCTGAAACAGCTGTCCAGAGGCTGCTCGAGGTTCTCACTGCAATCAAAAACGATTTGCACAAAATTTTTCTAAGATATATTTATTGTCATCAAAAAGTACACGATATGTTCAAATATAAAAGAACAAAGCTTTTATTTGTAAACAAAAGAAAATATACAAAAATTAGTAGCTATTATAATATAATATGGAATCTGAAGTGCTTCGATATAATACATTTAAGAAAAGATTTACAGATACAAAGAAAGTAAACGTTGCATATTTAATCACTCTTACTCTCTTCGCTACTAGTGCTGGAATCATTATTTACTGATATAATTAACGGATGAACGTCTTCGGTGTCAAATACTACTTCTCTGTCCCACCATTTTTTAATGACATTATCAGTATGAGTGATAGTATTCGCCCACATTTCTGGAGTCACATGGTTCAATGCCTCCTTCCACATATCCACAGCTTTTACCTGACCATATCCATCTCGTCCAACATGTCTGTTGTAATAAGTTTTACAAATACCCCAAATGTTTTCTATGGGGTTAAATATGCAGTGACTTGGTGGCAATCTTAGTACACGATGTCCATATTCTAAAGCTAATTTGTCAACTTTGTATGTTTTCGCAGGCTTATTGCTAAAACAAGACCATCACTAATGTTACTGAATAATTTGTAATAATTGCCAATTACCGTGACACTAATTCCAACAGTTCCAGTTTTAGCAAACAATCGTTTACTTGAACATTATGCTGCTGAAGCCATTCTTTTATTCTGGCCTTTGACCAAGAACTATTAGAACTTTTTGTCACATAAACTGCTGTGATAACTGGCATTGTCTATAATTATCAAAGAAGGTTCTTCTAAATTTTTTAGTAACTGGTTTTCAAACCACTTTAAGAAGTTATTTTCATTCATTTCTCCATGATAATCAGGGTTCTTTGAATTTGACGAAAATACTAATGAAGCTCCTTCAATAAAACCGTTAATGTTGCCTGCATGTAGTACAATAAATCTGAAAACAATAAATGATTCATGCAAATACAGGAAATTTAATATCGATTAACTAACCTTTTGCCATTACATTTCATTCTTTTTACACTCTTATGGCTGTCATCTTGCCAAGACCGTGTCACTGTACCATTCTCAAAAATCCATGTTTCATCTACATATACTGGTTGCCAGGATTTTCCAGAGTTTAAATTCTGTACATACGATTTTAAAAAATCGATTCTTGCTGAAGCAACATGTTGAAGCTCCATTAAGGCTCGGCGAGAATCATCTTTCTTGTATTTAAATCCAATCTTTTTCAAGATTCTACCTAATGAATCTACTGATCCATTAAAAATTTGCCGTTCCTTCAGATACAACAAAAGTGAATGACGTGTAACGTGTTGCTCTGCAAATAAATATAACGAAACACTTTTATACTTGCACTGAACACAAAAGCTTACTTGATCTGTACATATCATAAATTCCATCTCGTATTGCCCCCTGTTCTGCTTCACTAATGTCGCAAATAGGTTTTGTACGTGAACGTTTTTTAGGAGGGCTTTGTAAAGGTATATTCTCTTTCACGGCTTTCGATATGGAATGTACTGTTCGTAGACTGAGATTCAATGCATCAGCAAACTCTCTGTCCACCGTTAACCTTTTCTCTCTCAAAATATTTAATCAAAGAGGCAACCAATTCCTTGGATTGGCTATGCAGTGGTTTTGGCATTTTAGTCCTAAGAAGAACTGACACGAAACAATAAGAAAACGAATATAATTTAAGAAACTTGTGCGCTCAAATAGTTGCTCAAATACCATAACCACAATTGTCAAAATCACGAAGTCGCACGAACGGCCGATAAGTAAACGTATAATCAGGATTCCAACCCTCAAGCATAATATTACATTCGTTTTTATTTATTTATTTCATTGTTACTTAAATAAGAATAAATTGCTGCAGTAAATATCAAACTTATTTACCAACGCTATACAAATGCATTAAATTCTGTATGTTAAATGCTCAAATAATTTATTGTATTTTGCTTTCATTGAATTGGTACGAAATACGTCACTAACTGCGTAACTGCAAACTTAGCTGCGTTTCTCTATAGTAATCACGTTGCTACATTTTATGCGACGCAGTTCAAACCCAGAAGAACTACTATCTTTAAATGTTTAAATATTACAGAAGTTTGTTAGATAATCTACAGACCGAATACTACTATGAACCACAATAAATAGAATGATTCTTGCTTCGGCTTGTTTTTTCTTCAGATCATTAACTTTTGCATACATTTTTGATTTGCAGTACTTGCAAAATATCGGGATTTGTTCCCATTTTTTTGTAACTTTGCTTGTATGTCTGTTGTTGCATTTTCTGTATTAGAAACTAGATAATTAATTTTAAATATTGTATAATAGAAAACGTTTTACTTATTCATCTGCTTCAGCTCTGTCAAACGGTAACACAAGTACAGATATGCCAACATAAAAGATATGACATGTTGCATACGCCACGTCAATAAAATTTATGCAGTTAATAAAACATATGCTGCAACAATTTACCATTAATATTTGTTTAGCGGAAGAACCGTGGAAAGTAAATTTAGTTAAAATGCGCTGAAAACGCACAAATTCAAAACAGAAATGCACCAAAATACGCGTTAGGCGCTAAATGCTGTTGAAAACGCGCTTTGTAGTATCAAAAAGCACTAGATCTAGCGGAAAGGCGCTGAATGTGGCAGCCCTCTTCAAGTTTACATACCCTGATTTTCTCCCATCTCAAGACGTTCTGCGGCATTTCTATACCAGTGTAAATTTTGCAAGACAGATTACAGAACGCTACGGTCATAGCCATATTTTAGCCATGGATATAGTAGTAAAAGATACGCCTTGCCCTATAAGTCCACGGAAAACACATCACCGACACCAGTACATCTCTCTATTTCACTCGATACAATGTCAAAGTGTTTAACCTCTCTTTCTTGCTTATTATTCATATGTGAATACGAAGTTTGAAATATCAAGATGGATGGCACGAAAACCCGGTACAATTTTTCAAACGGCAATTTTCCAGTAGGGCAAAACGAACTTTTTCAGCACATGGCCGGCATTCGGCATCGAAATTAATAATATTATTTATTACACCCATCAGAGTGTCACATTGAAAGTTGTTTTCTGATATTTTTAGGGCCAGTAATGTATATAAGAGAAGAGCAGGTACCTAAACTTGAATTTTAGCAATCTCTATTTTGCCCATTTCAATTATTGAATATTTAGAGTGTGAAATTCACCTGGACTATAAGATTTACTAACATTCACATTGTGAATGTTAGCAAATCTTATAGTCCAGGAAAGTCTACTTTTTTGACAATGTTAATCGTCACTGTTCCCGGGTAATTCTAGAGGAGTTTTAACAACTGAAACGTTTCTCCGAATCTAGATTCGAATCTGTCCACGGCAGCTACTTTCCAATTCAAGTTGTGACGCCCCAGGTCTTCAATCCTGGAGCTGCTCGAAGTTAGTTGTTCAATGGAAAACTGTTTTGTGAAACGGAATATAGAGCTTGAAGTCCTTGAAGAGTATGGAGCAGCTCCTTTGTGTAAAAGGAAAAAATCTGACGCATATCGTTCCTGCGGATTCTAACGTATGAACCCGGTTATCAAGAGTAAGCGAACGATTGGTCCCTGGGTTCACAGAAGGAACGGTTAAGAACATCTGCACTCTAAAGTTAATCTACTTTCAATGATTGACTTGTTGTATAATAAAAAGGTCGTGAAGGAATAATGCATATAAATTCATTAAAAATATTGCTACACATAAATTCGTTGAAGCCTAGAGAGAAAATGGCTTTTCAGATTCAATACAAACACCCTGCTTAAGTTTGCCAGACGTCCTTTGTTTTAAAGGACGTCCCCATTTTTAGACTCAAAAATAAATCTTATCCCATATTTTAATATCAAGACTAGAGGACAATAATAGCTATTTTTATTCTTGTTCGTAATTAAATAAAATTAAGTACTTACTATTGGTTTCAATTAACTACTACGTTACGTTGCATATTAAAATCGCTCTTTTTATTGCATACAAAATAAAGTAAAAAGCAGCATTTAGGTACCTACGGAACCCTCAGTGCTCGAGTCTGATTTGCACTTAACCAGGTTTTTATTAATGTCGTTACCGATACCATAAAAGAGAATTTTATTGAAAAGAACGATGTCTCTTATTTTCATCCTTGGTTAATAATTTTCTTTTATCAAATCCTCTAAATACAAAACTGGGAACCGAAAACCTTAACCTCACTTTATGTAAACGTCCAAACATTAAACGCTAAAATTTCCTAATTTCTCGCACACGGACATGTTAGGGATTGCTGAAATACAGGATTACCGTTTTTATAAAAGTTATTGTATTATTTGACCTTATAAAAATTTCCACATGAAATTGCAGACGTTTAAGCAATTTTATTATTTACGCTACCTAAATATTACACTGGCCGTGTGACCGGCGCATGGCCCTGCCGCCGCTGCGCAATAAATATGTATAAGATACAACGTGCTGTTTTTGCAAGCGAGAAAGAGGGGAAATGCATCGAAATCATATTGTCACGATAAGGATTTAATTTTTAGCCTAAAATTAATAATTATAAAATGTAAAGGAGTCGCGACGAAATATTTCCGCGAGGAATAAAGTAGAACAATTAAGACAGCAATCTTGCGAAATCTAAGCTATAAGCGGTTCACGTTTCATAACAAAACATCGGTGGCACGCGCTATATGTGGGACAAATTAATACAACAGGTGACGAAAGGAGAACACAGAAACATGTCATAACAGTCGAATAGACAGATTTTCGCCTATATAACGTGCGGAAGAAGATGGGAAGGCGGTCGAACCCGACTCCGGTAGGCTTAGTGCCTACTGTAGGAAGGGCAGCCGCCCTCGCAGTCGAACCCGCCGTCGACTCAAGTAGGCCTAGTGCCAACTTCCCCAGGAGGACCTTCCTCACCGACGCCGTGCAACCGCCACCCGCATCAGGACGCTGCCGTTTCCAAGAAGGATCATCATCACCGACGCCTTGTTGCCGCCACCCTCATCAGGACGCTGCCCGTTCTACGGAGGCATCCTCACCCACGCCTTGCCGCCGCCCTCATCAGGACGCTGCCCGTTCCACGGCTTAATAAAGGTATACATTGTTTTGGTAAACTGTGTTTTCAAGCTCTACCACTGAGAACCCGCTACCTACCCCTAACCACGTGACAATATCGAGTGAAATGGAGAGATGTAAAGTATTCTGTGATATGTTTTCCCAATAAGCGACGTACGTTTACATGGAGACGCCGTATCTTTACTTATATGTCTATGATTTTAGCCAAAACTTCGCGCCATCTATCCCTGAATTTCAAAATACCTGTGGTGCCATCTATATCTCAGTTGCATTGCCGCTCACGCATAAACTCGTAAGACTGGGTAACTTAATATACTCTTACATAATCATTAGTATTTTTTTATAGAACGGTATGATTCAGTATGATTCACAATAATGTCGCGGTTGACTGAGATGCTCGGACACAATGCGCACGGGAATGTGTTGCAGATGCGCATCGTGCTTTTCTATTTAATTCAAATCAACTAAATGTTGTTTCTAAATTCAAGAAAGAGCTATATAATCGTCTGGAATTCTGTCACACCTGAAAATCCCCATAAACTCTATAACTTATTCTGTAGAGTCAACCCGGAGATGGTATAGCGTACCGAGGCAGGTGAAATGCATAAACAGAAATCGTAGCTGTTACTGCCCCTAGCTCAAAATCGGCGCTGGGAGGGGTTCAAAAAAAATATCTTTTTCTTTTAATTGATTAAAAAATGATGTTAGGTGGTAAATTGGGAGTCACACCCTTTAAAATTCAGAGAACCCAACAAAATATCAGCCCAAGCAAAGAAAGAACACGGTGAAAAATATCGGATTTTGTACAGTAATGCATTTCCCATAACAAAAAATTTTTCTAGATTAGGATTTGCTCCTAATATGTCCCCCATGCAAGGCGGCCATGCTTGCTGTCAAAGCATAATGAAAGATTTTAGAAAATTTTTTGTGCAAATCGTTTTTGATTGCAGTGAGAACCTCGAGCAGCCTCTAGGCTGTTTCAGCCCTGCTTGGGGCTTCTTCAGCAGAGACGTAGCTCGACATTCCCACTGCAGACCAAAAACGACTTGCCCAATTTATTCGCAATTGCGATGTAAGAATGATGAACATATAAAATAGCGACATCTTACTATCGCTTTTTGACCTGACATTGCAGTAGGATAGACAAATTGACGCGGGATTTGCTCCTAATACGTCCCCCATGCAAGGCGGCCATGCTTGCTGTCAAAGCATAATGAAAGATTTTAGAAAAATTTTTGTGCAAATCGTTTTTGATTGCAGTGAGAACCTCGAGCAGCCTCTGGACAGCTGTTTCAGCCCTGCTTGGGGCTTCTTCAGCAGAGACGTAGCTCGACATTCCCACTGCAGACCAAAAACGACTTGCCCAATTTATTCGCAATTGCGATGTAAGAATGATGAACATATAAAATAGCGACATCTTACTATCGCTTTTTGACCTGACATTGCAGTAGGATAGACAAATTGAAGCGGGATTTGCTCCTAATATGTCCCCCATGCAAGGCGGCCATGCTTGCTGTCAAAGCATAATGAAAGATTTTAGAAAAATTTTTGTGCAAATCGTTTTTGATTGCAGTGAGAACCTCGAGCAGCCTCTGGACAGCTGTTTCAGCCCTGCTTGGGGCTTCTTCAGCAGAGACGTAGCTCGACATTCCCACTGCAGACCAAAAACGACTTGCCCAATTTATTCGCAATTGCGATGTAAGAATGATGAACATATAAAATAGCCGCCTTGCATGGGGGACATATTAGGAGCAAATCCCGCTTCAATTTGTCTATCCTACTGCAATGTCAGGTCAAAAAGCGATAGTAAGATGTCGCTATTTTATGTGTTCATCATTCTTACATCGCAATTGCGAATAAATTGGGCAAGTCGTTTTTGGTCTGCAGTGGGAATGTCGAGCTACGTCTCTGCTGAAGAAGCCCCAAGCAGGGCTGAAACAGCTGTCCAGAGGCTGCTCGAGGTTCTCACTGCAATCAAAACCGATTTGCACAAAAATTTTTCTAAAATCTTTCATTATGCTTTGACAGCAAGCATGGCCGCCTTGTATGGGGGACATATTAGGAGCAAATCCCGCGTCAATTTGTCTATCCTACTGCAATGTCAGGTCAAAAAGCGATAGTAAGATGTCGCTATTTTGTTTAAAAAATTTTTCAAAAAAAATTTTACAATTGACAGAAATATTATTGCTCGTTTATTACAATTAAATTAAAAAAAATGAGAGATAAAGAAAAATGAAGGATGGATTAACGTTAATTTAAAATACCCTATGGCCCAAAATAATACTCGGCATTCAGTCTAACTAGGCAATGACGTCAGTGAATCTAATGACGGCACACGATCACGTTGTTGCCAAATTTCTATATTGACAAATAGAGGCTAAGGTTAAGTACTAATCTTTGAAATCAATTTTATTCATTGTATTTTTTTTTAATTTATTATATAATTATACATCAAATACAGTGCAGACTTATTTCCTGAAGATGTACCTAAATTGTACATGGATCATGTCAGAAACCGACAGACACACATTTCTAATTCGGTATGAATTAATCTATTACATACAGCGTGGAAACTAAGTAGCGGATAAAATCCATAACTCCGTTAATATTTGTAATAAACCAAAAATCTAAAAGGGGTATAGCGATTCAAATTACAGCGCATAAAAAGAAATATATTTTGAGATATTTTCATGATTTTTTTTTAAGTTATGACGTCATCAAGATTTTTTTTAAATGACAACCTATATTTTTTATTTTTTATTTCCGTGGGTTTTTTTAACCTACTTTCAACAGTATAAAATTTTAAATCGATTACATAACAAAAAATTCAAGAAAAACAACCACAAAAGTTTAATTGAAAAGTTGAAGAAATTAACAGAATATCTAGTTAGCTAGGTGTAAAACAAACAAAATTTGTTTGATTGACAAGAACTTGTAAATACCTATCGCAATAAAGTGAGTATTTTTATTCCCTGTGGATAGTAGGAGTTACACTAATTATTAAAAACCTTTTACCAAAATGGTGTTGCTGACTGAAAAACAAAGAATTGAAGAATTGGCGATCGAATTAGAACTCATCAAGAGGTGTGTCGACTTTTTATAGACAAATATCCTGATCAGCAAATAAGTCAATCCACAGTCAGCAGAATAGAAAATAAATTTCGAAATTACGGTATTGTGAAAGACCTTCCAAAAACTGGCGACCCTAAGACAAAATTAATTGACGATGTGCAGCTTGATATTTTACTAGAAATAGAAAATAATCCGCATTCGACTAGTCGAGACATTGCTTTAGAGCACAACCTGAGCCATACCTCGGTACTGACACTTTTAAAAATGCAAAAGTTTCATCCGTATAAAGTAAAATTAGTCCATGAGTTAGCAGAAACTGACTATGATCATAGACAAGAATTTTGTGAAGAAATGTTGGAAATTTGCAATCGTGATCCAATGTTCTCGCAGCGTATAATTTTTTCTGATGAGGCAAGTTTTACTTTACATGGAACTGTTAACAGACATAATTGTCGATATTGGTCTAGGGAAAATCCCCACTGGATGCAAGAAGCTCATACTCAACATCCCCAGAAGCTCAACGTATGGACAGGAATTGTCGGTGACAGAATTTTAGGTCCATTCTTTATCGAAGGTAATTTAACTGGTGAGAAATATCTACACTTCTTACAATTCGAATTAGTACCTGCATTGGCGATATTATTTCCTAATGAAAATGACTGTGACGTACCAAACAATAACATTTGGATGCAACACGACGGTTCTCCGCCACACTACGCAGTTGATGTGCGACGTTATTTGGACGAGATGTTCCCAGGTAGATGGATAGGAAGAAGAGGTCCAATGGAATGGCCAGCTAGATCCCCTGATCTAACGCTATTAGACTTTTTTCTATGGGGGTACTTAAAAAGCAAGGTGTATAAAAATAGACCTAACAACTTAGACGATCTTAAAGAAAGAATTCGACAGGAGTGTAGGTTAATAACACCTCAAACTATTCAAAATGTAATAAATGAATTTTATGAGCGTCTTGGGTATTGTCAGTTGGTGCATGGTCGTCAGTTTGAACATTTATTGTGATTTCAATGACTGTCAAAATCAAATTTTGTTTATTTACACCTTAATTTTGTTTCGTTTTAAACCTAGCTAACTATATGTTCTGTTTATTTCTTCAACTTTACAATTAAACTTTTATGGCCGTTATGACCATTTAAAAGTAAAAACTGTAAAAAGTAAGTAAACTTTTCACTCAGTTAAATGTCATTTGTTGTGTAGAATGAAGGACTACATCACATGTCTTTGTCTTCGGACCATTCAGAATCCTCACTGTCCCCATTTAGATTTATGATAAGAGGAGAAATTCTCTTACATCAAACTGAATTTCTTTGTCCCACCATTTTTTCATTTCATTTTCAGCATGTCTTATGCAGTTTGTCCATATTTTAGGAGTAACTGTGCGTACCGCTTCCTTCCACAAATTGATACAGTTTTCAATTGACCTACCTTCGCGTCCCACATGCTTATTATAATAAGGCTTTACAATGCCCCATACATTTTCAATGGGGTTAAAAATATAATGATACGGTGGAAGACGCAGTACTTTATGTCCATACTTTTCAGCCATAGTGTTAGCCACACAAGTTTTTGGAGATTTATTGCTAGAATCAAAATTCATTAATTACTTATTAATCAACAAAGGAAACCGTTACTTACGGTAGCACCAGTTGTAATAATTGAAGCTTTAGAAAATTTGTATCTAAATCAATGCCATTGTTCCTGAGCCTTTCTCCAATCTGCATCTTTCTCCAAGATGAAGTTGGGGTATTATTTTCTAATGTGCTGTGATAAGATGCATTGTCCATTATAATCATTGAAGGTTGTTGTAAATTTTTCAATAATTGATTTTCAAGCCATTTTAGAACATTTTCTTTATTCATGCAGCCATGATAATCCTCATGCTGTTTAGAAGTAGAAAATATTAATTCCGAACCCTCTTCAAAGCCATTTTCATTACCAGCATGAAGAATTATGTATCTAAGTAATACAAAAATTATTTTCATGTCTGTTATTCATTTCAACATACCTTTTGCCTTCAACTTTGGTAGACTTCACACTTTTAACGTTGTCATCCTGCCATGACCGACCAATTGTGCCATCTTGGAATATCCAAGTTTCGTCAAGAAACACAAATTGATACAAATTTTCATGCTTGTTGTTAATGTATGAGCTCAAACAATTGCCACATATGACATGCTAAACTGCCGCTGTCTCAAATTGGTTTCAGGCTGTTTACTTTTTCGATTCCGCTGTTTGGTGATAAAATTTGGCTTGAGTATTCCTATTTGATTTTTTATTATTTGATTGGCAGCACTGACCACTGAGGCTAGTTTAGTGACGCAGCATATGCGCAATTGTGGCAGTACTTAACTATTAAATAAGAATATCCCTAAACAGAAATTTCCCCCCATTGTCGGTGGTTTTACCTCGTTCTTGGTTAAGTTATCCGAGCGCCATTATTAAACCAAGATTTTGTTTGTTGCTTAAACGTCGCAACTAATATTTTTTACTAAACGAGCCTGGTAAATAAATAATATCTTAGGTAGGGTTTGTAGTCACTAGGATTATTTCGGGGTTATTTCGAGTTATTTCCTCCTCGCAACGAAAAGTTCAGTGTTACTTATTTTTCTAGAATGTCCGGAATTGCAGCAGCTCGTTTGGCCGAGGAACGGAAAGCGTGGAGAAAGGAACATCCATTTGTAAGTGATTTTAAATATGTTGTCAAAACCTATTAATATGTTAATGCTTTTTTAAGGGTTTCGTAGCAAGACCATCAAAAAATCCAGATGGAACCTTAAACCTCATGAATTGGGAGTGTTGTATTCCTGGTAAGAAAGGAACACCGTGGGAAGGCGGCCATTACAAACTGAGGATGATATTCAAAGATGATTACCCCAGCAGTCCTCCCAAATGCAAGTTTGAACCTCCATTGTTCCATCCAAATGTGTATCCCTCTGGAACAGTGTGCTTATCATTGCTTGATGAGGAAAAAGATTGGAGACCTGCGATAACTATCAAGCAAATTCTTCTAGGCATCCAGGACTTGTTGAACGAACCCAATGTTAAAGATCCAGCCCAAGCTGAAGCATATACTATTTATTGGTGAGTTTAGTTATGTGATCAAAAAGACGTAAAGTAAAATCACAAAGGTATTAACTTATTAAAAGAATCATTTTTTTAACAAATTGATTGAAGGGATTGTTGGCTCTTGGTGAAACATTTCTTGCATCTAACAGAATCTATAGCATTGCAGCAATGTGACTTCTAGCATTTGAAGCAATAGCTTAATTTGTAGCAAATGCATTAGATGGCATTTATTGACAATTAGATCAAGGTAATGATATTGCATCTAGCGGTTGTCTCGTTCCCATTTTATATGCAGTTTGAAATATCCTCCCCGCAAATGTAACTCGTGACATCACACGAAACTTCTATCCATCAGGGTGATGTAGATAGAGTAAGTGTTAATCTGTTTTCTAAAGCTTAATCTAATTCACTAAAAATGAAATCAATTCTCTGGTCCTATTGATCAATTAATGCATAAATCTCGTTAATATGCCCAATGGAATTTATCACGTAACGAGATATGCACTCTCTGTCCCCTCCGCTGATCAAGGCAACCTTCTAATACACAGTCCAGCTCTACCAACCTTGAATTAGATGGCCTTTATTGACAGTGCTTTAACAGCATCCAGCGTAAACATTATATGCTAGATATTCTGTAGCTGTTCCTAGAAGCATTGTAGTCTAATTTCAAAGCTGTCAAATCATCTAGCTGCTTTATGTGCTAGATTCTGTTAGTCGCAAATATTGTTAAAAAATTAATAAATGTAGACACTTGGTATTTTTTTACTTATAGCATTTTCAGTTAAGTACTCTGGTGCACTCAGAACATTCTAGTGTTGTGCAGCAATTCATAATAGGGGGCTGTGAAAGGTTTTTAGACTAGGCTCAAAAATTCTAATAAAATTTTTTAGCCTATGATATCTTTTCAAATTTTAATACTTTTTATATTCCCAGGTTTACGATTTCTGCAGTTTATTGTGTTAAAATTATACCTAAATGTTGTATTTTCGAAACATAAATTACATTTTTAAATTTCAAATAAAAAATTTAGTTGCCGGTATGTCAGATTTCAAACTTATTATTTAAAATAAAAGTACAGATTGCTAGTGTGGAATTGTCATAATATTTTTCAGGTCAGATTCTGGCATCTATTAAAACTCATGTAAGCAACCGAAAGTAACTAGAATACAGCCTACTCTGACGAGAAAAAAGATACTATCTGTTTACTTCTGTATATTTTGTTTGAAATTGGTTGGTACTTCACGTTGTCACTAATTTTTACGTGTCAGTCAAAATTTAAATTGTCATATTTGCAATTTGCATCAAATTTTAACGATGCCGCGAAAACGCGGAAACCTTTTAAGTGCGTAGTTAAAGGAAACTCTTGTCAAAGTTTATAGTGAAACTGAAAATTTAATGGAGCGACAATTAGAGAAAAAGTCACGGACCTTTTTCGGTAATTTTTGCCTTAATTTACTTCCTTTTCTTTTTTCATATTAACGTTGAACGTTTGCATCATTTTGTAATTATTGCTGATAAATTTGTTTGAAGTTAAACCACGAATTTTATATTTTTTTTACTTTACGCTAATAATTGTCTTTCTGGCAACTTACAATTGTCAACTTGGAACATGCTTGACACATAACCTTACATTTCTTCTCTCTAAATTGATAACTAGCGCGTTTTTGCAGCAGTGTTGCCGTTTGTGTCGAGGAGGTAAATTGCGAGGTTGGTGGTTTCTTGATTTTGAAACAGACAATATTGATGAAAAATTTCGGTTGCAACTTATTTATTCATTCTTGCATTTTTTCACAAAATACTTTATTCCTTGTCTCATTGATTTCAAAAATATTTCAATGATAACTGAATTTTTAGGATTGATGAAGGATTTTTAATACAACTCGAGAATTTTGTGAAAAAGTCATTCAAGACAAAGGGGTCTATTCTGTAAGATTGATTTGGATTTGATGCATATCAATTACTGTTATGTATCCCGTGACCTTGCAATACCTGGCGGTATTCTGTAAACAGTTTCTTAGCAACTTGCAATCCGTATCAAGTGTGATATCAAGTTCATATGCATTTCTCTTCAGTTGGCGGTCGGCAATCCACTTGAATTGTTATAAAATCACATCAAGTTCTCTTCAATTATTGAAGACCATATCAATTGATATGCATATCACTGTTATAGAATAACTATATATCTTAAGAGCGAGGCTTGCGTGCAGGAAATGCTTTTAGTTGTAGATAAGAGTACTTTTCGAAAATTTTGATATAAAATAAATTTAAAATTGATTAACTTAGATTTAGTATTGATGTACAGAGTGATTACGCGAGAATTCTCACCTCCATTAACTTTTTCATTTTTGAAATAAGACAACTTAAATAGACTATTTCAAAATCTTTGCTGATGTTTACAGAACAACAAATGCACATCGCTTAACCGAAATATAAACTGGTGTGTTTTTTTAAATAGAACAAAACATGTATATTTGGACGTATTTTTAGCTCAAATTTAATTCTGATAACACTTTCTCGAACTAATTTTTGTATAAAATTAGTAGTTTTCGAGCTATTTATTTTTAATAGTACACTTATTTGCAATAAAATCGCGTACACCTTCAAAATCAAGTAGCCGAGTTTTTACCTATTTTTTGGTTTGTAAATGGGTATTTTGAGAATTTTGTCATGTTTCCAAACGTACAGGTTAGGAACTGAGATTGAAATGAATACTATTTCACCAGATATGAGTCAGACAGTATGATTTGTTCAATAAATATTACACTATTCCATAAATATGGCCCATAAATATAATTTAATCGAAATAGAATTGTCGATTGCTTATATTCTGCTATTAATATAATTTTTTAACATTTGACAAGACTTCAAAGTTGAATTTGTAATTTTCGACATGTTGGTGCCAAGAGTATTGGAAAATTTCTTAAAACATGGAATCCCTTGAGGTTTATATTGGAGTTCTCTTAATTCAGAAGGGCATTATCGAATCGTGAATCGATATTTTTGGACATCTATCTGCAACCATCTTTTCTAATTGCAAATATTTCTTCTTCCCACATATTATTTGTGCATCATAGTATTTTTGTTTAAGCTATAATCATTCGATACTACTGAGAATCACTCCTCGTCTTCTAACTTACTTGTTTTCTGTCAGTCTGAATTTCAATTGTTTGACACTGACAAATTAAATCTCAAGACCAACTTAATACAACGAAAAGCAGGTGTACGCGATTTTTTTTGCAAGCCACAGTACAAGTTCTAATACAAGTGATTAAATATGTCCGAAGGTATACAGAGTGAAAAGTCGTTTTTTGGACAAAACTTTAGAATTTATTTGAACAAAATTTTAAAAATAAATTTGTTAAAGAAAAGTTATTATTTAAATTTTCAAAAATTTTTTTCATAAAATCATTGGATTTGTGTACAATAGACTAGAAAAGTAAACGTCACAGAAGGCGGAGCTGAGTCGTTTACTATCTTTGTCTAAAGAATCAAACGTATGTCGTAAATTACTGTTGCTGTAATGCCGGAGTTGACCTGAACATAACCTAACATTTAAGAATGTTAAGACAACGAGATTAAACAAAATATTACAGTTTCATAAGTTGGTATCTTGTATATTGTATTAGAAAATTCTTGACAAACTCATTGCATGCTTTCCCAGACATTTTTTAAAATTTTGTTTTGTTAAGTTATGTTTATTAATGGTTTGTTGACCTACAGCTGAACTAAGCTCAGACAAGTATTTTATTCATTTTTTTTACTAACAAATATATTACTAATTACCAAACGGAGGATCTAAGAAAGTGAACTGGAATCAACCGGTTTTAGACAGCGGCAGCCCAGCACGGAACCTGCGTTATGTTGTTAGCCGCGCTCATATCTCATGATAGATGACTACTTGGGCTTTCGCGCAGTTAGATATCCTCAGAATATTCACAATTGCAAATTCCAATAGATAACAATAACTCTTCGCTGCTTTTGAATAGGTAAAATATAATAAATTATTATATAAATATGTATTTAAAATCCCACGGAGCCCGACCGCTACTGACAGTGAGGTTGATCGCGCATCTCTGGGCGGACATCTATTTAACCAGTACAATATTGTGAGTAACGCCGCTTTCATTAATGCATTACTTCTCTGACTTGCCGATTGTTCAATATTGCCAGTCGCGCGAAGCCAGCAAATACGTAGAGCCGCCTAGATGTTGTATTTATAATATCTCGCCGCTTCGTTGCAATAATAATCCCAACCACTTTTTTTTAAATTCTTTCAGTGCTAATTACATACAATAAGCACAACTAAAATAATTTTATTGAAGCTTTTCATCCAAAGTTTTAGTGGTAAGAAAAAATTTCCATAACAGCTCTCTGTGAAGTGAGTATTTTCAGTGGCGTAACCCATGCATTTTTACAGTCCAAGAGATTCTGTTTCAAATTTCGCGCCAGCTTTAGGACAGCCCACTTTCCTAATCTATTAAGTTCATTAACAAGTTTTGATTTTTTGATGAATGAAGAGCGAAAAGGGTTGACTTCATGAAGTAACAGAAATTTGCCTCATCGTCCCCTGAGAATTATAGTATTCTATTTGCATTTTCTTCTGAAAACGAGTTAAGTTGTGTTTTGACTTCTATAGGATCTAGGATCATATCATTCTATCTCAATATAATTCATCATTATATTGTACGGTTTAGAGGAAAGGTATATAACTAGATACTACTACTCCTACTACTACACTACTCCTAGAGTCCCTAGATTTGATTGACATTTAACATGTCGGACAGAGTTCGGAAGTACGCCATTTCGTAGTAATGTCAGATTTCGTAGTTGGCTAACTTAACTTGATATGACTTTCCCGTGGTTTAGAAATAATAAAACCTAGTATTACTTAAGGTTCTAAATAGACATACTTCGTGTTCAGGTAGCGACATTAGTGATTTTTTCTATCTATCCTTGTCGCACAATAAACTTACCTAGGGTTAAAAATACAGTCGAAAGTTTATTATTCAAAGTGACGTTTCACTTTTAGTTTCACAAATGGCAATTTATTATTGCTGCGTAGAATAACATAACCTTACATTTTTGACTAGACATTCGGCTGTAAACAAGGACGTTTGTATGGACTAACAACTGCAATACATTAGCCATACGCTAATTCTCACATGAGCAGCGCGTCGCGTCGCGTTGCGTCATATTTTTACATGTAATTTTTTGACATAAAATGCTGTCTAGTGAGAATTGCTTCATTTAAAATCATGGCAACTTCTAGAGGCAGGAAAATGGCGTGACGTGACGCGACGTGACGCGCTGCCGTGTGAGAACTGGGCTATATACTGAAATGAAGCAAGCGCTGGCAATCGGTCGCCATTTGTATTATGTCAAAAAAAGCACGGGAACGCATTTACTTACTATAGAGAAGCGAAATTTTTATTTCTTTTTATTCAAAATACAAGACATTTCTATAATTTTTTTTCATTAACGTTTTATATACAAATGTTTACAATATGGACACATTCGCAATAATCAAATTATTTTTAATCTTTGTCAGACACTGTGGCAATTACAAAAATGTTCAATATTTCACTATCGGTTGAGAGTTACTTGCCCAAACTATCACGCTATCAAATTTGCATGGTGTCCAGCAAAAATTAAAAATAATTTTCATCGGATATCAGTCGACTTAAATTATTAAATATTTTATTGATTCAGTGAATAATATGACTTCATAATTAACCATTAATAAGTAATAAACAAAATTCTTACCTTACAGACAATTCTTGTTTCTTGTTAACAGTTAATCAAGCCGGCAATACATGTTCCAATAATTTCACGTTAAAATTCATGTAAACGTGTGTATAAATTCATGAATTGTAATTTGCACTACACATGTCAATTATATTAATAAAAAGATGTTCTGCTAAATAGTAATTGAGAATGTTAATGTTGGTGAAAATGGTAACTCATTAATGCTTCTAACTTCAAGCTATTTTCGTTGAGCAGTTGGGAATGTTGGATTGTGTTATCAAGGGCATCATCCAAACGGAGAGCACATGGTCATCACTGATTAAACTGTCTTGAAGCTAAAATTATTTATAAACATATATATATCCACACAAACTAGCTGAAGTCGTTCTTTATTGATCTGAGGCAACAGCAACAATCAAAGTCACTACAATTTACTAAAATTTCACGTCAAAAACCTTGAGAAATAGAACTTGTTCTTTGTTATCAATTTTACATGTATAAATTCATGTAATTCTTTTTGCTCGCTATACAGGTTGAAAAATAGGTTTTATCGTAAATTACATGCAATTTATGATCGTGTATTGCTGGCATTAATCATAACCAGGGTTGAAAAAAAATTGTCTTTTTTTAAAAAGAACAAAACTTCTGTTTTTTTTTTGTTTTAAACAGTTTTTTAAAACATGTTTAAAATGGATTCTAAATTAAACATGTTTTAAACAAAAAAAAACAGCTGTTTAAAACAGCTTTTACATGTTTAAATTGCCCTTACAGCTTACATAAAAAGATACATATTATTATTATTATTATTATTTGATATTTGTGTAAAAAGACGAATTTATTAAAATTCGATCTCTATTTAAAAGAAACATGAAAAGTTTGTAATGTTAGATTATGTTCCCTTTTAAAAATAATGTATGTACTTTGATAATAATTTAAATCATTTAAGGCAGAGCTTGATTTATTTAGGATCTACGGTCGCGGTGTTTTAAATGATTTTCAAAGAAAGTATGAAGTATTTGGTATCAATATACTGAGAAAAACATTCCCAATAAAAACTAAAATCAAATACAATCCAAAGTATTTTTTTTTCAAATTACTTGATCGCGTTAGAACTAAAATACATGACTCGTGGCTTTCAATGCTGGAAAAAAAAATTTCAAATATGTAAAAACATGTAGGGTGTTTTATTTAAAATAACAAAGTTGATATTACTTTCGGCGAAACCAAAAGTTCAGTAGGTATGTCTGAAAATTTAAATTAAATTTTTGTTTGTTTTATCGTTTTCAAATTTCAAACAAACCTTAAAATTCCAGAAGGGCGAATATATGGCCTTGGGACACACGGCAGGAATACAAATGAAACGATAACGTTATAAATAGTTTAAACAGCGACATCCTTCCATCACATTTTGACCTAACATTGCATTAACAATGACAAATTCAAGCCAGTTTGCTACATAATAACTTATCCCGTAGCCCATAGTATGAACAGAGGAGCGGAGGACCCAGTATGTTTCAAAACTTAATGTAATAATAAAAGGTTAAATATTGAAAAGGTATTTTAAAATTTTACAATACAAGTATTATTCTAGTGTAATAATTAATGAATTGATTATAATCAATCTAATGCAATTTAAATTTAGTTCAAATCAGAGCTACAGTGTAGTCATCACGTCATCAGCTCAGCCACGCATTGTCTACAATTATTAAATAATGGAACAGCCCATATATTATTAAATTTTTGAATTCCCCATTCAGTTTTACATCTTTTGTATACACATACGTTATAGCTAAAACGAACTGTTTTGATAATATTAATTTTTTTCTAAAAATCTTGGCGATTACAATGGTCACAATAAATTGGAATATTTCGAAAACTAAAAAAGATAGAGAATTGTACTTTTCTCTGCTTGAACACAGAGATGAAGTAACACTTTTTTGGTAAAAGACACAGTACACTTTGCAATGAGCTTACAGGGGATCCACAGAAGTTGACAGTTTTCAACTATGATTAACTTGATTTTTTTAAATGCGACCATTAACTTTTTTCTGTGGCATCTGATGCATTGTGTAATTTTCCATATAATGGTTATCTCTAATGGTTTCCAATATATTTGCGTACAAATTGATTTCGTGTTATATACTGACACAATAATTGAAAATTAATCTCCGCCCACAATAATTTTATATTCGTAGATACGTATTTCGGCAGCTAAGCTGCCATCTTCAGTACGCTACCAACTTAAAAGAAATTAAAAATATCTAAAAACGACCTAATCATTCTAATAAAATCATAACTAACAACAATCTAATCATCCTAAAAGATGTGTATGTCTAAATGTATGTAAATATAAATTGATATATAAATATCAAAAATTAACCGTCAGATAAACCTTACAAATAAGAGCTAACCAAACAACACGGAAATACGGAAATAAATAGTCCAGAGACCCGAAAAAACTATTTATTCTGACGAATAAATAAATATATAATTCCCTGTTATTATATACCTAAAAATCCTGAAAATAAAATAAAATATATATGTTATGTATAAATCGAAAAAAAAATTAATCTGTAAACACCTAAAATTAACCGTCAAAAAAACCTTACAAATAAGAATTAACCAAACAACACGGAAATCGGAATACGGATATAAAATTATGGGCTGAGATTAATTTTCAATTATTACTTAAACCACAGTCTCCTTTACTATTTTAGTTTTAAACACTGACAACATAAATACGCAAGTTCTTATTATAAACAATAATTGAAATTAACCTCCGCCCACAATAATTTTTATATCCGTAGATACGTATTTCGGCAGCTAAGCTGCCATTTCAGTACGCTACCAACTTAAAAGCACTAAAAAGATATAAAAATCATCCTAAAAGATATATATGTCTAAATGTAAGTAAATACAAATTAATATGTAAAGATCTAAAATTAATCGTCAGAAAAACCTTACAAATAGGTTCTAACCAAAGAACACGGAAATACGGAAATAAATAGTCTAAAGACCCGAAAAAACTTATTCTATCGAATAAATAAGTATAAAGTCCCTGTTATTTGATATCTAAAAATCCTGAAAATAAAATAAAATATATAATAACACGTCTTTATTATGTTGGCGGAGTTCAGCTGACGCTGCTCTACCACTCAACCAACCTCAGAAAAAAAAAATTCAATGTAAACAAATATATGTAGATGTCTTAATATAAAACTGAAAAGTATGCAGTACGGAAATACATTTATATTAATATTAATGTGCAATCACTGCTGAAGAGTAAAGAGCTGATTTCGGTATTTTTTTTAAAGTAGTCAACGTTGACGTACGAGTATCATGGGATATTTTATTGTAAATTATTGAAGAATTATAATTAAAGGACCTTTCGAAGAGGGTAGTATTGTGCATAGGGATATGTAATCTACTAGTGCGTCTTAAACTTAAATCATGTAGTCTGTATCTAGTTATTAATAAAGCACTTAGATAAGCAGGACACGAAGTTACAAAAACTTTATGAATTAAACAGGCCATATGAAACAATCTTCTATTTCTCATATTTAGCCATTTAGCTTCCTTTAATTTATAAGATACATGGCCCCTTCTCCTCTATCCATAAACGAATCGAAGACACGAGTTTTGGATTTTTTGAATTCTTGCAGCAGATAGAGCATCTAAACAGGGGCCATAGACAGCATCACAGTAATTGAAGCAAGATAGAACTAACGCTTCACATAACTGAATTTTCAGATTAGTAATAAGGAAATGCTTTAAAGTTGAATATGATTTTTGAATTAATTTCTTGACATGAGATGAAAATCTTAAATCACTATCAAAAAGAACACCTAAGTTTTTTATAGATTCACTGAAAGTCAGTTGAACGTTATTAACTGTGATTTTCAAACTGTCTGTGGCCCTCTGCCGATCTTTAGATCCACCAAAAACAATTTCCGTCGATTTTACTGGATTAATATGCAACGAATGAGAGACAGAAATTTGACATAGTTGTTCAATATCTTCATTAATCAGGTCAGAATCAATGTTTAAGTAAGAATCTTTGAATCTGTAATATAGCTGAGTGTCATTAGCATAAAAGTGAACTTTACAGTTTTTAACCTTCGTATAAAAATCTGCGGTGTAAAGAGAATATAAAAGGGGAACAAAAATAGAACCCTGAAGAGCTCCCAACTCAACAGCCTCAAAATTTGAGTGTTTGCCATTCACAGTGACAGCCTGCATTCTGTTACTTAAATAAGACGATATAAACTTTATGGCCGAATCATCAAAACCAAAATAATGTAATTTAGCACACAACATTTTATGATTAATAGTGTCAAACGCTTTCGAATAATCAATGAGAACAAGAACAGTTAAATCACTTTTATCGCAAGCACTAAGTATATCGTCCGTAACTTTTAGCAAGGCGGTACTAGTACTGTGTCCGGACCTGAAACCAGATTGCATGGGAGGCAATATATTAACTAAATTAATATATTCCCTAACCTGGCCAACTGCGAGTTTTTCGAGAACTTTCGACAATATAGGCAAAAGTGAGATGGGCCGTAGATGGGCTGAAAGATGTCACTTGCTTTACTTTCGAAATCGGAGTCAGCAAAGCACGCTTCCACACCTCTGGAAATTCACCACGGGTCAAACAAACATTAATTACATGATTAATATATCTGCTTAAGAATGGTAAACACAACTTTATCATTTCCATAGAAATACCATCATAACCACAAACATTTGATTTAATACTAAAAATTCCTTTTTCTACAACGTCTTCCGTGACCGATTGGAACTTAAAAAGCGGATAATGATTGTTATTACAGCGATTATTTAGATAAAACGATAAAGTATTTAAATCAATATCGCTGCTGACTGAACGCACACAATTTAAGAAAGACAAATTTATTTCATTTGGGTTACTGAAACTATTAGGTAGAGGTTCCTGAATTTTAGAGCTGATAACATTTAAAGATTTTAGTGTTTGCCATGTCAATTTTTGATTATTCTGACCACATATATATTTTAGATACGCCTTCTTCTCGCGTCTGATGGCATTATTAACAAAATTACGCAAATCTTTATAGTGATTCCAATTAGCAACAGATTTAGAGCGTTTGAATTTATTAAGTGCGTTGTTACGCAATTTTATCATACGCCTGATGGCATCAATTAACCAAGGAGCCAGAACTTTACTGATTCTAACAGTTCTATACGGAGCAAAAATATCAGAGTTAGGAGGTTATCATTTATAAATACAACTTTGTCATTTAAGTTAATCAAATTGTATAAATTGTTCCAAGGTATGGAGCGTAAATTATCATAAAATTGTTAGAAATCTATATTACGTAATTACGGTAAGTATACAGTCGCGCGGAAAAACCATGTGTTGAAAAATCCAGAAGGCACAATACTAGTTTATGATCAGAAAAATGCACATCAATGACATCCGACTGCAAAACCAATTCAAGATTACTGACGACAAGTACGTCAATTAACGTACTGCTGTAAGCATTAACTCGGGTCGGTTCGACCACAATCTGAGTAAGGCCATACGTATCAATCATTGACAAAAAGCGCTTAACGTTTTTACTTACTATATTAAAGAGATTAATGTTAATATCTATATATGTATATAACTTCATCCACTGTCGGTAAAATTGTAGTAAGAGATGTTTCTAAGTTTTGGATAAAAGAATTAATATCGGTATGAGGTGGTCTGTAAACTATCCCAAATGCAATGGACTTTCCCGATAATTTAATATTCAGCCATAATTGTTCAAGAGATAGAGAAAATTCAGTATCTATTATCGAATAACGATAACTATTTTTTACGTAAAAACCAACACCCCCACCTCGAGTATTCCTATCCACACGTAGAAAATTATAACCAAGAATTTTTACTGTATCAGAATCAATACCGTGATTTAACCATGTTTCCGATACCCCAACTAAATCAAAATTATTACTTAGAACAAGATCTTTAAGCCCGAAAAATCCTGTACCCAGTGATTGCACATTTACAACAGCAAACTTAAACGGCATTAATGAATATCAGCCCGACCTAAAAAACAAAAGAAAATATAAAGATCTAATAAGCATTAATTATGTAATAAAAATCAATCTTGAATCAGAAATAAATGTAATTCAATGAAATACATGCATTATAGGCATTTAAAAAGCAAAAAGGATGAATGCAAAGAAAGGTGCACACATACATGCATTACTAATAATATTAGAAAATAAGTCTTCTTAACTCTTCGACTATAATAATGTAAATTGATAATTTTGTGTAAAGGAGGGCATGCGTGAAATATTAATTCGAAAGCAAAGTATTAAGATCGTCTGCAGTAAGTAGCCTTGTGGACCTTGCCTGCATCGTTCCAAAAAATGGATCCATCGCTTGTCCAACAACGTGAGACTCCATATTTACCAATTGCTTTCTGATACGCTCTATGACGCAAATTAGTCAAATCTTCTTTCAACACTATTTTACTACCTTTTAATTATTTCTTAGAGGTATACACTTGCGCTCTTTTTCTGTATGAGCAGAATTTTATAATAATCGCTCTCGGTTTTTCCCCCGATTCACTAAAACGGCCAACTCTGTGTGTTCTTTCAATATCCTCCGAAGAGATTTTAACTTCAAGAGTATCATTAATGACTTTGAAAACAATGTCATCTGTGTCCTCAGAAGCACGCTCTGGGACTCCGAATAATCTCAAATTATTTCGGCGTGTGTACTGTTCCAGTTGATCAGCGCGTGCTTTATTTGAGTTAAATTGTTGTTATTTAAATTGGTTAAATCAGTAATTTGGCCATGAACAGCATCAAATTTGGCATTTATATCCTCTAAAATAGATTTTGATACAGCTTCAGAAATTTGAGTAATAATTAGCTGCATGCTTGTATCGTCCAGCGTGACGGTATTGGAGCGCAAATTTTTAGACATTGCACCAGGTAAATGAAAACTGGTTTAATAGAGTTCGAAGTTTACAAAACCGACCCGTTTGTAATTAAAAATTAAGTTTTCAAATAACTATAGCTGTTAAAAATTTTTTGTCAGAAATACTTAATAAAGCCTTCAGTTTAAAAACTAGGTACAATATTAAAGATACCTTTAACTTTGTAGATCAAATGAAAAATGTCATTCTTCCAAACGATTATGTGTTGATTTCGCTAGATGTAGTTTCACTGTTTACTAACATTCCAATTGATTTGGTTGTTGATATCATCACAGAGCATTGGCACAGGATCGAACCTTATTGTAAACTCACTCTTGAACAATTTTTGAAGTGTTTGAATTTCATTTTTAACAACAATTATTTTTCATTCAATAACGTAATTTACTTACAAAAATTCGGTGTACCTATGGGTAACCCCATTAGCCCCATATTAGCCCTTATGGTGATGGACAAATTATTAGATTTTGTTATAGATAAATTAACGTTTCAACTTCCATTTATTTATAAATATGTTGACGATTTGATTACTGCAATCACTTTCAATAGTTTTAATGAACACCTACAATTTTATATTGAAGAAGAGAAAAATAACAGTGTACCTTTTCTTGACACACAAGTAATTAGAATGGAAGATCAGAGTATACCACTAAACTGGTATCAAAAACCAACAGCCTCTGGCAGATATATTAATTTTCATTCTAGCCATACAATGAAACAAAAAATGAATGTAATTATTTCAATGAAAAACAGAGTTACTCATATTAGTCATCCGGTCTTTCTGAAAGAAAATTTAGATAAACTATTCAAACTTTTCACTAATAATGGTTTCCTCAAAGCATTAACTTACAGATTAATTTACCAAAACAACAAATTGCCATGTCATCTGTATGATAACAATAATGATAATAATAATAATAATAATAATAATAATAATAATAATAATAATAATAATAATAATAATAATAATAATAATGGGGGACTCATTAGGAGCAAATCCCGCTTCAGTTTGTCTATCCTACTGCAATGTTAGGTCAAAAAGCGATAGTAAGATGTCGCTATTTTATATGTTCATCATTCTTACATCGCATTTGCGAATAAATTGGGCAAGTCGTTTTTGGTCTGCAGTGGGAATGTCGAGCTACGTTTCTGCTGAAGAAGCCCCAAGCAGGGCTGAAACAGCTGTCCAGAGGCTGCTCGAGGTTCTCACTGCAATCAAAAACGATTTGCACAAAATTTTTCTAAATTCTTTCATTATGCTTTGACAGCAAGCATGGCCGCCTTGCATGGGGGACTCATTAGGAGCAAATCCCGCTTCAGTTTGTCTATCCTACTGCAATGTTAGGTCAAAAAGCGATAGTAAGATGTCGCTATTTTATATGTTGATAACAATAATGATAGGAAATTCAGAAAATTAATGCACATTAACTCCCTAAGTAATAAAGTCATCAATATTTTTAAAGATTTTAAATTTTTGAACATTGTACAATATAATAATCATACTATCAATAGTGTTTTCACTAAAACAAAGGACAAGACACCTTTTCTGTTTAACAGCGGTCTAGTTTACTCAATACAATGTACTGATTGCGAAAAGGAATACATTGGGCAAACGGGACAATGGTTAAAAAATCGCATTTCCCAACATAAAAGCGACATTAGAACAGGGAAGGTAGCTTGTGCCTTGGCATCTCATGCTGGAAAGTGATCACCGATTTGATTTTGACAATACTAGCATTTTAACCCTTGAAAAAAATCTAAAGAACAGACTTTTCTTAGAAATGATTCTTATTCAAAAGAATGAACATTCTGTCAATTTCAGGTCGGATATTGACAACATCAGCAACATTTATGCTCATATTCTTAGGTTTGTTAAAAATAAAAAAAATTCATCAAAATAGTTTTCAATTCAGTTAATTTTTTTTTTTTTTATGAACTTCCCTCATTTCGTTACTTAGGGTAATTAGTTTTCTTAAGTTGTTCAGTTGGTTACTTGATGCTTTGACAATTACCGCCAGTTCCGCCATTGTTCTTGTGCACATGTCTGACTTAAGTAACGTAGTACGACGTTTTTATATATATTTTTTTTTTTCTTGTAATTTTAACATGTAATCACAGCCCAATTGTGGTTTCAATGATTGTATTTGTTGACCAATTCATCCATCTCTAGTTGTAAGTAGTGTAACCTTAAGATTTGGATTATTTAACCTCTTGTTAACTTTATAATAAACCTCCTGATGAAGTTGTTAAATACAACGAAATATTGAGGCCTTAAACAAAGGAGTTGCCTTTTACTAATCGTCCAGTGACCATATCCCGTTAGATGTTCAACTTACTTCCATATAGCTGTTAACACAGAAAAAAATTGCCACAAATTACTCACAATTATATGTCCAGTCTATTGCACAGTTAGAAAAAAATATTGGGCTGACAACAACGTGCACTACTCTTTCACACCGTACATGATCGATATATAGACAGGCTGTCCGTTTTTCGAGCCCAAACATGGGGATTTCACTTATCTTAAGATACGAGATACGAGGTCGGTTAAATTAGGCCAAAGTTGCGTTTTTTCATGCAAATTAATAATCTGAAAAGCAATTTAAATTATTCCTTTTCGTTTTGAAGATATTGAGAAAAAACTAAAATTTTTCATTTCCGTTTTAATTTTTTAAATCGAAAAGCGATAAAGCTAGACATTTATAACTTACACATTATTAAGGCACTTTTATACGTAGAATCGAAATCTGTCATTACATTTACCCGAGCTGTCAAAATTACAGAGATACAACTGTCAACTTTTTTTCTTCTTATGGGCGCCATATTGGATCTTCATATTTCTAAATAAAGATTTTTTCTACGATTCTAACAATGTATCACACATTATGGTTGATTCGACTTTTTGGCCGAAATTTCAATTTTTTAATTTCGGCTTTTAGAGTTCATAATTCCAGCCACCCAGCAAAATTCTTAGCAATTTACGTCAAAAAAAGTATCCACTTTTTTTGGCCGGGACAGTATAAACCATGGCTTCGAAGATTTTTATAGAAGTCTCGGGTAAAATGCAGCTCGGCTAAAAAAAATATCTTCGCACCCTTGGTGTATAATTAACAAGGAGCGGATGACCTGAGGTTTTACTTAAGGTTATTCAAACCGTAATCATTATATTAAAATTATTTTTATGGAATCTTGTAAGTAAATTTATTTTATATTATATATACATTCATTCATTCAACGACTTATAAGGTCTCGGGCAATGCAAATCGGCTGCATTCGTCATCAAAAACCTCAATTCCGCCGCTCACTGATAATTAGTAATTATACATCTCTTTTTAATGAGACGTCAGTTATTTTAAATTGTCAGACGATGAGTAGTCAAGGTTATGCCGATTATTTTTGTGGTGATGACATTCGACAGCGTCGTTGACATGAGTTGCATCACCGCAAAAGTGATTTGCACAACATTGACTACGAATAGTTTTCCGAGGACTATTTAATGAATCAAATTCTTCAATCCTGTTTTACGCAAATTAAATAAACATTTTCATTTCTTTAAAACTTTGGGCCAGTTGTGCAAAGGAAGTTTAATGTGACGTTCAACTGAACAAAGTGAACAAAATCGCATCGAATTTTGTTTATGAATAAATTAATTGCCGTAAGTCTTTAAGATCCTGTGCGAATTTGTTACTTTGAACTTGGTTCAGTTAAACTTATGTTTAAACCGCCTTTGTACATACATGCCTGATTGCACCAATATTTTAAGTAGAACTTAAGCTTAAGTCAAGCCTTAATAATCGAGGGTGTTGCGGCTTTCGTTTTCTATAATTTTTTTTTTTAGCTGTACTTGGATACGTGGGGTAGCTTCGCCGCGCTTCGCATAAGTGTGCGCATTCTCATAAGAATACAGCAAAAGAAATTTTCGGCGCCGCGGTTCGCTGCGATATGTGTGCGATAACCCTTAAGGTGCGTTTAGATTTGAGCACGCACGCACTGATCCTCCGCGAACGCTCAAGTGTAAACGGCTATGCGCGCACGCTCACGTTGTGTTTTCCTGTGCGCGAGCTCGAATAGCCGTAAATATAATTCCCTTTGGTGCATTTAGACGAGCACGCACGCACTGATCCACCGCGAATGCTCAAGTGTAAACGGCTATGCGCGCACGCACATCATGCGCGAATGGCTGGCAGAGCGAGCCGCTTGGTGTCGGTCTCGGGTACGTGCTCAAAGGAATTAATTGCTTCACGCATGAATGCGTAGTTTGAACGAGAAAAAAGTCGCATATTGAAAGCCAAGCGACACAGTCCTCGCAGAAAAGGTTTCTGAATATTCAGTTAGCCATGGAATGGACCAATAAAACAGCTTCGTTGCTTTGCAAGATTATGAAAAACTGCCTATTTTATGGAATGTGAAGCACGCAAAATATTATTTTTAAAAAATGACCTACCAGGAGCTTGTGAACAAATTAAATATTGAAAATTTAGACAGTGCGGAAGCACAAAAAAAGATAAAATGTTTCTTGGAGCGATTTTAGTCATTGTAGTAAAATTTTTGAATTACTTATGACAACTCTCTGACACTAAATAATAAGTAGAGTAATTTATTTTGTCTCTTATAAAAATTAGGCGTTTGCCACGAAAGTCGATGTCTCGTTCGAATTTCTTTTTTTTATTAAAATATAAATTACAATTATACAGCCGCTGCTATTTTGTCGTCCGTTGTGTGCGCGAACAACTGGATCAGCCCATGCGCCAGAAAATAAATGCTGGTGAGCGCGAACGAATGCCGTGCGCGTATGCTCAGCTCGTTCGTGCTCAAATCTAAACGCACCTTTTTACACCCGTGTGCCGTACGCCATCCGGGCGGCCATAAATTCCCAGATGGTTTATTGTTTTATGGCGAGCAAATTAGGCACGTTCAGTTTCTGAATAGATTTCAGATTGTCCAGGTCAGGATCAGAATGAATGCTTACACAAATGACGAAATTGTTGACATTATTCTAACGTACGGAGAATGCAGGTGCAATGCACGTGCTACAGAACGCACATACCGGCGACGGTATCCCCAGCGTCGTGTGCCGAATCAACACCAACCAATTGTAGCAGTAGTGCAACGGGCAAGAGATACGGGACACCTTCAACCATCACATCAGGACGCCGGAAGACAACAAACTCTTGATGTAGACGAAATGATTCTGAAACGCGTAAATAACGACCCCACAGTCAGTACACGTCAAATCTCTCGTGAAATTGGAGTATCACACTGGACTGTCTGGCGTACATTGCACGAGCAATTATTATACCCCTATCACGTGCAACGGATACAGGCACTACAACCACCAGACGGAGAAATTCGGTTACGATTTTGCCATTGGGTACAACGGACAATTACGCGGAATCCTGAGTTCGTAGCCAAAGTCTTATGGACAGACGAAGCTTGTTTTACGCGAAATGGTGTATTAAATTTTCACAACTCACACGTTTGAGCAGACGCAAATCCACATATCACTCGTAGAAGACATTTCCAACACTGATTTTCTGTAAAATGTGCTTCCAATGCGTTTAACGGGCGCCGCATATTTAAAAATCAATTGTTTATGCTACCGAAATACTGACAGAGAATGAACTTGTGTTCGAATTTTTGACGCCGCTGCTGAAATTCAACGGGATCCCGTTGCATTTGACCGTGTGCGGGCAGCTTTACAGCATCGCGTCGATTCATGCATTCGAGCTGACGGCATGCATTTCGAACATCTGCTTTAACAGGCGCTCGCTCCGTAAGTACTATCAGCGGTCCCCAATAGTTCGCTCTTTTTGCATTTTTTCAAAATGTACCGAAAATTTATCTTGTCTAGGAACTTTCTGATCACATTTGGCATCCTTAATTTACAGTTTTAATTTGTCCAAGCAATTACCTAACATCCTGTATAATGACAATCACATTCTGACTGACATTTACTTGACACTTAAACTTCATTTAAGTATTAATTACAATGTGTTTGATATTTTGTTGAACTGGCCCAAAATGTCATATTCTAAACACAGTTAAGTTTAAGCTTTGCTTAAAACATTGGTGCAACCAGCCAACAACCGGCCCTTAAAGTATAGTACAATGATCAGATGTAACACGATGAGTAGTCAGCGTTATGCCGATTATTTTCGTGGTGGTGGTACGAATGTCAACGGCGCTAAGATATGAATTTGTCGAGCGCACAGCATGAGTCAATTTTGAAAGCGCTGTTGACATGATCGCCAAAAAGTCCGCTTCATATGGAACATACTGTATATTATGGTTTATTTCGATTCGTCTTTAAGAGTAGATAAATTAACTATAAACCTAATAGTTTTTGAGATATTGACATTTAAATGTAAAAAAATGGTATTATTTGTTGTTTTACAGATTAAATGTTTATTAAAATTCGGCATTTAAATTTTATAGTAACAATACATAATCTCTATGGAACAGAAAACAATTTCCATCTCGAACATATTCCTATTATTTTACACAGGGTGATTCATAAACCCGATGTTTATTTTACTCGGTTAGAGTAAATGGAACACTCCGCATGTCAAGCACGTCTCTGCTGACGAAGCCCCAAGCAAGGCTGAAACAGCTGTACAGAGGCTGCTCGAGGGTTTCGCTGCAATCAAAAACGATTTGCACAAAAATTTATTAATACCAACATCGAAACTTTTCAAAATGATAACCGTGGTGCTCTTCACATCGTTTTCTATGACAAGGAGATTGATTCACATTTAAATCAACTGTTATAGTTATTTGTATTATTACTGTTATTTTTATTGGTACTGTTATTGTTGTTGGGTGTTGTGTATTTAAAATAATCAGATAACGTGGACAAAATTAAAATTATTATCAGAAACTCGTCGTAACGATTATTATGTCATGTGATCCCAGCGCTCAGTCCAGTTTTCCCGCAGAGTTAAGCGTAATACGGGCCCTTTAAATCTACCCCCTCCGTGCCTCTCCCTTCTCCTGAGGCACATAGGGTTGATATTTGCCCACATTTTCAGAGGTGACTGGCGCGCGTACAGGGCCTGTTCCACAGAGGGCCCCGGTGTATCCTTCGCCCCCGGGAGCGTTTTCGCGCCAATTTTTTGCACCTTGCGTACAGGTTGCCTACTTTCGAAATGAATTATTTTAGAAGACCAGTTATGCATGTTTCGTACGGCAAGTGAAGGTCACGCGGCATTTTACCTGAATTTTAGATATTTTTAATATATTGTTACGGGAGGCGGCGGGCATCGATGGAATGTTTAAAAATGATTTTCATTTCTAAAAATTCTATGAAATCTGTAGAATTGTATTTATAAAAAGAATTTTAGAATAATTTTCGAGGCATATTTCCGTGCTTTCGAAATGAATTCTCTTATTAGAAAATAGGACTCGGCAGATAAATTACTTAATTTGTGGGGATGACTACCATTTTATAGAATTTCGGATATTTAAGGAATAAATATATCGTTACTGGAGGCGGCGGATATCGCTGGGATATTTATTTTATTTTTTTTTTATCTGTGGTTGCCCGACGGACAAATGACTTTCATTTCTAAAAATTCTACGAAATCTGTACAATTATATTTATAAACAGACTTTTACGATAATTTTCGAGGCATATTTCCATGCTGTCGAAATGAATTGTGTTTTGCCAAAAAGGGAACGAAAATAAATTAAATTTTTAAGAAACTATTGCTCGTATTCAGAATGAAGACTACAGTCTCTTTATTTTTAATGAAATACGAGTCAAGTACAAATCTTTGACTGTAAATGACAACCAAAATTTATTGCTCGCGACAGTACCTATATTATTGTTTTATTTGTATGAAATGCTGTAAGCACTGAATAACTTCAGAGAAACTGTAACGCGTCGCCTAACCTTTACTTACTACCTTAATGCTTAATGTCGTTATTGTACAAGTGCATATATGTGACGTGACGGTTAAATTATTGAGTAGGTTTAGTTTATCTATGTTAATCACAACAGAGTTTACTTCATCTTTGACTTGCGATCATATTCGTCGCTGTATTATCTAAATTCAAACCATGCACAGACACTTTCTGCTCGGCAAATTCAAAATAAGTTTCATGAAATTTCTGAGTGCTGTGAAATATTTCAATGAAATGAAATTTATGTGAAATATTGTCGCTATTTTATCTGTTCATCACTCTTACATCGCAATTGCGAATAAATTGGGCAAGTCGTTTTTGTTTGCAGTGGAAATGTCGAGCTACGTCTCTGCTGACGAAACCCCAAGCAGGGCTGACACAGCTGTACAGAGGCTATTCGAGGTTTTCGCTGAAATAAAAAACGATTTGCACAAATTTTTTTTTAAAACTTTCATTATGCTTTGACAGCAAGCATGGCCGCCTTGCATGGGGCACTTATTAGGAGCAAATCCGCTTCAATTTGTCTATCCTACTGCAATGTCAGGTCAAAAAGCGTTACTTAATCTTACTTAAAATAATCAAGCAATGTTGGTAAAATAAAAATTAAGTATGCATATGGTCTGTGACGTCATAAATCAAATGAGTGTTATTTCTAACAGACCAGAAACTAGAAACAGACCCAATACAGATTTTCTAAATAAAATCAACGATATTATCGACAAAATATTCCATTAGAAGATGGAATAATGCTGTTTTATGAATTTACAAATTTTAAATTTTACTGTGTGTAGGCTTGTTGTGTAACACATACCGAACCTTATATCATCGTAAAGCTTAATCAAAGACGTATTAAATTTAGTCATAAAATATAGGGTGTTCCATTTAAACTAACCGAGTAAAATAAACATCGGAGTTATGAATCACCTTGTGTAAAATAATAGGAATATGTTTGAGGTGGAAATTGTTTTCTGTTCCATAGAGGTTATGTAATGTTACCGTAAAATTTAAATGCCGAATTTTAATAAACATCTAATCTGAAAAACATTGAATAACATCATTTTTTTACATTGAAATATCAATATCTCAAAAACTATTAGGTTTAGGTACAGTTGCGGAAATAGAAAGCGGGACAAGTCTTATAACGAAATATCCGATTACTTTGATAGTGTGAAGTTTCCTTCAGTCGTGACCCTTCTAATTAATTTATTACCGTCAGTGAATGTCAGAAATAACTTGTCAAATTGAGTTCTTAAGAATGTATCGTCTTTCCAAGGGAAATGTAAGTGAAAATTTTCGACCAGTGAATTAAATGGAATTAGTGGAAGCCTTTGGAAGAACTATGTGACATTTTGGATGTGGAATATGTATATTAGAAATCTTAATTCAATCAATGTCCGGACATTTGCATTCAATAATTCAATCGCTAGTTAATTCAATCACTAGTATGATTTATTTCTATGAGGTATTTGTTTGTTATAATATTTAATTATAAACGGAATGATTAATCATTTTACTTAATGTGAAGGTCGACAAATTACCATAGTTACCGAAATTTAGAAGTAAGATTTAAACTAACGAAAGTTTACTGTCCCGCTTTCTGTTTCCCCAACTGTACATAATATCCTTATAATAAATTTATCTACTCATAAAGACGAATCGAAATAAACCATTATACACAGTATGTTACATTAAAAAAAAACATAACTTTGGTCTGGCACAGCCACACGGAACACTCTGTATAATTGTAACTAATTTTAAATCATGCATCTATACCATAGGTAAGTAATAGCGAAAACAGATTTTAAAGATCTATATTAATACAGACGTTATCTACCGAATACGCACTATTGGCCCACCCTGTATATAATAGCCAATAGTTTGTGCGTGTTCGATAACCAAATATTCGAAAATTGCTAGTATAAAAAAACTATGGCATCTGGAAGTCCTAAGAAATCCAAAAAACTCATTTTTTTTAAATTTTTTATTTTCCATAAAGTAACACTATATCCGTCATCTCATTATCACAGTCACAAATCGGTACATTGTTATTACCGATTTGTGACTGTTGTGACAGGCTTGTTACCTTAATTCACTGTCGCAACAACAATTTTAGCAAATTTTTTTTCTTTTTAAAGAGCTTTTATTAGATTTTTTTGCCAATGATTTCTACTCATCATCACCAACTACCAATTTTTTTTTGTACTAGCAATTTTCAAACACCAGGTATAGCTAAAAATAGCACTTATTGAAAAATTTAAAATACCGAAATTAAACAAAAGTTGTAATTTTGAATTGTTGGACTTATTAGACAAATAATTAAATTAAATAAGTATTGGGTCATTCCATGCGGACCAGGGATCCCCACTCGACCATCTCCATATCTCATGAAATTTTATAATTATATTCTGTGGAGTCTTAAACCGTACTGTACCAAATTTTAGTCGTCTATCTGCCGGGGTTAATTTTTTACAGCCTATTAAGGAAAATGTGCCCACCCACGTTTTGCGCGTTCACTGGAAAATGTTTCAACTTTCAATAATTATTGTGAAAGAAACAGCAAAGCTGTCAGCTTCAATTTTTGTACCATTCATATACCTTTCAAGTTGAATCAAAATTTGACATTCACTAATTTTTTCATTTATTCTACTTGTCATTGAAACATGAAAAAGAATGTTAAAATGTACATGAAAAATAATGTTAAAAATATCGTAAACAAAAGTTTATTACTTTTTTGAAAAATGTTGTATACATGTAATGTAAAAAAATTGATTAGCATTTACATACTTTTGATATTGAATTTCTCCAGCCCTAACAAGAAAAATAATAAAAGATTCGTTAAACTAATTGTAGTAATTGTACCTGTCAAAATATATTTTAAATGTGTTAAACACAAATCAAGGGTTCAAAGAGTTGAGTTTAAATTGACAGAAAAATAAAGCCCGTAGAGGAATTTTATTTAGATAACTTTAAAACTGTTTGTTTCTTGTTGATATCCTGAAAAGTAAGCATTTTCACATTCGTTAATTACATGTGGTGACGACGATATCCACTTATGATTAATTTGATAAAAAAATATAGAAATAAATCGCAAAGCCTTGATATTATAGTTGGAGAGCTCTAGTTGGAACACCTGTATAAGAGGAAAGCTAGAAATTATAACTGTTCCAATAAATTAACGCACCGTGCAATAAAATAAGAAATTTTCGATTTTTTAATCAAAATTTATAGTAACTGGTATTGCTATGAATTAGCTAAGTATACGAAGTTTATTTTCCAATATTTATATAGATTTGATTATCCCTTAAGGGTGATTCCATAAAATTAAATCACATGCAAGCTCATTAGCCAAAAATCTATTTCAATTTTAATGTTTAAATTTCGGTTTTATTTTTAAAGTGACTTTATTGTTTTTTGTTTTTGTGTTTCTTCGTCATTACGAACTTCGAAACTTGACCAAAGAAGAATGCACTCAAGTAGAGGTATAGTTAGAATAAGACTGAAGCTCTTGTCGAGTAGGAGGAAGATTCAGTGTGTCCCAAATATCGGTGTGTGGTGCGAAGATATAGAGAGATTAGTAATTATTGTCGAAGGCCTAGGAAAAGCAGATATAGTGAAACAACCAGTGTTCAGACCATTTTTTTGACACTTTTTGCTTTAGAACAGAGGTTCGTTACAAACAAAAATTTCCAATTTGAATTAAAGGAAGTGCATAAGGAAGTGAATTTGTTAGATTTCATGTGATTTGGTTACAGGACGATTGGAGTCGAGTTCTCTTTAGATACGAATCTAGATTTTGTTTTTGCGAGTGTGATAGACGTGTTCGGGTATACCAACGACCAAATGAGCGGTGTGCTAACATTTCAGTACTACTTTATTTGGCGGTAGCTTTTTTATGGCGTGAGTAGGAATTTCTTTGACAGCGCGCACGGATGTAGTGATGTTAAATAATGGAAAACTTGTTTCGGTACACAACGGACGTCCTTCAAGATCATGTCGTGCCATTTGTGCCCTACATCGGACGCATTTTTTTAATTAAAGCATGGTAATGCTCGATGCCAACGTGTTCGGAGAGTTCAAAATTGCTTGGAGGAGATTGAAATCGATGCCATGGTTTATCCAGAAAGAAGTTCAGACCTCAGTCCCATTGAGCATATCTGAGTTACACTTGGTAGGCGTCTTAAAGCACTCAGAGATTATCCCAACCAAGTTAATAACTTGGAAGAGGTGGGGCGTTGGCTTATGGAAATATGGAAGGAATTGGAACAAAATGACATAACTTCGCTTATTTTATGTGTGGATCGTCGATAACAATTGTTATTCCAAATACAGGTGGAAATACCCGACAATGGTGTCATTTATTTGAAAATGTTGTTTCTCAAATTTTTCGATTTGATTTTATTGGTTTTTATTGTTTATTTTTTTCTTGTAAATGATGATTTAATAACACATTAAACAGTTGTTACTAAATTATTTCAAATCAACGACAACCGTTCCAAATTTTAAAAAAAGAAAACGAAAACTCTTATTTTACTGAGTGGTGCGTTAATTTCTTGGAGCAGTGTATTTCGAGAAAGAATAAGCATAAGAGTCCGATTTAACACTCTGTTCAATTTACTTTACTGACGATTATCCAAACGTTAAGCAGCACAATGAAACTCTGTGTAAATGAAAGGTAACATGTTAGTCTTTCTGATGTTAAAATTTAAATAAAATCTAAGAAGGTATACCTGAGATATCGGGCCTCAAACATGCCTAAAATCCGTGAAAAACATTTTTTGGCGTACTTTGATGAATCATATTTCTTCTTCTTCTGAAGTTTTGCAAATAGTGAAGTGTTCTTTTAGATCACCAAGATTGGGTTCGGTTGATTCCGATAATAAGAAATTAGAAGCATTTAAAGTTTCATTTTTTATAACGCAACGAATTTTTTTGTCAAATTTTGATTTAACTTGATAGGTATATGAATGGTACAAAAATTCAAGCTGACAGCTTTGCTGTTTCCTTCACAATAATTATTCAGAGTTGGAACATTTTCATGTGAACGCGCAAAACGTGGGTGTACACATTTTCCTTAATAGCAGTGAATAGGTTGTAAAAAATTAACCGCGTCAGAACGACAACCAAAATTTGGTACAGTATAGTTTAAGACTCCAAAGAATATAATTATAAAATTTCGTGAAATTTGGAGATGGTCGAGTGGGGACGATTTCTAAAATTGGTCCACTTGACATGAATGACCCTATTTATAAAATATGTCCAGGTGTTCAAAATGTGAAGCAGTCAATGGGCGTTTCGCATTTAACGCTTACGAGTAGTTAGCTTATTCATTATATTCATAAAAAATATTTAATAAAATAAAAGTTGTTCTGGGGTTTGAATTGTTACATGCACGAGCAAATTTGAAATCATTTTTCAGGTGCAACTTCTTTTTTATATAAGATTTTGTGTTATTGTTTATGATTTCTTCATAATACACTTCTCATAACTAAGGTTTCTATCCCGGAAATCCCGGGAACGATTTCTCGGGAAATTGCCGTTTTTTTCATTCTCTATTCCGGGAAATAACAGTCGGGAGTTCCCGACTTGGCGGGAATGAAAGTTTGACTTGTATTATAACTTTTTTGGGCCTGGCGTGTTATGATGAAATGTAGTGTTGTGAGTCGATAAAAGTACCACGTTACCTTACGGTAAATTCCCAATGTTACCGGTAAGGTAACATTCATTTATTTCCGTTTGTTACCTCTGTCGTCCAGATAACGTAATTTCACACACACTTGCAAAATTCAAGTAAACCAATGAAAAAAGTTGTCAAGGAATACTTTTGATTATGTAGGAAAAACGTTAATACTAAGAAAAGGAAATAAATATTTCATAACCTAAAATGACTTTTGTTTTCACTTGAATTTATTTAGTGAAATTACATAATAATAGTGAATTTGCGGCAATCCTTTTCCGTTACGTTATACGGCCATTTTTGCTTGTAATATAATGTAATGCAATATTATGAAAAGTTCATTTGCGGTTATCGTCAAAAATAAATTACGCTATAAACATCTTTTGGTTAGGAAATGACAGCTGGTGCAGGAATTGTCGCATGACAGATGGACAGATAGCTCGACTAATTTGAAGTTGTGACTTGGTCAGTATTGAAAAACTGAATAATTTTACTTTACAATAATACTGCTAAAAAAATTTGCGCAAATCGTGTTTGATTGCAGTGAAAACCTCGAGCAGCCCCTGTACAGCTGTTTCAGCCCTGCTTGGGGCTTCGTCAGCAGAGACATAGCTCGACATTATATTTCAATATACTCCCACATTTTTATTTATTGCTCCAGGCATTTGATTTTTATACACACAGAGATACATTGGTGTACAATAAAATGTCAAAGTTCAAATTTAGAAAATTTACTTAAGCCCTGAAAAATAATAAAAAATTGTTTTGGACTTAGCCACTTTTTGCACTGAATTTCGGTGATGTCGATCATTTACAATAGATAGACACATTTCAACGAATAATAGTAATTTTATTTTGTTTACAAAAGTAACGTAAGACTTTTTAAATCTCAAATCTCAGTTGCTTGTGCAAAAAAGAACTCATGTTTTAACTCAGAACAGGTATACCCGTACGTTGAAATTTCATCCACTTTTTGTGCAAAACTAAAGTAATATTCCGCGATGTAAGCTTTGTATTTGTTTAGAAACCATTTTGTAAAAAATTATTATATTAAACTAGTGGTATAATATTTCAGTTAAGATATGATATATGCTGTCAAGTTAACAACAATATCTGTATTTAGCTAAGACATGTGCTACCTACCTGCGAAGGTATCAACAAGTGATCGCAGTGACAGACGTTTCGGCGTCGTCGGCCAGCCCCAGTGGGATAGGGTGGGTTTATACTAAATCTTTACTAACAAACAACAGCAAAATCAAAGAAAAAGTCGCCACTTAATTTCTTTTTGGCTATGGAGAACCGCGGGGAAAAATTAAGAAAAACGCGACTCATCCAAGATATTTGCGATAATTTGTTTTATTTAACAACAATCCAAACAGACAAAAATAATTATACACTAATGACAAGTTTAAAATAAGAGCGCAAACGCGTCTTGTGCGAAACAAACAAAAATAAAATTCAAGTTCAACTAATCTTACAGCAAAAGCTATGAAAAACGTAGAGTTAACGTTATATACAACAAACGTTTTTATACTAAAAGCGATAAAATATGTAACTAGAGCGTCACGCAGAAATGTATCAGTAAGGCGAATTATGTTAAATTGAAGTGTACCGCATGTGCACATGCCCTTTCGGAATCAATAAATGAAAGTAAAAGTTAAGAAAACTTTGTCCGACCTGAATGCGTCGTGGCAGTGTCACACGGAGGTGTCAAGCGTCGTGCTGTCCGGCAGAGAGGGGAAGAGGGCTGGGGCACGTCGTTGGTCGGCGTGTATCCGAGTCCGGGGAACTCTGATTCTAGCCGACGAGAGTAGGCGCCGAGCCCGATGTCCCTGGGACTGCAGCGGCGAAGCTAGAAGCTCCAAGGGAGGTACGCTAATGCCCAAGTAACCGAGAAGTTACGGCAAACGGGCAGACAATGGATACAGCGTATTCGTAAAGAATAAAGGGATAGAGGTTAAGTTAACGGGGTGACGGTAAAGGTACAGCTAAAGCCTGTTCACAGAGCAACTTGGGGGGAACAGGCGTAGACAATACGAACGTATTAATTATCTCTCGACTCAACGTAGTAATCCAGCAATACAGCTGTAGATGAATTCCCCAACACAAACTTTGGGCGAAAACACACACAAAAATACACCAACCCGAGACGTGTTGTTACGTCGAGAGATGCAGTGTAAATTGAGGTCTGAAATCGCTCCGCGCGGGCGGGTGGAAAAGAGACGGGGTAAGAGAAAAGAGGAGGTGAAATGCAACCACCAACCGCTACAGAATCTTACGTCAATGAGGACCAATAGGCTTAAATACCGGGGGATCAATTTCTATACAACCTTCGTGGGAACGGAGACGCTGATTTCGAAATATGGTGCAATAATGCGTAAATCTAAAATGCTAAATAAAGAATTTATTCGACCGAAAATTAACTTTCAAATCCCAATTTTCCCTTATCCTAATTTTTACAGGAAAACTTATAGCTCTGGGGAATTACTTTGAAAGCAAATCGGCGAAACGCAAAGAGTTCGCTGAGGCGGTCTGCGAAAGTATTTCACGAGAAACAATATACAGGGTGATTCGGGGTCGGGCAGAAATTGAACGGTAACACATGAAATTTATTCCTAGCCACTTGAGAACTAGATCTTACATTATAAACAATTAAAAAATAGAGCATACGTTATAACAATTTAATTTATAACAAAATGAAGGTACGGTAGCGGACATTAAATCCGGACAAGAATTTAATATAAATATAAGTAATAGCAGGCGTATTTTGACAAATTTGATAAATCAGGATAACAGAATTTTATATTGAAACAACTTTTCATGCGATATTTGCAACAATAAGTAGTTATTTCCGGGAATTAGGAGCATTTCTTCCTACGTAGCAACGACACTGAATTGGGATTCGACTGAAATTGTTGCTGTTGCTGTGTGGTAAATTTATCGACTTCTTGGAGTTTATCTGAGTTTACCAGACGATAGTACATGTGAATTAATGTACTTGACATTGGTTATCTTAAAAATGCAAAATATGGACTTAGCCAGTTTTTGAACTGACCCGTTCAATTGGTAATTCCGGCGCGAGATGTCGCCACTTGAGCTACAATTGGTAATATTATGAAAACATTACCGGTAAGGTAATATAAAAAACTAATTACCGGTAATTTAACAACACTAATGAAATGTACGTAATATACGTATACGATGTCGTGGGGAAGAGCGGAATTCTTGTTGTATAGTTCGATGTAATTCAGCCAGTCGCAGTTCCACAATTTCGCACTTCACAAAGGAGTCGACAAAAAAATTTACGACCTCTCTATAAACACGCGGCGGATGCACTCGCTTCAATTAATCTCAGTTTTTTAATCGCAAATAACGTATTGTTTTCTTTAAAATAATTCCGAAGTAACCGTAAATACATGGTTCTAGCGGGTCCTAGAAATGATAGAACAAAAGATAAATGAATACTGTTGGTTTAATTTCCTAAATTTTGTTGTGATTGACTAATAATGTTAAAGGATCTCTAGTTTCCATCTCAATCACCCTTATGTCGTATCATTTTATGTTATACATAACGTGACGTTATCGGTGATTTTACGTTATATAATAGGAATTTGAATATGAAATCATCTATAACGTCACGTTATGTATAAAAGAAATGATACAACATAGGGGTGATTTTGTGAATGGTGGTTTTGATAAATTTAAGGTTTATTTATAATAAATTTGCAGTTTGTGAAATAATCTTTATTAATTAAAAAAATGCAGATGTAAATTAAAGAAGAAATTAAGTAACTTTCTTCTGATTGGATTTTTTTGAATGAAGATAAAAGCTTTATTTTGATATCCTACGGGTCTTTTTGCAATCTCATCCGTATGTTATGAGACACCTAGTTAAAATATCGCAAAAAGTAAAACTCATATCATGATTTTTACAATCCCGATTCTCGGGACTTAAAAAAAAACCGGAAAATCAGAAACCTACTCGTAACTCCAATTTAGACTAAGCAGGCTGAAAATTGCAAGAATTACATCTACTTTTTGGTTTGGACTTATTTAATATCCATACTTATAAAATCAATATTTGTCGTGGTAATCATGAAATATTTACTGTTTGTGTTAATGTTGATTGTACCTACGGATTTAAACGGAAGTTAGTGTTTTCAAATGAAATATTTACTGTTTGTGTTAATGTTGATTGTACCTACGGATTTAAACGGAAGTTAGTGTTTTCAAATCGATTTTGAGATTTAAAAAAAACACTGAAGTTATAAAACAACTTTACTGTATCAAAACTGGATTATAACTATCCATGTACGTAACTTTACAACTGCATTACATAAAAAATAGAGTGTCAGCAGACCTTCATCTCCGGCGTTGCATAGGAAAACTGCATAATCTGCTCATCTTATGCAATGCTTGTTATCATGTCATAACTCCTCCGGCTCTAGATGGAAACATTCTTGAGATTCCATTTTTCTTTTTTCATTAACTTGCTTTGGATTACTTCTTTCTTCTTTTGTTGAGGTTTTCCAAATTTTCCAAAAATATTTAAGTATTTTCCATAAAAACAACAAACAAATGATGACAATTATAATTACTGTCCAAATACTTATTGGTCTTTCATGAATTTTTACGTTACTGATTTTATTTACTTATTCATTTAAATCTTGAAGGTGAGTATGAATAGCTGTTAGGTTGTTGAAGTTGACTTATTCTATCTTCTTAGTTTCGAAGTTGGTTTCTTCTTTTATTTTAATATTGTAATCATTTTCTAACTTTGATTTCTTTTTAGACTTTAACAATTTGAACACAAGTTTCATATTTATTGGAATATAACTGAATTCTGCAAGGCAAATTAGTCTGATTTCCTTGTGGTCACGGATGTATTCTTTAGATTTATTCCCTGACTTTTATTTTCTGATTGTACAAATTTTAATTCATTGATCGCTAAATATTTAGAAGTAGGTATTATTGACTTGAAATAGGAATTATTGACAGGGATTAACAAGGAATGTAACTGATAATAATTATAGGATTCGGGTTCAACTAAAGGAACGAGGATCACAAAAGTAATGAATTTATTTTTAATATAAGCGTTTATCTTTAATAAGTTACTTAGTTGGTGAACATTCAATGCCAAAGATTTTACTGGTAATTTATTAGAAATAATCTGTTCATCGATGATTAAGGTTTCATTCAATAATTCATCAGGATTCATTATAGATGAATGGAATATTTGCATATTTGCGAATGTAGTTGCTGTTATTAAAGTTTCTAATAAATTATTGATTGTGTTCGTTAGAAATATCAATTTTGTATCATTAAATATTTTATAGCATAGTATTTAATTCGATGTCCCCGGCTCATCGCTCGGCGTTTCCACTAAGGAATCTGGAAAAGTACCATATTTCAGATTTCTGACATGTTTTTTCCTTTCTTTATTTTTCTTATCGATTATTATTGCAGTACCATTAGCAAATAATTTCTTAATTTCATACGGACCTGAATATTTTGGTGCTTCTTGTCCAGCCTCTAGTGGTTTTGCTCCCAATTTTTCGTTGCGTTTGGTAATTACCTTTTCTTTTTGGCTTTGGATTTTATCTCCCAATCTTTGATAGAGAATTTTTAATCGATTAACATGTTTCGTTAAATAATTATTATAAAATTGTTTATCGTAACAAACATCAAAAGGATCACGTGTTTTAGTGTACCCTAAAATTAATTCAAGTGGAGTTAACCCTGGAGTGTGTGTTGTATGCTATAACCGCCAATTTCATTAATTTTTCAGTATCGTCGTCATTGTATTGTTCTTTATGTTTATGTTCTTTATCTAATAATTCCGTGACTAAATCATTGGTAAATTCAGTTCCTCCATCCATCACAATTTCTTCCGGAACACCGTAAAATGAAAAATACGTTATTAGTGCGTCCACTAATTCAACTGCATTTTTACTTTTTATTGAAATTGCTCATGCATACTTGGTGAAACCATCAATAGCTGTCAAATATATTTTACCCCCTATAACAAATGTATCTATATGTACTTTTTGGAAGGGTTTATCTATTTTTTCACTGATATATAATTCCGGGTGTGGCATTTGCCTATCGTATTTGCTTCTGTTGCAATTGTCACATCTATTTATGTAAATCGTTACCGTTTCTTTCATTTTCGGCCAGTAATAACGATGTTATAACTGCGATAATGTTTCTTTTATTTTCACTTTTCTTAAGCAATGGTATAATTTCGGACCATTATCGTTAACATTTTCTAAATAAACTTGGCAAAATTCTTTATACGGTGAATCCTATTTAAAATAAAGATAATGTTTACCGGTTGTCATATATTCACGCATAAATTCAAAAATTTGTTTACTGTTATTTTCGCCAGGTATGTGAACTTCGTAATTTTTTTTTTTTATCTAAGCGAAACAACACTTTCACTTAATTTAAATAAGTATATTCAATAAAATATTGAAGATTTTTAATATCAATTGCTACATCCATTGTAGGTATTGTAGTTTTTGGTTCTTGCTTTTCGGTTGAATGAATTGTATCCTGTAATTCGTTGTTCTCATATTCTGTTTGCCTCTGTCCTGCGTCCAGAGTTTCTCGAGGAACTTCTTCTGTTTGTCCCGTTTCCATAATATTCCTTAAAAGTTCTTCGATGTCATCACTGATGTTATTTGCCATAGATTCCGTTTCTATGGCGTTGATTTTTATTCTTGACATTGACATTCTGCGTTGCAATTATATTTTCCTCTTTTATATTTTATTTCGAAGTTATATTCGGCTAATTTAATTTTTCACCTTGAAAGTTTTGAGTTAGGCTCTTTTAAAGAGTTTAACCAAACCAAAGCTCTGTGGTAGGTATATAAAGTAAATTTACGTCCATACAAGCATGGTCTAAAATACTCCGTTGACCAAATTACGGCAAATAATTACTTTTCAATTGTTGAACACTTCTTTTCAGTTTCACTGAGTGTTCTTGACGCATAACATATTGGTCTGTCTCTTCCAAGTACGCCTTGAGATAAAATCTATTATAATTTTCGATCCTTTTTTAAGACATTTAGTTAATGGTTTAGTTACTTTAGTGAAATTTTGTATGAATTTGCGGTAATAACGCACCAATCCTAAAAATGATTTAATTTCGGTAACTGTTTTCGACAATGGATATTTACGTATCGCTTCGATCTTATCTGGATTTGGTAGTACACTTTCCATGGTTATAAGATGCCCTAGGCATACAGCTTCCTTACGTAAAAATTCACATTTAATTGAATTTTTAAATTTACTTCTCTCGATCGTTGGAAATTTTTTTCTAATTTTTCCAAATGTTCTTGCAAAATAGTTGAATACACAATAATGTCGTCTAAATAAACGTGGCATATGTCTTCTTGTAAACCTCTAAGCACATTATCCATCATTCCCTGGAATGTTGTCGGTGAGTTCTTGAGTTCAAAAGGCATTCTTTTAAATTCGTAGTGCCCCTGCTCGGTTTGAAAGGTAGTTTTTGGAATATCCTTTTCAACCATCTCAATTTGGTGATAACCAGATGCTAGCTCCAGTGTTGTAAAATACTGCGATCGGGCCAATTTATCCAAAATGTCTGTTATACTTGGGATTAGGTATTTATCATCAATAGTTTGATCGTTTAGTTTTCTATAGTCGATCACCATTCAGATTTTTTGTTCTCCTGATGCATCTGTTTTCTTAGGTACGATGCTGACAGGTGCGGACCATGGACTACAACTTTCTTGAATAATGTCTTGTTCCAATAATTGATTTACTTGTCTTTTAATTTCCTCTTTCTGTTGTAGTGCCTTCCTATAAGGTTTGATGTATACTGGTACTTCACTTTTCATATTGAGAGTATGTCTAACTTTATTCGTAAACGTTAAAGGTAATCGTTCATCGTAACAAATATCTTTGTATTTTAAACATAACATTTCAATTGCATTCGTTTCTTCTTCGTTTAAATGTTCTAATCGAAGTTTACTATACACATTCTCTAACTGTTTCTTCAATTTCGTTGGTATTACATGATATTTGAGTTTGTGTAGGTTTAAATTCTCGGTACATTTCGACAGGAATTGGTTCTTCGATATTTAATTCTACCGGATAACCATTGAAATTAGCTATTTCAGTTATTACATGAAAATCTTTAGCGTCTGCTAGTGAAGCTGGAATTTCTATTCCTGAAGTTAAAATCCGATGATTCATTACAACGTTAGTTAAATTTTTGGTTACCGGAATTTTTGTGATTCTGCGTTCTTGCGGACCTAAAGTAATTTTATTATTTTCCAATGAATTTTAATATTTCCGAATTTAGTTCATAAAAGCTCATTTGGAACATTTACGATTGCTCCTAGTTGTTTCATTAAATTTACTCCAATTAAACCGTCATAATTTCTGAAAAATCAAATACATGAAAAGTTAAGATTAATTGCGGAGGTGCTTTAAAAGTTTCTAAACAAGGAATATTAATCACGTAATTGTGTTTAGTAACTGAATGAGCTGTTTGAATTGGAAATGGTTCATATGTAACAAAATCTGTGAAATATTCTTCCAAATTTTTTTGTACTTATCATTGATCTAGTTGATCCTGTGTCGATTAAAAATTTGGCACTAATCTCAGGTAAAATTTTATAAGACAATTTTGAAGATGTGTTAGTATTTAATTTAATATTTTCATTCATTTGAACATTTTCCATGTCTTCCATTTCTTCATCGCCCTGTAGATATTCGTCATCCATTTCCTCGGTTTCATATGTATTTTCCGTATAATATGCTTGATTTCGAAATCTTCGTCTTGTTCTTGACAGTGCAATCCTTCTGCCATCCAGTTTCTTGGACCCGTAGATTTAAAATACTGATTTATATTACCGCTTGCTGATGATTTTGACTTCTCGAACTTCCTAAGTCCATAGGCGTCTGTCTTGGTTGCCTGCCGCTTCTGCTCCAATTGTCCAGGCTTCTTCACAAATTTAAAAGATGATTGATTTGGTCGTAACGGATGTTGTTGCCATTGTGGTTTTATTTGAATTCGCTGTGTTGAATTAGACATTGGTTGATTCATTCTTGGTTGAAATGATTGTTACCCAAAATTTGGCGTTTAATATGTTATTGATTTATTTTTCGCGTCCGAATAAACTTATTTTAGCGGAATTTGTTGTCGTATAGGTTTAAATTCAGTTTTATTTACGCTGTTAGGCTGTTTAGTAAAATAATTAAAATTTTCTTCGAGTACGTACGACATTGCTATTTCAATATTTTCAAAATTTCTAAACCTCTAATTTGTGCGACAGTGTAGTGAAAAATCAGGAGGGGCGGACATCCAAACCCGAGAGCGACTCCAGAAAGAATCTGCTGCGGAGTCCTGCCTTAGATTAGTGGTGGTCCCTCTGAATATCAGGTATAGTTTGCCCACCCCCCTTTTTGTATAAGCCGAATTTCTATTACTTTTTGCTTCAATATATTCTTTTTAGTTAGTAGCAATGTCTTTTCCTTAATTTACTTATTTTCAGTAATGCTTGACGACTGTACACAGTTCTAAAGCCTGAAGAACCCTAAAGCCTCTGACCTTTTAAATATTTTAATCAGTGTCAAATAAGATACATGTAACCCAAAATTCCTTTTGGTACTTAAAAAAAAGAACACGTTACCCATTGTTCAAAATTATTCTTATTTGTCTTAAATCGCCCCCCTACAGTAGGTGGTGCTGCAACCAGGAATCTTTTAATAATTTTTTTTGTTTTTGTTTCCAAATTAGAAACCATGGTTTCAAAGTTAAAACAGCAGTGCCATCCTACAGTAGTTCAATTTTTACCGCTCGCTTACCCGCATTATTTTCTGTCATTTTAACTTTAGTTAGTGAAAGATTTAATATATCTTTACACCGCATACCAAAACTGTACGCTGTTTCACCCTTTTCCATTTTCAGTTGCATTAAGTCCTGTATTAGACAACGTTCTGATCTCTGATCACAAAAGTTCAATCGCAAAAGTGATTTTAAATCCGCCCAGGATGTAATACATTCTCTATTTCCTACTAATTGTAAAGCTCTTCCGGTTAATTTTGATTGGAATAATCTTAACAGAAATTCGTTAATAGGATCAGCTCCCTGATTTTGATTTGCAAAAGTATAATTAAATATTCACAAGAATTTATGTACATAGAAAGTGTATTTGGATTGCCGTCGTATTGTGGTATAAGAGCTACATGATTTTGTGTAATATCTTTAACAGTTGGTTGTGCCATTTCAACAAAATTGAGATTTGTATCTGAATTGTTTTCTAAACTACTGGTACCACTGCTAGTACTTATTTTACTTCAAATACTACTTCGCAAATTTTTATTGCAAGATGAAAGTTTATTACTACTTGCTAAATTTGAATTATTCAACGATAAATTCGTTAATGATTCGAACAGATCATCTTCAGATTCACTCATTAACTAATTAAAATTAAAACGCATTTCATGAACATGTAAAAATAAAAGCTAATTATTCAGCGATAAATGTTTGCGTTCAAAATCAAACAAATGAATGAAAAATTAACTCACATTAAAAATAACAGAGAATAAATTTTCTTCTGGAATTCGCTGAGTTGTTGCTTTCCGTTTTCGGTGTCTTCTTTGTTGCGTGAGAATCGATGGTTGATGCCCCGGCGTCGATATAAGATCGCCGCGACCGACGTTGAGGTCCCGCTGTTTGTATCGATGTTAGATCTCGTTGCTCCGATGTATAGGATTTGGATCTTCAGCACGAAACGTTGAAACGTATCAATCACTTCCCAAATTTTATGGTCGGCAATTGATTATTGCTGACCCTGCTGACTGCGCCAGTGTTTTCAAATCGATTTTGAGTTAAAAAAAAACACTGAAGTTATAAAACAAGTTTACTGTATCAAAACTGGATTATAACTGCATGTACGTAACTTTACAACTGCATTACATAAAAAATAGTGTCAGCAGACCTTCACTTCCGGCTTTGCATGGGAAAACTGCATAATCTGCTCATCTTATGCAATGCTTGTTATCATATCATAACTCGGGTCCAAAATAAAAATTGTGTGTAACGCTTGTAATTTTCGGTCTGCTTAAGCTGTTACCAAATTATGTAATCAAGAAACCAAGTCATAACACAAAAATTTTATGTAAAAAAGCCTTGCATCAGTCACTTGAAAAATCGTGTGAAATTTTTTTGTGTATGTAACAGTTAAGAACCCAAGAGACAAAGCTGATTGTTTTAAGTACTGCTTACGGATATAAATGAATAAGCTAACTATTCGTAAGAGCTAAGTACCAAGTACTCGTCTAAGTATCAAGCGAACACATTTTATGAAACCTCAGCGGAACCTATTAAAATGTTGTCTGACTTACATTTCCTAATTATGACAATTTTTTAATTTTTGCATTTTAAAAAGATTCCATTTTTAGCCATACTAATAGTTGCTCACTGGACCTTTTCTGCTTATATTTGGTTAACGAACATGCACAAACTATTGGTCAAAAAAGTTAAAAAAAGTTAATGTATTGTTCATATGTATGAACACTTTATTCCATAATTTTCTTTTATTAAATTTAGGTAAAAGTTAATATTTTTACATATTTTGAAAATTAGCAGAAAGGAGATAGACAATAACTGCCGAGTGACTGAAAATGCTTTGCCATAAATATTGTCAGCTCAGTTTAAGAAAATGTAGCATTTTTAATACTTACGTATCAGTAAATTAAGTACAATTTTTTATTTCAGTCAAAATCGTTTGGAGTATGAAAAACGTGTGAGAGCCCAAGCCCGAGCAATGCGACAACAAGAACTATAAAATGGATTTATATTCTACTCTCCTGTTTTAATAAAATTTTGCGTATGTTGTCTCATAAGAAATAAATGAAAGATATTTACTTCGGACAAAAATTATTATTTTATGTGTTCTAATGTATTAAGATTTGTATTTTCTGTAATCCCTTTTTATACTTCATTGTGTAGTGTACACTGTTTAATTACTTCAGCGTGCATTTTTCTTCCACATTTTAAGTAAACGTATAGCTGAATTAAATGTTGGATTTAATGGAACTTTTAATAATAATTCTTACTATAAAATTTGTTTTTTTTTTTTTAAATTCCTAAACATTATCTCTTACCATACGCGTACCAAGTCATACACATTTAAAGGACAACACTATTTTACAAATGGTTACGTCATTATACAGGCTGTTCGACTTACTCCAGCTTCCTTGGTACCCGTCTAGTTACTCATTTTACCAAAAAATGTTTCAAATGAGTAACTTCGTATTGTTACAGCCGGGAATTGCGACGCCTACAAATTCTGCCTTTCAATTATTTCGGTAACGGTTCATGTTTTTATTATTAAAATCGACTAAATTTCTGTTGTATGGGGGCAGCTATGAAAATTTTATTAAATAAGGTTTCTTAAATTAATTTCTGACTGTATTGTCAATTTCATTCTAAAAACAGAAAAATAATATTTCAATACATATCTACCATCCAAAATGTTTTATTTACATATTCTGCATGTATTAGAATTCTTGGTATGACTTTTTACACATTTTCAAAGAGAAATTTACACTTACCAAACAACATTTTATGTAAACTAATAAATAAATCCAAAATATTGAAAATAATACTAAAATTGTTGGTTATAATATTGGTTCTAAGTTGTTCTCAGCTATTATTTATTAGTAATAACTTTCTATTGTGTCTCAGTAATAACATATTTTCCTTGATATCACAATTTTTTTGGTTCTTCGATTAAATTGTGTTTTTTTTTTAATTCCTACTAGACGGATGGTTTGAAAAATTATAATTTCTCTAGTTTTCATAGCCCACTATCTAAAAGCAGTACCAAAAAATGGAAAAAAAGAATTAGGTATTAAACAGAAATCATCGATAACGAGTGATCTATAAGAGATAGGTATAGGGAGTGCTAATACAGGACGAAAGAACATTTAATCCTGAGTTAAAAAACTTTTCGACAGTTGAAATTATTTCGAAAAGAAGTTACTTTTCAACCAGCCTGTAAGCAGTCAAGTTGCTACCTTACCTTTCCAGGAAGATAATCAGATGTTGCACCGTGACGTCAGTTTCGACGCATCCGGCAGCTAACAGTCGTGACAGGCGTGGGAGTAATCTCAAACCAACAACAACGACCCAAACAAAAAAAAAACTAACAAAAAGGCGCCACTCAATTTAATTTACTTTCCGCGGGAAATTAAGAAAAACGCGGTACGTCCTTGTTAAACAAATTGTTTTATTTACACAAAAAAAGAAAAACAGAACAGTGAAAAATTAAACAGTTTACAAAATAAACCACGCAGTACACAAAACAACAAAAAGAAATAAATGCGACACAACAAAATTTAAGTGTTCATTAAAAAAAAAAACAAATTAAGTAATTACGCAACAAACTTACGTTGCAAACAGGAAAAGAAAAAGGATTGATTCAAATCCCTCGTAAGGGGTCCTCTACTCGTAAGGGTGACGGTCGAGGTAAAACAAGCGTTCGTTGTTCGCAACAATAATCAATTAAAAAAAGAAATAAAAAGGTCCGACCTTGTCCGTTGGTCAGTTAGGCGGTCCCAAATTTTCCTCGGGCCGCAACACGTCAGCCACGGAGAGGGCAAATTGACGAGTCTCGGGTCGAGTCCGTCGGCGGAAGGTAATTTCTACACTTCTCGCAGAAATTTCGATATCCCAAACGCAAAAAGGGGGGGGGGGGGAAGAAAAAGCCTGAAGAAAGAAACAAATATGCCCCCCATTACACACGAATCAAACAATTTCCCACACTTATTAACTCACCTGCCCTAACAAGCAGGCTTTCTGAGGAAAACGCAAAACAAGCGTTTATTGCTGCAGCAATCGCACAGGATCCGGTCAAAGCCGAAGGGGAATTTGTCCACGCAGAGGACGAATTCACGCACAACACCGAGTGAAAATCACTCACCCAACACACAAATTACTTGCGATCACTGCGGGAATTAATTTGGGAATGAATCCAGAACTTGGTTCGTGGTAACGAGTTAAAACGGGGAGAACGGGGGAGAACATTCCAAAATCATACCAATGAACCAATCCCAATAAGTGTCTGACTAAGCCTCAGCCAATCAATTCGAATGTCATAGTTCGTTTCACACGGCGGTAGAGATTGCGACATAGAATGAAATCGAAATTATAACTGACTAAGCAAGAAAAAAAGGAACAAAAAAAAAACGCGTCAAGCCGACGCCGCGTGAAAGCCCATAAAGCGAATTGAAAACAGCCTAACACTTTTCCCTGGGTAAAATAAACAAACGTATTTTCTCAAAGAACACGAAGTCGTAAAGCAAGCGCGGAGAATGTGTAATTAAGCGCAGCCCGAAACGAGCGGCGTTGTAAAAGAGATCTGCGTCGGCGATAAAAAAAAACACCGCAAATGCGACGAAAGGTTGATTTCGCCAGCACGCCGGCGGCTAGCCTGAAAACACATCTATTTTTAACTCGCAATACAACATACAGGGTGGCTCAAAACAACCGGGGAAATTTGCACGGTAACAATCCCACCCTTACTTCGATGGAAATTTTACCTAAGGAAAATTTCTAGACGAAACTATAGAGAGTTACTCAGAATAAACCGGGCATGTAGGGGGAGGGGCAACGACACGGGAACGCGGACGGAAACTCATAGTCTAAGACTGCGGACAAGACTTTACACAAAACGGACATTGGTCAAAGACCACGGGAAAAATTCAAACCAAACGTTACCCAAGCAGCAACACGCCCACACGGAGCATAAACCGGACTGGTACGCAAGAAGAGCAAAAGGGAAACAAAGAGTCAGGTGGGGTCCGCATGTTGACAAGCATCAACATCGTCTGACCAGGAAACACCACGCCACCTGGCAAACACAAGAAGAGGAAGTTAACTATACCACTCCCGATCAATACACCGCGCGGCCAAAAGAGTTTCCCAGGCAACGTAAAATTTGACAGTATTCTCAGGATGCTGGGACATCCTGGAAAAGACCAACATCACCGAGAAATTTACTTGGATCCACAACAATGTAAAACAAAAAAGAAACCCGTCTGTCCAGGACTTGGCCCAAACCACAACCAACCGCGCGCGTGTCACAGACATTGGGAGGTGGCAGAGTCCTAAGACTGTAACAACCAAGCCTGGGACAAACTTCGAAACTAAACTAAAACAAAACCGGGGTAAAAACTATGGAAATGGCAAACTACAATGAAATATACGGGACAAAATGAATGGAAAGAGCAAATAATAACAACAAAATGAAAATCCAAACGATCTCGGTCCATCGGAAGTCTTTTCCGAAACGAGAAGAAGAAGACAAAAGGGAAGGAAAAAAAATTAAATGATCCGGTGATCAACGCGAAATTTTGCTATAAAGCAAGTGAAATTCGTGGTCGACTGGTAAGGTCGAACCGCGAAGCAATAAGGCACACTACGGTACCTGAAGTCAAATCCTACTCCCAGGGCAAAACTAAAATACGGGGAAGAAAATTTTACTAAGGTTAAAAGACTCTAATCCTGGGGATCCCCTAGTCACGAGGAGTTGTCAGCTCCGTCACGAAATTTGTCTTCCAAGAAGACCCACAACGATGAATTCCTCGCCACCAACCCTGCGCTCCAAATTTGATACAAGGTCAAAATTCGTCAAAGGACCAATACAAACCCAACACAGAATTGTCAGCGGAGAAAACACCGTCCCACCAATACGACACAAAAACAAAATGAAACTCCTCACAACGAGATAAGCTCTCGTCAGGCGAAAAACAGTCACAACCGGGAGTTTTCCTACTTCAGAAAAAAAAGTAAACTGAAGAAAGTCGAATCCGGGTAATAAAAAAAAATTTGAGATGACTAAATCTCAAAAGGACACCCAAACAAGGTAGAGGTTACAGGGGGGGAGGGGAAAGAAAGAGAGAAGTTGAGGAAGACAGACAACAGGAAAGTAAAAGTCCTCCAATCGGAACACACCATACTACAGCTCCGATTCCTCTGAGGAACATCCGATAGCGGTACGTCAGAGAGAGAGGGTAAGCGATACCTTCACGGGATCCAGCACGCTTGGAACTCCCACACGCTCTGGCGGGTGCTAAGAGATATCCCAGAGTCGGCAGAGCCGAGCTGATCAATCCGAAAGGGGATAGAGAGTTAGAGTAGAAGAAAGGGTGAAACAAGAAGAAAGGAAAGCAATATGCATGTGGATAGAGGCATCTCACGTCACAATCGCGAGGCCTGCCAGACGTCACTCATAGTGAAGTTCACGAAAAGAGAGGGCAAGAAGAGTCTTCACGAGATCCGACTCTCTTGTCATTCCCACAACTTCCGCAAACTGCAAGGCGACTTCTCGCAAACGACTAGACTGTCCGAAAAGTACCTCCATCACACGTGAACATCCGAAGACGTTCAATTCCGAAGGTGTTAGAGGAATTGGGACTGAATCTTTTAGGAGCCTTTTACTCCACGCAGAAGATACGTCGGGAGAATTCTAAGGGACCCATCCCGCAGGTCGAAAGAACGAATAGGGTGAACCTATTCATCAGGGGGATCTGGTTTAAGATGTTCACTATTCCAGGTGCCAGGAAGTATATTGTCATCAAAATCCTTAAGTTCATACGTGTCTGACGACACACGACGATTAATGAGGAAAGGCCCAACAAACTTATCGGCCAACTTGGCCGCGAAATGCTTAGAAGCATCCGACAATACAAAATTTTTACGCCAAACCCGTTGTTCAGGGTGATACTCAACCTTACGCCTACGGAGATCATAACGGCCTTTAGCCTTCTCGTAAGCCTTTTGCAGCCTTCCTTGTACGTCCTTATATAGCACGGCAAACTTACCGGTACGAGATTGTAGATCCTTAGGATCCTGAGGGACAACTTCCAGAGACACATTCTTATCAGGGGTACTATCAGGGGTTAGACTACCTTTTAGGCACATCTCACGACCAAAATTGAGGAAGTATGGAGTCACACCAGTAACTTCATGACGAGCGGTTCGAAGAGCACAGGCGACCTTGGGCAAGAATAGATCCCATTTGCGGTGGTCTTCCGCCACATAAGCAGTCAACATAGACTTAATAACGCGGTTAACGCGTTCGACAGGGTTCGCCTTAGGATGATAATACGAAGTGTACGCAGGGCGTACATGGTATGACGTCAGAAGTTTTTGATACTCTTTGGACTTGAATTGGACTCCATTATCGGAAATAATGGCGCGAGGTACACCGAAAACTAAGAAAATATTTTCCTCAATGTGCTGCACAATCTTTGGGGCGGTAGCTTTACGAAGAGGAAAACACAGGGTAAATTTACTAAAACAGTCAGTAGCCACTAGGATATATTGGTAACCACGAGAAAATCTAGGGAGTGGTCCAACAAGATCGATACTGATGACCTCCCAAGGACGAGTAATCTTGGAGTGACCTCCCATCATACCAGCTGGAGCCCTTTGTTCAGGTTTGGTACGGATACACGTCTGGCAACGGTGGACATACTTTGCCACATCGGCATGCATCTTAGGCCAATAGTAATTTTGAGCGATTCTATTATACGTCTTATAAATTCCTAGATGACCACTGGTTGGAGAGTCATGACTTTCTTGAAGTATTTTTGACCGAGAATCCTTTGGGACAACAGTCTTCCAATGAGGTTCATCCTTAGCCAAACGATAATATGTGTTTCGGACCAGTTTATAAATGACATTTCCCTCGACACGGAAACTAGGAAACTTTTCCGGAGTCAAACGAATTTTCTTAAGGAAATTCCAGTACCAACTGTCCTGAACGTTGTCAAAATCGATGGAGTCGATAACAGGGACGGTTCGAGAAAGCATATCAGGAACAACGTGATCTTTTCCTTTGCGATGGATGACGCTAAAGTTATATTGTTGTAGGCGCACAGCCCAACGACACAATCGACCGGAAGGATTCTGCAACTTATTAAGCCAAAGGAGAGAGTGATGGTCTGTGATGACCTTAAAGTGCGAACCTTCTACATAAGGCCGAAGTTTTTCTATGGCCCACAACATCGCAAGGAGTTCCTTTTCGGTTGTTGAAAAGTTACGCTCGGTTCGAGTCAACGAGCGGCTTAGATAGCAGATGACTTTCTCACCTTCGTCTTGTTCTTGGGTAAGGACAGCACCTAGACCATAATCGGATGCGTCCGTTTGCATCGTAAATTCTTTGGTGAAGTCGGGACATGAGAGAACTGGAGCAGAAACTAAGTGCTCACGAATTTTTTCCCAAGCTTCATCACAAGTCTCATCCCACCTATGCTTAGAATTTTTCTTAAGCAAGTTTGTCAAAGGGGCGATAATAGTGGAAAATCCAGGGATAAACCTCCGATACCAAGAAGCAGTTCCTATCAAACGGCGAACTTCCTTAACCGTAGTTGGCTTAGGCATCTTAAGAATTGATTGTACCTTTTCAGGGTCAACATGAAGACCATGACGATCCACTACATACCCTAGGTACTTGAGTTCGCTAAGACAAAAATTGCATTTTTCTTCGTTCAAGGTTAGTCCGGCCTTGGTCAGGCGTTTATGGACTTCGGAGAGTACTTCGAGATGTTTGTCGAAGGTTTGAGTCACAATAATGATGTCGTCTAAATAGACGAACACATGTGGTTCAAGATCAGCACCGATTACACAGTCGATAAATCTTTGCCAAGTTGCAGGAGAATTATGAAGACCAAAAGGCATTCTGCGAAATTGATACAAACCGCGGTTAGGTACGGTAAAAGCGGTGTATTGGCGGGATTCTTCGGCAACCGGAATTTGCCAGTATGCTGACTTGATATCTAAGGAAGATAGATACTTAGCATCTTTGAGTTTATCAAGGGTGTTCGAGACATAAGGTAGAGGATAAGCATCCTTGGTCGTAACTTGGTTGAGCTTCCGATAGTCCACACAAAAGCGGAAAGAACCATCCTTTTTGGGTACAAGAAGAATGGGCGATGACCAAGCACTCTTAGATTTCTCAACAATTCCACGCTTAATCATGTCGTCAAGTTCTGTATCGACGATGGCTTGTCTTGCTGGCGAAATCGGGTAATATCGTTGTTTGATTGGTGGGCTATCAGTACGGATGACGTGTTCGACCAATTGGGTACATCCTAGTTCACGGTTTCTGGAATCAGCAAACAGCTGTTCGGTCCGTTCATTAAGTTGGGTCTGTTGATCATTTGTCAGATGACCCCAAGATGTGACATGTTCGACTGAGTCAATGAATTCCTTTCCAAAACTCCACTCACCGGAGCGCAAGTCAGGGACGATGCCCATCAACTTCCAAAAATCTGCGCCGAGAATTAAGGAATGCGGCAACTCAGGAACGACAAGAACGTCGATCACTTTGACACGGTCACGAAGTTGGATAGGGGTGGTAACATTACCAGGACTACTACAGGGTTGTCCATTCGCAACAGTGCATGACGTCACATGTTTCGTAAAAGGTAAGTTTAAAGTCTGAAGGATTTCCCATCCTGAACTGCCAACAATTGTGCGAGACGCACCTGAATCAAGGAGGCCAAGAAATGGGATGCCTAAGATGGATACAGACAGATATGGGCGTTCGTCATCTTTTGCATGAGCTAGGACAAAGTCTAAAACAGGTTGTACAGTCAGAGATTCGATCGGATTTGTTACTTTAAAGCAACGCACTAGCCGGTCATCTAACGCGTTGTTCGGGAGTTTTTTGGACTCTTCGAGCACACGGGGCACGTCTTAGTGGTGACATTGGGACGTCCACATTGATAACAATGCCTACGTAAGGGTTCAGAGCAATCACGGGATAGGTGGCCTGTCTTTTGACAATTCCAGCACTTAAACGTTTTGGTAGGTTTAGGAGGATCTACCTTACACTCACTTACGGTTGGTGCGCAGGCTTGTACATAGGCTAGGTCAGGCTCTAGAGTATTGTTCTTACGAGGTGGAGGCATGTATGCCTCTACGGCGGACTTACGAACCTCTAATTGTCTACCTATCTTCAATAACTGGGTGACAGAAGTAACCTCGACTAGTCCTAACTGACGCTGATAAAAAGGGGCAATGTTATTCAGAAGAATTTTTATGCGAACGTTTTCCGCGACAGGGATGCTCAAACGATCGAATAAATTGAGCATGACAGAAATATAAATTCCCATTGATTCATCGGGACCCTGGGTGCGTTTCTTTATTTCTTCAAATAACTTGTCGTAATTATGGGGTTGGAACTCGTCACGAAGACCTTGCACGAGTTCGGACCAATTATTGCAAAATTTCCGATTTGCCCGAAACCAGATTAAAGCTTTATCGCGAAATAAATCGGACGCTGAAGCGAACAGAGTTGCTTCCGAAACGTTTCTCGAAATTTGGAGTTCACTAACGCATTCCAAAAAGGCGCTAAGGGAGAGAATCTTATTATTCCCATTATAAGTTAAACCCCATTTAGAAACAGGAACCGATTTAATTTCGATCGCGGTTACAGGGTGTGTCGTAACCTTGGGCGCAAGAAGAACAGCTTTAGGCGGGGACGTCGTAATTTTTGGCGACGAAGTCGCACTAGGAGTTACAACAACATTCGGATTGACACAAATCATGGATGATTGATCATTTCGGAAATGATCCGCAACAGCCGTTAAATCAAGTAAGGGAGACGCATGAGTCCTAACAACTTCAGTTTCTTTAGGACTGAAATTTAACGTCGTCTGTTCAAAGTCAAACGCGAGTTCATTTAACGTCTGTAAAATGCACTTACGTTGTTGTACTTCGTCGTTTGTCAAAGGCTGAGAACGCTGTGCGCGTCCGATGGTGTGAGCCAATTTGGCTGAAATTTTGTTTACAATGCAAACAGCGGTCGAGCCAGGGACAGACTCAATTAAACAGCGAATTTCGCTAATCTTTTCCTGAAGGGCAGTCACGTCTTCGTCAAATAATACGTCATATTTGGGTAAGGGTAAGCGCAAATCTTTTTCCAAACGCAATTGTCGTCTGAGGTACGCTCGTTTTTGCGCAACAGTACCGTCACATTGTACACCTCTCGCTAAGAGTTCATAGTTAATCTCTTCCGCATTAAGGCGATCGGGTAACAATTTAAAATCCATGTCAAGGCGCAAAATTCCGCAATAAAACAAACAATTCTGTCTAACTTGGACGTAATTTTTCGGAAAACAAAACGCAAAACAAATTGAGGCCCCACAATTGGGCGCCAAATCTTGCTACCTTACCTTTCCAGGAAGATAATCAGATGTTGCATCGTGACGTCAGTTTCGACGCATCCGGCAGCTAACAGTCGTGACAGGCGTGGGAGTAATCTCAAACCAACAACAACGACCCAAACAAAAAAAAAACTAACAAAAAGGCGCCACTCAATTTAATTTACTTTCCGCGGGAAATTAAGAAAAACGCGGTACGTCCTTGTTAAACAAATTGTTTTATTTACACAAAAAAAGAAAAACAGAACAGTGAAAAATTAAACAGTTTACAAAATAAACCACGCAGTACACAAAACAACAAAAAGAAATAAATGCGACACAACAAAATTTAAGTGTTCATTAAAAAAAAAAACAAATTAAGTAATTACGCAACAAACTTACGTTGCAAACAGGAAAAGAAAAAGGATTGATTCAAATCCCTCGTAAGGGGTCCTCTACTCGTAAGGGTGACGGTCGAGGTAAAACAAGCGTTCGTTGTTCGCAACAATAATCAATTAAAAAAAGAAATAAAAAGGTCCGACCTTGTCCGTTGGTCAGTTAGGCGGTCCCAAATTTTCCTCGGGCCGCAACACGTCAGCCACGGAGAGGGCAAATTGACGAGTCTCGGGTCGAGTCCGTCGGCGGAAGGTAATTTCTACACTTCTCGCAGAAATTTCGATATCCCAAACGCAAAAAAGGGGGGGGGGGAAGAAAAAGTCTGAAGAAAGAAACAAATATGCCCCCCATTACACACGAATCAAACAATTTCCCACACTTATTAACTCACCTGCCCTAACAAGCAGGCTTTCTGAGGAAAACGCAAAACAAGCGTTTATTGCTGCAGCAATCGCACAGGATCCGGTCAAAGCCGAAGGGGAATTTGTCCACGCAGAGGACGAATTCACGCACAACACCGAGTGAAAATCACTCACCCAACACACAAATTACTTGCGATCACTGCGGGAATTAATTTGGGAATGAATCCAGAACTTGGTTCGTGGTAACGAGTTAAAACGGGGAGAACGGGGGAGAACATTCCAAAATCATACCAATGAACCAATCCCAATAAGTGTCTGACTAAGCCTCAGCCAATCAATTCGAATGTCATAGTTCGTTTCACACGGCGGTAGAGATTGCGACATAGAATGAAATCGAAATTATAACTGACTAAGCAAGAAAAAAAAGGAACAAAAAAAAACGCGTCAAGCCGACGCCGCGTGAAAGCCCATAAAGCGAATTGAAAACAGCCTAACACTTTTCCCTGGGTAAAATAAACAAACGTATTTTCTCAAAGAACACGAAGTCGTAAAGCAAGCGCGGAGAATGTGTAATTAAGCGCAGCCCGAAACGAGCGGCGTTGTAAAAGAGATCTGCGTCGGCGATAAAAAAAAACACCGCAAATGCGACGAAAGGTTGATTTCGCCAGCACGCCGGCGGCTAGCCTGAAAACACATCTATTTTTAACTCGCAATACAACATACAGGATGGCTCAAAACAACCGGGGAAATTTGCACGGTAACAAAGTATAAAACATGATCTGAAAGAATGTTACTGCAGCAGGCCAAAAATGGGCATCATGGTTTTTGTTGCACAAATATTGAAGTATCATAAACAAGGTTGTGCAAGTCTGAGTTATTTTTAAAAAATTAAAATATCTTGGAAACGGTTAATTTTCGTTGTCACATGTTCCACAAAATATTTTTAGAATTTTATGAAGATTTCAAAAATTCATTAAAAAATGGGGTGTTCCATTTAAAATAAGAAAGTTGGCAGCAACTCATAAGCGGAAGTGTCCGAAAATTGGAAATATTATATTTTGATAGATCATTATCGTTAACTTATAACTGCAAATATGAAACAGAAATTCAAAGAAGAAGTCCGTAAACTTTTAATGAATGTGTTGCCTGAATCTCCCGGTAAACACAGTTCAAAATATTAATCAAGATATTAGGGACAGTGATCAACTGATCGACGCGGTGTGGTCGAGTTGTCTCCCAAAGCAAGCAGGTAATTTTTTTCAATGTACGAGTTGTCTCCCGTGTGCTTGTGGTTGATTTTATGGCCTATTGCATATAATTATAATAATTCCAAATTAATAATACAAAGTAAGGTGTAAAAAATAATACGAATATTACATATAAACAATTTATTTAAAAAAATAAAAAATATAAACTAAGAAATAATACGAATGTCGCATATAAACAATATGTTAAAAAACAACATAAAATAAAACAAAATATGTACATATATAAGTAATTTATATAATATTGTAATATTTATCATTAAGTTTTAGAATTATTTTTTTTTTGATACCTTAAAGTAATGCGAAATTGCTTTAACAAAGTCAATATCTTTAAAGTCGACATTTTGTTGAAGTTCTTTAATTTTTTCATCCACATAACTTTTCCTTTTTAACACACGGCAGTCAGATTTTTTTAACTTTGTCACAGCTCCTAATTTTTATGTAGTTGTCGATCTGAAACTGTAGTAGAACATTTAAAAATTGATTTATGTTTGGATGGGGTGTGTAAAAAGAAGAATTATATTTGGAATGAAATGATTCACACCCGTTCATTGTCCTTAATAGAGAAGACGAATGTTCAGCCCATATATGAGGAGGGAATTTAGAATTCTCATCAATATAATTTTCCACTAAATAATCACAAAATTTTGTTATTTTTTTACAGTCTGGCTTAAATGCACAAAGATCCAATGCGAAGCAATCACCAACATTTTGTGGGTGTAAGAAAGGTAAACCAAAAATGTAAGTTAGAAACTTTGTCTTTTCTGTTTCTTCTGCTTTTTTTTATTATATTCGTTCGATAGGCCTAATTCTTGAATCTTCCGATACCAACATTGTGAGAGATGAAAGCGACATCCTTTAATAGTAGCTTCTGGAAATGCTTCTGCTATACTTTTATGAATACTTGCTTCGAAATCAGCAGTGATTATATTAGGAGATAAAGTGCAATTCAATTCTTGACATTCATCTTTAACAAAGTTAAACGTTTTTGTATAGGAAGAAACTAACTTATTTGGCAATAAACAAAATACAAGGGGAATATAATACCCGTTTTTCTGTCCATGTATGGTAAAAAGTTGTAAATAATATCTTGGACAGTAATTATCGCACTAATAGCTGCAGAATAAATATTGCAAGAGCAGAAACTATTCCTATTGTGAAAACGGAAGGTAAGAATTGGAGTATGAGTACGATGGAAAATTTAAATAAATTAAATTGCCTGAACACACAATAATCTATGGGTTCAAAATAAGCGATTGAATAATTTCGCTGGCTCTCAATCGAACTATTTTATTAATTGTTTACATTCCAACACAAAACACGTTTTTATAAGGATAATATTGAACCTAAATTTCTGCGTCAGCTTAAACCAATAAAGACATAAAAAACTCTCGCCTAATGCAGACGATAATTTCGTCATTTCGTCGTAGTTTTAATAAAGATAAATTTATTTTTGCTATACAAATACAATAACTTTAGTAATCAATAAGGATAGGATTTGAATAAGTTCACGCCATCATTTCAGTAGCGCCGTAAAAATGCATCGAACAGGCACATTGTGTAATGGGACGGTGAAAATAATTTACGGCGTTCTTACTATATGATGCAATATGGCGACACATTTCGGTGGTCGAGGTACAACTGGCCCACAGTTAGTGTATGAGAAGTTGCCTCACGCGATATCGGACGGATTCGTCATTTTTCGTATGGGTCTCAGTCTACGTCATTCGTCCAAGCTGAAGCTCCATTTAAAATCGTCATAATAGTTGCGTTGCTGTAGTAACGACACCGACTGTGCATACGCCGTCGATCGCGACTAATAAAAATCCCAACAGACTAGTCTGACTTCACGAGAGACCGTACGGACACCTTCACCAGCGCGACCAGGCATTCGGCTTTATGCATGTAAATTCAAGCGTATGAGACAACTTCTCAAGTATTAACTTTGCAACTGGCCAACTAATTACTCTGAAAATATTTACACATTTAAACAAGAAGCGTTGATTGCATAACTAATTTTTTATTGCGGCAATATTGCTCTGTAGAGTTGTGCCGTTCACGAACGATTGAGTTGTTTCGAACGAATCTTTTGAGTAAAGATTCGTTCGTTTCGGTCGTTCGCGAACGAACGAATCTTTTCAAACGATTTGATTCAGATGAACGAAATGAACTAATCACGCTACACCGTAGCTTCCAATTTTATTCGTGCATTTTCACCTCTTGTTTCCATGTATTTTAATAATGAAAATATATTATATGAGTTATCCTGCATACTTTTACATTTTTGAAGAAAGAATAAAATTATCAATAATACACAGTATATTAATTCAAAAAGATTGTGAGATATTTCAATAATATTGTAAACAGGCGAAATTTCTAGCATGAATTATTTTCCTTCGAATATCATGTAGCGTATTAACTTTATTTTTTTTTTATTTCTGCATAAAGAAATTTGAGTACCAGAATCAAAATTTTATTAAACTCCAAATGAGCATGCAGTCATAACATCCTTTCTAGATAACGGTTTATTTAGCTGACTGGCATGAGAAAATCCGCGTGATTGAGCGTGTGAAACGCGGGGGAGTTCTTAAAACAAACCTCCCGGCGAAAAGGAGGAGGAAGGTAATTACTGCTTAAGACAGTCGTCATTCGGTCCTAAATTAAGTCAGACGTGGTTTTGATCAAAATTGTGAATGTAAATGTAACTTCGGAAAATTAAGAGTTTTGGTGGGTGAAAAGTGAGGTGGTAGAAGCCCCCGAAAGGAGAGCGAGCCCCTGTCATCAACGTTCCGGAAAATAAAAGAAAGAGGATCTCTATTGCAGCGTCTCCCTGCTTAACAGGTAGGAAAATGATAGTTGTTCAGTGTTAATTCGTACCATTTGGTTTGGAGGAAAATCCTCCTAGTTCCGACATTTTTTTCCCTTTATTCTTTAATTATGATTTGTCTTGTTTTTATTTGTAAATTTAAGGTGTCGAATATATTCCTTTTTCATACCTTCAAGGGACTTTTATTTCATTTTGGTGTCGTAATCAATTAATCATTTCTTTTTTTAATTTTTTTATTAAAATTGTATATAAAACTCGTACAGTTCTAGAGTCAAGAACTAACGCTTCCGACTTTAATGCCAAGGGAAAGAGAGCCCCATTAATTACGTGAGGGTAAAAATTTCAATTGCTTTAATTAATATTATTATATTCTTTATTTTGGGCCCGATGCCCCGTGAGCCATTAATGAATGCATCGGTGGTGGCAGCGCAATAATCATTCATAGAAATTTTCTTTAATTTTTTTTTGTATTAAAAATTTAATCCCTCATTTAATATAACTCGGCTCCTTTACCCAGAAAGGCCACGCCTACAAAATGGTGCCAGCGGTGTGGGATTAATTATTTGCTTATAAAATGTTGGCAGCGCTGTGTGAAATTTCTGTTAATTAAAAGTAATTTGTATTTTTTTTTTGTTTTCCGTTCGAAATTCATTCAAATAGACCTAGAATGAGTACGAGTATTTTGTGTATTTCTTTTCCAGGTAGTGTATTAAATAAACTACGGTAAAAACTAAATAAAGCCCTCATCATAATAATTGTTTTGAGAAACCCCTATAGCGGAAGGCAAACGCGTAATCGCGGAGTGTAACGTGCGATCGTAGACGTACACAGTACGATTCAGACAGCGCCATCTTGGTAGCTGCCTAACGTCGCGACGGCGACCGGAACGCACGGGAATTCGACCGACGCTCGTATGCAGCAGGCGTCGCATCTAAGGCGCGTACAAACCAAACGACGTATAATAGGAGTTAGATTAAAAGTAAATTAGAAATTCAAATTGTTTTTCGTTAATTTAAATATTTTTTTTTCTATACGCAAAGTATTTTCCAATCATTTTTTTTTTCTTGCAAACATTTTTTTTTAAATTCACCTTAATAATTTTTTTAAAATTAATAACATAACTTGATTAATTCATAAAGTACAGTCTCCTTTATTTATTTATTTATTTATTTTTTTTAACTGTACGCCAACGCTATATAAATAAATCAAACCACAACGTTGTTTTATTATTTATTGCGAACCTTGAAGTTTTCGTGTTTTCTTGCGCGATTGAATTATTTTCGCTGACGGAAGATTGCCTTTTAGCCTTGTTTTTTTAAATTAATTAATTAATTTTTTTTTTCTCATTTACTAAATGGGGTATTCATAAAGTCAATTAAATTCTTTTGTTGTTCTCTCTCATATAGTTTGTTTTCATTTTTTTTTTAGAATTACTTATAAAAAGTTAGTTTTCTTTTTGTTACTACTTTCATTTAAATTCACTTTCAATTAAAGGGCTAATTTAAACTAAACTTATAAAATAAACGTGAAATTAGTGAGTTTAGTGAAATAATGGTTAAAGGTGAACCTGGAAAATCAGTTATTTTTATTTTATTATTTTTAACAAAGAGTGAGGTATTTAAAAATGGCAGAAGTAGAATACGATTTTGTGGACGCAAATGATAATACTTTAGAAGCAAATATTCTCCCCGTGGATGATGTTAACAATGCAATAACACAACCACCCTCAATGAATATAGCAAGTTTGCGAACGATTGGGCAAACCCTTGTTGGCCTCCCCGAATTTTCTGGAAAACCTGGTGAAAATATAAAAGAATTTTTCCTGAAATTACGTCAACGAGCGGACATAGATGCGTGGACGGAGCAACAAACCCTAGCTGTCGCAAGATATCAGCTAAAAGGAGAAGCTTTCCAATACTTGGAATTGGAATCACATTTATTATCATCGAATGTGACATACGCTGATTTTAAAGCTGCCTTGATAAAACGATACGAAAAGAAGGTTTTACCGGGTGAAGCTTATTTGAAACTCCAACGATGCACGCAAGCCGCTCGCGAAAGGGTTGAAGATTTTTCCATCAGAGTAAAGAGAGCAGGCAAGAAACTTCTAGAAGAAAACCTGGCCCTGGTGGAGTCAAATCAGCCAGCTCAACGAGACGCCGTGATAAAAAGACATCAGCGAGACCTGGCTGAACAATTCAAAAGAGGATTGGACCCGGAATTACTGAAGATGATCATCCTGGATCTGAACCGGAATCCTCGTCGGTCGTTTGAAGAAGTGATCGAACTTGCCCAACAAGCAGAGACGAGTGGGAGAATGTTAAAACAGATGAACAGATTGAACAACCTCTACGTCACAAATCGGAACATGAACCTCTCGGAAGAAGATGATGAAGAAGAGTACGGTTACGAGGAGATTCGAAGCTCTCAAAGGAACTATCCACCTCAATACCACGAGAACACTCGTTGGGTCAAGAAACCAACCGGCTACTCAGAACATTGGAACAATAGATTTCCTACTGGGGAAAATTTCGCCGAAACACAAAACGAAAGACCCAGGAAAGTAACATTCGCAAGGGACTATGCTCAGGTCATGACGAGTAAAGATAGTTTCCCTCTAAATCATCAATCGGGTACTAAGTACCAGAAAGGATATCCAAGGGCGTACGGAGAAACTCCAACCCCGCAATATCCTAGAACTTATCCGAGGATAAACGAAGGAAATTCAGCCTCGCAGTATTCCAGAACATATCCAAGGAAATATGGGGAAAATCAAACACGGAACTTTCGTGAGAAAAGACCTGACGCTTACCCGAGGAACGACCAGCAACACCAAAGGAATTTTAGGAAACAAGTGAAATGTTTCAGGTGTTCGAGGATGGGACATTATGCATCCGAATGTAAAGTATCGGTTAAACAACCGGGGATGTTAAGAGTAGGGAGCCAGACTAATAATACGAAGTCTTTAAACTACAGAGGTCCTTTGCAGAACCCCGAGGTCAAAGGACCTTACCGAAGAAATTAAAAATTACGCTCCCACACGCATATACGGTCGAAGAGGAAGGAAATAAATGTATCATCCTACCGAAAGTATTTGGTCACACAGCTACAATGCTAGTGGATACTGGAGCCTCTTTGACCATATTAAAAGAAGAGTTTGTTCGGAGGATCGGGGCCCGAACTAAACCAGAACCACACGTTGTTTTCCGCGGAATTTCAGGAGACGAAGAGCCATGTTTGGGATCAATTGTGTTACCACTCCGGATAGGAAACAGGAACTACGATACCAAGTGCATGATATGGTCGAACTCAGTAAACCTGAATATGGATGGCCTTCTTGGTAGAGATTTTCTTCGAGCCAACAGCGCATCAGTCGACTATGGGGAAAATGTCCTCAGACTCGGAAAGGAAAAGGTGAAGCTCTTAAGTTATGATGATCTGAACGATCAGAATTATGACGATGCTTACTCTCTACGTCAAGAAAATGGCTGGGAATCCAACCGCAGAAGAAAGCAGGCTAACTTCCGAGAACCGGACCGAAACGGATTTACAAAATCCAAGAGATCAACAGGATCTGAAAACCGGAATAAAGGAATGAAGCCGAAAAGCAACGGAATAACCGAACTGGGCAGGTGTGAGGAAAGACGCAATCAAATATGGTTTCACCACAGACGAAATACAATTCCGAGAAGAAATACAGAAATAGCAGAGCCCAGTTATAGCGGTGTAGTGCGGAACGGAAAAGGAAGATCCTTGAAGAAGGAAAATTTTGAATTAGTGAAGGAAAGTAGAGAACCGCGTAGTAAGGAAATAATTTCCATAAAAATGGAAAAGAAGAATGCCGAAATAAATGAAGTCTGTGGGGATTTGTTTTCAGCTCCAGAAGAATACTCTTTGGCCCATTGTGTAGCAAAAGATCTCCACATGAGCAAAGGGATCGCGGTAGAATTCAAACAAAGATTTGGACGCGTGGAAGCTTTAAAGAAACAAAACACTCAAGTTGGCGGAGTAGCAGTCTTGAGGGACAACTTGCTCCGAGGAAAGCACAGATTCATTTACTACCTTGTGACGAAAAATCAAAGTCAAGATAAACCTACCTATGAATCCTTAGAAAAGGCAATAGTAAGTCTACGGGATCACTGTCTACAGCACAGAATCCAAAAGTTAGCAATGCCAAGGATAGGATGCGGGTTGGACGGACTTAATTGGGAAGAAGTCATAAGGATTATAAGAAGAGTGTTTGCCGAAACCGGAATAAGCATCTTAGTTTATGCTCTGGTAATAGATAATGGTCGGCAAGAAAACACTAGAAACAGGCACGTCAAGGAAGGTACAAATGAAGTACAGATTGAAAGTGCTGAAAGGAAGCAAATGACACACCACCGTAAAGAAGTGGAAGAAGTACATAGAAGTGGAGGTAAAGATAGAAAAGTAATAAAGAAGGAGACTCTAGAGGAAGATCGCAAGTCGTCACCGTCACCACCAATGATGGATGATGACCAGGATGAAGCAGTTGGTGGCTGCCAAGTCCGAATTAAAAATGCGACCGACATTCCTCCAAGATGTCAAATGTTGTGTACTGCTGTGCAGGGAATGATCAACCCTGGACAGGATTTAATGCTGGAACCCGCTCAGTTACTCATCCATGGACTTATAGTAGCGCGTACTGTTTCCAAGGCCGGACGTGAAGTACCCGTTTGCATAATGAATGTCACCAATGAAAGGCTGAGAATACCGAAGAACACGGTAGTAGCCTACGGTGAGAGGGTAGATGTGTCTGAAAACCCAGGAAGGGAAAGGAAGAAAAGAATCCCCATAAATAAGGTAGACCTGAGGAAAGCCGGAATCCTAGAAAAATTGGAAATGGAACATCTGAGTAATGAAGAGAAAAATAAATTAATAAAACTAGTTCAAGAATACGGCGACATTTTTATGGGAAAAAATGTGAATTTAGGATGCACGCACGAGGTGAAGCACAAGATTATTACAGAAGATGTGCCACCTATAACCAAAGCGCCCTACAGAGTGCCATACAGTCAGCGGAAGGAGCTCCAGAACCAGATCGGAGAAATGATAGAACAAGGAGTGATTAAAGAGTCCTCCTCTCCTTGGAGTGCGCCGGTAATTATGGTAAGGAAGAAAGCCGCAGAAGGTGAGAATAAAATTCGCGTTTGTATAGACTACAGGGCACTGAATTCCATCACCAAGCGAGACTATTTCCCATTACCGAACCTCCAGGAGGCTATCGATCAACTAGGGAATGCAAAGTTCTTTTCCACGTTGGATCTGGCAAGCGGATATTGGCAAGTGGAAGTGGACCCGAAGGATAGGGAGAAAACAGGATTTTCAACTCCCGATGGTCACTATGAATGCCTAAGAATGCCGTTTGGACTGGCAAATGCTCCAAGCACCTTTCAAAGATTGATGTATTCAGTGATGTCGGGATTGACCGGGGACAAATGTTTGGTATACCTCGACGACATCATCGTGTTTAGCAAAACACTAAATGAGCATTTGGAAAGGTTGACCGAAGAGTTCGAAAGGCTCAGGAAAGCCAATTTAAAGTTGAAGCCGTCAAAGTGTAGGTTTTTAGCCAGAGAAGCTAAATATCTGGGACATGTTATATCTCAACAGGGAGTGAAACCGGACCCCGAGAAATTAAGTGTTGTGAAAAATTACCCACGACCAAGAACCGTGAAGGACATCAGAGCTTTCTTAGGATTAGTAGGATTTTACAGGAAGTTTATCCCAGAGTTCTCGCACAAGGCAATCCCCTTGACGTCGCTCACAAAGAAGGATGTTGAGTTGGTATGGACTCAGGAGCAGGAGGACGCATTTGAATACCTCAAAGAAAGGTTATGCAACCCACCAGTCCCGAAATACCCTAATTTTGAGGAACCGTTCATACTAGCTACTTTCTGGAACAGCTATCGGCGCAGTGCTAAGTCAGAAGGAAGGAACGTATGAAAGACCCATAGCGTACGCCAGCCGGCAACTCAACAAAGCCGAGCGAAATTACGACGTGACTCAACAAGAATGTTTAGCAGTTGTTTGGGCTATCAAACATTTTAGATGTTATCTCTACGGGACTAAGTTCACCATCTATACGGACCACAGACCGTTAAAGTGGTTGTTCTCACTAAAGGACCCGACATCGAGATTAGCCCGATGGGCTCTACTCTTGTCAGAGTACGACTTTACAATAGAGTATAAGCCAGGAAAAAAGAACAACAATGCTGATGCTATGAGTCGATTGCCTATGGTAGAAAGACCTTCACAGGAACCGGAGATTTGTATAAATCAGGTCCGAGGTTTAAGGCCGATGAAGAGGAAAGGAATAACTAACCTTCATACATTGAGCGAAGCTGTAAAAAGAGAACGTCAACAAATACGACAGGAAATCAACGAAGTTGACGAGATCACCAAATATGGAAGCGAAGGAAGAAAATCTCGTACAACATTCCCAAAAGAAGTTATGGAGAAAGAACCAAAGTATGGACAAAGTAAGGTTCGGAATCAATATGACGAAAACTGGAACCCCAGCTACGGAGAAAGAAACATAGCAGTCCCAGTTGATGTTCAAGTGGAAGTGAATACACGTAATGAAGAGCTCAGCGATGACGAGCCGGGGGACCGAAAATATGAAAGGACATTCTCTCAGTTAGATAGAGAAAAGGTACAAGGTTACGAAGAATTCCAAAGATGGGCAGAAGAGAAAAGGAAAGATGATCGAATGAAAATCATACCATCACACGAAACGAATCCCAAGACAGAAGGAGACAGGCAAGAAATTGTAACACACCCGATTTCCAGAAGAAACCGGATTGGAACAGAAGTTACGCCCGTACCATACCTAGACAAGAAGGTGATAGCCGACGAACAAGGGAAGGATCCAGTTCTCAAGATTGTGCACCGACAAATTCTGGAAGAACAAAAAGACGATCCTTATTATATCGACGACGATGGTGCTATTTTCCGTGTAAGACGCGGAAATGAAAGGAATGACCGGATTGTCATCCCGAAGAACTTGGTACGACAGTCTATACGTGACTACCACGATTTGCCGTACGCAGGACACCAAGGCGTACCGAAAACACTAAAATTGCTACAAGGGCGGATGTACTGGAAGGGAATGGAAGAGGACATTAAGGATTACATCCAAAAATGTCACTCTTGTAATGCGCGAAAAACACCTACCAACCGAAAACCAGCACCCTTGCAGCCGTTTTGCGAAGTGTCGTACCCGTTCGAGTTGACAGCAATGGACATAGTAGGACCGCTAGTTACCACAGATCAAGGCAACAAATACATATTGACCTTTCAGGATTATTTTACTAAGTATCCGGAAGCGATACCTCTACCGGATCAGAAAGCGGACACCGTAGCACGAGCATTTGTGGAAAACATCGTCGCCAGACACGGAGTTCCAAGGAAGTTGCTTACCGATCAAGGTACCAACTTCGTATCGGAACTTATGAAGAACGTGTGTAAAATCCTAGGAATTAAAAAGATCCAGACAACTCCATACCACCCCCAGAGTAATGGAATGATAGAACGAACACATCGAGTTCTGAAAGATATGCTGTCTCACTACGTTACGAAATCGCAACGGGATTGGTATAAGTGGATTCCTTATGTGTTAATGGCCTACAGAGCCAGCATCCACTCTTCTATTGGAGAGACACCATATTTTCTGCTTCATGGAAGGGACATGAGACTGCCTAATGACGACGATCTTACTTCTACCAGACAACGATACGACTACAGTGAAAACTACGCTGCAGAATTGGTAGCGAGGTTGAACTCAACCTTTGAAGTCGTACGAGAAAAACTCAAGAAATCAGCAGGACAGCGGGAGAAACAGTACAATAAAAAGACAAAACCCACCGAATTCAAACTCGGGGATAAAGTCTACTTGTACAACCCAGCGGTAAAACCCGGTCTGTCGAGAAAACTGAGTAAACAGTGGGAAGGACCGTATCGAATAATCGAAAGGTTAGGTCCTGTAACGTACAAGATCGCCAGAATAGGGAAGGACGAAGAACAAACAGTCCATGTCAATAGGTTTAAATGGTATGAAGATGGAGACGAGATTCGAAATGTACCCCAACCTCAAGGACATAAAGAGGATGCACCAGATCAAGAAGATTCAGACAATCCAGAGTCAAAGACGGAGTCTGAGGAAGACTTAATGGTTCCCGGAAACTTTGAAGAGTTGGAGAGAGCATATTTTGGTGGAGTACCAGCGCCGTTTCCGCAGGAAAATGTAAACGCTCCAGAAGAAGTGGAACCATGGATTGGAACACCGGTGTCAATGAGGGACGAACCCCAAGCACCTCGTGTAGTAAACTTCAATCCTAATGTACTGAACGAAATTCCCGAAGACTACCAAATACAAAATGAAGAACCACCCGAATTGGTGGAAGAAGATAGTTTCGAAGAGGAGGATGAAACGGAGAACGAAGATTCGGCAGAAGTTCAGGAAAATCAAGGACAAACCCCAGAAAGCGATAATGTCAAAGGAACAGCTGGAAGTAGCGGACATCGCTATGACACAAGAAGTAAAGGACCTGCAGAATTACAGCCATGGGTCATGCCGAAAACATTAATGGTAAATAGCGGATACCCTGAAGTAAAGAAAAGCTTCAAACCACACATAAATGATCAAAATTTAGATGAAATCACTTTGGCATAATGTGTAGTTTTTTTTTTTTTTTTTTAATTTTCACCCTTTTTATCTCTTATCCAACCCCTACAGTCCTTTATCTAGGAGAATGATAGACACAACTAAAAATGTTTTGATTTGTTATGCAAAATTTCAAAATTTTGAGAAGAACTATGTGTTCTTGATTCATTTGGGTTTTAGGGTGTTCGATTAAATATTTAAGATGAAGATCAATGATTTAATCTAAAAATTTATCAAAATTTAAGGGATGATTGATTCTTTTTGTATTTAAACATTTTTTTTTACAGTTCATTTTGTTATTAAAAGGGAGTTTAGCTTCCTAAAGTTAATTGTAACGGAGAATTCCATTATTTATTTAATTTTGTTTTGGGTTTTCAAAATTTAAAAAGGGATTAGAAATTCTTTTTCTAGTGATGTCTTACTTTTCTTTGTGCCACTTTTCCGTAATGGATAATAATTCAGTTGGGATACATAAAAATAAAATAACGGGGAGCTCCATTACTAAAGTTTGTTTCTTAAGTGAAATCTTAGAATTTGAGGAGGAAATATTTTGATCTATCTTATTTCATTATTTTATTTGAGTAATGACTGTACTTTCGGTTTGTCAAAAGTTTACACGTACCAGAAATGGATTGGTAATTTTGAATAGATCCGTTTATTTTAAAACTTGGCCGACAAAGTACATTCTTCCTTTCTTAAGCGTGGCTTGAAAGAGTAAGAAAGGATGTCAGGCCCCTTGAGTAGTATGTAGAATAGAAATATGAAGAATGTTAGGGAATTATGTGATCCCATTTAAAAAAAAAAAAAAACCTCAAAGAAGTTCTCGTAAACGTATTTATAGGGCGAAAGAAAGAATAAGAGTACAGAAGCATTTACCGCGAGCAAAAATTTACTTTATCAACGAACATGCATTAGGCAGACGAAGAAAATAAATGGTTGATAATTCGTATGTTAAAGGAGAAGCCAGAGACACCATGCAGAAAACAGAAGAGGCTTGCGCACGGATTCTTCTCACTCGCCATCAAGTAAAAGAAGTTGTAGGAAACGGAGGTGTCCGTATCGCAGCCATAAGAAACAAGTCGAAAGCTAGAATCTACATTTGTTCTCAAATGGAGGAAGAAGAACTTCGACTCCTACAGATCAAGGGAACCGTACTACAAGTAGAACGGGCAGTGAAAAGCCTCTTGAAGGAGCTATATAAACACTCATTGGAGACCCTGTACGAAATGGACGAGAGTGGTGTCCGAATCCGGTCTAGAGTGTCCCTACGGCTCCTGCTCCTTGAAGAAATAACAAAGCGATGGGAAGGACCCCCATGTGTCATCAAACCCCTTCTGAAAAGTAGAGAAGTATCGTGGAAGGAAGAAGGTGTCTTCCCAAATTCTACGGAACAGGCAATTTATATTGCCGGTGACTGGGCAAAAGTTGCTGAGGCCATCCAACAAACCCTCGCGACCCACCGTGTATGCCGGCGCTTTGTCAAAGACCCAGTACTCCTTTACGTCCCATAAAAAGAATTAGCCAGATGCACTAAGAACAAACATCGAACCTGATGTTCGCCTGAAGCATGTCGTACGAAATTATAATTACATATTTTCTTATGTCAATTTTTTTTTTGTTTATTTTTCTTTCTTTGTTATATTCATTAACCGAAATTTTGATTGTACTATAATAGAGATACTATTATTCTTTCCTCGCATAAACTTTAGTTTAAATACCTTTTATTTCACTGTTTTTATTATATTGTAATCTAAGAATCTGATACTCGTTTTTTTTGTTATATGTAATCTTTGACATGGAGACAACCTGACATGAGGCAACCTCCACACACAACCATGAGCCAGCCAGTAAGCACCAAAAGGTCCTGAGTCGTTAGTTACGTGATCCGGAAGAGTAGGCGGTTGTTGAACCGACCCACCTCAACATGGACACAAACTATCTCATTCGAACCGATCAAGACGGTGTTACTGAAAGGCACCGCCCTGCACAAAGGAAACCAGACCTTCATCACATGTCTCAGGAAGGACTGACCTAGTCATCCAGGAGGATATTTGTAGAAGAAAGGACGTGACGACATGGTGCCCGGCCGAATAAGCTCACATTATCGAAAGGAAGCTGGAGTCTCGAACAATTGGTGAAACGTTATACCATGAATAATTATTGTGTTGTGTCTTATGCCATTTTGCCTCATGACATTTATTTATTTTTTTTATACATTTGTTCTATGTTAATTAATTTCAAATTGTGTAATTAATTTATTTTTATGATTGTAAGGGACCCTGTAACAGAGACCTCTGCTAATTCAAAAGGTATTGACCTCGGGTCAACACTTTTACTAAAGGGGAAGGGATGTAAACAGGCGAAATTTCTAGCATGAATTATTTTCCTTCGAATATCATGTAGCGTATTAACTTTATTTTTTTTTTATTTCTGCATAAAGAAATTTGAGTACCAGAATCAAAATTTTATTAAACTCCAAATGAGCATGCAGTCATAACATCCTTTCTAGATAACGGTTTATTTAGCTGACTGGCATGAGAAAATCCGCGTGATTGAGCGTGTGAAACGCGGGGGAGTTCTTAAAACAAACCTCCCGGCGAAAAGGAGGAGGAAGGTAATTACTGCTTAAGACAGTCGTCATTCGGTCCTAAATTAAGTCAGACGTGGTTTTGATCAAAATTGTGAATGTAAATGTAACTTCGGAAAATTAAGAGTTTTGGTGGGTGAAAAGTGAGGTGGTAGAAGCCCCCGAAAGGAGAGCGAGCCCCTGTCATCAACGTTCCGGAAAATAAAAGAAAGAGGATCTCTATTGCAGCGTCTCCCTGCTTAACAGGTAGGAAAATGATAGTTGTTCAGTGTTAATTCGTACCATTTGGTTTGGAGGAAAATCCTCAAAGTAGTTCCGACATTTTTTTCCCTTTATTCTTTAATTATGATTTGTCTTGTTTTTATTTGTAAATTTAAGGTGTCGAATATATTCCTTTTTCATACCTTCAAGGGACTTTTATTTCATTTTGGTGTCGTAATCAATTAATCATTTCTTTTTTTAATTTTTTTATTAAAATTGTATATAAAACTCGTACAGTTCTAGAGTCAAGAACTAACGCTTCCGACTTTAATGCCAAGGGAAAGAGAGCCCCATTAATTACGTGAGGGTAAAAATTTCAATTGCTTTAATTAATATTATTATATTCTTTATTTTGGGCCCGATGCCCCGTGAGCCATTAATGAATGCATCGGTGGTGGCAGCGCAATAATCATTCATAGAAATTTTCTTTAATTTTTTTTTGTATTAAAAATTTAATCCCTCATTTAATATAACTCGGCTCCTTTACCTAGAAAGGCCGCGCCTACAATATTTACAATGTTCAGGTAGGCTGTGAGTGAAGATTTTTAAACAATTTTAATTTTCTGTCAAATCTCAGATTATTTGGAAATATCTGAGCGTAAAAGAAGTGTTGGTTGAAAATGCTTTAGTGTCTAATATAAATAAAAGAAAATGTAATTATTGTCTGAACGAAGTGAGTACGGCGGGAATCGATATAAATATGTACGGCGTACGACCGATCCATTCCGATTCGTTCATCTCGTTCACCGATTCGTTCGTTCGTTTTTTTAAGAACGAATCTTTTGAGTCGTTCATAAGTTCATACTAATAATATGAACGATTCATTCATGAACGACACAACTCTATAATGCTCTGTTTTTTTGTTATACTGAATAGCACCATTGCTGTAGCGGTGTTAATTGTCTCCGCAGCCGTCGCGTTTGTTTACACGCTACGGTCTAATGTCTTATATTTCCCGCTTCATTAGAATTTGAACCGCACAAAATATATCTCCCCGACCCATAGTAATCAACATTGTAAATTGGCAGCTTACGAATTAATAGATGTAAGAATTTTCTTTTTTTCGATCGCCTTTAGATTTTATAAATTTAACTGTAAAAATACGGATTAGCACAAAACTAATCATCAATTAATGCAACACGCACAGAATATTTTAAACTATTAAGAACTTACCTAGTTACAAAATCTATCTGCTTTTAAAATTAATAAAAAACACGATACTTGACCTGCCTTAAGTAAAATATCTGTGCATTAGCTAGGTCATGGTCTGCGTTTTTATGGCTCCGAACGTGGGAGAATAGTTGAAAATCAAGCTCCGCCGGAATATTTAAGCTGCATTCAGCGACCCTCAAACAATTTCTATGAAAAAGTAAAATAATTTCTCTCTGCGTTGTTATTGGTATCTGAGCAACAGTTGTATACCAAATTTTGCTTCTTTTCTTGACCACTGTTTGTGGTTTCAATTAAAGACATAGGTTCAGAGATATGCTGTATTTGTTTTTTACCATTGAAATAAAAAAGTATTATTATTAATATTATACGTGGCGACGTGAACACCGTCATGTCGGCTCCGTCACAACGTAGATTAGTTTGATATAACGAGAAAAGTGTGTATTAAAGATCCAAGAGGGAGTGCAGCAGTGGAAAGAAATAGTGTGAAATCAGATTACAATAGTTTAAGGTCAGTAGGATACTTATTAATCCAGGGAAAAAGTAAAACTAAAAATTAAGAACGTAGTGAAATTAAATAGAAGAGAAGTAAAACGGAAAAAAACCAAGCGTGTTCGGGTCTCCGAGGGGTCGACCCGGACCTAATACACGCTACTCCACAGCGAAGAAGATACTAAAGTATTGCAATCATAGAAATGAATGCAAAGACCGGTTATAAATTAGGCGCGAGCATTGGACCTACAAATTAAGCGGGAGCATAGCGAAATCGTACAGATCAAAATGAGCCAAACAGATGCGGAAGAAAGTAAAAGGAAGAGACCTGAACAAATAAGTGAAGACGAAATAGAAATTTTTGGGAAAAGTAAGAAAACGCATAGATAAAGCATCAATTCTATAACTGGGCTGCAGTCAAAAAAGGAGTTGATAGTAATTCAAATGATTATTTACTCCTTAGTGAGTACAAAAGGTTAAACCACTAGTTATCATAATATTAAATTTCATTAAGAATAAGTTATAAGAATAAATTTTGAATTTTACATTTTTTGACAACTAAATTAATTGCGGAATTTAGAAAATTGAATCACGATAGAAAAATTGTTTATTCATTATTAGGTAATACGATGTAAATTTTGATTTCCAACATCTTGATTGTCTTTCTTTTTAGTTTTAAAATTTAATAGGTAAATATAGATAAATAAATACAACTAAGTTTCTCAATATCAGTTCTTTTGTTGATACTTTTTTTATTACAAAAATATGACACATTTCAATAAAAAGTCTTTGACTCAAAATTGGTTCAATATCTAAAATTTTTGCATCTTCAAAATTAATCTTATGGTCTTCATTATTGGCATGTTCAGATAAAGCACAAGCATTAGGTCTAAGTCTAATATCACTTTTATGAGAAATAATTCTCGAATGAGGAGTTCTTGATGTTTGGCCAATATAAACAGAATCACAATGCTAAATAAGTTAATTTTCAATACTCAACAAAGAATAGAACCTGTTTCTCAAATGAAAAAAGAAAAGAACAAGTAAAAATTAATAAAGAAAAATGGAAATATTATTTAACACAAAAAAAACGGATAAGAACTACAAACAGCAACGCGTAAAAGGTAAGGAAATGGTATTACAAGCTAAACAAAAAACATCGGAGGAGTTTGGTGAGAAAATGGAAGCAGACAACAGAGGAAATCAAAAGTTATTCTACAAAGTATTAAAGGAAGTAAGAAAAGATAAACATACATTAATACAAGTAAAAGCTAAAAATAACAAAATCCTAACTGAAGGGAAAGAAATCATGAAAAGATGGAGGGAATATTTTCACGAACTCTATAACGAAAATGTGACAAATAATAAAACACAAGAGAAACAAATTGAAAACAGACACGAAGGAAATGCGTAATTCGATGCGAAATTCGTAGATATGGAAAAGGCAAGTACCTCAGAAGTCTGGGAAACTACAGAAAGAAGAAATGTTAACCAAAGATGAAGAATAGCAGTTAAAAGCTTGTATGAAAATAGTATAAATTGTGTAAGAAAGGACAATATGGAATCGGAAACTTTCGAAATAAAAGATGGATTAAGACAGAGTGGAATTATGAGTCCGATTTTATTCACACTCGTAATGGACGACGTAATCAAATCAATAAAGGATAAAACCAAAAAGGTACCCGTAGGACACAAGCTAAAATCGGCAAGGGTCTCGGAATGCGTATTCGCAGATAATGTCATGATGCGCTGATAAAGAAGACCTACAAGAAAACTAGATATTTAGGAAGAATTAACAAAAAAGAAAATGAAAATTAACACAAAGAAAACAAAAGTAATGGTCATAGGCAACACAAACAGAAAAGTGAACGTAGAAATAAACCAGGAGACGATAGAACAGGTCGACTTTCAAATATTTAGGTGTATTAATAGAAACGGAAGGGAACATGGAAAGTGAAGTGCTGGAAAGAATTAATAGTGCTGCTAAAATATACCGTAGTATAAGCAATATGTTCCTAGAAAGAAAGGAAATTAGCGTAAGGACAAAAATGACAGTTTACAAGAGATTTTAGACCCGCCTTAATATAAGGAAGTGAGAGTTGGATATTAACAAAAACCTCAAAAAGTAAGTTGCAAGCCAAAGAAATCAAATACCTGAGAAAAGTGAAAGGAATAACAAAGAGAGATAGAATACGTAATGATACAGTGAGGGAAGAATTAGAAATTGAACCGATCTTAAATTACATAGAGAAACAACAACTAAAGTGGTTCGGTAAGGGTGTCTCAGAGCTCCGTAAAAGTTCCATAACTTTGTTGCTATTCCGGGTATCGACTTTTTTTTTGTATAATAGAAGCGTTTCCATTGCACATTTGAAAATTATTTTCGTTTATATACAGGGTGTCCAAGTATTATAAAAATATTAAAGTTACGTTTTTTTTTAAAAAAATTTTGAGCAAATCCCGCTTCAATTTGTCTACCCTACTGCAATGTCAGGTCAAAAAGCGATAGTAAGATGTCGCTATTTTATCTGTTTTTTTTTAAATTGAAACACACCATTTTGACTTCATTTTTGGATTTCACACTAAATTTGCATTAAATTTATTTGAGTCATTTTTATGTTCCAAGGCTTACTACGATTTTTAGAAGATGAATAATTATAAATAACAAAAACTCCATTTTTTCAAATAGAACAACCTGTATATTTTCACACCATTCCGTAGCGTTTTTGATAAGCTTTTCTATGATATACAGTTTGTATGGTCCAATTCTGATATTCGACGAGTTATTGAGAAAATAGTAATATTAGATGTAAATATTTAATAAACAACTGAAAGTTTCTAGTAGATTGGTGCCAAAATGAAAAGCGATTCATATTTTAAAACAACGTCGCATTAGTTACGGATATATTGTGTCAAAAAGTGCGAATTACATTGGTTTAATATTTTATTCGCTGTGCATGATTATCCGCGATGGATCAGTAGGACTGCGGCTTTAATTTCAAATTTATCCTTCCAGTTCGTGTGAATTAGAAGTTCTATTGATGATTCATGAAAATTCTAACTTGAGTACTCAGGAAATCTCAAGAGAAACTGATTTGTATGTCACTTTGAAATTTTAACTTGAGTACTCGGAAAATCTCAAAAGAAACGGACCTGTATATCAGTTTCTCCCGAGTACTCAAGTTACAATTTTCATGAATCATCAAGAGAACTTCTAATTCACGCGAACTGGGAAGATAAATTTGAAATTAAAGACGCAGTCCCTACCGAATCATGCACAGTGAATAAAATATTATACCAATGAAATTCGCACTACTAGAAGCTTTCAGTTGTTTATTAAATATTTACATCTAAAAATTACCCTTTTCTCAATAACTCGTCGAATATCAGAATTGGACTCTACAAACTGTATATCATTAAAAAGCTTATCAAAAACGCTATGGAATGATGTGAAAATATACAGGGTGTCCTATTTGAGTTTTTGTTATTTATAATTATTCCTCTTCAAAAAATCGTAGTAAGCCTTGAAACATCCCTTCACGACTTGGCTTGATCTCGAAAGATTGACCACAGCCTTGGCATTGACTGAAAAAAAATCGGTTGCGTTATCTTTAATGGTTTAGAAATTACGATTTTTTGAATGGAACCTTGTATCCGGGAATTTTCAAGAAAAAATTGCCTCACATCAAAAAGTATGATTGACAGGTAAAAATGACTCAAATAAATTTAACGCAAAATTTATTGTAGAATCCAAAAATGAAGTCAAAATGGGGTATTTCAATTAAAAAAACCGTAACTTTAATATTTTTATAATACTTGGACACCCTGTATATAAACGAAAATAATTTTAAAATGTGCAATGGAAGCGCTGCTATTATACAAAAAAAAAAATGAGTCGATACCTGGAATAGCAAGAAAGTTATGGAACTTTCATAGAGCCTCTGGGACACCTGTATATATTAATATTATTGAACAGATAAAATAGCGATATCTTACTATCGCTTTCTGACCTGACATTGCAGTGGGATAGACAAATTGAAGCGGGATTTGCTCCTAATAAGTCCCCCATGCAAGGCGGCCATTATGCTTTGACAGCAAGCATGGCCGCCTTGCATGGGGGACTTATTAGGAGCAAATCCCGCTTCAATTTGTCTATCCTACTGCAATGTGAGGTCAAAAAGCGATAGGAAGATGTCGCTATTTTATCTGTTCATCACTCTTACATCGCAATTGCGAATAAATTGGACAAGTCGTTTTTGTTTGCAGTGGAAATGTCGAGCTACGTCTCTGCTGAAGAAGCCCCAAGCAGGGCTGAAACAGCTGTCCAGAGGCTGCTCGAGGTTTTCACTGCAATCAGAAACGATTTGCACAAAATTTTTCTATTAATATCATTATAAAAATAAGTTTTCCATTTCAATTTATCAGGCTGTTCCTAAAGTTGTCACACAATACAAATAAAACCATTAAGCTAAAAAACATTTGTTTATTCTTCATACAAAGTTCCTGTCATAAAATAGAGAATACCGTTTTATTAGATCGCATGCATCACAAGTTATATAAACAACATTTACAATTAAAATATTAATTTATAACTTAAACAGGATACTTAAAAATAATTTCATACAAAAAGTGTTTAAACTTAATGACCCATGTAAAGGTAACTTATCTCTGTAACTACATCATTTAATACAAGAGTATTTTGCTATTTGACGAATGCTTGTGCAGGTACTTTTCCTTGATTGTTTAATTCTGTAAAAACAAATCCGGCCTGTTGGAAATTCCAATTTGATTCTTGCAAACATCTGTAATTTTAGATAAAAAAATAAATTATATAAAGATCGGTTTTTCAACCACGAGTTAACTTTAACCATCATTTTATTGCATGGAAGAACTATTGTTTTCATTATTATTACTATGGGTCGAGAACCAAATATTAAAGTTAACATGTAACTGAAAAACTAAGGGCCGTTTTCATAATCAGACTTTAAATTTAAAGTTACTTTAACCTAAAGAAATACATTTATTTCCCTATACTTAGAGAGACTAAGTTAAAGCTTAAGACCTACTAATAAAAAGAAACATTTTAACAGTGCAAAACTTGTTCTGTGACCAATGCCCAATGCTGTTGAAAGTAGCTCAAGGCCATGATATTGCAATTACCAGATAAGAGTCGAATTTATGTTTCGTTCGTACATAACGTCACTTGGTGACAAAATGAAACTTAATGCACTGAAATTAAAGGATAGGTATAAAATCATAACCAAAGGGAGGATCTAAGAAATCGAACTGCTTGAAACCAGTTTGAGACAGCGGCAGTCCGACTCGACGCGGGGGTCTAAATCGAAGCGTTAAATGTTCCGCCCGCTTATACGTGATTTTTAATCAATCAGTCTAATATCGCCACGGTAACAACGCGAATATAATTCCGGAAGCTAATAACAGCTCTTTCTTGAATTTAGAAACAACAATTTAGTTGATTTGAATTAAACAGAAACACGACACGTCTCTGCAGCACACTCTCTCGTGCGCGTCGTGTCCTAGCATCGCAGTCAACCGCGACATTCTTGTGAATCGTGCCGTCCTAACGAATGCATTATTACTTTGGCTTACCGATTGTTCACTATAAGCTGGATGCGCTGCGCCGGCAAATATGATATCTATTTATAACATCGCACCGCTTCGTTGCAATAGTAGTTTTACTGTCCGCCATGTGATCATAACTATTTATTTACGGAAGTAAACAAAAGGAAGGCTACCGAATTTAGGTTGTTTCTACTACATTTTGATCTAGCTATGCTAAAAAATTTAGTAGTTGTTAAAGCTGTTTTACATTATACTTATTTAAGATATGAGAAAATAGTACAAAAAATATTACCCAAAAATTGGACACAAATACAACTGTTTCTGTACGATTGTACGTACATTATTTCATCAAGTGTAATAGTAGTTGTTGATATGCGCGGTGAGTCTTTTTCGATGTTTAGCATTACAAGAGTAAACCAGCAGAGTTAGAGAGACGGTTAAATGGGGAAAGATTTGTAATTTTAAGTGGTCAGTTTAATGCAGCTTTTGTTTCTTACTTAAAGTTCAAGTCTGGCTACTTATTTCGAAAAATTTTATTGGTTTTTTAAATGAAAACTCTAGTAGGCCATGATTGAAAAAATGGTATTTTTTCCATTTTTCCAACGTTGTATCATTCGATATGTTTATTAAAAAAACGAATCGACAGTTTCTCTTTCGAAATTGTTAATATTGTTACAACCGTGACGCGCAAATAGATCTATTTTTAGCACCAGCCACCACATCTTGCGTCACATAATGTTATCGAAAGTTTCTCGTCCATTCCAGCACGTTCGAGATTACAGCGATCTACTATAAGACGTCAGACGCGAAAGTTAGTTCAGTTATAAGTTAGGAAGCGAAGGGTTCATACCTCGAATAAATAGAAAGTACATTTTTGTAGTAGTGTTATTTGATAGACAGGTGTTGCAGCTAATTACTATTGTGTTTTCAATTTCGTAAAACGCCAGTTTGTAATTAAAGTGTTCTGAAAATTAACGACTATAATTTGTGAACCCCCAAATTCGTAACAATATGGTTAGTCATGGAAGCAAATGTATCTTTGTATGTACAAATTACTTTGTGGGAGTAGTTTAGATATAGGAAGTAGAGAAACCTTGAAAGATCATTCTTGTGGTTCTGAGAAGAACCTTTCAAAATTCACCGGATGAACAACTGAAATTACGAGTACCAGGGTCGGAGGATTTTCGTATTACAAATCTACTATAACTATAAAGAACAAAAATAAACTAAAAATATTTCTAAAAATGTTCAAAAATACTACCATTATTTGTAATACACATACAGTCGGGGACAAAATTGTGGGGACGGAAGAGAGTTCTGTCGTATTTGAAAAGGATATATACACAGAATTAAAATATAAACAAAATTAATCAACCGAACAGTTTATTGACAACTAAATATAATATTCTAGGAAAAAAAGTGAAAAGATAAACGAAAAAACAAGTACTTTATTATAATAACTTAATAATTTCTGAAATAAGAGGTGGACAAAATTATGGGTACAATTTCTTTTTTAAATTTGTATTACATAAATTTCACCAGAATTAATACTTAGTATGACCTCCCTTGGCTGCAATGACTGCTGTAAATCGCCGTGGTATGCTGTCAATTAAAATTGTTATTATTTCTGCAGGAATTTCTTCCCAAGCAGCGATCAGTTTGTTAAAGTAAGATGAGGCATTTGTTACTCCTTCTCGTGAAATTTTGCCGTCTAAATAAGACCACAAGTGTTCAATTGGGTTTAGATCCGGACTTTGAAGCGGCCACTGAAGGACTTCAATGTCATTTTCTTGGAAATAATTCTTAGCAACTTGCGAAGTATGCTTGGGATCGTTATCTTGTTGAAAAATAAAGTCGTCAAGGTCCATCTTTTTCGAGCAAAGGATATAAATTTTCTTCCAAAATTTGTACGTATGATATTCCTGTTATCGTACCTTCTATTACTACTAGTTTGCTACCTTCTTACTAGCTAAATTGCCTACACCGTTTTTACTAAAACAACCCCATACAAGAACATTGCCGCCTCTGTGTTTAACTGTAGCTTCCACCATTTTAGAACTTAAAGCTTCTCCTGCTCGCCTCCATACTCTATCTCTTCGTTTTGACCCAAAAAGTTCAACTTTACTTTCATCCGACCACACCACTTTTTCCCAATAGGCTGGGGGTTTATTTCCATGTTGTTTAGCAAATGCTAATCGTTTTTTCTTATTTTGTTCACTAATGAATGGTTTCTTTCTTTTTAAACAACTTTGAAGGCCAGCCTCCTTAATCTTTATTTTAATTGTTCTAGTAGAAACGTTTATATTGACACTTTCCCTCACTTGGCGAGCACTTGCACTAGGATTTTTGCAAGTTGTTACGAAACTGTTTACAGAATACAATTTGCAAGGTTACTTGATACATAACAATAATTGATAAGTTTCAAGTTCATAATAATGTTACAGAATAGACACCAATATTGACAAAAGCTTCTAGTACACCTTCTCTCAGGTCTTCTATTGTTGCACACAACCTTCGATAGACCTTATCTTCTCTCGTTCCCCATAAATAAGTCTAAAACAGACAGACAGATCAGGGGATCGATGCGACGGTGCGTCATCATGTTAGAACCATTTTGGCAATCTTCGAGTCTGTAAATTTAATTCGTGCAACATATTTTCAAAATCATTCCGTAAGAAATTAAGTCAGCAGGAGTGCGTTCAAAAATGGAGAATGTAGGGTAGAGTGTTATCCCGAGGGTAATGACGGCTGAATCACCCAGAGCGTTGCGAGTGCGTGGTAAAATTCTGAACGATTAGAGACGTCCTCCGAGTGGCACAAGTTTTTATTACTACTTTTGTTACTATTATTACATGAATCTGAGTATTGCAGATACACACATCGTTTAATATTTAAATCTTATTGATATCAACCCTTGTTCCATATTTAATTTTGTTGGTTCCAAAAACAAATCATATGAAATCCTTTAAAAAAATTAATTACATTCAGTAGGGAGAATAAATATATTTTATTTTATAACGTATTCAATTTGTTTCGCCTCACATGTATCATGCACCTATGATTTTACATATTGCGCATATCGGGCGAAATTCACCTCGCTCCTGACCGGGGAGTTGGGAGCGCACACTGAGCGCTACACCCTTACGATTTTAGAACGCTTCAAGGGCGAGGTGCGTCTAGTTTGAAATTGAATTTATGAACGGTTTTAGCGCACCCTGGTATAACTCTCACCCGTTCGGGTGTCATTTATGAACGTACCCCAGTCACCAATGAAGTACCATTAAAAACATACGGACCGAGAATTGTTCATCCGTTGATACCGTTTAACCAAATTTAATTTGTGGTCTTGTTTATTCAACCTGATGCGGATTTTCTTTTAACCAATGATGGTTGTTGTGTCATTAGTCATTAAACATATCACAGTTTATAAGCCTGGTTACATCTGTCCAAAGAACTTTAAATTTGAACTGTGCGTCACCTGTATGTTTATTTCTAAACGCAGGTATTGTTTGAGAAATTGATAATTTGTAAGGATGGAACTTATGCTTATACAACATTCACATAACAGTGCGTTGTGGTTGTGATGTGCTTGCTTCCGTTTCAATTTGTCGAGTCGAAGTTGATGATTTTCCACTACATAGGTTAATACATTTATCTCAGCAGCTTCGTTAATTGAATTGGTTCTGATCCTAGATTTAGAGAAAAAACCATATTCTCCGAAATTGTCATACAATCTTTTAAATGTATGCAGTGATGGCTGGCGATGTTCCAAACATAGGTCAAAACATTGTGCAGTTTGGATAGATTTTTTTTGGCACTGAATGTAACACTCAATCATAATGCGCTTTTCATTTGAAAAAATAATTTCAATGACACACCAAACACTTATCAAGCGAACATTGGTGGTAGTAAACGTAGAAGTGATATAATTGCATTTGTCAATTAACATTTGTTTCCAAGGCCAACCATAGTGTGTCCCAGATTGAGTAGGCTGTATGGGTAACTTTCTTATTAGCGAAGATAGAGATTTGGTTAAATGGGCAATATTCTGCAATTTTATGTGCCGTTGAAAATTCCGAATAGCTACGATATCGTCGCAAAAAAAACTGAAAATCGCTGTTTTTTACACGATTAAATAGCACTTTTTTTCTCGTTTCAATCATGTATGACAACCAATACTTTTAAATATTTTGAAAAATTCATACATATTTTTATTTTAAATCAAGCAAACGAGGAAAAACAAAAATTGCTTTTACTTACAAAACAAAAATAAAACATAAGAAAGTTATAAAAATAACTGACCATTAAAGTTTGATTCTCACTATCCTGCAAGCGACCTGCAATGCACGGGCAAGGAACGGGCTCTGCACGTGCTCGGCAAATATTGTAACCTATGAATTCAATGCTTTTCTTGGGTTGCATTTTCATTATGTGGGCACCGGCCCGGGAAAACACGCTGCTTGCACGCGGGATTTCTTTTTGACAATATTTGCCGAAAACGTACCGCGCCGATTCTGCGTGTTGCAGAGTTAAATACTTTTATATATAAAAAAAACATGTCAAGGCATTGTTTCATTGCAATCTGTAGGCAATCAATACACTCACTCAATGCATTTACAAGTTTTTTTTTTATAAAAGTATACACCGTTGCTATGTATACAAATAAAAGAAAAACGCATGGTATGTAAAAATATATAGGTGTTTCATTTAAAATAAGAAAGTTGATATCACTTCCGATGAAACCGGAAGTCCTATGACGGCTACTAGTATGTCGGAAAATTACGTTCTTTGTTTAATTTTTGTCTCCAAATTCCATGTAAATCGATTAATAAATAGATTCTAGAATAGTGAACATATGACGTGGGATACGCAGTATACGGTGTTCTATTTAAAATAAGAAGATTGACATGATTGCCGCCGAAACCGGAAGTCCAACAGCGGCTAGTAGTATGTCGCGAAATTCCATTTTTAGCTTCATTTATAGTTCCCAAGTTTCGTATAAATGAAATTTATGGTATGAGACACCCGGTGTATAGTTGGGGAAACAAAAAGCGGGACAGTGAACTTTTGTTAGTTTAAACCTTACTTCTAAATTTCGGTAACTATGGTAATTTACCGACCTTGACATTAAGTAAAATGATTAATCATTCCGTTTATAATTAAATATTATAACAAACAAATACCTCATAGAAATAAATCATACTAGTGTAATAGTTAGTTTTTATTTTACTTACAATTATTGCCATGCGAAATAAAATGAAACAAAATAACAGTCATGCAGCCTTTCGATTGAATTATTGAATGCAAATCTGCGGACGTTGATTGAATCAAGATTTCTAATATACATATTCCACATACAAAATGTCACATAGTTCTTCCAAAGGCTTCACTAATTCCATTTGATTCACTGGAAGAAAATTTTCATTTACGTTTCCCTTAGAAAGACGATACATTCTTAAGAGTTATTTCTGACGTTCACTGACGGTAAGAAATTAATTAGAAAGGTCACGACCATAACCAAGGAAACTTCACACTATCAAAATAATCGGATATTTCGTTATAAGACTTGTCCCGCTTTGTTTCCGCAACTGTACCTTACAATGACTGATGTTTCCATTGAAATATTTTTTAAATGGGGGAAGTGTGCTTTCACCCGATATTTTTATTTTTTCTGAGAAAGCTCTGGCTACGCTGATTAGTACTGAACAATAACTTCTACATAGACGACGACTAATAAAGATATTCAAAATGTCATTTATTAAAAATTAGTGCGGTAATTATTTTTTAAATGGTTTAAATATTTTTTTGGTTGCTTAGTCATTTTTTAATTAGGTAAGATTAGTTAGATTTCTTTAATTTGTTGTGTTGGATTGACTTATTAAATTTTTAAAAGTTACACATTTTTGATCATCTAATTTTCCAGCAAAATTGTACGTTGAGAATCACACCAAAATAAACCATAAACAAATAAATATTAGTAATATAAAATATTAAGTTTCTAACAATATCTGCAATTAGTTGGCACACAGCCCAAATTATATAATAAATATTTGCACACAGCCATCAGTCAATGAAGCTACTTGCGTCGCGTCGTCTGAATATATGCAATAAGTAAAGATCCAAACCATCACATATAAGTTCCAAATTCTCCAACAGAGGCAGCATCTTGCACATACCCCTCTTCGCGCCACATTCCCGCCACCGTCATTCTTCTGTGTACGGTAAAGCCTATCTCATGATCCCTCTTATTAGTACCTATATACTCACTGGTTTTGATTTTAAAATTTTACCATTAACATATTAAATCGATTTAGATATTTTCTAAAAACTAATGTTTAAGCTAGACACGAAAAATAATTCGGAAAAATTGAACTTTAAAAAACGAAATGAATGAATAAAATGAAAAATTTAACGTAAAACATATTTAAAGCGTTCTCAATTTTTCTTACGCAAAGTGTAAAAGTTTTTAACATATTTTGAATCACATCTCTTAGTATAAAAGGATCATTATTCAAGTTTTCTATTTCTAAAATTTAAAAATAAATTAAATTAAATAGAAATTATTTCATAGACAACTTCTACATTACTAGTTTTATACGTAGTCCCAGTAGAATTTAATTAAGAATCGAAAATTGTAATAATATACAGGCTGTCCGTCTTTCGAGTGCCACTATCTCGCTTATCTTAAGAAATGCGGAAGTTCGTTAAATTAGGGCAAAGTTGCGCATTTTCGCATCTGAAAAGAAATTTGAAGTATCTTCAACAGTTTTGAAAATATCGTAAAAAAACAAGCATTTTTTCACGATTGTACTAGGCGTTTCTAACCAAGACATTATTCAGTCACTTTTTTATGAGGAATTTGAATATGGCATCCCTTTCAATAATTTTCAAGATGAGGGGAAACACTGGCAACTTCATCTTTTTTTTATGGACGCCATTTTGGATTCTAACATTTTGAGATTATGTTTTTTTTTCTCTCTACAACGATGTATTACACATGGTGGTCCAATATCACATGTTTTAGTTCATTTTTTTTTTTGCGAAGAGTGCTTTGGAAAAACAAAACGTTCTCTTATTATGAACAAAAGTTTGACAGTTTGATCCTATGTCAAGTATTGTCATTTACGTTTGTGCTAAACTAGTCGTACTAGAGATTTCTAATCAAGAGACATTATGCAGACACTTTTTTTTATTGAGAATTCGATTATGGCATCCCCAAAATACATAATAAGAATAGATAATAACGGCAAATTCAGCTGGGCTGCAACTTCTCTTGAGGAGACAGACGACTTTTAGTATTTGTAATCATGTAAAATGTTTACCTCTTCCAAAATTTCCTGCTCATATTCATTGGGCCATATTTTCGTGTACGTCCTTTAAACGAACCATATTCGCCCAAACATAGAAAAATGCCTTCCTTAAACCAGGTTGTTGCCGTTGCAACAAAATGTCTCTTGGTTAGAAATCTCTAGTGCGATTAGTTTAGCACAAACGTAAATGATAAGACTTGAAACAGGATCAAACTGTCAAACTATTGTTCACAATAAAAGAACGATTTTTTCCAAAGCACTCTCCGCAAAAAATGAAAAATTGGATTTTTGGCAAAAATGTGATATTGGACCACCATGTGTGATACATCGTTGTAAAGAGAAAAAAAAAAACGTAATCTGAAAATGTTCAAATCCAAAATGGCGTCCATAAGAAAAAATGAAGTTGTCAGGTGCTTCTCCACCATCTTGAAAATGATTGAAAAGGGGATACCATATTCAAATTGCTCATAAAAAAGTGTCGGAATAATGTCTTGGTTAGATATGCCTAGTATAATTAGTTTATCGTGAAACAATTAAAAATGAAAATCAGAAATTTTGTTCTTTTTGCGATATGTTCAAAACTATTAAAGATATTTCAAATTTATTTTCAGATTATTATTCAGCATGAAAATGCACAACTTTGCCCTAATTTAACCAACTTTGTATCTCTTAAAATAAGCGAGATCCTCATAGTAGCACTCGAAAAATGGACAGCCTTGGCTTCCAGTTAGAAACACATGTCACGGATTTCTTCTAGAAGAACTATATTAATTAGTATTTGACTATTCTATTGATTCTTAATATTAGCATTGTTAATTTTGGAATCTCGATTTGAACGCAAAAAATATCTTTATAGAAGTAATGTCAAATTACTAACAATATTGAATTTGAAATTTCTTTCCAAAAATATATTCAATTGCTAGTATTATTTATTGTCCTCATTAACAACACATTTTTAATTTAATATTTAATTCTAAATTTTAATTAAGAATTGTTCTAGAAACATAATTAGTGTTACAGCTTATTTAGATGAGGACCTATTCATTCATAACAAAAACTTTAACAAAATCAAATTTTATTAACAAATTAATAAAATTAGATAAGATTTAGTAACGGAGTTCGAAATTTATTGACAAACATTTAAATATTTTCTAATTTATTTAAAAATATTTTCTTTTATTCTTATATTCTGGTTATTATCATTGTTGCAAACATATCTAACATTCATACTTCCGATATTTCAATTTTATAGTCTGTACAAGTGTAATTTCAATTTTTCGTTTCTTTTGCCTTATCTATGTTAAACTTACAATTCACGTAAATAAATGATTCAAAATACTTTCAAAGTATTTTTCAAACATCGATAATATTCGGTCACACTCGGCTCGGATCCAACCTGTCACAAGCTAATTTTTGTTTCCAGCCGCGATATACACTTAAACAATTTTTCGAGGAACAGAAAGAGAAGATATGTTTGCTTCCTCTTTCGTTACGTCTCCCACAATTGATAGTGGGAGAAATCCGTCTACGCCTCATAAAAATAATTCATAAAAAACATGCAAAACGCGTGAATTCATTATATATACATATTTTTGAAAGCAGTTTTCGCCGTTTTGTTAATAAAACATCAATCTACAAAGTCACCAACGCGTTTTCGAAAATATGAACTGGAAGTATATTTAATTTTACTATAAAGTTCAACTGCGATTTTTAAATGTTAATTATCTTTTTCTCTCATTAACAACTAATCGTAGCGAAATTTCCATTGGTCACTTTGTAGTTCTATACCTTTTCAATTTCAAATTGGGACTAAACAATTTCAAACTGGGAACAAACAAATTCAAATTGGGAATAAACAATTTCAAATTGGGAATAAATAAATTCATCTTGGGAATAAACAATTTCAAATTGGGAATAAACAAATTCAAATTGGCAATAAACAGTTTTAAATTGGGAATAAACAATTTCAAAATGAGATAAACAAGTGTCCTACTGTCATTAACGTCATTTCAAAAAAGTGTTTAATTCCGATTCCATTAAACTATATACATTAAACTGAATAAGGTCACAAAAAATGCCTTACATTAAGAAAGTGGACGCTGATGCCATGAAGAAACAAATCTGTGTCCTATATAATAACAACCAAGATTGGAGAACACTAGCGAATACCTTAAGAGTGAAAAAATCAACCGCGTACCGTTGGGTGAAAAACCAGGAAGAACCTGAAAACACACGTGGTGGAAAATAATCTCATGGAACAATACATCGAAGAGAAATGAAAGAGAAGTTTCAAATTGAACACCAACTTGTTGTCTCGACAGAATGCCTTGGAAGACATTTGGATGGTTTGATGTATACTTTAAAAAATGTGAGAAAAGAACCTGAAAGGGCAAATAGTGCGGATAACAAAACCAAAAGATGTGAATTTGTTCCACAGCTATTAGATTATCAAGCAGATAATATTCCAACAGTTTACATGGACGAAACTAATTTTAATTTATACACTTCACGTACAGGAAGATCTAAGAAAGGCACGCGCCGCACTCATATTTCTGCAGGGAGTAGAGGGTCAAATATTCATGTTATCGGATGTATTGGAAACATGGGCCTAATACATTACGAAATTAGAAGAGGGGCATTTAAAAAACCGCAAGCTAATGATTTCATTTGTCGATGCCTCCAAAATGCCCGAAATTTGTATCAAACACCTGTCGTTATGGTCATCGATAATGCTCGGTGCCATTCTTCAATTGAGGATGTTTTTAGGGAGGGCGAATTTGCCGATAATTATTTGCTAAGACTTTCCCCTTACAGCCCGATGTTGAATCAAATTGAACTCGCGTGGTCTTGTCTAAAAGCTGGTGTTAAAGCTGACTTAGCAATACAAATGCCACAAGTTTTAGCAGGTGTAGCCAGGGCAAACATTGCGCAAACGGAATATCGGCTACAAAAATTAGAAAATATAGTGCAACAAAATATAACGAATAAAATTACCGAACAGATAAAATAGCGACATCTTACTATCGCTTTTTGACCTGACATTGCAGTAGGATAGACAAATTGAAGCGGGATTTGCTCCTAATAAGTCCCCCATGCAAGGCGGCCATGCTTGCTGCCAAAGCATAATGAAAAATGTTTAGAAAAATTTTGTGGGATGTAAGAGTGATGAACTCTTACATCGCATTGCGAATAAATTGGGCAAGTCGTTTTTGTTTGCAGTGGAAATATCGAGCTACGTCTCTGCTGAAGAAGCCCCAAGCAGGGCTAAAACAGCTGTCCAGAGGCTGCTCGAGGTTTTCACTGCAATCAAAAACGATTTGCACAACATTTTTCTAAAAATAAAATTACCGTAGATAACTGCATAAGATTCGTTGCAAACATTCAAAGATTTATACCTGATGCATTAAATATGATTGATGTAAAATTTTGATTTAGGCATATAAGTAATTATTAATTAGGTAGTTATATTCCGTTTTGTTATTTTATTATTTTCATACGAGCTTGTATTTTTTTGAATTAAAATATATTGTTCCAATCTGAATTTGTTTATTTTCAATTTGAATATGTTTAGTCCCAATTTGAAATTGTTTATTCCCAATTTGAATATGTTTGGTCTCAATTTGAAATTGTTTATTCCCAATTTGAATATGTTTGGTCTCAATTTGAAATTGTTTATTCCCAATTTGAATATGTTTAGTCTCAATTTGAAATTAAAAAGGTATAGTCCTTAAATATGTGATGTCAAAAATAAAATAAATTGATTAAGAACTAAACCCTCTACGACTTCGCGCGTTTTAATGGTTTTCGTATATGGCATTATTCGGTGGGATTCCTCTTACGGGAAACTTTTTAGTTACACGCCGTATACATAAGTTCCCTTACACTGTATCCCTTAAAATTCAGTGCCGCTAATTTATCGTAAAATTTCGACCTACACACCGTGATTCAGAAATGTCTTCCGATATTTTCGGAGTGAATAGAACATCAAAGATTAAGGTCACCTTTTTATATATATTTTGCGAAATTGAATAATAAGGGAGTCATAACCCTGAAAGAGGGGTGAAAAATTTTATATTTTTGCAATATCTTCTGGATCCTTTAAATTAACAAACTAATATTTTAAACGAAGATATAAAGAACCTAACTGCGCATTAACAAGATATTTGTTAGAACCTCCTAACCTAACTTTTTATTTTTTACATATTTCGTCGAAAAATTGTGAAAGAAATATTCTTTAAGGCCCATCTTTCACAAGTGGCTAATAAATCGGCAAGAGAGTCAACAAAGTTCAGACAGAAAGATTTCTAAGATTTTGCAGGTAGACGTTTAACACAAATAATATAGACGTGCAACAAAATAAACAGTGTAGTACAATAAAGCTTCTTACTTATTGGTGTAAATCTTACTGGGACAGTCACTCTCAAAAATTTTACGCGCCACATTTTAAAGCGTTCAGCACGTTTTCTTATCGTAGAGGTACCAGGTAAGGAATACGATCCGTGTCAAGTTGTTTGGTTACTAGGGTTTACATATTTGAAAGTGTAAAGAGGCGTATTTTTTTATGTGAAATAAATCTACGGATGAAAAGTGATTGTTGCATTAATTAAAATATAACTTTTTGGATTATAAAATAAAAATTCAGAAACGAACAAGAATATTTTTTGTAAACAATTGATAATAACTAAACAATATTGAAAAATTTCGAATTTGTAGTTGTCGGAGCTCCTGCAAATATGTGTTCTAAATCGCTACCTATTTAACATTTTTACTTCTATCTTTCATAAAATTTGATTTGATGAATGATTACTAATCCTGCTCTTTTAACATAGTTTTTCGTTTTATAATACATATAAAATTAAAAAATTTGTTGCAAATCGTTTTTGATTGCATTGAAAACCTCGAGCAGTCTCTGTACAGCTGTTTCAGCCCTGTTTGGGGCTTCGTCAGCAGAAACGTAGCTCGAAATTCTCACTGCAAACCAAAAACGACTTGTCCAATTTATTCGCAATTGATCAAAAACTATTTGCAACAAAATTTTTAAAACTTTCATTACGCTTTGACAGCAGGCATGACCGCCTTCAATTTGTCTATCCTACTGCAATGTCAGGTCAAAAAGCGAGCGTAGAATGTCGCTGTTTTATCTGTTTATAAAGTTAAAATAAAAAATTGAAAGTGTATTTTTCTGAAGATATTTGCTCGTGTACTTGCACTAAAAAAGTTGTGCAAAAACGAGAATTTTTATGCTAGAAATGTTGACACTGAATATTCTTATTAGCCCAACAGTAAAAACGTAAAATAAAATAAAAACTATTTATTAATTATTCATTATTTATACATAATTAAGTTCTACTAGAGTTTCTAACTTTTCTTTTTGGATGACGTGGGTCGATAACCTTAGGTAATAAGCAAGTTTTATAAAAACGATGTAATGGAGCCATCATTTTTGTTTCCCAAAACGTAAGATCCCTTTGAATTTTTTCTAAATGTGTTCCAAAGGGTGACCAAACAAAAAAATAGCAAACTTTTTTTTACAAATATGTAACTGTCCTTGAATTTGATACTTGTAATTGTGGCCTATTTTTAAATGCATCGTATTAATAAATTTATTAATTTGTAAAAAATCTATGGGACGCGTTTCCACTGCTTGTTGAGGATTAATTGTGCGCAATTTATATGGACATTCTATCTCCAAAATTGCGTTTTCTGTCTTCAGTTCTGAAGAGTAAGGCCACTAAATTCTTGAAAAGTTTTTCTCGCCACCGGTTCATTATCTAATCCGTATCTTGTAGCAGTTGTGCCAGAAAAATCAGAATACAATAATCTTTTAACGGTGTTTATACAAGGCGTACTTTTTCTTAATTTAAATACCGATCCAAAATTTGAGGCTGTAATTCGAAATTCTCTTTCTTGTTAAGGCCTCTGGTTAAGATTTCAATATTTTTTATTTTAATTATTGAATAAATTTATATGAGTACATAAGAGTACATAGTCAGAAAGACCATCAAATTTAAAACATTTTATAGAGAAACGCAGCTAAGTTTGCAGTTACGTAGTTAGTGACGTATTTCGTACCAATTCAATGAAAGCAAAATACAATAAATTATTTGAGCATTTAACATACAGAATTTAATGCATTTGTATAGCGTTGGTAAATAAGTTTGACATTTACTGCAGCAATTTATTCTTATTTAAGTAACAATGAAATAAATAAATAAAAACGAATGTAATATTATGTTTGAGGGTTGGTATCCTGATTATACGTTTACATATCGGCCGTTCGTGCGACTTCGTGATTTTGACAATTGTGGTTATGGTATTTGAGCAACTATTTGAGCGCACAAGTTTCTTAAATTATATTCGTTTTCTTATTGTTTCGTGTCAGTTCTTCTTAGGACTAAAATGCCAAAACCACTGCATAGCCAATCCAAGGAATTGGTTGCCTTTTATTAAATATTTTGAGAGAGAAAAGGTTAACGGTGGACCTTTATTGACCGTAGGTAGTGTTTGTGAGGTTTGTGTACATCTGTTATTTTATTGCGTATTATTAATGCTAATCTTATTGACAGAGAGTTGCTGATGCATTGAATCTCAGTCTACGAACAGTACATTCCATATCGAAAGCCGTGAAAGAGAATATACCTTTACAAAGCCCTCCTAAAAAACGTTCACGTACAAAACCTATTTGCGACATTAGTGAAGCAGAACAGGGGGCAATACGAGATGGAATTTATGATATGTACAGATCAAGTAAGCTTTTGTGTTCAGTGCAAGTATAAAAATGTTTCGTTATATTTATTTGCAGAGCAACACGTTACACGTCATTCACTTTTGTTGTATCTGAAGGAACGGCAAATTTTTAATGGATCAGTAGATTCATTAGGTAGAATCTTGAAAAAGATTGGATTTAAATACAAGAAAGATGATTCTCGCCGAGCCTTAATGGAGCTTCAACATGTTGCTTCAGCAAGAATCGATTTTTTAAAATCGTATGTACAGAATTTAAACTCTGGAAAATCCTGGCAACCAGTATATGTAGATGAAACATGAATTTTTGAGAATGGTACAGTGACACGGTCTTGGCAAGATGACAGCCATAAGAGTGTAAAAAGAATGAAATGTGATGGCAAAAGGTTAGTTAATAGATATTAAATTTCCTGTATTTGCATGAATCATTTATTGTTTTCAGATTTATTGTACTACATGCAGGCAACATTAACGGTTTTATTGAAGGAGCTTCATTAGTATTTTCGTCAAATTCAAAGAACCCTGATTATCATGGAGAAATGAATGAAAATAACTTCTTAAAATGGTTTGAAAACCAGTTACTAAAAAATTTAGAAGAACCTTCTTTGATAATTATGGACAATGCCAGTTATCACAGCAGTTTATGTGACAAAAGTCCTAATAGTTCTTGGTCAAAGGCAAGAATAAAGGAATGGCTTCAGCAGCACAACGTTCAAGTAAACGATTGTTTGCTAAAACTGGAACTGTTGGAATTAGTGTCACGGTAATTGGCAATTATTACAAATTATTCAGTAACATTAGTGATGGTCTTGTTTTAGCAATAAGCCTGCGAAAACATACAAAGTTGACAAATAGCTTTAGAATATGGACATCGTGTACTAAGATTGCCACCATATCACTGCATATTTAACCCCATAGAAAACATTTGGGGTATTTGTAAAACTTATTACAACAGACATGTTGGACGAGATGGATATGGTCAGGTAAAAGCTGTGGATATGTGGAAGGAGGCATTGAACCATGTGACTCCAGAAATGTGGGCGAATACTATCACTCATACTGATAATGTCATTAAAAAATGGTGGGACAGAGAAGTAGTATTTGACACCGAAGACGTTCATCCGTTAATTATATCGGTAAATAATGATTCCAGCACTAGTAGCGAAGAGAGTGAGAGTGATTAAATATGCAACGTTTACTTTCTTTGTATCTGTAAATCTTTTCTTAAATGTATTATATCGAAGCACTTCAGATTCCATATTATATTATAATAGCTACTAATTTTTGTATATTTTCTTTTGTTTACAAATAAAAGCTTTGTTCTTTTATATTTGAACATATCGTGTACTTTTTGATGACAATAAATATATCATAAAAAGCCAATGAACTCCAAACTGTTTCAAAATTTTATTCACTATGAAAAAAAAAAAAAATTTAAATTCTTGAAATTTTTTTCTACGACTGCAGTTTTTAGACTTAATAGAGTTAAAAGAAAATGTAAAACAATAAAACTTCAGGTTATTTACATTTAATAATTTGATATAACCAGAACTTTATGATTGCACAAAGATTTACCCAACATAAATTACCTAGACTAATTTGGAACATGCATACATTTACTCAAAGTTTATATTTCACCTCATTATAACATTAATTAAGTGTATTTGCATAGATAATTAATAAAAAAATAAATATGTATAAAATTCAAATAATTATGTCGCTTCAGAACTACTATAAACGTACTAGGCATTCACGTTCGTGACGTCACTGCAAACTTAGCTGCTTCTGTCTTATAATACCAAATTTGCTGGATTTTAGCTGTTCATTTTTTGTAAATTAAGCACTTAATTTTTTTTATTTGGCTTGAACAATGTGTTTTAATCAAAATTGTAAATGATTGTCGTGCTAAAGTGGGCAGTGTAGAGTTTGATCGAATTACGTAACTGTTAGGTTGCGGTGCCAAACCCAGACCACGACTTTTTTTTAATAATTTTTTTTTGAAGTTTGAATTTGTTTTTAAATTTGCATCAGAACAAGTTTCTTCTTTCTCTTTTGACATACTTTATTTAACTAATTTTTTTAAAATTATTTTCTGCTTCGGATTTGAACGTGTAACCTCTCAATGACAAAAAAACGACAAAAATCGTAGCAACTTCGTCGCTAACTGCCTGGCCACACGCACATGGTTTATTTCTCGTTTCTGATCAGACTGTTAAGCGTGCAAAATAAAAATTATTTCCTGTTTTCATTATTTTTAAGTAATTAACAGTTAAAGTATCATAAATTTAATATAAAAATACGTCAAATGCCCAAGTCTTTCCGACTGCAACTTTCAAATTCGTACGAATTTATTCAGCAAGATAATATAAATTAATTTGTTTTCCCATGTTAATTTCTATGTTCTAATGACAGACGGACATACGGTATATTTCTCAGACATATCCATGAGTTCGTCATTCACATCGTCATAATCGTTGTCTGGTAACGCTGCTGTGTTTTGTGTTTCCTTTTGTAGGTTAACTTGCTTGCAGCTAGACGCAGTCTTTTTTTGCATTTCATTCTTATGTATTTTTTCGTGTGTATCTCAGGACTTTTATTTCCAGCCATTTTCTGTATTTTATGTAGTTTTCTCTTGTGTTAAGGGCAAGAGCAGCTGCTTCACATCTAATTGCATATGAACCCCTTTTCGAAAAATTATTCTTTTGCCTCCTGTAAATTTACAAACGCGCTAGTACTGTTCTGCAGTGTTATTTGTCAGATTTAATAGTGAAGATGTACAATTTTGCTCCATTCTATATAGAGATTTCATTATATCTTGTTATAAACCACATTCTTTCATTTTTGGTATATAATTTTCTTCTCCGGTTTTGGCCCTTCACAAATATTCAATTTGGACATATCTTTCATGCTCACCAAACACATGACTAGGACTGTTCAGTTCAGTATATCCTTAGAAAGTAAATTAATTTTTTCGTGCAAAAGCCTGTCTTCTTTTCTTCGTTTCTCAGCTGCTTTTTTAATTGCGAATCTTAGTCGCAAAATATTACCCTCAAGCTTTTTTCGAAGAAACGGTGGAACTAGTTTGCCTGAACATCTCGTAAATTTATTTAAATCCCGCAGTTTGTTGCAAACACAGATCACGTGAAGGTGTCCTGCCGTGATGTTCGGAAAAAGCACAAGTCCCACAGTATTTATTTCTGACTCCCAAAAATAATAATTTTTCAGTCGCTTCGCCTATAATGCATGAAACTCCTGATAATGCGGCATAATTTACTTTGTACGATCTTTTACTCCATGCCCCATCTGTAATTACAGTTAATATCTGTTTTTTATTTATTTACCATCGAAGTATGCCATGAAAGTTTAAGGAAAAAGTGGTACTTACGTAAGTAACTAAACTTTGACAATCAGTCATTTTGATTTTGAGTTTAAGGTTACTGCAAATGAAGCAATGTTGCAATATTTTCTTTTCGTCATAAGGTGTACTCACGTCCAAATTTACATACTTGATATTTCTCATTGGGAAAATTGATATTTGTGTTTTATTGTTAATTATTTAGAAAAATTTTGTGCAAATCGTATTTGATTGCAGTGAAAACCTCGAGCAGCCTCTGTACAGCTGTTTCAGCCCTGCTTGGGCCTTCTTCAGCAGAGACGTAGCTCGACATTCCCACTGCAAACAAAAACAACTTGTCCAATTTATTCGCAATTGCGATGTAAAAGTGAATAAATTGGACAAGTCGTTTTTGTTTGCAGTGGGAATGTCGAGCTACGTCTCTGCTGAAGAAGCCCCAAGCAGGGCTGAAACAATTGTACAGAGGCTGCTCGAGTTTTTCACTGCAATCAAAAACGATTTGCACAAAACTTTTCTAAAAACTTTCATTATGCTTTGACAGCAAGTATGGCCGCCTTGCATGGGGGACTTATTAAGGGCAAATCCCGCTTCAATTTGTCTATCCTACTGCAATATCAGGTCAAAAAGCGATTATAAGCTGTCGCTATTTTATCTGTTAATTATTTACATAACAAATTGACTTGTAGAATTAACTTACTATAATTTGTTCACGAATTAAAAGACCACTGGCGGTGTTGCTTTGTGAAAAATACAGTGTCCTTGAAAAAATTGGTAACAAAAGGCGTGTCTATTTTTTGCCACAAATCTCATCTCAACTCAGATACAACGTCATATCCGTTGGCATGAACAAGTAAGTATGAACTATGATTTCGATCTCCTACCTTGTCACTCATGCACTCCTATTGCCAGGTTGAAATACACATTCAAACTTACTTGTTCGCGCGAACGGAAATGACGTTTATCTGAGATGAAGTGAGTTTTGCGGTAAAAAGAACACACCTATTATTACATACACTACCGTCGTTCATGGTAAATAACAAGTCAAAAAAAAAACGTGAATTTTGTATTCTGATTTGGAAGAGGAGTGCACTTATCACTGTATGCTGACAAGTAGTGTTTGAAATAAATGACAAGGATATGTGTTCTACCTTCGTTCGTAATGAATTTTATAACAGACAAACTGTAATTACGCACGAATTTTTTAAAGAAATATGATTTTTTTGTAGAAATACATAGGCAGATATGTAACTACATTTTTGCATTTGCAGAGAGAGAAAAGAACGAGAACATAAGTTTAAATTATAAAAATTTAAATTATATAAACAATCTCCAGAACCAGGAAGAAGTAGTTACGAACCATCAGACTCAAGTATTTGCCGATTGCTTAAATCTGCCGCCAAGTTTTTTGTTTCAACACAAACGTTTGCTGAGTGTTTCTTTCATTTTAACATTTAAAATATTTCTCTGTTTTCCAGGTACTGAAATGACTTCTTAAAATGAATATAAATGCTATAATACAATAAAATTTAGATAACAAATTAGTTTGACATGAAACTTCAAGTACCTTGCCAACTTAATATTTTGATAATGATCTATAGGGGACTTATGTTTTATACCAACATAATGCAACAGGTGGTGGTTTTTTAATTTGTGAACAACGTATACATAAAAACGGATATTTCTTAAAGTTGACAGCTGACAACATCCGCTTTCTATCTGATTTGAAATGTCACATTTTGGCATGTTTTAATGACATGAAATTCATTTGTCTAATTTTACTTCAACAGCCAACCTAATAAAATAAAATCACAACCTACTTGATGGTAAATAAATAAAAACAGATATTATTAACGGATAGCTATTGTCATCAATAAAGCCTAAGTCTCTAGCAATTTTAGCCTCTTCCATCCCAGATTCTTCCATTTCTTTCCAACATGCTTTATGAAGCTAGCTACCTACTTCTTCATGTACATTAGAATTTTTTTTTTTTGGGATATGCAAGGAACATTAACACTGGCAAGCACTAACTGAGAAAAACCACATCCAATTGTAATCATGCCCAAGACTGCTGCAGAATTTATATTCATTGTTACCTGCACCTTCGGTATTTATTTCTTTAATAATATTGCACATTCTGCACTGCAATATAAATGTACTTTGTAACCATTTCTCTTTTCCCCCATTATCTCTAAATCTTGTAAAGTCCATCCTAAGAATCCATGTGCACTTATATCTTGCAATTGTTTAAAAAATTAAAAGACGTTTACAAAGCGCCGTCCGTATACAGGCTGTCCGTTTTTCGAGTGCCACTATGGGGATCTCGCTTATCTTAAGAGATACAAAGTTGGTTAATTCGGGCAAAGTTGCGCATTTTCATGGTGAATAATAATCTGAAAAGAAATTTGAAATATCTTCAATGGTTTTCAAAATTTCGCCAAAAAACTAAAATTTCTGATTTTCGTTTTTAATTTTTTTTACCCTAAACTAATCGTACTAGAAATTTCTAAGCAAGACATTAATCAGACACTTTTTTATGAGGAATTCGAATATGACATCCCCATTTCAATAATTTTCAAGATGGCGGAGAAACACCTAGCAACTTCATTTTTTCTTATGGACGCCATTTTGGATTTTAACATTTTCAGATTACGTTTTTATTTCTTTTTACAAATATATAAGTCCAATATCACATTTTTGCCAAAAATCCAATTTTTCATTTTTTGCGAAGAGTGTTTTGAAAAAACAAAACGTTCTTTTATTCTGAACAAAAGTTTGACAGTTTGATCCTATGTCAAGTCTTGTCATTTACGTTTGCGCTAGTTTTATCGCGAAAATGCCTTTTTCAAGTGAAGAACAAAGAGATGTGGTACAAATTTACTACACTTCACATCCAAATGCCCTCATGACTGCGGCAAAATATTTGCAGCGTTATTCAGAGCGGCAACAACCTGGTTTGAGATATTTTTCCATGCTTGGGCGAATATGGTTCGTTTAAAAGACGCAGACGAAAATATGGCGATAAGCCCAATGAACATGAGCAGGAAATTTTGGAAGAGGTAAAGATTTCACATGATTACAAATACTAAAATCCATGTGTCTGCTCAAGATAAGTTGCAGAATTTTCCGTTATTACCTATTCTTATTATGTATTTAGGGGATGCTAATTTCGAAATCTCAAAAAAGTGTCTGCATAATGTCTCTTGGTTAGAAATCTCTAGTACGATTAGTTTAGCACAAACGTAAATGATAAGACTTGAAACAGGATCAAACTGTCAAACTATTGTTCACAATAAAAGAACGTTTTGTTTTTCCAAAGCACTCTCCGCAAAAAATGAAAAATTGGATTATTGGCAAAAATGTGATATTGGACCACCATGTGTGATACATCGTTGTAAATAGAAAAAAAACGTAATCTGAAAATGTTCAAATCCAAAATGGCGTCCATAAGAAAAAATGAAGTTGTTAGATGTGCTTCCGCCATCTTTAAAATTATTGAAAAAGGGATGTCATATTCGAATTCTTCATAAAAAAGTGTTTGAATAATGTCTTGGTTAGAAATGTCTAGTACGATTAGTTTAGGGTAAAAAAATTAAAAACGAAAATCAGAAATTTCTGCTTTTTTGGGAAATTTTCAAAACCATTGAAGATATTTCAAATTTTTCTTCAGATTACGATTCAGCATAAAAATGCGCAACTTTGCCCTAATTTAACCAACTTTGTATCTCTTAAGCTAAGCGAGATCCCATAGTGGCACTCGAAAAACCGACAGCCTGTATATCTGACCCAACAGCATTTTCATCGTTTACAGATAGTTTTTTCTTTTGTTTATCATGTGCGTAATTAATTGGCGTAGTCTTTCTTTCAGATGCCAATAATTTTTCTGCTCTATTACTCTAGGTGATTTACTCCACCGTTTTTTGGCAGCTCTAGAATATTTAAAGAAAATATAATAGCAGGACAACGTTACAAGAAACAATAAAGAATATCAACAGATAAACCAAATGGAACTGGCAGTAATTAAAAATGTTAATGATAACTGGAAAAATTAACTTATACTTTACTTATAAAAAAATTAATTTATGTAGATAAAATCTGTCGGCATAACGTGTATCAATTAACATAACTTCAAATATGATTTTATTTACGAGATGAAAATAAGTACCATTCCTAATTTTAAATGTAATTGTTGATAGTTGTGATATCAGATTTATTTTGCCACATACTTTGTAAGATTCTATGTGCGAATTTGAACTTTCGCGATACAATAAACTAAGTCTAAATATAAAAATTCAATATTTATCATATACCAGTTATACAAGAGGTCTTATGAAATTTTTATTATATTATACAGTTGAAGCTCCATAACTCGAACTGCCAAGGGACCTGAGATTAAGTTCGAGTTATAGAATATTCGAGTTAAAGGACATGAGTACATAGCATACATGTTCATATACAGAGAGATTCAAGCAACTCATTCATTAAAAGTTTACGGAGTTCCTCTTTGAATTTCTATTTCATATTTTGCGGTTATAAGTTAACGATAATGATCTATTAAAATATAATATTTCCAATTTTCGGGCACTTCCGCTTGTATCGGAACTGGCTGTCAACTTTCTTATTTTAAATTGAATATCCCATTTTTTATTGCATTTTCGAAATGCTCATGAAATTCTAATAATATTTTGCGTAACATGTGATACAAGAAAAACTAACAGTTTTAGAGATATTTCCATTTTTTAAAAAAGTTCAAATTTGCAGTAACTTGTTTATGATGCTGCCATCCTTGTGTAACAAAAGCTATAATTTCAATTCTTGGCCTATAGCAGGCTGTAATCATAGGCGTTCAGGTCATTCTTAATTTTACCCAAAATTATTTATGAGCTGGTTGAAAAGTAACTTCAATTCAAACTGATTTCAACTGTCGAAAAGTCATATTTTTTAAATACAACACCCAGTATATTTTTATACCATAAGACTCACAATTAAATGTTCTTTCGAACAGTATTAGCATTACCTATACCCATCTCTTACCTTTCTCTCTTTATTCATGATTTCCTTTTTGACATATCAATTATTTCACTTTTTAGTGTTATTCCTAAATAGTGTGCTATGAAAATTTTACAAAATGAGATTTCTTAAATTGATTTCTGACTGTAATATCAATTTCATTTTAAAAACCGAAAAATAATATTTAAATACATATCTATCTTTTGAATTTTTTATTTACATATGCCGTATATAATAGAATTCTTAATATGACTTTTTACACATTTACAAATTGTCAAATATTGGTAAAATATTAGCTCTAAGTGGTTCTAAGCTATTATTTATAAGTAATGACTTTCTATTGTGTCTCAGTAATAACATATTTTCCTCGACATAAGAATTTTTTTTTATTAACTTCTTGAATTGTCAAAACATTTAACATGTGTGTGTTTGAATATTTACTTTTTGGTTCTTCGTAGCAATCAAATTGTGTTTTTTTAATTCCTACGAGGCGGATGATTTTAAAAATTATAATTTCTCTGGTTTTCATAGCCCACTATTTAATAGCAACACCGAGAAATGAAAAAAAAATAGGTATTAAAAAGAAATTATCGATAACGAGTGAACTGTGCTAGATAGATACAGGGAATGCTAATACATGTCGAAAGAACATTTAATCCTGAGTCACATGGTATAAAAATATACTAGGGGTTCTATTTAAAAAACATGACTTTTCGACGGTTGAAATGAGTTCGAATAGAAGTCACTTTTCAATCAGCCTGTAAGCAATCAGGTGTAAAACTGGACATGATCTGATAGAATGTTACTGTAGCCTACTACAGGCCAAAAATGGGCATCTTGGTTTTTGCTGCACAAACATGGCAGTATCATAACCAAGGTTCTGCAAGTCTGAGTTATTAAAAAAAAATGAAAATATCTCGGAAACGGTTAATTTTCGTTGTCACATGTTCCACAAAATATTTTTAGAATTTTATGAAGATTTCAAAAATTCATTAAAAAATGGGGTGTTCCATTTAAAATAAGAAAGTTGGCAGCAACTTCCGGTATAAGTGTCCGAAAATTGAAAATATTATACTTTGATAGATCATCATCGTTAACTTATAACTGCAAAATATAAAACAGAAATTCAAAGGAGAAGTTCGTAAACTTTTAATGAAAGGGTTGCCTGAATCTCCCTGTATATTATTAATAAATGTATGTATAATGTATATATTATTAAAAAAATGCATATTCCCTCAGCAATCGTTTTTCTACTAGCACGCGAAATTTCAAAGCTTATTGACAGCGCATTTTAGTGTAATCATTATTATAAAACTCCTTACATTTACACTGCGTGTGAAGAGCCTTATGTTATTTGACACAAAAAAAGTTCTCTCATTGCTTTTCGAAAAACTCAATCATTTTGGAGTAGTTGAAGTTTAAAAGTTCTTAAGCACTTATTAATTAATTAATAAATTAATATTAATGTTAACAGCCTAAAATTTACCAATTTCTTATTCTCACTTTTCGAAAAAAAAATTATATAAAAAGGTGACTTTACTTTTTAATGTTCTATTTACCTGAAAATATCGAGAGACATTTTTGTGAAAAACGGTGTATAACTACTTACTTTTCAGACCATTCCAGATTCATCCCAGATTGTTGTGCCATTGCTTGAATCATTTGTTGTTTTGTTTGTACATCAGGAACCAAGGAAGTTGCTTCAGGTACTGTTTCGTTAACAGGATCTGGTATGGGCCCTTTGAAGGATTCCTATAATTAAATTAATTAAATAGTAAAAGAAAAATCTACCAAAACTACTGTGGATAAGGCAAAAGCTAAATTTGCAGGCGACGTGCTTGTACCGAAAAGAAAACTGACTCATTCTTTCTTTTTTTGTGAATTGATTTTCAAGTTGATAAAATCGTAATAGTTATTTAAACATTAAAAGCGGTAAGAGTTGTTTACTGCTCAAAGGCAATAGTTTGGTGGTCGTGGGTACCGAGGCTCATCAATTTTGCCTTTTAAGACCGGTAGCCCTTAACGCTTTTTTTATCTGTAGTAGTTGCCCAACGAGGTCCTAAGTCATAGACTCAGGATCTCAGAAGTGGGAGTGTATTTTGTGTGTGTAAAGTGTTCCATTGCTTTGTTACTTCCAAACCTCCTCGTCGTTGAAAGGTAAACAGTGTCGAATTTTCTTTCTTTTCATATATGAAAAAAAAAAAAAATTTGAGTCGTCTGAATTAATAAATTCTTATTACCTTTCAATCTTTTTCATTAATTGCTGTTTATAATTTTGTAAAATGCATTCAAGTGACGATTTCGATCTTGAGGATGCATGGCATATAGGATATTCGGCTGTTATACCAGAGAAGACAAGGGAACGGTATGAAAATGCTTTGCAAGTTTTCAAAGCGTGGTGCAATGAGCATATTAGCGAAAAGGTGGTATTGGCTTATTTTATAAGAAGAAATGAAAAGCTTAAATCACAAGGGAGTTTAAAGTCTTTTATTTTTCACATCATTTAATTAATTACCAAAAAGCAAGAACTTTATGAAATTCTACTCTTAACTAAAAACTTACTTCATTCTTTATCTTAATATCATGGCTAACTTAACATACCGGGTGGAAAGTTTCAAACCCGAACATAGCAAAATTTCATATTGAGAACTACGTTTAGATTACTTAATGTGTTAAAATTATTAGTATTGTGTTAATAATAAATAATAAATAAATTTCAGTTGTCAGTCATCATATGTCAATCAGCAACTCATCCAAAAGCGTTTATTAATGTATTGGTATGTACTGGAACATACAAATTTTGTCTTCTTCTGAAGAAAGAGATTCCTACGGTTGATCCTCGGATTCAGATTATACCAAGATAGAAAATTTTAAAAAAAAGGACTAACCCATTATTGATTTACGCTGACGTAGAATTTAAAATGCGTTAAAGATTTTCAAAAGAAGTGGTGCAAGATATGTTGGATATTTTTGAAATCAATAAGTTATTGATATATTATTGATTTACGCTGACGTAGAATTTAAAATGCGTTAAAGATTTTCAAAAGAAGTGGTGCAAGATATGTTGGATATTTTTGAAATCAATAAGTTAGAGCAGTGTTTCTCAACCTTTTGTAGAGCGAGGAATTCTACAGAGCTTAAATTTGTTTCTTAGGGACCCCCTTAGCACCAAAATATGAAATAGTGTTTCATCAAAATATTGACATTATACTTTTACATGACAATTTTTTTGTGGTGTGATTTCCGTTTTTATTTGCGGAGGAACCCAAACACCCCTTCGCTGAACCTAGGTTGAGAAACACTGCATTAGAGCTTACAACAAAAAGAAATTTTTTAATATCAGCAATTACTCAGTTACTGATTACTTTGCGATTTTTTGATACTAAAAGTTTTCAGCAAGTTTTAGCGGATCATATTAATATTTTCAACACAGATTGACAGACCCGTGCGAAGGTTGCGGGCCTTTAGGTCAGTAATATATTTCCACGTGTTACAAAGCAAATTGATGCAAATTCCAGAGAATTTATATAGTTATATGGCCCAGACATCAATGGAAATTAACAAAATTATTAGTGTATTTCATCAAATACGACGATTTCCCAGAGTGATTGGCGCCAGCGACTGTACGCATCTGAAAATAATATCCGTAATATTAGATCTGCGTTCTCTCTTTTCAATTTTTAAACGCACACAAAATAGAAACTGCCTCAAGTGACACATCTGAATACTAACGGACTAGATAAATGGCCAATCATAATGCTAAATGTCACAGTTTTGATACTATATTAGTGACACAAATCAACCAATTCGAATTAAAAATGCGTCGGTAATGTTTTAACATGAATTAAATTTGAATCACAGATAAACTAACATGAATTAAAGTGTGGTTTATACAGTCACTAAAACTAATAACTAAACATTAATAACTATCAACTAAGAAATTAAAAGGCCGGTTTATACAACTTCACTAAAAATTAAGAATTCGTTTATTTCAATTCTTACTGGAAAAGGTGGTATAACCGTAAACTTGACTGTACTTTCTCTCCAGTTAATATTCCCTCCACGGAATTTTCACAGCTAGGTGTGCAACGAGCATGCGTAATTTTTGCTTGTATAAACGGAAACTTTTGCATAGTTTTAATTTTAGTTTTAGTTAATTTTTAGTTTTAGTGACTGTATAAACCAAGCATAAGGCATTTAATTTCAGATGTCGGTGCAAGTCAGCCTCAGTTTGTTAAATTTTCATAGCACACTAAATAATAATATTAATAATAATACTGAAAAGTGAAAAAAATTATCTGTTGAAGAGAAAATCATGAATAGAAAGAGAAAGGTAAGAGATGGGCAAAGGGAATGTTAATACAGTTCGAAAGAATATTTAGTTCTGATTCTTATGGTATAAAAATATATTGGGTGTTCTATTTATAAAACATGATTTTTCGACGGTTGAAATCAGTTCGAATAGAAGTTACTTTACAACCAGCCTGTACATAATTTTGTATAAAATTAGGTATGATCTGAAAGTCTATAAGTATAGCCAAATACAGCCCAAAAATTGAAATTATGGCTTTTGTTACACAAAGATGGCAGTATCATAAACAAGGTACTGCAACTTTGAAATACTACAGCGGCTCAATTCTCACACGGACAGCGCGCCGCAGCGCGTCACGTCTCGTCATGTTTTTACATGTAATTTTTTGACATAAAACGCTGCCGAGTGACAATTGCTGCAATTGAAACCATGACAACTTTTCGAGGCAGCAAAATGACGCGACGCGACGCGCTGCCGTGTGAGAATTGAGCCAAACTCGACCCTCAAGTACATAAGACATACTGGTTGGAATATACAGCGCTTTCTTTGTAACTGTGGCCATATGTACTAAGAATTTTGCCTCAGGTTAACTCATGTTCTGCTCAAAATTTTAAGCAAATTTCTGTTTCTAATAATCGCTTACATAATTTATTACAAAGTAAACATTATCAGAATAAGAGGCGCGTTATTAATTATTTTAATTATTTTAATACGTAAAGTTGAAATTATTAAAGACCAAATATGAATTGAGTAGGTCAAAATCAAAAATTAATTCGTCAAACATTTAGAGCGCAGCGACTAATTTCTCTTTAACGTTGACCTACACGATTTATTAAAAATTTCCACGTTTAATATTAAAATAATTTAGAGATGCATCTGTTACTCTGGCAATGTACACAGTGAAATCTCTGATAAGCGGATACCAACCGTCGCCAATTTTCTGTCCGCTTGTAAGAGATGTCCGCTTATTAGAAATACGAACCCAATAAACGTGTTTTACGTTTATTTCTTGTTGTATAAAGCAAATATAAAAAAGCAATACTGAAAAATTACTGAAAATAAGAAATTAAAATAAATTCACGAACAGTCTTGAACAACTTAAACAGTCAGAGAACCGTAAGAATATATGTACAGCGGTATTTAATATTATAAACAAATTAAGATAAGTATTCTTCTATGAAGGTTTGACGTGTTTTTCTCAGACATTTAATATTTCGTAACTTTCTGTATCGCTTTTCCTTAAGGAAAACTGTTTCAATTTATCTGTATTTTTTTTCCTTTTTAAAAACCGTAATAACTTCTAATTTCTCTTGAAATGTTAAAAAAAAACATTCCAGCAAGATTAGTTAACATTACTAAAGATCTGTTCCAGCAACAGTTTCTGACTAATTCGAGTCTGCCAAAAACATGCGCAAGTTATAGTTGTTGATGGTGCTGTTAAAATCGGTCAACTGTTTTTGACGTTCCGAAATAGTCAGAAACTGGTGTCAGAATAGACCTTAAAGTAAAACTCCTCCAAACCGATATCGATCGACTGAGTGATCAACCTGATCAAGCAGGGGAATTCCCTTTTTAACGGCGGCGCACAAGTGGTGTTTTACCAACTTCTGTCCGTTCAAGAGAGATTCTAATCGAGAAAAGGGAAAAAGGCAGTGTCCGTGTCCGTTTAGCAGTGTCCGCTTCGTGAGAGAATTTTATTAAAAGATCCTCTAGAAGAATTCCGTCGCCTTAAAATTGTCCGGTTACAAGAGGTGTCCGGAATGAGAGTTTTCACTGTAATTTGTAATAAATTATGTAATTGATTATTAGAAACAGAAATTATTAAGCATTCTCTCTTTTTTCTCGTCAAAGTAGGCGAGTTAGGGTGACATTTTTGTTGGTATCACAATGAAATATAGACGTCAGATTAAACGGTTACGTTTAGGCGTGTTCTTTTATTCATCAAGGAGCCAAGCGAATTAATTGGAAAAACATCAAAGCGTATTTTTATTCATCGTTAATTTTACGATTAAATTAATCATACTGGTCTTTTATTCTTCGATGAGGTAATTGAAAACTGGATTTATTGTTGATGAACACATGGCGGACAGAATAAAGTGTAAAACTTTACTATTGCAACGAAGCGGTGCGATGTTATAAATAGATTGTGTATACGCCTCATATTTGCCGGCGCAGCGCGTCTAGCTGATAGTGAACAATCGGTAAGCCAAAGTAATGCATTCGTTAGGACGGCATGATTCACAATAATGTCGCGGTTGACTGCGATGCTCGGACATGATGCGCACGGGAGAGTGTGCTGCAGAGACGTGTCGTGTTTCTATTTAATTCAAATCAACTAAATTGTTGTTTCTAAATTCAAGAAAGAGCTGTTATTAGCTTCCGGAATTATATTCGAGTTGTTACCGTGGCGATATTAGACTGCAGGAACTGTGGAACATTTAACGCTTCGATTTAGACCTCCGCGTCAAGTCGGACTGCCGCTGCCTCAAACTGGTTTCAAGCAGTTCACTTTCTTAGATCCTCCCTTTGCTGATGAACCAATGAATTAGTGAGGGGAGCAGAGACAACCACTGAGACGGATCATAGGCGCCGCTGCGTCGGGTGCAGGGGCCTCGTGCACCCGACAAATGATTTTGTTGGGTGCAAAAATGTTAGAGAGCACCCGACAAAGTAGTGTCATGGCAGTGTCTTTTTATTTAATGAATTCAAAGAACACACAATTTTTTAAAGAAATACAGCATACTTGCTTCTTCTGACGTGCACTGCGTACGTACGTGATCACAGTATTCTCCATCTTCTTCTAACCTCATATAATAAAATGAGTTGGAGATACTCTTAGTGCATATAGTGTACGTCAGTAGAAAACGCTATTAGTGTATTATTTGTTCACAAATCAAAAACCCACCACCCGTTGCATTATGTTGGTATAAAACACAGTCCCCTGTAAAATATTTTCAAAATAATAAGCAGGGATGAGGAAAAACTTTTCTTTTTCTTTCCTCCTCCCTGACACTAAGTTGGTAAGACAATTTTAATGCTTATCTTATTATCTTATTCACATTTACGTTCGTCTTAAGAATCCTTTTCAATGCCACACAAACGGAAAAAATCTTTTCACTGTTAAAATGAAAGATGCCCTTAATTGAATTATCGTAATTATTAAAAATTCAGAACTCATAACCTTGTCATTTATTTCATATACTTGTCACTTTGTTATCGAGTTCTTAACTATTGTTATAGTTGTATTTTTCATAAGGCAGTGGTCTTTTAATTTATGAATAAGTTATATTATACACATTATAAACTGAACTAGGTACCGACAAAAATTGCACCCGACAATATTTGCAAAATCCGGCGCCTATGAGACGGATAACTCCTAGCGAATTTATTCGCTTTTTCCAGATATGCGCTATTTCTGTTTGTCACGTATGTCTCTCGTATGCGTTGTTTTTGTCTGACGAAATAAAAGGTAAATGTAGGTGGCGCAACTGCAACATTTTTCGCGCCAACAACTGTCATTGGTCAATTTCAGAATGTAATGTCGCTGGTGATTTCGCTTCTGATCAGCTGATGGCGTCAAGGAGTTAAGGTATGTGCACGTCTTTGGCTACCTCGTGCTTCTTACTTTCAAAATATTGCACAGCGAACATATTGGTTTTTGTTAATTACCTCCTGAGTACGTACACAACATTATCTCGTCGTTAATTGCTTGTTTTGAATAAGCCAGATGTTTTCTACTGTAAGGTCCGGAGCAGCTGACGGCCACCGAATCGTTTCACTGGTTTTCTCAATATTTAAAATTTCGATTACTTTCTGCACTGACTACACATAGTTATTAAATAAAATGATTGCCGTACGTGCAATACTAACGTAAATTATTATTTCTTAGATCACAGATGTGGCTGGAAAAGGTGGGAACGATGCTTTCTGGAAATACTCTACGCTACGTAACCATTATATTATTATGACACTGTCATATATACATGTAAAGTAAAAAAATATATGTATGCAATTTTAAACGTAGTTTTATTTGCGCCAGTTGCAAAAAAAAATATTTAAATAAATTTTAAAATAAAAATGCAGATTTTCAAATTTCGCGCTTTATAGCTTTGGACGCGCTCTACGTTCACCTTTCATTTTACAGTGGACCAATTTATTTGAGCGAATATAATTTTACTATTGAGTCGGACGTCTCAGTGGTTGTCTCTGGAGGGGAGAGAGAATTGTAGAGGTTATATTTGTTACGTTTGTAAACATGAGAAACACCAAAACGTTTTAGTTTCAGTCGGTGTAGAAATTAGAGAGTTATTGCAAAAAGCCACAATTTGTGTTTACCCTATTATAGTCCACGTTAAAAGAGATAAGGTAACCAAAACAGCGTTAGTTGGAATGACAGTTATTGTAAACCATTTGCGAACGTATTATTAGGTGATACACAATTCGCTAATCGTTGCTGCGCCTCTTTCAGATATTTAGTTTGACAGAAAAATTTGCATAGAAGCCATTCCCATCAAAAACTATCCTTTATTTTTGAATGTTACTTCTTAAAATTTACACTACTTGAAGAAGTTTCGGAAGTCGTAATCGTAGGTCGAGCTAATGATCGGGAACATACTGCACTTCATTTTAAACCGTAACATTCCATTATAAGATTCAACCTAGAGTTTTTACCTGGTCAGTTTTGTCCACATTGCTAGCATATGTTGAAAATAATCCTTTAAAGCTCGTATTGTAAGGGTTTATCGTTATCTTCATTGTTGAGCAAAATGATCTTCATCACCGGTGAATCTTAAACGTTTAGGCGTAGACGCCAATACGTTCATTTTCTATAATAAGTAATTATAAAAAATGTAAACCACAATCAAAGTCCTAATTTAACACTATTTGGTTACGCAACTGTTAAATTTAGCGTTAAGGTAATAAAATAAGGACGAATCTAAACGGACCTAATTAAAGTCAAACCTTAACGTTAATAAAGAAACTTTATACTAAAATACGCTCTGCGCATGCGCAAACGTCAAAATACGGTGTTCCCTTATGATGGTTTCCCGGTAACTAAGGTTGCAATAACTCTCTATTGATACGTCGACATACGATATAATAAAGAATGGTAAAGTACTGTAAATTTTCTTCAAGTTTTAGCAAACATAAATGTTTCCAACTCTGTAGATTATTTAATTGTATTCCAATTCCAATTACCAACAACAACCTCTGATCAGCTGACAAGTTGACTGTTCTTTTATTCATCGCAATTTGAGTCATCGGTGGCTTATTTGACATTCATCGATGACGTCACACCGATGAAGCGATTAAATCAATTGGTTGAATAAAAGAACACGCCTTTTATTTTGAATTTCAAGTTTATGATTTTAGTACATTGACACCACCTCGACTGGAATAGTAAGTAAAAAAGTAAAATCTTATTTATGCCAGAGTCGGTCGCTGATGGGTACTTCTTCGTATTTGGCAATATAGTCAGATTACGAATGTGAAATTGTCATAATATTTTTCTTGTCAGATTCTGGCATCTATGAAAATTTATGTAAGCAACCCAAGGCACAGAGGTTTATGTCTATTGCCACAATTTTAAACGCAATTATAATTCCCCCCAGGTCGCTGGGATGGCAGTGATGGCACTGTATTTACAGTGATCTGTAATCCTTAGCATATTTTTAAGTTACCATGGTTACCTTTTATTGATTTTGAAAAGTTTGGAATCGGTTGTCATAAGCCAAAGTAACGAGTGGTCAATGGAAATTGTAATTAGAGGAGGCTATGGGAAGTGCTATTTTACGCTGTATGGTTGAACACACTGAGAAATGAATAATAAATTTAAGTTATTATATTTGAGGTTATATTCGTGTGTTCGTCGATGAAATGAATTATGAGTAATTCAAGGAAATGACTGAGAAAGGACAATTCCAGTGATTCCGGTGCCAGAGGTAGCGACCGACAGCTAGCCGAAAAAACAAGAGGAACGAAAAGGAATTCGGCACCTAACACTCGCACGAGCTAGATCGTAGTAAAAATTCAGAACCTTTTATTTGTAATGTAGTGATTAATATAAGTTTTAACTAAATAAATTTCTATTATTACTTAACATGCAACAACACAACATCATTTTAAACATTTCAAGTGTATAACAAAAATAACGTGTCCGGTGACACGCAGAACTTTGAGTTATCATCGTTCGAAAATATTCATGGTCCTTCGAGCCGGATATGCAGCGAAGCCACTTCCGGTAATTCAAGAAACGAAAACTGGATCCCACAACGAAAGCGGATCAAGAATCAACAAAAAATCAACAAGGAAAAGTAGGTCAGTGACTAATTCCTATCTATCCTTTCTTATTTGTGTATCACCTGTGTGTTTGTGTGAAGCGAAACGTATCATAGTTTCCAAATTCTATTATTTTCGGTCATTTAAACTATTTAAATATGACTGACTTAGCAAACTTGATTCAAGCTCGTGGTCAACTTAAAACTAAAATTACGCGGTTTCAGCAACATATCAATAAAAATTCTAGTTCAATCGCAGAACTAAAAATTCGGTTCAAACATTTCGAACCTGTTATCAAAGAATTTGAACAAATACAATCGCAAATCGAATTACAAGATAAGTCGGATAAACAAGTAGAATATCGCGATGATTTCGAAGATTCATATTATAAACTTGCAGCTGAAGTGGAAAACATTATTAGCGGTGATCATATTCAAAATCAAACATCACTAATGACGCCGGCCAATTCGAGTTTTAACAGCACTAGCGAAAAAATTCAAGTTAAATTGCCGGTTATTAACTTACCTTCCTTTTCGGGTGACTATGACCAATGGACATCCTTCGCGGAAACCTTTGACGCGCTAATAGATCAAAACGAGAAATTGGCTAATATTCAAAAATTACATTACCTAAAGTCGTGCTTTAAGGGTGACGCATTAACTACAGTTGAGTCAGTATCAATATCGGAAGCTAATTACAAAATTGCATGGGATCTCCTCAAAGCGCGATTTGAGAATAAACGCTTAATTGTAAAAACCCACATAAATGCGATAATTAATTTACCATCAGTATCAAGGGATTGCGCCAGCTCACTCAGAACGCTACATGATACTGCAAATTTGCATATTGAGTTACTAAAAAATCAGGGATTACCTATAGATTACTGGGATGCAATCTTAGTTCATTTAATCTCATCTAAATTAGACTATTTGTCCTTGCGCGAGTGGGAAAAAGATTTAACGAACAATATGCCTACGTACAAGGAATTAAACAAATTTCTAAATGATCGTTGCCAACTTCTAGAGTCATTAAGTCGTAATAAGAGTCAGAATCCTAAGGAACAATCAAAACCGTCAATAAAGCTCAATATGAAGAATTCGGTGGAAAAATCGCAAGCTCATAAATTTTCTCATGCGGCAACAACGCATAAACTTAGCTGTCCAATTTGCAACCAATCACATTATATAAATCAGTGCCACGATTGGCTACAAAGGTCTCCTAACGTAAGAATGCAGGAGGTAATTAAAAATAAGCTCTGCTTAAATTGCCTTAAATCCAATCACAAGGTCAATAAGTGTTTGTCGAACAATACCTGCAAGCATTGTCACGAGAGGCATCACACTCTTATACATTATGATGAAGTTAAAAATCAAAATTCAGTAAATGAAAGTCAATCATCAACCTCTAGTGTCAGCGCTACGGTCTTATCCGATCAATTGATAAGTAAAAATCTGCAAACGCAAGTATTATTATCGACTGCCGTAATACACGTTTTCGATATAAAGGGAAATATACACGATTGTCGCGTGCTTTTAGATGTCGGGTCTCAGTCTAATTTTATTTCCGAGGAATTTGCCGAGAGATTAAATATTAAACGCAAACCATTTGTAGTACCGATAGCCGGTATAAACCAAGCTGTAAGCCAGGTAAAGGAAATCACGTCTATCAAATTTAAATCTAGATTCAACGAATTCTCAAAAACAATCGGTTGCCTTGTTCTTCCAAAAATAACAGAAAATCTTCCGACCGCCAATTTAGATCGTACGCAGTTGAAGATACCATCGAATATATTATTAGCGGACAATAATTTTAATATATCCGGGCCCATCGACTTACTAATAGGAGCTGAAATTTTCTGGGAATTATTGTGTGTAGGTCAAATAAAACTTGGAAGAGGACGGCCACTCTTGCAACGCACTTTGCTAGGGTGGATCATCGGCGGCAGCGTAAGCCCAATACAAAATTCAAGAATAAACTCGCTTCATGTTGTAGCTAGAACCGATTTAAGCGACGAACTCCAAAGGTTTTGGGAACTTGAGGATCCCATAAACAATTCGAAGAACTCTGGTTTTTCAGCCGAAGAGAATTCTTGTGAAACGCACTTTAAAACAACGATTACACGCGATAATGACGGTCGTTTTATTACGCAATTGCCATTTAACCAAAATGTAAGCGAATTGTGTATGACAAAACAAATAGCAAAAACGCGATTTTCGTCGTTAGAGAAAAAACTTACTAGAGATACTAATATGAAGGAACAATACGTGGCCTTTATGAACGAATACATTGCGCTTAATCACATGGAAGAAGTGTTAGACACAAATGAAATTTCTAATCATTCGTATTATTTACCTCACCACGCCGTGATAAATTCAAGTAGTAATACAACTAAGGTTCGCGTAGTGTTTGATGGATCAACAAAGGATAGTAGCGGTCTCAGTTTAAACGAAACGTTAATGATTGGGCCGACAATTCAACAAGATCTAGTTTCAATTTTAATCAGATTTAGAACGCACCAAATCGCGATCGCGGCCGACATCGAAAAGATGTATCGACAGATTTGGATTCATCCTATGCATAGAAAATTCCAACGAATACTTTGGCGTGAAAATAGCGATCAACCGCTGAAAACTTACGAATTAAAAACGGTTACTTACGGGACGGCCTCAGCTCCATTTGTTGCGGTACGATGTTTACATGAATTAGCCAATGGTGAAAACTCGAATTCTCTAATTTCGAAAATAATCAAGCGAGACTTTTATGTCGATGACGTGCTTACGGGCGCGCCTGACGTCCCATCCGCAATTTACATAAGAGATGAATTAATTAATAATTTGTCAAAAGGTGGATTCATTCTACATAAATGGGCCTCAAATGATTCAAGAGTTCTCCCTGGTACATTTAACAAAGGCAATCAAACTCAGGTGAACTTATTGGAGACTACAGAACTAAAAACTCTTGGCTTGATTTGGGACTATACTAACGATTTTTTAAAATATAGTATTGCAGAACTAAATTTTCCGAGTACGGTTACAAAGAGAATTATTTTAAGCACTATAGCGAAGTTATTTGATCCCCTTGGATTAATCGGTCCGATATTAATACAACCCAAGTTAATGTTGCAAATGTTATGGTCTCTAAAAATCGACTGGGACGAATCAGTTCCATTACATATTGATACACAATTTAAGGAATTTGTTAGTCATTTGCCTGTCATTAAGAGTCTAAAAATTCCGCGAAAGTTAATCAATAAATATCATACTAGTCAATCGCATCAAATTCATACATTTTGCGATGCCTCTGAGCAGGCATACGGAACGTGTGTTTATTTACGCACTTTTACTGGCAATGAGACCTATGTACAATTAATTTGTGCCAAATCAAGGGTAGCCCCACTTAAAGTTGTAACGTTACCTCGATTAGAACTTTGCGGCGCCTTATTAGCAGCACAATTAACGGAAAAAATTATACAAATTTTGGATTTGAAAATCGAACACACCTATTTTTGGACTGACTCTACAATCGTTTTATCTTGGTTATCTGCGCCTCCAAAAACATGGAAGACTTTCGTAGCGAATCGTGTTGCAGAAATTCAATCACTTAGTGGAAATAATGTGACATGGAATCACATAGTCTCTACTGAGAACCCTGCCGATCTAATCTCGCGAGGTGTAATTCCGGAGCGTTTAATTTCAGCAAATCTATGGTGGTCCGGCCCAGCATGGTTAAGCGACCCAGCTTACAATTTATCAGTCAACAAGGGGGCCACCTGGAACTGCTGCGATATGCCTGAACGGCGTAAGGTTAATTTATCAGTAACCAATTTACAACCGAATGAAAACAATTTACTAGAAAGGTATTCGTCTTACCCAAAACTCACTCGCATTATAGCACTATGCTTTAGATTCACAGTTAACTGTAAAAATAAAAATTCCAGAAAAATCGATGCGTTGTCAGTGACGGAAATTAAGAAGGCAGAGAATACAATAATAAGGCTAATCCAGCATCAATGTTTTTCAACGGAAATTTCTTTATTACAGTCAGGTAAAACCATTCAACCCCGAAGTAAACTCCACCTGTTAAATCCGTTCTTAGATAAGGAGAAATTATTAAGAGTCGGTGGACGTCTGAGAAACGCACATCTTACATTCGATGTTAAATTTCCCTTAATTTTACCTTCAAAACATCACGTCACAAATTTAATCATTACGCAAGAGCATGAAAGATTGTTACACGCAGGTACGCAAACCACTTTAGGATCAATTAGGCAAAAATATTGGCCAATTGCAGGCAAGCAAGCTGTAAAAAATGTAATTTTTCACTGCAAGAAATGCTTCCGCGCAAAACCGCATATCACAAATTATTTAATGGGTGACCTGCCCTCTAATCGAGTAGAACCCAATCGACCATTTTTAAATAGTGGGATAGATTACGCGGGACCGATATCCTTACGTCTATTACCGAAACACGGTAGTAGAACAACAAAGGCATATATTGCGCTATTCGTATGCCTATCTACTAAGGCTATACACCTCGAATTGGTCGGTGATCTAACCACTGATGCTTTTTTGAGTGCGCTAAAAAGATTTATTTCACGTCGCGGAAATGTTGCTAACATTTATTCTGATAACGCGACAAATTTCACTGGAGCGGAGCATGAATTAAAAAGGCTAAGTCAGACATGTCAAAAAACTTTCCCGAACGAAATATTAAGGGAATTATCAATGTCGAATACGACCTGGCATTTCATACCGGCCAGGTCCCCGCATTTCGGTGGATTATGGGAAGCGGGGGTGAAATCTGTTAAGAGTCATTTAAGACGCGTAGTTGGGAATAACATACTTAATTATGAAGAGATGTATACGCTTCTCACACGCATCGAAGCAGTCCTAAATTCCCGTCCTTTGATTCCTTTGTCTTCGGACCCCAACGACCTCCAAGCTCTAACACCAGGTCACTTTTTGATCGGCGAGCCTCTAACAGCGCCGTTGGAACCAGACTTAACATCGCTTAATACACACCGCCTATCTAAATGGCAGCACATCGAATTTATGAGGCAACACTTTTGGAACCGCTGGTCAAAAGATTATCTTAATCAACTACATCAGAGGACAAAATGGAATCGTCATACTCGTCAGCCAAATCTTCAACCCGGGACGCTGGTGTTACTTCGAGACGACAACACGCCACCGATGCAGTGGAAACTAGGGCGCATCATCGAGGAGCACCCCGGTAAAGATGGGATCACCCGGGTAGTGTCCGTCCGCACGGCAAGGACAATTACAAAACGTGCAGTAAAAACAATTTGTGTAGTGTCAAATGACGCTTTCTAGGATAAGATAGGTGTTAAAAGGCATTCATATTAATTTAGTACTTAAGAAAAATTTTAGAAATAAGAAACCATAATAAGCATGTATGTATATCGTTAACTAAGATTAGTAAATTAAAAGGGTTATACCCTTTCAAAGGGGCCGGCATGTTCGTCGATGAAATGAATTATGAGTAATTCAAGGAAATGACTGAGAAAGGACAATTCCAGTGATTCCGGTGCCAGAGGTAGCGACCGACAGCTAGCCGAAAAAACAAGAGGAACGAAAAGGAATTCGGCACCTAAAACTCGCACGGGCTAGATCGTAGTAAAAATTCAGAACCTTTTATTTGTAATGTAGTGATTAATATAAGTTTTAACTAAATAAATTTCTATTATTACTTAACATGCAACAACACAACATCATTTTAAACATTTCAAGTGTATAACAAAAATAACGTGTCCGGTGACACGCAGAACTTTGAGTTATCATCGTTCGAAAATATTCAAATATTTTGTTCGTTCTATGTTTATAGATATAGTAAACATAATATTGCTGAAATGCAGAAATTATATAATTGTTGTTTCTGTGCGTTTTTGAAATAACTTTCAGTGAGAAAAATTTTTTATGTCGAATATCAAACATTTTCGAAAGTAAATGTCACAGTAGTTGTCTCTTATTTGCAACGCAGATTACTTCAGGTCAGTTCAGTTTAACCGAAAGTGAACTGATCTTAAGTGACCGATTTAATAGTAAATAAAACATGCGAGATGCGATTGCTGCATTTTAATCTTCAGATGAAGATATTTTGCATCACTTTACAGCGAGTTAAGCAAAAACAAAAGGTTATTTGGACGAGTAATGTAATTTGATAAACAGTGAGAAATAACATCCCCTCTACAAGTGAACCAACTGATCCAAACTGATCTAGAATTTCCGAGGTGTAATATCAGCAAGGCGGGAAGTGTTTTGGATCACTTTGGGTTAGATCATGTAGCCAAATAAAACAGACAAATTTTTGAATAAGTGATCCAGGGTAAAAGTGAACTGATCTGACGTGCAAATAAAAGACAACTCGTTTTGACACTTAAAATCTTTAATTTCAAACTGCAAGCATGTGTTGCCAACTTACGACAAATACCACAGCCTGCTCTAATTATAAATTCCGTTGATCGCATAGTATTACGCTTGGTTTATACAGTCACTAAAACTAAAACAAAAAATTAAACTTAAACTAAACTAAAACTAAAATTAAAACTATGCAAAAGTTGCCGTTTATATAAGCAGAAATTACGCATGCTCGTTGCACACCTACACAGACAAAATAATCACGAAATTTTTACTATAGTGTTATAGTCAAATTCATTTCATAACTTTCTGCTACAAATGTATTAATTTTTTCTACAGCATATGGATAAGTTTTTCTGCGCTTGTAGTTTCTGTTAGTAAATAATTGCAGTAGATAAATCATAGCACTTATTACGATAATAATATTAATTCATCGATATAATTAAGAGAAAAATTGAAAAATATTTTTGACGATGTAGTGTATGACAAAGTGGCATGCTGCACTTTAAAATTACTTATTTATTGTAGCATTTTATCATTAATTGTCATCCGATTCATTCGCGCATGCGAGATACTTCTTTTTAATAGAGGTGGTTATAGAACCGGTAAAACAAAAAACACGGTCGGGAATTGCCTTGCGTTGCAGATCTTGCGTATCAGGATGCACAGGCAAAGGTAAGATGGCGGATGAAGTTGTAGTAAATTTATTAGACCAGCGGTTTAGGTAACATTAGTATTTGCAATACCTTCTGCATAAACTGTATCATCAAATAAATTTTTCTAGACAGTCTTATTCCTGTAAATTATGGTGCTAAAGCAACAGTAGGGTTGGGTTGCCATTTGTTGTATCCAGAAATAATGGTGAAAAATCAGTAAGTCTTAAAATATTTTATTTAAATATCAATTTTTTTACGATTAGTTACTATAAAAGATGTAATATTTTATCATATTCACTTTCTAAGTTAAATTTTATATATACATATATTTCAGACAGTTAGAGAACTCATTGAAAATACTGACGAAGGTAAAATTATTGCTGCCAGTTATTCTTCTGGAAAAGGCTTTCTGAGATCAAAATTAAGCGAATTAATTATAAAAAACGAGTTAAAAGAAGATTAGAACAGGTAATCTACACATTATTGTTTACAGTAATTGAAAAAGAAAATGCTGCTAGTGTGTATTATGTAAGAGATCCTGTAGACATTTTCTCCAACTACCCCATAATTTATTTATATTTGTCCAATTTGTTATTTAGCCACTAAATTGTGTCATAAAGCATTTACCCAATATTTTAATTCTAAAATTCGAATTGAATGCCAGGCATTTTTAAAATATCTTTTGTGTACAGCTTTAAACTATTTGATTAATAATTTTTAGAATACCTTCGGCTAGATTCAGAGAATTGGCTCAAGAAATAAACAGCGTATTTCTTCATTAAAATCCAGAAATTTATTATGTGGCATATGTAAAAAACTCCAATGGTAAACCTAAAGCCGCACGTGAAAAGCTGTGGAGCACTTACACATACTTACGAAAGAAATATAAGTATTTAGGAATTATTCCTGATGTTTCTACTTCGGAGCCTACAGATGGTAAGATGTTATCGAAAAATCGTTGTTTTTATAGATAAGTGAAAAAAATCAGTTAATTTTATGTTTTGTAATATAAAAATTATTTTATATTACCTATAAATAAAAAAATATAAAAATTATTTTATATCTTCAAATTCACTTTGACAATATCTCTTACAGTTACAGAATATGCAGGAGAAGAATTTGAAAAAATGCTATGGTTGAAAAACAACATAGATCCATATTGTACTACACAAGATTATTGGAAATCTACCACAGACATTCGAATGCACAACTTTCCAACTACAATTCGTGAATATGTGCAAACACCCCATTTTAAAACAGCCCTTAGGATATACATTTGTAAGTTTCAGAAATTAATCAATGTATGAAATATATTAAAAAAAAAACTTTATTTTAGCTGGAATTGGATTTTGAAAATAAGTATCCTGGCAAAGAAAACAATTTTTTGTGTCAATGGCCACAGTTATCTTTACAGTTAATGAGTATTGCTGAAAATAAAAAAGATTCATATTTACAGTCAATTTTAAAGGAATATCTATTACTTGAGCGCACTAAAAATTCTGGTAAGATATTGCATTTTTATGTTTTTTAATATATTAAGAGAATATATTTATTGACATTTCAGATGAAACTTTTGCATTGACAATTCTTCCTTTGTTTTTCTCTTGTGTAAACATTAAAGATAAAAAGCCAGGATTTCATTGGAAACCATCAAAAATTGAATTAAAAAACAGTTTCTTACTTCATGTTACAGTAAGTATACATACCGGGTGTCTCGCGACATAATGTCACCACTTCGCCCACGTGATAAGTAATTAAAAATCACCCATTATTTCTGTAACAGTTGATTTTAGAACAAAACTTTATTAGAGATTTTTTTGCTTAGTTTTAATTACTTATAACGTTACTGAAGTAGTGACATTATGTCGCAGGACACCCTGCATAATGTGATCGAATAAAAAATTAAAAAATAGAACAAGAACAATCTGCCGCATACCATTTTTTAGTTCTTTGAAATGGAAACGACACTGATAATTGATGTCTACAACTGATTGGCTACTTCTATAAAAAAATTTCCTTAAATTTATAATAACAGACAAGGAAAGTTCCCATTCACTAGTTAAACTATTTCCCTAAAATAGAGTTTTTTAAGAAAAGCTTTGATTTGCTTTGATATTTCTCAAGTCAGTGTAATTATATTTAATATTGTCAAAAAAAATTAAGAAGAGCTGAGAATATTTAAGTTCATAGTCAACTTCGATTAAGTTTTTATTCGGTCACATTATTAGAAATTACGTATAGTCGTCAATATTATTGAAAACTAATTTTAGAATATTGAAGAGTTAGAAACCAAACTTACTGTTCCATTTTATGAAGCACTTGTTAGAGTTAGGCATTTTCTTTGTTAATAGTAATATTGTTATTTTGTCTTTTATTGTAATATTATTACTTTTCTTGTTTGTAGTAACACTGTTACTTTTTCTTGTTTATATTGTTACTTTTTCTTTGTTATAACAATATTGTTTCTTTTTCTTATTTATTTATTTATTTTAGTACTTTAGACCCGTGTGACACCTTGCAAGATTTTATAACAAATCTTGCAAGGTGTCAAGTCTTAAATATAAATTTATTGCCAAAGTTTATAAGGTTGAATAAGTTTGTTTTTAGTGATCCTGAAGTATTTTATGTTACGTACACATAAAAAAATACATATTATTAATATTTTCGATAGTTGTTTCTATGAGTTGTACTATAAATAAGCTTTTTCTCAACGTCTCATAATTGCAGATTAATAATTTCGTGAAAATGTATGATTACAGCCAAATTAATGTGGGGAGAAAATGGTGGCGCTAAACTATTGTCTTTCCAGCCCTGATTTTAAATACGATTGGTTGGCACGCATTTGCCGACCGACCGTCTTTGAAATCAGAACGACTAAAGCATTTCGCAGGTTTCCTATACAAATTTCTAAAATTTACTGTAGAAAATAGTAAATTTTGCTAGGTCATAAAGTAAATTTTGTAATAATGCATAAGAAAGTAAACTACAGAAAACTTTTGGTTTTTTTATTATAAATTTGAATTGATACTACAATTCTTTTTCAAAATTTCTAAGCAAATGAGAATCATCACTACTTCTTTTAAGTTAAAAAAGCAAAAAGTATTATTAAAAAATACTATGATTGTAATTATTAATAATACTTAGAAAAGCGATTTTTTTCTAAAATTATTTGACGTATTAACTACATGAGATTAATGACAGCCACCACAGATTGTCCTACTTTTTAATATAATATTAAGAATACAAAAGTTTAGAAATATTCATTACAATAAATAGCTGGTTCCTTTTTAAACGCAAATTGTAGTACAAATCTTTATAATTGTAGAACATACTACTACATTTTTTTTCTTAGCTGTGAAAATTCCGTAGAGAGAATATTAACTGGAGAGAAAGTACGGTCAAATTTACGGTCATCCCGTCTTTTCCACTAAGAATTGAAATAAACGAATTCTTAATTTTTAGTGAAGTTGTATAAACCGCTTCGTATCAGTACGGCCTTTTAATTTCTTAGTTGATAGTTATTAGTTTTAGTGACTGTATAAACCACACTTTAATTCGATTTTTTCAATTAAACGTTTAAATTTCGTTTGCGGCCATCCCAGGCGAACGAACAGGACAATTTGTGAAAAAAATAAGGTAAGAGAGAATGATAAGCGAAAAATGCACTTTTTCGGCTATCTCCGCGGCGCGGCCTTAGTAAGCGCCGGAGCGAAAAAGGATCCGAGCAAACGTGGTCGTAATTTATAGAAAGAAAATCGCAAATTGTCCGTTTATTCTTCTGGAATAGCCCTAAACTTTTATCTTGGGCAAGAATGCAGCAGAATGTATTAGACTATTTAATTGCCTGAACAATATACGCCTTTTTTATTTTAATTCCCCCCAGGCTTCGTGAGAAAAAAAAGTGAATGCTTATTAGCTTAAAATTTTTAGCAGAACATTAGTTAAAAACAGTTAAAAAAAACACTGTATATACATTAAATACATGTCAAAAGTGGAGTAAACAGTTTACTAGAAAATGGATAGTATTCTAATTATTAAAAATACAGAACAGAAATACGGAACCCGTTCGTTAAAATTCCATATTTTGCAGTTATAAGATAGTGATAGTGGTCTATTAAACTATAATATTTCCTACTTTCGGGCACTTCCGCTTATACCGGAAGTTGCTACCAACTTTCTTATTTTAAGATATGTATATGTTAATGGCGCGCACTGAGTAGACGAGTTTTGTGCAGCTCCTAATAATTCATTATTTTCCAACGTTTTCGTGTGGTGTAATTAAGTGCAAATTTACCAGTTGCTTCATTAACTCTGCCATCATATTTTTGTAATAATGGTTTTGACAAAAAGTCAGCGTGAAGAATACACAGATCTCATAAAAGTGGTGTTAAACACTGTTCGTGATAATAAAACTTGCGATGGATCTGTGAACCTTGACCAAGAATACGTCAGCCTAAAAACTGGAATTGACAACATTAACAAAAAGTTGGATACTATTGTTAATAAACTCGAAACCAAAATCTCAAAATTAGAAGATGAAAATGCCGTGCTGCATCTGAAACTGGATCAGCTTGAACAGTACTCCCGCCGCAATTGTAAGAATTTTCGGCGGGAATGAAGAAACGGATAAAGATGTCAAGCTCAAAACTCTTGAAATTTTACGAAACAAGATGCAGCTGGAAGTTCGAGATCAAGACATCGATGCTTGCCACAGAGTTGGTAAAAATGACGTAATTGGAGATAACGCCAGCAAGAAGAAGCGGACCATAATAGTTAAATTCACAACGCATGGTATGAGTCGTAGTGTCCTGGCCAATAAAAAATTACTAAAAGGCTCGAGACTGATAATTAAAGAAGACCTTACCAAAGCCAGAGTAAATTGATTGAATAAAGCTTCTGAAAAGTTCGGCGTAAAAAATTCTTGGTCTTTTCATGGTAATATCTATATTCGATTTAGAAACAAAACACATTTGATTAAAAACGAAACCGACATGGAACTTCTTAACCCTAAACCGTCCACAGGAGCAGCATTTTAATGAAGACTTAGTAGTTATCGCACCATTGCCTTGTTAAGAGTACGTACCCATTACTCATTTAAGTATATTACGAAATCCTCCGCTTAAATTCTTTTCTTAATTTAATTGTTAGATTCACAGCGCTGTCTTTTTTTTCCTTCAATTTAATTTTTGGTTTTAAAACTTTACTTCTTAATTTACAATTTTTCTCTCTTGTAAAATATTGAATTTTTTAGTATACTGAGTCATTTCATTTACCTACGATTAAGTTCTAATATGGATATCCCATGAGTGAACTGCATTTAAACGTCAGATCACTTCTAGGTGGCTTCGATGCAATTAAAGATGTTATTTTAACTAATGATTTCGATCTTCTCTTTTTAACTGAAACCTGGCTCTCTAATGACATAAGCTCTGGTTCAGTTCATATTGCAAATTATGTTTTTGTTAGACGTGATCGTACCAGTAGGGGTGGTGGAATTTTTATTTTTATTAAGACTATAAAATTTACCCTGATTCAATCGGAGATTACAGCTTTTATCGAGCACTTGTGAGTGAAATTATTTATTGAATCTATTGAATCTACTTCAGTTTTGGCAGGTGTAGTGTACAGACCGCCACATTATAATTTCCATGAATTTTTCCCTTACTTTGAAAATACCTTATTGAAATTATCTATGTCTCATGATTACATATATATCCTAGGAGACTTCAATATTAACTTCCTTTCGCCTTTTGAAGGTCATTCCCTCCAATTTTCAGAAATTTTAGAGTCATTTAATTTAAAGCAAATTATTAGTGAACCAACTCGTTTCACAGCAAATTCTGCCTCTCTTATTGACCTTATTATTACCAATAAAGATAATGCCGTGGATAATTCGGGCATTATTGATGTTCATGAAGTTTCCGACCACTCCTTGATTTGGTGCACAACTACTTTTATTAAACCTACAAATACAACTCCTATCACCTTTTTTTATCGTGACTTTAAAAATATCAATCTAACTGATTTTAATAATGATTTGGCTTCCATTCGGTGACAAGAGATTTATAATTTTGATAATATTAACAGTAAAATAGATTTTCTCAATGCCAACTTACTTGCGCTCTTTGATTTGCATATTCCCTTCAAAATATTTAAAAGCAACAACAAGCAGTCACCGTGGATGACTGACAATGTGCGGTTCATGACGAATCTTAGAGACAAATCTTTATCTCGTTTTAAACGGACCGGTCTACAAGAACACTGGGTTTATTATAAATCCTTAAGGAATTTGGTAACAGTGGCAGTCAGGTCTGAAAAGAAAGCTTATCTTAACCGTATTATTACCAATGGTAATGCTAAATTAATGTGGAACCAGCTAAAAGAGTTCGGCATACGTGGCAACAGTCAGTGCGCTATTCCTGATACGCTCAACGATGCTCATAAAATAAATAACTACTTACTCGAGTCTTTAAATATTTCTGACTGTGAGCTTCCTGAAACTGTGGACTTCTACTGCAATAACTCCAAGTGTAGTGAAAATTTTCAGTTCTCTCCTGTGACGGAAGATGTTGCTAAATTACTACTGGGTTTTTCTAGCAAAGCGAGCGGAATGGATAATTTAAACATTGACCTATTATATTTTTGTTGTCCCTATTTACTACCTGTTTTCACACACATAAATTTTTGCATTGAAAATGGTGTTTTCCCAAAGATTTGGAAAGAGGCACGTATTTTACCGTTACCCAAAAATAGAAATCCCAAAACATTTAAGGATTTACGTCCTATTAGCATTTTGCCCGTTCTATCCAAAGCGCTTGAAAAGATTTTGGACAACCAACTAAGACACTTTTTATCTACTAATAATATTTTACCCGAAATGCAATCTGGATTTCGTCCAGGCTACAACTGTTGCAGTGCGTTACATAATATAATCGATGATATCATTACTGAAGTAGACGAAAATAAAATGGTTTTATTAGTTTTACTCGATTACTCCAAAGCGTTCGATCTTATCAATCACAATGTGTTACTTGCTGTTTTAAAATCTATTGGAGTAGGTGAAAGTGCTTAAAGTTTTTTCATAATTATCTCATTGGTAGGACTCAAAGAGTTTTTTGTGGTGGTGTACTTTCTGACGCCTTATATGTTCCCTGTGGTGTTCCTCAGGGTTCAATTTTAGGTCCCTTGCTATATTCAATTTATACATCTAAATTATTGTTATCAATGAATTATTGCAAATATCATCTTTACGCCGATGATACACAATTATATTATTCATTTAATTTACAGGATGTTGGCGCAGCATGCACTAAAATTAATGACGATATAAACACACTAGTAAAAATATCCAACGAACATGGACTGAGTCTGAATGCCGTCAAAACAAATATCATGCTGTTTGGTAAGAAAAAATCTCGCCTGCAAATTTCTAGTCAAATTAACTTGCGTATGGGTGACGTCACATTATCGTTACCTGATTGTTGTCGTAGTCTTGGCCTATAACATCGACTGTGATCTTAAATTCACAAATGTTACTAAAATTATACAAAGGGCTTTTGCTAACCTTAAAGTAATTTACGTCAACCGCCATTATTTTTCTCAGTCTATTAAACATTTACTGTGCGAGTCAATGGTTTTGTCGCATTTCAATTTTTGCGATAGTATATATATGGTCCATGTTTGAATGTCTCCGACATCGCGAGAATTCTACGGGTCCAAAATAGCTGCATGAGACTTATATGTGGAGTAAGGCGCAGATGTCACATCTCTCATAAGTTGAAAGAATTACATTGGCTTAATATGCATAACAGACGTTTTCTGCACAGTGCACATTTTTTTCATAAAGTCTTATTATACAAATGTCCTCCATATTTGTACAAAAAAATTCGGTTTCGAACAGATGTTCATAATGTTAACGTGAGACGTAAGGACCTATTGACAATTCCTCGCCATCACTCGGAATTTCTTAAACGATGTTACAGCTATCAAATTGCCAACATTTTGAATACCTTTCCTAAAGCTTTCTTAAAATTGTCACCGTCCTAGTTCAAGACAAAACTAAAAAGCCTACTTTTTAGTGATCCGCGTTGAGTTGAGTTTCATATATTTCTTTTTTCTTTATAAATTATATATCAGTCATTACCGATTTTAGATTGTGAATCTCTCATCGATATCCTTACCACCAATATTATACCGGGTGGAAAGTTTCAAACCCGAACATAGCAAACTTGTATTGAAAACTATGTTTCTGTGAATTGTTGTTCGCCATTTGAAGATACAAAAATGGCAATGGTGTTAAACAAAAGAGAAAATTATGGACAATATTATGGTACTAAAATTATTCCTAAAAATTAATACTTTCGGAATATAAAATTCTCAAATTTTAAACGAAAAATTTAGTCGCCTATGTCAGGTTTCAAACATTGAGTTGTTTCAATTAATGGAAAATAATTTATACGTCAGTCAAACAGTATTATGAATTATTGTACAGAGCAAATAGGTAGGCACTCTTGTCGTTTAAATTACACCAATTCTTTCTTTATTAGAATGATAATAGTATTCTACATCATTGCATACAAAAATACTGTTGTTTCTGATACTATCAATAAACTTGAAATGATGCCATAGGCAATCAATGCCGACACATGTCGATACTAAATCAGTTTAAAATTCAATTGTATTAAGAATTAAATAAGTTTCATACTGTTCAAAAATAGGTAGCAAACAACTGTAAATAATATTAAAAAAAAAAAACATCAGTTTCACAAATCCAGTTGCCATCAACATTGTATTGAAATTAACAAGAATAGTAGGAAACTATTTTGTGCAGGAGCAAAGAAATAAATCTTAACAGTTTTTCATCGTCAGTATGCTACACAGATGAATGGAATTTTATTTTGAATAAGAAGCATATTGTACAAAATTCTGGTTATTGAATTGCAAACTTCAAATCTGACGTACTAAGGCGACTACATTTTTCAATTAAAATTTAAAAATTTAATTTCTATTTCAAAAGTATTAAGAGAATAGGAATAATTTTAATACGATAACATTGGCCTTCATTTTATCTTTCATTTAATACCATTACCATTTTTGTATCTTTAAATGGAGAGCAGTAATCTACAGAAAGGTAGTTCTTAATGGAACTTTGCTATGTTCGGGTTTGAAACTTTCCACCCGGTATACTCGTTATCATGTACTGATTTACGTTCATATATCTGTGTAGTAATCATTTTCAATACGTTTGGTACCAATTATTTATAATAAAGTGTGTGTATGAGGGGTAGACCAGGGAACAGTTATTACTAGTTCATCTGACTTCACACACTTTAAGCACAAAAATTTTGTTTAGAGTTTTTTTTATATTGCAATAATTGTATTTATCTTTGTGCCTAATAAACTGATTATTATTATTATTATTAAATAGAATACCCCATTTTTTATTGCATTTTTGCATTCCTCGTAAAATTCTAAAATTATTTTGTTCAACATATAATACAAGAAAAATCAGCCGTTTCAAAGATATTTCCCTTTAATTCATTTTTTTCAAACTTGCAATACCTTGTTTATGACACTGCCATCTTTGTGCAATAAAAGTCATGATGTTAACCTTTGGCCTGTAGTAAACTACAGTAAGGTGTTTTGAGATCATGTCCAGTTTTAAACTTAATTGTCTACAGGGTGGTTAAAAAGTAACTTCTATTTGAACTGATTTCAACCGTCGAAAAGTCAAGTTTTTTAAATAGAACACCTAGTATATTTTTATTCCATGAGATTCAGAGTTAAATATTCTTTCGAACTGTGTTAGCGTTCCCTATACTGATCTCTTACCTTTCTTTTTCTATTCATGATTTTGCCTTTGACTCATAATTTTTTTCACTTTTCGGTATTATTCCTGAACATTGTGCTATGAAAATTTAAGAGACAAATGTTTTTTAAGTTAATTTGCGATTCTAAATTCAATTGCTCTTTAAAAACCGAAAAACAATATTTAAATACCTGTGTGTCTGCTGTACTTGTTATTTACATATGCCCTATGTATGTGAATTCTTCATATGACGTTTTACGCATTTACAAAAATAAATTCTCACTTATGAAATCAAATTTTTGAAAATATAATCAAATGTCTAATAATTTTTTGAAAACTAATAAATCAATCATGAACAAATCGACATTAAAACTAATTCACAAATTGTTAGTTATAATAATAATAATAATAATAATGTATTTATTGTCAAATAAATATAATAGTGTATAAGATTGTGAATATAATAAGCTTATAGTAGATTTATATTTATTTGGACACCACTAGGCGCGGTTCATTAGACAATCCATGGACTGAATAATGTTCTGCCACCGAAACCTAGGAATCTCTAGTTCAAATATTTTGAGTCAGTGCCTAAACCGGCGTATGCGAGTTGGGCCACAAACACAAAGATAATCTCCTAATAGCAAAATATAGGGATTAGCAAGATGGGTGAGTTGGGCCGAAATGGTAATCTAGTATTATAGGTTTTCTTTTGAAGGAGGGGGGACGGGGATGTGATGACAAGGTGATAAATAAAATCCTAGTAATTGTCTAATTAGTTTGTTATTGTCAGTGAGACCAGTAAGATCCTAGCAGACGTCTGTAGTGTTCTTATCGAATTAAAAAAAATGGAAGGTGATACAACGAAATCAATGTTAAGTGAAAAGGGATATAAATTGTTAGTGGTCAATAATTATAAATTTTCTAAGGCCAATGTGTCTAAAAGTGGAAAGATTCGTTGGAGATGCTGCAATCGGAAGTGTGGTGCAAAAGTTTATTCGCATATTTCGGATGAGAATAAATTAGTTGAAGCTAATTCAATTCATAATCACGAAGCTGATGCGTTTATCGAAAGGCAAATTGTCAGCAATTCTATAAAAAGAAAAGCTGTAGAGGATTTAACAGAAAAACCGTCGAAAATTATTCACCTAGAATTAAAGTCTAACCGCGCTGAAACTTTAACTGTGAACGACATCAATTATATAAGGAAAAATTTATGTGTGGCTAGAAGAAAAATCCAGCCAACACTCCCTAAAAGTCAAGAAGAAGTTATAAGTGCTGTGAAAAGTTTAAATTTAATAACTAACAAAGAAGAGAATTTTCTTATGTTTGTGGACGAATCGAAAAAGCTGATAATTTTCTCCTGTTACACTAATTTACATTTTCTGTGTAATGTCAATACAGTGTACATGGACGGTACATTTCAATTTTCTTGTAAGTTCTTTTATCAAATGTTTACAATACATGGGTTCAAAAACGGCTATTATGTACCGTTAGTGTTTGGTTTGCTACCTACTAAAGCCAGTGAGTGTTATTTAGATTTTTTTACGAGTATTAAAAACAAATGTGTACAATTAGATTTAACTTTCGACCCAAAAGAAATTGTAATAGATTTTGAGATTGCTACACACAATGCATGTAAAATTATGTGGCCACAGGCGAATATTATTGGCTGTAGATTTCATTTATGCCAAAACTGGTTCAAGAAAATTCAATCTTTAGGCCTAGTAACAGAATATAAAGACAAGAATTCTAATTTAGGAAGTTATTTAAAGATGTACTTTGGACTTCAGTTTCTAAATGCAAACGAGATTAATAATTTTTTTTGCAACGAATTGTATTATTTAATGCCACAAGACCCAAGAATTGTAGAATTTAGGGATTATGTATATAATTATTACATTAAGGATAACGCACTATTTCCTCCATCAGTATGGGCAAGTGACTGTAATACGTTATATCGTACCACGAATGCATGCGAATCTTTCCATTCTAAATTTAATGCTAGTTTCTATTCTCCACATCCAAATATTTTTCAATTTATCAATACCCTATTAAATCAACAAACTGAAATTTATATAAAAATTAGAACTGCTCAAACATTAACGAAAAAAATCAGACCAGAAATAGAACGTAAACAAAATTACATTAATTAAAAAAATTTGTGAATATAAACAAAATATTATATCTAGATTTCATTTTGTAAAATTAGTTTCGATTAAATATTATCCTTAAGAAACTGTTATTATATCTCTTTTAATATTGCATTAATTATTATTGTAAATATTTTGTTAATATAAATAAACTGTTTATTTCTTCTTTGTCTATTTCTTTAATCGTTTAATCCCTACCCTTGTTAAATTGTGGCCCAACTCACCCGTAAGATTTATGGATCACCTGCTGTTGTGGCCCAACTCACCAACGCCGGCCTAAACCTAATATAAAAATATATCTAAAACTACTATGATTCTGTGAAGAGGTTACAACAAATGTTTAATGTAAGTATGCATGAATAAAGAACATTTTATATATGAGAAATAATAAAGGGCCGAGAAGACTGGAGAAATGTGATACGAAATGTAAAATTAAAGTTATATTTACTGCTTATTAAACAATAGGCTACGGAGTCTTTTTTTAAACAGGTGAAGAGGAAGATATTTGAAATTAGAGGACAGACTGTTATAGACGGAAGAGATTTGATAACTAAACGAACGTTCGAAAAGAGCAGTTCTGTGGATAGATGGAGTTAATGTACCCTTAAATCTAATATTGACATTGTGGACGTCCTCACGGAATCTGATTTTTCTATATAAATAAAGAGGCATTTGATTGGTGATAATTTTATGGAAGAGACAGGAACTTGATAAAATTCTTCTGTGAAGCATATTTAGCCATCCAGCATCGCAAGTTTCTGAAATATTCGGTCAAATTTACGTATGCCCTAGGTAAGCCGCAGGCAAGAGTTTTTACTCTTTGAATTTTAGCACACATATCTTGTGTTAAGCAAACGCCGTAAATTTCCGAGCAGTAATTAAATTGAGAGAGTACTAGAGCATCACAGAGTAAAATTTTAGTTTGCAGTGATAGAAATTGACGGTGAGGGTAAATAAGCTTGAGACTAGCGTAGGCTCTTCTTAAACAATTAGTAACATAGGTATTAAATCTGAAAGAATTGTCAAGAATTAAACTTAAGTTTTTAACCTCCGTTTGAAGAGGAATGTTAATTCCATTTATAGTAAGATTAGTAAGAGTCTGGACAGCTATGCAATCGGATGGTTTACCGAATACTAAGATCGCAGATTTAGATGCGTTAATAGTTAGCGAGTGCTTATGAGATATCTCAGAGATGGATGAGAGATCTTCTTGAACAGCAAGTAAGGCACGCTGATGTTCGCCAAAATTAAAGGAATGACAGAGTTGGGTGTCATCAGCGTACATGGGGATATTGCAAGTTTTGACATATTTATGAAAGGAGGATATACTATATACAGCAAGGGATCAAGAATGGAGCCCTGCGGTATTCCTCTCCTTACTGTTCTTTGGTTAGAGACTCCCGATATAAGCAAAACTCGCTGGGTTCTGTGAGACAAATATGACTGCATAAGTAGAATAGCATTTTCACTAAGGCCGATATATCGCAAGATAGATAATAAAGTGAAATGACTGATCGTGTCGAAGGCTTTGCTATAGTCTAGCAACACTAAAATAGTAGTTTCGCCTTTATCTCTAGCCACTAAAATGTCGTCAATTACATTAAGAAGGGCAGTAGTGACCGGAGCGAAAACCTGACTTGGCATATAGGGAAAATATTATTGAATGTAAGATACTCACGTAACTGGCTATCCATAATTTTTTCAAGTATTTCGGACAAGACCGGCAGGATACTGATAGGCCTCAAGTCTTTAAATTCTGCAAATCCAATACCCAAAACTACCATGGTCTGTACGAGTACTATTAACGCGGACAAAATACTTGGAAATTCGTGGGATAATGTGCGGTAGCAGTAAACAATGGCGGTTTTCATACACTGTTAATCCTCTTATTATTTCCAAGTATTCTGATTTTGAAACACTGGTTGTTCAGATTGTCTGCTATAAAATGTCAGTTTGCACTTGGCAATAACAAATAATCGCAAATTTGCAATTAAAACAAAAAAATGCAGGAAATTATGTATTAATGCCCTAAAAAGTTAAAATATGCATTTATGTATAAAAATGTTCCAAATATGCATTTGCATATGCAATTATGCAAACGCATAATTATTCTAAGCCTAGTAATAAGTAATGAAGGACACTTAGAGTAACTTTTTGTTGTGTTTACGTAATAACTTATTTACTTAGACACAAATACATTTAATATGCCTGCGTTCGAATTTTCATTATCTTGGTTCTCCGTAGCGATTAAATGTTTTTTTTTTTTAATTTCTACTGGACGGATGATTTCAAAAATTACAACTTCTCTCGTTTTCATAGCCCACTATTGAAAAATAATATCAAAAAATTAAGAAAATTGACGTTCTATAATAAAAATCATCAATAGCGAGTGAGATATATAAGATAGGTTCAGGGAATGCTATTACAGGACGAAAGAACAATTACTTAGTCACGTGGTGTAAGAATATACAGGGTGTTCTATTTAAAAAACTTGACTTTTCGACGGTTGAAATCAATTTGAATATAAGTTACTTTTAAACCACCCTGTACACAATTAAGTTTAAAACTGGGCATGATCTCAAAACATGTTACCGTAGTCTACTACAAGCCAAAAATTTATATCGTGGCTTTTATTGCATAAGTATGGCAGTGTCATAAGCAAGATATTGCAAGTTTGAAAAAAAAAAATTTAAAAATGGAAATATCTCTGAAACAGCTAATTTTTGTTGATCATATGTTGAATAAGATAATTTTAGATTTTCCTGAGGAATTCAAAAATGCAATAAAATATGAGGTATTATATTTAAATTAAGAAGGTGGACAGCAACTTCCGTTATAAGTGGAAGTGTTCGAAAGTTGGAAATATTATATTTTAATAGATCATTATCGCTAACTTATAACTGTAAAATAGGAAATAGAAATTCAAAGGGGAAGTCCGTAAACTTTTAACGAACGGGTTCCGTGACTTACCCTGTATATCTTGGAACATAGTTCTTCGGTATTCCATTGTTATGGCATGAGTCACTTTATACCTAGGAGTTCCCCACTGATGGCGAGTATTTCTTATCGTTCGTCATCAGCAGGGAAAATAATTCAGGCCACTTACTGTTGGACGCTCTTTACGCCGAATGTAACTATTTACTCTTGCCACCTTTCTGCAGCCTCCGATGCGATACATCGAATTGTTATTGAGTGGAAGGGGAAGGAGTGCAACGCGAGGGTTAGCACGTTATGGGCGAGGCTGATACAGTACGAGTACTAAATTTTCGTACCGTCCCACAGTGGTCCGGATTGCAGTTTTAGCGCGAAATAATAATGAATTCTACTTAAATAGTTCTTTTTCGTAATGAAACAAATTTTCAAGAAATGTAAAGCATACAGTGATAATAAACGAATAATTTTATACTCTAAAAGAGTGTTTCCCAACTTTTTTTAGCAGTCACACATTTTAAAACCACTGCTTTCGCAATAACTTATTATTTCTGTGTTTATCTGATGTTGTCCAGTTATCTGCCAACGCAGGTAATTGCTACAGCAAATAGTATAAATACACATAGATTAGGCATTCATTAGGGTGTTTCTATCCTTCCCCCCTTCAAAAAAAAAAAAAAGAATACCAAACACGAGCAGTGACACGAGTGTATTCAACTACTCGTGTTCTGAACAAATACTATTGTCATGAATGTATATACAAGCCTCCCCCCTCCGTTAAACATGCTAGATCTTTCACAAGAAAATTTAATTGTAAAGATCAACTGTATTAGCTAAATAAAATAAATATAAGTATACCTAAGTAAAAAAAAAATATTATTAGATTATTATAAACTTCAACTAATTCTTTCCTAAATTAAGTAACAATGAAAAAGCATTTTGCGGTTCTTTTCTTAGAGAACGTTAATAATTCTTTAAATTAATAAAATTAATTCTTCATGCACATGTTTTATTCATTAAAAAAAAAAAAAAACTAATTTCATAAATGAACCATATATTTTCTTTGGGGTACATCAATTTTTCTGCGGAACGTTGGTAATCGGAATTTTTTTTTTTTATTCAATAATATAATTATTTTAATTAAAAAGAGTTCTGATCACTTCAAATATTCCTGTTCTTAACATCCATCAAGCAGGTCTATGTAAATGTAGTTATAACACTAGTTATGTTTAGTGATTCGTGTCCCTAAAAAAATTAAAATAAGTTGGAAAGTCGCACATAGACGCATTTACTTTCTTAAATATTGTATTCTGAATATGCATTAATCATAAAAAGAGTTCAGATCTCTTCTAATATTTTTATTTATTTCATAGCAAGTTCGTGTGCTTAACAGTTGTAGTGCACCTCAAAAAAAATAAAAATAAGAAAGTTGCACACAGTTGCACTGCCTTTTTTGTGGATCACTTAATTTCTGAAATTATTTTTACTTGACACGCAAGTAATTTGGCAAGCCAAAAAATATTTACATTAAAGATAGAATAGTAACAAATGTATTACATATTCAGTATATGATTATCATTGCAAAAAATATAACACAACATAGAAATAAACACAGATAACTTTAAAAAGCAAAATCTTTCAAAGATGACAAGACGAATTTAACGATTTAATAAATTAATAAGTATGACAATCGCTTCTTAAGAATTAAAACAATATTTATGCAAACCTATACTTTTTTCATATTCTTTGTGATGTCTATTGATAGAATTATTTTCGTTTACGTGATATATGAAGACTTAATTTCTCGAATTATTTCGCGCTAAGTATTCATTCTAGACCACTGTGCGTTCGCGGAACAAGTGGCCTGAATTATTTTCCCTGGTCATCCGGATTGTTTCAGATCTTACTACCGTACTAGTTATTGCATGTTCCACTGCTAACACTTTTTTACATTTTGCAAACGTATATACTTCTTTACAGTTCACAAATACGTTGCGGCAATTCTAACTTTCGCCAATCTTCCCCATATTCCCACATTACTGACTGCGGTAGAATAAGTAACACCAGGGTAATTTTCCAGCACGTTAGTAAAGTCGCTTATCCCATTTCCAAAAAATATAACACAACATAGAAATAAACACAGATAACTTTAAAAAGCAAAATCTTTCAAAGATGACAAGACGAATTTAACGATTTAATAAATTAATAAGTATGACAATCGCTTCTTAAGAATTAAAACAATATTTATGCAAACCTATACTTTTTTCATATTCTTTGTGATGTCTATTGATAGAATTATTTTCGTTTACGTGATATATGAAGACTTAATTTCTCGAATTATTTCGCGCTAAGTATTCATTCTAGACCACTGTGCGTTCGCGGAACAAGTGGCCTGAATTATTTTCCCTGGTCATCCGGATTGTTTCAGATCTTACTACCGTACTAGTTATTGCATGTTCCACTGCTAACACTTTTTTACATTTTGCAAACGTATATACTTCTTTACAGTTCACAAATACGTTGCGGCAATTCTAACTTTCGCCAATCTTCCCCATATTCCCACATTACTGACTGCGGGAGAATAAGTAACACCAGGGTAATTTTCCAGCACGTTAGTAAAGTCGCTTATCCCATTTCCATCGATTTTACGAACGAACAGGGGAGTAGTGGTGTTACTCAAGGACACTTTACGAACAGTCTTAGGTTTGCAAAATAACCGCTAGTGGAGATTAGATTTTTAAAGTTTCCAAATTGACGATTGTAACCACCGATAGACGTTTACAGAAATTCCAATTCGATCAAATCGAGTATCAATATGAGAGAGAACTTCGTTCATGTAAGCTTGGGATAAACAATGATCAAATTAAAAGGATTGAGTTTCCGTAAACGCCTGATGAGGGCGCGGCACGTTACCCGTCTTCTAAAATCCCCAATTTTTGGTTAAAATATGTTATTTAACGAGTGCTGCAAAAAAAATGTCATGTGTTACTAAAGCGTTTCAGTTCTGTTTAACTGAACACGTCCTTATTACAATTTTCCTACAGAAGCTGTCAAAATGCAGCAAAACATCGACATTTAATTCATGACACAAACTGTTCGTATAATATTAAAAAACTATTTATAAAGGTATTCCACTTATTCGTCATTATTTTTTTTTAATCCGTAAAATTATATGAGAAAAGTTTTAAAACTTTAAAACAGATACTGTGAAATCGAAATGAACACTCTACGTTTCGTTATCTCTTGATAGCTTCGTCAGGAGCGAAAAACTATAAATAAACAAGTTGTCAAGAGAAACAAATTTTAAAGTTGAAAAACTATTTTCTTACATATTTCATCGGACAAGATTTGACTTCAATCGTAAAATTATAATTTAGTAAGTAATGAAGAGTATTTTACCTTAGCCTGTTCTTCAGTTGCATTAGTTACGTGTAACTCTTCATTTGTTATGCAAAATCCAGAACCTGCTGGAACTATCACAAGCGTTCTATAAAACGAACGCATAGGAGGCATTTTATGCCCTGAACGAATTTCTTTAAATACACCCGTAATGGTTAATAATATCATACTGGGCTAAAATTAAAGGAATAAATTATCACATTTTTTCTTTTTGTTTTTAGTTCGTCAATTTACCGTAAATAAATTCAAATCGACAGTGAAACTGTGAATGTCATGTTTGCTGGCAGGCATTTCTTGCAGAAATGAAACAATAGCTAACTGTCCATGTTTCAACAGTTTATGACGCCTCTCACTGTCTACAATTCTTAATAAATTCCTGTTGTCTGTGCTATACCAGTTTAACCAACTGCTGTTCTTTTGATGTTGTCCATATGGATAACACATTGTCATTGAAAATAAAGCCTCTTCATGATAAGCTTCCAGTAGAGGTCTACGATTCTCATTGTCCATAATTAAAAAATATTGCTCCAAGAACTGTCGGACAATTCCTTGACCTTCAGCATTGCATAAGTATGTTTGTTGCGTAGGCGGAAGGTTGATTTCGTTCGGTATGTCGAAAGAAATTGGAGGTGGTAATTCAATTCCGTCCTAAAATTTGCTAGAAACAATCACGCAAAAATGAATGATTCGAATGTACTTACCAGTTTTATGACTTTGGGAAATCTCTTGCGCACTTCGCTGTAGACAAAGAAGGGCGCCGAACGCCCTAATTAATGCCCTGTGAACACTCTCAGCAAGCAGATTATATCAAAAAAAAATTACATCCGAAAATGCTTGAGGCACAAAAATTTTGTTCATATGGAAATCGATTTTAAAAATTTGAACAGTTTAATCAGTCCGATTTGCAGTTACCAAAACTTTTATTTTTTAGTGTTTTGAATAATTTAGCTTCCATAATTTTTTATATATCCATAATTGAAGCACTAATTAGGCCGATGAAAATGATGATAAAATGTACATCTTTTTTTAACTGTGGCCATAGGAATTTACGTACTAAAAATTTTGCCTCATGATAACTATCTTCTGTTCAAAATTTTACGCAAATATTTGTTTCTAATAATCAATTAGATTATTTAATACAAAATAAACATTACCAGAATAAGGGACGCGTCATTAATTTGAAGTTGAAATTATTAACGACGAAATATGAATCGAGTAGGTCAAACTAAAATAGTAAAGGCACAGTCTCCTGTGATTTTAACCCAGTGCCCTTCAGTTCGATGACGCTTTATTGTTTTACGACGTTTTATGATGCGCTTGTAGAAACTGATACACGGCCAGTTAGAGGTTTTCAAACAAAAAGTTTCCGGGCTCTGGGGGGGTTTTAATTTCTTTAATTTTTCACCAATAAAATTCATATTTGCAGAAATCACTTTCTTAAGTGATAAAGAACTTACAGTTTTAATATGTGAAACTTATTTGATTACACGCTGTATAGTCCATGAAAATTGAGGTTTTCGACGAAAAATTGATTGCCACGAAAAAAATCACCCAAATACACTTCGACTAGGCGAATCGCAAGTGTCTACCTCGCACCGTTTTCGAGAAAAAATTTTTGAAAAATATCGATTAATATGTGAAACTTATTTGATTACAGGCTGTATATCTTTTAGGATGATTAGATTGTTGTTAGGTTTAACATTTTTATGATTTTATCAGTGTGATTAGGTTGTTTTTAGACATTATTTTAGTGCTTTTAAGTTGCTAGCGTACTGAAGAAGGCAGCTTAGCTGCCGAAATACGTATCTACGGATATAAAAATTATTGTGGACGGTGGTTAATTTCAATTATCGAGTAGGTCAAAGTCAAAAATTAATTCGTCAGACCAGACATTTAGACGGCAGCGACTAATTTCTCTTTAATTGACCTACTCGATTCATTAAAAATTTCCACTTTTAATTAAAGGTGATTGGTACTTTTTTCCAAAATAAAAAAAATCGAAAAATTCGATTTTATCGGGTAATTTTTTTTTTTATCACACAAAAGAACCATTCTTTACATTTATTTTTTGAAGATTAATTCTTTCAAATGTTGGCCGTAATTGCGCCTGACAGGGTCCATTCTGAAATTCCAATTTTCGATGATGCGTTGGAGCATTTCGAGTGGTTTTTGACGAATAACGCCAGTACTGTTGGCTTATCCATGTAGACTTTGAATTTTACGTAGCCACAAAGGAAAAAGTCTAGAGGTGTGATATCATGATCTAGGCGGCCAATTCACCGGTCTGAAGTGTGAAATTAACTGTTCACCAAATGTCAAATAATACAGAACAAAAATACCATAACAGTTTGACACTACTCACGCGCAATCTGTCATAAGATCCTCACTGAAAAAAGTACCTTTAAATTAAATTAACTCACTATTAAAATGATTCATTTAAAGATGCAATTATTATTCTGGCAATGTGTAATTTGTAATATTTTATGTAAAAATACGAGATCCCATTGCAACTTTTCTACGTTCATCTGTTATTTTAACGAAACACGATTTTAATGAAAGATTACATAGGTCACATAATGCGACCGGGTTGCCTTGCAAAATCCTGCCGCAAGTACCTTTAATTGGAAGAAGTTTTAACAACTTGACCTTTCTCTGAAATTTTGGAGCACAAGTGTGAGGCTTGCATACGAAAAATGCATCTTAGGTGCGGATGATTGTACATACGTATACGCTGTTTATGAGATGGGTAAATAGGTTTTCAAAGAAATTCCGGTAATTAAAACGTCATGCAATGATTTTTATACAAGCAATAGGCCATTAAATATAATTTAAAATTTCAAACTAATTGAATTGAATAATTTTAGTAAATGAGGTGTATCTTAGGTGCGAACGATTGTTCATATACTGTTTATGATGTATATAAATAAAGACTTTCAGAGAAATTACTATAATTATTAATTTTAGTTAGTTTGAAATTTTAAATATTTAGTGGCCTGTGGCTTGTATAAAAATCACTGCATAACGTTTTAATCCATAGACTTCTAAATATGTACAATTTAAAATTTGAAAATGATATAATTGAGTAATTACAGCAATTTCTCTGAAAGTGTCTATTTACATACGTGTGTTACATGCGATACGTACAATCGTCCGCATCTAAGATGCAAGTCTTACACTTGTGCTCCAAAGGTTCAGACAAATGTCAAGTTGTTAAAACTTCTTCCAATTAAAGGTACTTGCGGCAGGATTTTGCAGGGCAACCCGGTCGCATTATATGACTCTATACGTAATCTTTCATTAAAATCGCATTTCGTTAAAATAACAGATGAGCGTAGAAAAGTTGCAGTGGGATCTTAGACTATAACTGATTATTAGAAAATGAAATTAGCTTAAAATTTTGAGCAGAACATAAGTTAACGCGAGACAAAATTTTTAAGCACAGAAATTCCTATGACCACAATTAAAAAAAGCACTGTATAACAGAGGGAAATAAATTTTAACACAACTTCTGTTGCGGTCGATTTTTCAGCTATTTTAAAGTTAAATAGGCATGCTGATTTCAAAACTGAAGTTAGTTTTTTTCTTCTATCACATCAAGTTTTTTTCTCTACAGCTTATCTTAGTACGAAAATTTTTACCTTAATATGCAAAAAAGCAAACAATCTGTTTAACGAAACAGCAAGATAAGTAAATAACAATTATATTTTTAACTGTAAGACGTTCTCTTTTTTTATATCCTTTCTGTAATTATCACGAGCAAGAACTGTACTTATAAAAAAAAAACTTAATATTTATTTTCCGTTTGGTAAAAGAGTTTTACTGCTTAGTACGAACACCATTTGGTTTCCAGTAACTATACTGGCCGTGTCTAAATAGTAACACTAATAAATACAGAACGGATCTTGGTATATGTGCCGGTGGAAGGGAGAAGTAGGAGCGAGCGGTCGTGCCTTCGCGCCCTGCGTTGATTTGAATGTAATAATTAGAGACCGGATTTATAAGTTTTTACAAGTTTTTTACGCTAACATACCTAAACTTGGCGTTTTGTAGTTATATGTTTGTCGATTAGAGAAGCCCAAAAATGGTAGTTTTATTTCGCATATAACTTAATATTTTAGACTTTTAGCGCATATTTATTTATTTATCCATATATTGATATAAATAATATTATAATTCCATATACGGTCAATATTCAAGTCTGCAGCTTTTCCAAGAAGTAATTTATTCTCCTCAACGTCTGGCCACTTTATTTTACGATTTCCCGGAATGTGATTTTCTGGGAATCTGTACCGACTTGCACTTGCATTTTGCACTTATGTTTTGCATTTCAGTTTGAGATAAGAACTCCGTGAATGTGTGTGACTAGTGACTAGTGTATTTATCAACGCGAATTAGTTGTTATTTTCTTATTTAATTTAAAGACGAAATAAATTCAGTGCTTATCTTTTCAAAATGCCGAAAGTAGCATCCTCTCGATCCGAGCTATTGAAAAAATGGATTAAAGCATCTAAACATCTAACTACAGATGGAAAAGTTATTTTTTGCAACGCATGCTCAAAACAGGTAGATACCTTACAAATTCTCTTAAAAATCACATTTTCATTTTGACAATATTTTAAGGTGTCGTCAGACCAAAAGTACCAGATTGATCAACATTTGGCTACAAACCTCCATAAGGAGTCGGAGAAAAGATGTGTGTCTAACTTTAAGCAGTCTTTTATTTCTTCAACAGCCAGTAACTCACAGGGCAGTGACACAGGAAATGAATTCTTTTTAGACTTGTGCAGTGCTATGGCAGAGTCAAACATTCCTTGGCATAAACTTGAACAAGCAAGTTTTCGAACTTTTTTGGAAAAATATTGCAATCGTCATATTCCAAATGAATCGACTTTGCGGAAAAACTATCTAAGTATATGCTACCAGCAACGGATGAAGAAAATAAGAGAGAAGCTTAGCGACAACAATATTTATATAGTAGTTGATGAAACGACAGATGCCTGCGGTCGTTATGTAGCAAATATGTTAGCAGGAGTATTAAGCAACACAGTTGTACCAATATCTTATTTGGTAAATAGTGCAGTTTTGGAAAAAACAAATCATTCAACGATCGCACGTTTTATTAACGACAGCTTGACACTTTTATAAGCACCTAATCAAGTTAAATCGGAAAATATATTACTAATGGTGTCTGATGCAGCAGCCTACATGATAAAAGCAGGACAGGCTTTACAGGTGTTTTACCCAAATCTGATGCACTTCACTTGTATGGCTCACGCAATGAATAGGCTCGCTGAATTGGTGCGACTAGAATACCCAACAGTAAATAAGTTGATCAATAACGGAAAAAAAGGCGTTTCTTAAAGCCCCACTGCGTATACAACACTATAAAGAATTAGCTGCTGACCTCCCATTACCACCAGAACCAATAATTACGAGATGGGGTACGTGGCTTGAAGCAGCAAATTTTTACGCAGATAACTTTAAACAATTAAAGGAAATTTTCTTAGAATTGGATGATTCCAATTCAGCGGCTTTAAGAATTTGTAAGGAATGCATGTCGAACACAAACATCGGGAATCAATTAGCATTCATTAAGACTCATTTCTCGGTTTTAATATCCACCATTAAAAAGTTGGAATCATACCAGACGGCTCTATTAGATTCTTTTGAAGTGGTCGATGATGCAATTGAAAGTGTAAAATCAATTCCAGGGGAGATAGGAGAGAAGTTAATGGCAAAATTAGACAAGGTTCTATTACGTAATCCTGACTTCAATAAAATGAGGAAAATCTGTTTAGTTTTAAAAGGTCAAAGTGAAGAGGATTTGGACATGGACCCAAAGATGTAGCATCCATGAAATTTGCGCCCATTACTTCATGCGATGTCGAGCGTTCGTTTTCCTCTTATAAAAATATTTTGACAGACAGACGACAAAATTTTACCCCAAATAATTTAAATCAACTGTTGATTATATTTTGTAATCCTACTATTTAAGTGTTAAGTGTTAAAATTACTTATACGAAACAATTTATGTTTTTATTATTCTAAAGTATGTATAAGTAAAATAAAATTTTTATCGCATATAATATCCATATTTTGATCCATTTTAATCGCATAAAAAAAACTTATTTTCCACTTTTTTAGCACATATAAATCCGGACTTTAGTAATAATACTGTGATTCAAATCATCGCAGGACATGAAGATGCGACCGCCAGTTCCTACTCCTCCTTTCCGCCGGTACATGTACCAAGATCCGTTTTGTACTAATAAATATACCTATTTTTAATATTACGGTAGCAATTGCCTGCCAACACCTGCAAAACATCAGATAAACAAAAATTATGTTATGGCGAAACCAGTGGTTTTAAAATGTATGGCCGATAAAAAAAGTTGGGAAAACACAAAATAATTGAAATTAACCTCCGCCCACAATAAGTTTTATATCCGTAGATACGTATTTCGGTAGCTAAGCTGCCATCTTCAGTACGCTACCAACTTAAAAGCACTAAGAAAGATTTAAAACCACCTAATCACACTGATAAAATCATAAAAACGTTTAATGATTATGTGATTAGGTGGTTTTAAATCTTTCTTAGTGCTTTTAAGTTGGTAGCGTACTGAAGATGGCAGCTTAGCTGCCGAAATACGTATCTACGGATATAAACCACAGTCTCCTTTACTATTTTAGTGGAAAAACACAGTTGTTTTGGAGTGTAAAATTATTCGTTTAATATCACAGTATGCTTTATATTTCTTAAAAATTAGTTTTATTATAAAAAAAAGAAACTATTTAAGAAGAATTCATAATTATTTCGCGTTAAAACTGAAATCCGAACCAGTATGGAACGCCTGAACCGATTTGGATGATATTCGTTATGAAGTCCTATAAGAAGGTAAGCCACATTTACAGGTAGTTTTAGTTATTTGCAGTGAATCGCTAATGTGAAAAGTAAGATTGCCACAACACATATCTTACTATAACTTTTTTGAGGTTAGAAAGATAGCTTTAGTTAATAAATTTTTAGAAAGAAGCATTCAATAGGAAACTTTTTTGTGTCTTTGTAACTTTTGATATTTATTACCCTTTAACTACAAAGTAAGAAAATGTAAATCGCTGCAGAGTTACTTATTGAAAACGGGAATGCTCTGGCGCCTTTCCACAAAAAATCCTGCAGTTACTTAGATTTTCTTATTTTGTGACTAAACTGTAAGAAATATCAAACATTACAAAGACACGGCAAAATTTCCTATCAAGTGCTTCTTTCTAACCATTTATTAACCTAAAGTTATCTTCCCAACCTCGAAAAAGTTACAGTAAGATATGTGTTGTGTAAACCCTGTTTTTGACGCTAGCGGTTCACTGCGAGTAACTCAAACTACCTGTAAATGCAACTTACTTTCTTGTGGGACCTCATACCATACTTCATCCAATTCGGTTCAGGCGTTCCTTTGTTATAAGAAAAATTAACTTTCTCTTTTGGATGTAGATAAGTTTGTTTCGACTCGTCAGGAATCTGTGATTAAGCCATGTCAACCGTATTTAGAGACGCCCTGTAATATTCGCATAAACATTCTGTTTGCAGAATATGAAAGCACGGATCGAAATCTATCGTTTAAACCACCCCCTGAGTTTTAGCCGGTTGATTTGAAGTAATTAGAAATTAATTAAAAGTGACGCTCAAACCAATGAAACAGTACCAATTTCAAATGTTCATAACTTTCCATTCCGCACTTGCATAAAAATTCTGTTTGCAGAATATGATAGCACGGATCGAAATCTATCGTTTAAACCACCCCCTGAGTAAATTAGAAATTAATTAAAAGTGACGCTCAAATCAATGAAACAGTACCAATTTCAAATGTTCATAACTTTCCATTCCGCACTTGCATAAAAAATCTGCAGGATATGAAAGCACGGATCGAAATCTGTCGTCTAAACCACCCCCTGAGTTTTAGCCGGTTGACTTTTAATTATTCTTTATAATTTTTATCGGAAATTAATAAATAAAGAAGATATTTTGATTATTTACAAATTCATTAAGATGGCTGTGTTTCAAGACCAAAACATTTGAAAATCAGCCATTAATTTTGTTTTTTTTGTTTATTATGAAAGGTGTTTTTGTCTGAGTTTTGTAAAAATCTTTTAATAACAAGAATTTTCATAAGATGCGTGTTCTGGGCCAGAAAAAAACACCTTTTATAATAAACAAATAAACCAAAATTAATGGCTTCACATACTTACACTGTGTTCAAATGTTCTGTTCTTGAAACACAGCCATCTTAATGAATTTGTAAGAAACCAAAACATCTTCTTTATTTATTAATTTCCGATAAAATGATAAAGAATAATTTTAATTCAGAATTTTATTCTCTATCGATTGGTCAAATAATATACAGCGTGTTCCATTTAAAAGAAAGTGTTCTATTCTCTTTATTTCGTTAACGCGATGTTCAATTGTTTTTCTTGAATGCATCGTTGCAATCAGGACGAAAGATACTACTAGTTTGCTAATTTAATTGTATCTGTAACTTTAATAATAAAATAGTTTGCAATAGTGCACAACAGTCTAAATAGGGTGATCAAAGTTTCCATTATACAGTGTGTTCCAGTGATTCTCAGTAATCGCGAATGATTAAAGGTTAAATAAAAACACTATGATGCACAAATAATATGTGGGAAGAAGAAAAATTTGCAAATAGAAAAGATGGTTGGAGATAGATGTCTAAAAATATCGATTCACGATTCGAATAATGCCCTTCTGAATTCATAGAAAATCCAATATAAACCGCAAGTTTTAACAAATTTTCAGCATTAAAAGTGTTATTTAACGAGGTATCACAAGGGGTACTTTGCTACTTGAATTTTTAAAGTTGGGGTTGTTATAGCTTAGAGATGGGGGATTGAAAATTACACCCTCAAATGATGATTTAAAAATTAAAATCGACCTGAGAATTCTTCTTTTTTTTTAACCATTTTACAGAATTTATCCATTACTTTTGGGAAACACTGCATACATACAATAACTTCATAATTATTAAGGTACGAAATCGTTCAAATCATCAGCAATAATGAACCCACAATTAAGCGGCGATACCAAAAAAACAATTACGCATCGCGTTCTCATAATATCTTCACATGTAAACTTTTCTTTAATGAAATATTCCGTATTCTTTGTTGTGAAATGAAAAAATAGTAAATTCTAAATATAAAGTACTCTTTACTATTTAACCTCAGAACAAATAATAAAGGAGTTATTGCGATATTTGTACTCATCATTAAAAAAAATCAGTAAAAATTTGCTACAATTCAGCTAAATTGCAACAGGGTTCTCCTCATAGCGATTTCGGCCCTAATTGAGGCCTCATCAGAAGAAGAACATATCGAGAATTCCACCATAATCTGACTGATCCGCTCAGCTTACGCATGGACAATGCTTAATTACTAATCTTGAGTAAAAGCAGTATATTTTTGCCAATTTGAATGACTTCGTTTAAACCTTGGCTATAATTCACAAAGCGCAATGTAAAGTTTTTTTTTATTGTTGCAAACGTCACAATTTATTAATTTCTAATTACTTCAAATCAACCGGCTAAAATTCAGAGGGTGGTTTAAACGATAGATTTCGATCCGTGCTTTCATATTCCGTAAACAGAATTTTTATGCAAGTGCGGAATGGAAAGTTATGAACATTTGAAATTGGTACTGTTTCGTTGGTCTGAGCGTCACTTTTAATTAATTTCTAATTACTTCAAATCAACCGGCTAAAACTCAGAGGGTAGTTTAAACGAAAGATTTCGATCCGTGCTTTCATATTCTGCAAACAGAATGTTTATGCGAATACTGCATTAAAAGATATGGACGTTCAAAGTTAGTATTATTTTATTGCTGAGAATGCCATATTTAATTAATTTTCTAATTGCTTTAAATCAACCGGCTAAAACTTTCTGAAGGCATTATTAAATAGATATGTATGTTTACTTTATGACTACGTGAAAATTTTCAGTGAAAGCAATTGTTTTGGCGCGATATATGAATAATGACTTATGCTGGTTGAAATAGTCATAGTTAATATCAAATATTTTTTCAGTTTCTTCATATGAGGGGAATCTACACATTATACTCTTTGTAATAGATTGAATATTATTGATCTGTGATCGTTATTTTAGCGGTGGCAGCGTTTTGAAATTTCATAATTTTATTGCTGGAATTTTATTGCTAACTTCTCATCGGTTTGGTGAAAGGTCAAGAATGTTCTGAAGAGAAATCAGTTTGGACGCCCCTACAGACTTAGTTTCAATTCAACAAAGGTCAATGAATACTCAGTTCTATCCTAGCCTGCGAAGGTTTTGCGGATGACATAAAACTAGGGGTCTGTAGTACATTTGGTGTTCCCGAGTTCGAGGAAAATATAATAATTTTTTCATCACGTTACATTTTTTTTAAATACAATATTTCATAGTACAGTTTTTTTATATTTTGCACTCTATCTAGAGGGTTTATTTTAGGAGCTAGAGGAAAATTTTAAATACAAGTTTTATTATATATATATTTATTTAAGGGTTTTATGCCTATTATCTTTTAGAGTTGTCAGAAGAAACAAAAGTGCATCGCAAATTGTAGAAAAAAATTAAATTTTTGTTTTTTTAAATGGAACGACCTATGTACTGCCTACTAAGATGAGAGATCATATTTCTCTGATGTAATTAAATTTAAAATATCAGCCTAATAATGACGTTTAAAAATCAAGACGGCCTGGAAAGGTGCTTAAAAAAGTTCTAAATGGCTATTATAGTTAGCAAAAAATAACAAAAATTCGACTGCTGGAAACTATACAACGAATTAATAACAGAAAACAAATTTCCAGGTCGCCTTAATATTTTAAACATTAATTCACTGATATTCTAACCTCAAATATCTCATAAGCGGCTCTTCCAAATATCAACACATTATATATTTTTGAAATCAGAAAAATATGGTCTTTCATCTTAGGAAACAATATATAGGATATTCCATTTAAAAAAACAAAAATTTAATTTTTTTCTCTAATTTCCGATGCGCTCTTGATTCTTCTGATAACTCTAAAATATAATAGGCATAAAACCCTACAACTTTTGTATTTAAAGTTTTCCTGTAGCTTCTAAAATAAACCCTCTAGATAGGGTGCAAAATATAAAAAAAAAACTGTAGTTTGAAATATTGTATTTAAAAAAAAGTGGTACTAACGGGGTCACAGCAGCTGTACAGTTTTTGCTTATACCTAAACAGCCAGTATTTACTCAAAGGAAATAAACGGTCGTGGGAACCCAAGAAATGAGTACCAATTTTGTTATTTTAAATGGAACACTCAGTATATTTTTACGAATTAAGAAAGATTGTTTTTATAATAACTAAAAACTCTAAAAATATATAGTTTATTTATGTTTGGTCCTTCTTGCGATATTTGAAATTTATTTTTGTTTTCAAATGTTTTTACAAAATTTATGTTATATAACATTGGGTGGTATGAATAAAAACGAAGTAAATGCTAATGCTACAGTTTGAAGTATCTTCTTCGTAGTATTTACTTCAGTTTTTCAGAAGATGCAACACTCTGAAGTAAGTACTATTATTTTCCGGAAGATACTATGGCAAATAGCATTCGTGTGAAAATTATCGAAGTGTTTACTTCACTCTGAAGTATTTACTTCGGCTACTAAATGCTTCAGTTTTAACTCAAAATTGTAGTATTTACTTCAGTGTCAGCGAAGCTGGTCCCATCGCAGCTTCAGCTTGCGTACTTCGATTCGTAGCATTTGCGAAAAATTGCACAGATGCCTAATAGAAAAATTTATTATGACATAAGAAATTACACTGCATTACAAAATATTTAGATAAGTATAAATGTGTAAAATAATTACCATAAATCTAGTTATACAAAACTGAACTTGTCATTTTTATAATGGGTGCAAGATAAAATATGCCACAATACATACACAACTACAGTCCGATTTGAATTAAGTAAGAAAGAAATATATAAAATCACTCCATAAATATTACAAATTGGTAAAAGTTGCATTTTTTTAGTATCTATTATAATAAATGATAGTGAACTTTTTTCTTGAACTGGACATACATGTATTTCTTTTTTAATTCAGTGATATGAGCTAAGTAAATGACGGCGGAGATCAATTTCAAAAATATTTTGATAACTCATTATTTCTTTTTGTTTGTAAGATTATAAGAGAATTTCTATCATTAGCCGTATTGCTCTGTAAAAGTTACGTTGGAACTGTTGGTCATTCGATTAATGGAGTGTCAATAGAAGTTAAATAGTCGGTAATCTATTCATCCACGTAGAAAGGATTGACACCTTCAGCTACGATGTAGTCTAGGTAACAATCCACATTTATACAGGGTGATAATAAGAAACTTGTACACCGTTTGGTAGGTGATAGTAGAGATCAAAAAAGAAAAAAATATATATTAAAGCTAATGTCACGTTATGTGTTCACTCTTTTAGAATTTTTATATTTTACATAAAATTCGGGATCCAGAAATTAAATAAAAAGCTGAATTTTCTGATGTAGCATTGGCCACCGTACGACTTCTGGTTTCGTCGGAAGTGACATTAACTTTCTTATTTTAAATGGAACAAGCTGTATATTTTTACATACTTGGAATTTACAGATCATTGTGAGCTTGATAATTTTGGTTTCCATGATAACGACATTTCTTTTTGCATTTTACTTCGTAAACCTATAAATCGTAATGCGATCTTAAGTAAATCGAGAAAGCCACTCCTTTTCGTTTTGGTTTTTAACATTTTTACAGGATATGAAATTTTCATTAGGTCCTTAAGCTGTTCCATTTGGAAAAAAATAAGTTACGAGCTAATCAAATAATAGTCAGCTGTGAAAAATCTTCAGTTATTAATGTCAAATTAATAGCAATTCGTTTCTACTTCTGGAGCTTGATAAAATTCATTGGAAGATATTTTGTGTACTCAAGGAACATTCGCACTCTTATTATCAGGAACAATGTAAGGGACAGCGCATCTTATTTTTTCGTGTGTACATCTGTTGTTCATAGCCTTCTACATAAAGCATTGACCTGCTTTTTTTTTACAAAAGTATACATAACGACTATGTATATAAAAAAAGAAAAAAAGAAAACATCCCTGTATAGAGGTTCGTTAATTTTGATTTGGAGTTTAAATTTATTATAAATAAAAAGTTGAACTTTTTAATATGTATAAATAGTAAATATTTACTTCGATTTGAAATTCTGTCTTTATAAGACGAAGTAAGTGCTGCCGGAAGTTAGTAAATACTAGAGCATCAGAGTAAATACTTCGTAGAAGATGCTAATACTTGAAGCATTAGTAGATACTTCATTTTTATTCATACCACCCATTGTCTTAGCTGTCAGCGTTTTGTCTTATAAAATGACCCAGATGAGTAGTCTTTTAATTTTGTAGTTAACACTTGTCACACATGATAAAATTCTTATTAATCAAAGTAAATCAATTTTTAAATTTCAAACTTAAAATATAAACAAACTACAGTCGAACCTCCGCAACCCAAACTTCAGGTTACCGGAAAATTACGAGTAATAGAGATTTCAAGTTAAAGAAATAGTTATACACAATGTGCAGGGACCATCAGCAAGTTTCGACTTATACAAAATTTGGATTAGTGGAGGTGCGAGTTATAGAGATCCAACTGTATATATTTTTGAAATTAGGAAAAAGGGATTTTTGTTAATTCGAGAAAATATACTGTGTGTTAAATCTAAAATAGCAGAGCTGGTTCTCATTTGGTAGGATTCAGATCGTCATTTGTTCTTTTTTTTTAGTAAATTCTGGGGGTTCAGGTAAATCCCTAAAACTTACCATTTTTTTATATGTCTAATAACAAAATGTGTAGGTGCCGTTCAAAACACAAACAAAAACCCTGTACATAATTTAATTTTTTTGAAATCCTGACGTGATAGAAAAGAACTAATCACAGATTCTTTTTTGTAATGCCGAAATCATTGAAGAACACCTAGTCTTTTCTCATACGCAAAAAAAAAAAAATTTTCGCAGGCTAGTGTAATCATTCTCTGATAACGAAGAGCTTAATGTAACATGACACGAGAAGTCTAGTTATTTTGGGTATGAACAGATGAGTGAATCGTAATTTAATTTTCACCGTCTGTTGTAAATGGTATTGGTATTATCTATACAAATTTTCATAAAAATCTGTACACCTATGTAGCTATAGTAGCCATGTCCAGTAACTCCCATTACATCGTTCCACTGTGAGCCGCGAGCTCGAATAGCCGTAAACATGATCCCCTTTGGTGCATTTAGACGAGCACGCACGCACTGATCCACCGCGAATGCTCAAGTGTATACATCTATGCGCGCTGGCAGCGCAATCCGCTTGGTGTCGGTCTCGGATACAGGCCAATGCGCAGTTTGAACGAGAAAAAAGTCGCATATTGAAAGCCAAGCGACACAGCCCTCGTAGAAAAGGTTTTTAAATTTAAATTAGCCATGGAATGGACCAATGAAACAGCTTTGTTGCTTTGCAAGATTATGAAAAACTGCCTATTTTATGGAAGCTGAAGCACGCAAAATATTATTTTTAAAAAATGACCTACCAGGAGCTAGTGAACAAATTAAATATTGAAAATTTAGACAGTGCAGAAGCACAAAAAAAGATAAAATGTTTCTTGGGGCGGTTTTAGTCATTGTAGTAAAATTTTTGAATTACTTATGACAACTCTCTGACACTAAATAATAAACAGATAAAATAGCGACATCTTACTATCGCTTTTTGACCTAACATTGCAGTAGGATAGACAAATTGAAGCGGGATTTGCTCCTAATGAGTCCCCCATGCAAGGCGGCCATGCTTGCTGTCAAAGCATAATGAAAACTTTTAGAAAAATTTTGTGCAAATCGTTTTTGATTGCAGTGAAAACCTCGAGCAGCCTCTGGACAGCTGTTTCAGGCCTGCTTGGGGCTTCTTCAGCAGAGACGTAGCTCGACATTTCCACTGCAAACAAAAACGACTTGTCCAATTTATTCGCAATTGCAATGTCAGATCAAAAAGCGATAGTAAGATGTCGCTATTTTATTTGTTCATCACTCTTACATCGCAATTGCGAATAAATTGGACAAGTCGTTTTTGTGTGGTTGTAAGTGTCATTTTCCCAATTCAGATAATTTTAGAAAATATGAAAATTTTTAGTTCTTATGCAACTTTTGGCGAAACCAAGACGTTGAAGTATTGTGAAAATGTACCGAGATTGCGACATACCTACATTTTGACAATTGTGATAGACAACCTACAGAACAACAGTTACATTAGGGGCATTCAACGGATACACAATCGATTGTTAAATTTTTAATCGTAAAAATTTTACGATGCAAGCGATGCGATTAAATACGGCGTCGTAGTGTTATTTACTGTCAAAGATAAGAAGTGGTATGGTTATGTGTGCTAGTTGTTTATTTCAGAAATAAGTAAAAAGAGCTCTTTAATAAAATGGACCTTAGAAATTATACCTTGTGCAAGTGGCTATATTTGCATCTTATGAAGAAATACATCATTTAAAAGTGCTATTATTCCAGTTTTATTACTTTGAGACATGAAAGACAGAAATTACAAGGAACGTGAATTTTGAATGAAAAAAGCGATTCAGTTTGTCACAGCTGATCAAATCGACCGAATATTTCTCCCTCGTTATGAGTAGAGACCGGATTTATAAGTTTTTACAAGTTTTTTACGCTAACATACCTAAACTTGGCGTTTTGTATTTATATGTTTGTCGATTAGAGAAGCCCAAAAATGGTAGTTTTATTTCGCATATAACTTAATATTTTAGACTTTTAGCGCATATTTATTTATTTATCCATATATTGATATAAATAACATTATAATTCCATATACGGTCAATATTCAAGTCTGCAGCTTTTCCAAGAAGTAATTTATTCTCCTCAACGTCTGGCCACTTTATTTTACGATTTCCCGGAATGTGATTTTCTGGGAATCTGTAGCGACTTGCACTTGCATTTTGCACTTATGTTTTGCATTTCAGTTTGAGATAAGAACTCCGTGAATGTGTGTGACTAGTGACTAGTGTATTTATCAACGCGAATTAGTTGTTATTTTCTTATTTAATTTAAAGACGAAATAAATTCAGTGCTTATCTTTTCAAAATGCCGAAAGTAGCATCCTCTCGATCCGAGCTATTGAAAAAATGGATTAAAGCATCTAAACATCTAACTACAGATGGAAAAGTTATTTTTTGCAACGCATGCTCAAAACAGGTAGATACCTTACAAATTCTCTTAAAAATCACATTTTCATTTTGACAATATTTTAAGGTATCGTCAGACCAAAAGTACCAGATTGATCAACATTTGGCTACAAACCTCCATAAGGAGTCGGAGAAAAGATGTGTGTCTAACTTTAAGCAGTCTTTTATTTCTTCAACAGCCAGTAACTCACAGGGCAGTGACACAGGAAATGAATTCTTTTTAGACTTGTGCAGTGCTATGGCAGAGTCAAACATTCCTTGGCATAAACTTGAACAAGCAAGTTTTCGAACTTTTTTGGAAAAATATTGCAATCGTCATATTCCAAATGAATCGACTTTGCGGAAAAACTATCTAAGTATATGCTACCAGCAACGGATGAAGAAAATAAGAGAGAAGCTTAGCGACAACAATATTTATATAGTAGTTGATGAAACGACAGATGCCTGCGGTCGTTATGTAGCAAATATGTTAGCAGGAGTATTAAGCAACACAGTTGCACCAATACCTTATTTGGTAAATAGTGCAGTTTTGGAAAAAAACAAATCATTCAACGATCGCACGTTTTATTAACGACAGCTTGACACTTTTATATGCACCTAATCAAGTTAAATCGGAAAATATATTACTAATGGTGTCTGATGCAGCAGCCTACATGATAAAAGCAGGACAGGCTTTACAGGTGTTTTACCCAAATCTGATGCACTTCACTTGTATGGCTCACGCAATGAATAGGCTCGCTGAATTGGTGCGACTAGAATACCCAACAGTAAATAAGTTGATCAATAACGGAAAAAAGGCGTTTCTTAAAGCCCCACTGCGTATACAACACTATAAAGAATTAGCTGCTGACCTGCCATTACCACCAGAACCAATAATTACGAGATGGGGTACGTGGCTTGAAGCAGCAAATTTTTACGCAGATAACTTTAAACAATTAAAGGAAATTTTCTTAGAATTGGATGATTCCAATTCACCGGCTTTAAGAATTTGTAAGGAATGCATGTCGAACACAAACATCGGGAATCAATTAGCATTCATTAAAACTCATTTTTCGGTTTTAATATCCACCATTAAAAAGTTGGAATCATCCCAGACGGCTCTATTAGATTCTTTTGAAGTGGTCGATGATGCAATTGAAAGTGTAAAATCAATTCCAGGGGAGATAGGAGAGAAGTTAATGGCAAAATTAGACAAGGTTCTATTACGTAATCCTGACTACAATAAAATGAGGAAAATCTGTTTAGTTTTAAAAGGTCAAAGTGAAGAGGATTTGGACATGGACCCCAAAGATGTAGCATCCATGAAATTTGCGCCCATTACTTCATGCGATGTCGAGCGTTCGTTTTCCTCTTATAAAAATATTTTGACAGACAGACGACAAAATTTTACCCCAAATAATTTAAATCAACTGTTGATTATATTTTGTAATCCTACTATTTAAGTGTTAAGTGTTAAAATTACTTATATGAAACTATTTATGTTTTTATTATTCTAAAGTATGTATAAGTAAAATAAAATTTTTATCGCATATAATATCCATATTTTGATCCATTTTAATCGCATAAAAAAAACTTATTTTCCACTTTTTTAGCACATATAAATCCGGACTTTAGTTATGAGTTTTAATTACTTTAAAGTATTTTTCCAAGGTCTGCTACCAGCTCGAATTAGGTAAGTAATATTTTTAACAATTATTTTAATTTTAAACTCGAAAATTAGCGCCTTTTCCAAACGTGTACCAACTATCACTTGGGATTCCGTTCCCCGTTTGACATTTGCAAATTGCAGTTGTGTGTGAGTAAAATATTCGTGTTTAACCTTAATTTTATTTTGTAGATGTTTCATATGGTCCAATGGAATGGCCAAACTTCACCAACTCGAATTGTAAAGTTTGTCATGGCATTGCAAGCAATTTCTACGCTGCTGCATGTTCTCTTAATACTTATATTACAAACTAGCCAGGTGCAGAAAGGATGCTCAAGATTCTCAGATATGAACTTCTTCACTGGCTCAAAATGAGCTGAAGGTAAAATGATTGGATTTGTTCATATAATTAGATAAATTAAACCGTTTACATAATTTTCATACACACATTCTTTTGTTACAGATGTTTTAGATATTGCTGCTTTACTTTCTGGAAGCAGTGCGTTTTCGGCAACAAATTATATATGACATCCTTTTCATCTAAAGAACAATAGTTATTTCGTATTCGTTTATTAGTTATTTGTGGATAATGAAAGGACGTTGTAAATTCGTTTAAGAAAAAAATAATGGTTGTTGAAAACTGGAATAAACTGAATAATTATGTATAAGCACGATGGACAATATAACGGGTGATCCAACCAGAGTATTCGGCTGTACATTGGTATGTGCAGGAAAGCATATGGTCAATGTGCCACAGCGATAGCTCAATGCAGGGAAGCAAAACATCAATGTGAGAGAGAAAGGTGCTTAATCCTTCAGCATGAGATAATATAAATTATTTCTTACATTTTTGTGCCCCAACTAAATGCGCCATCTTATTGCTTTATAATCCTGTATCGTGTGTAAAAGTAATATTTGTGAACGCACAGAAAACTTAACTAACTAATAAAGTATTACGATCTCCATGACTTTTCATTTCGATTAAATATAAAGGTGCATTAGCCCTGCATACACAAGATACATTTGGTTGATGTTATATGCGCATACTCAACACATTTGAAAATAGTTTGCATGAATGGTCAGTGTATACTGTATACAATGTCCTAATTAATAATTACAGATGATTTGAATGCAGTACATCAGATCTCAATTAAAGAATAAACTTTCTATTTTGCAATTAATTTGCAACTTCATTTTCAATACTTAATGCAACTATTCCTGGTTAGAGGTTATAGTTCATCTGTCACGATAAACTACTGACGTTTATTATTAATCGATTTATTTATTGAATGCCCCTAGTGCATTTATGAATCGATTTAAATCGATTCGATCCGATTATAATTAATCGATTTGTTTGTTGAATGCCCCTATTAATTCTGAATGCTAGACCGACAGAAAGTTTACCAAACGTTGAAGCTGACTACCAGGGGTAACGATTTAAGCAAATCATTGATTATTCTTTCCAAAAATGCAATTTTTAATACTTTTCTGGAATAGTTGCATGTATCAGTGTCAGTCGTATATGTAAGCCGTTGATGTAAGCTTGTAAGTGCCTCATGTAAATATTTTTTTAATACATCTTTTTTAGAAAGGACGATTTTCTCTTTGCATATTGCGCTTATTTAGCTATGTTTTTGTGAAAATATACTTACATTATTTAACATTGTACTTACATTTTCGATAATTATGGTAAAATGAATAAAAAATCATTCAAATATTATTATTATACATGTATATTATATGATATTATTATAACATTTAGTTTTTCAAAATGCATGTTAAATTTTGTCATGTAACTATTTTTCAACGAATTCGAATATCCAGCGTTTTTTAAAATATACCAATTCAAATATCCCGCGCTTTCCTAAATAAATTAAATTTTTAGACCGACATCTGAAAGTTGAGAAGAAAAGTTGCGATTTTTGTGGAGGGTATACCCAAAATTTTAAACGAACTCGGCCATCTTTAACTGGGGCGATCGGTGGTATTGTATTCATCCAGGCGGGCGTAATTAAAAGTATTATTCGTTAACATTTGTTTGAACTTTCTCCTTCCGCTAACGTCATCAATTAGTAGACATACACAAATGAAACCACTCCAAGTAGGCACAGAATTTAAATCGGCGTACATCGGCATCGCATTTACGCTCACGCTGCAAGACTGCCTCGTGATCGCTCGGGTGTGCCTATTTATGTGGTGGAATCAGTATATTTGGTAATGATAATCCGAAAACGAAAAAAGATAATCATTTCGAGTTTTCACCATAATGTTCATCATTTTGAAAGCTTTGTAATTACTGCAAAAGAAACACACCTTTTCATTTATTTATTTTTTTTGAAAACTGAAAAACTATTATTTTCAAGGCTGGTAGAGCTAGACTGTATATTAGAAGGTTGCCTTGATAAGCGGAGGGGTCAGAGGGTGCGTATCTCTATACGTCATGTCACGCGATAAATTCCATTGGGCGTATTAACGAGATTTTTGCGTTATTTGATCAATAGGACTATAGAATTGATTCCATTTTTAATGAGTTAGATTCAGCTTTAGGAAACAGATTAAAACTCGCTCTATTTACTTCACTGTGGCAGAAAGAAGTTCAACCTGCTAGATGCAATATCAGTTTTACCAACCTTGATTATTTTTGCAGATGGCGCCATCTAGTTACTTTATAATAAATTAGCCGAAGTCATCGTATAGAATTAAAATTTTAAATCGGCCTAAAATTCCTTTTCAAGTGAGCCAAAGTTCGTTAATTTCTGTTAGACTACCGAGGTTTTGATATTTTTTAAAGTAAATAATTTAACTGTTTTTATTAATGGCGATACGATAACAAGACTAAAATCAAAGTTGTGCAGAATTAATTCAGCTTTCCAATGACGCCGTTACAGCTGTAGCTTATTCTGAGACATTTGTAGTAAAATTAATTTTTATTGTTGAGCCTATTGATTGCGTCCCTTTGTCGTCAACTCAAACACTGAAGTCCAGTTACAAATGGGGCTCAAATTTGAGCTGACGCTTAAACCCTTAGCAACGATTATTTCAACAACTGTTGTGAAGGATTTAAGCTTCGGCTCAAAGTTAAACCGTCATTGTAAAACTGGGCCTTAAAAATACAATGACCGGCAGGAAGTTGACTAGACGTGGGAAAATTCTTTATTATTGATTTCTCAGAAAAAATTATTGTCTATAGAAGCTCCTGTATCTTTCCAAACATAAGATGCACGTATCAAAGTTTGAATACCTCCTGTTATATACTAAGAGTATACTAACAGTAAGGTACCTTTATTTTCCATGCTCCGCGAAAATTTTATTTGGAAAAGTTACTCAGTATTATTATGAGATCTCAAATATGAAATCATGGTTATTTTAAAGACATAATTAATATGACGTTCTGAACGTTGCGATGATATTATTAGGATCTATTTAAAAAAAGTTAAAAACAACTGAAAATCTCTAAAACCTTACAGTCATTTGTTTTTCCGATGTTGCCATGAAATGGGGCAGGACAGGCCCTATAACTTTTCCAACATAAGTTACTTCGTAAGAATTCAAATAAGAGTTACCTGTTATTGTAGGTTCCCGTGAACACCCTCTGTACATGTTTATATGAATTTTTTTCTTTATTTTGTTATCAATCAAAAACGATTTGCAAAAAATTTTTCTGAAAACTTTCATTATGCTTTGACAGCAAGCATGGCCGCCTTGCATGGGGGACTTATTAGGAGCAAATCCCTCTTCAATTTGTCTATCCTACTGCAATGTCAGGTCAAAAAGCGATAGTAAAATGTCGCTATTTTATCTGTTAAAAATTTTTGTTGCAAATCGTTTTTGATTGCAGTGAAACCCTCGAGCAGCTTCTGTACAGCTGTTTCAGCCCTATTTGGGGCTTCTTCAGCAGCAACGTAGTCCAAATAGGGCTGAAACAGCGGTACAGAAGCTACTCGAGGGTTTCATTGGAATCAAAAACGATTTGCAACAATTTTTTTTTAAATATTTTATTATGCTTTGACAGCAAGCATGGCAGTCTTCAAACCCGCTTCAATTTGTCAATACTTCTGCAATGCTAGGTCAAAAAGCGATTGAAGGGTGTCGCTGTTTTATCTATTTAAAAATGTAAGTTGACTCTTGTCCGTTATCGAATGAGAATTGTAATAGTTTTTAATCTTTTACCGGTTACTGTGAAAAATAGCGAAGAACGCTCAACGTTTCATTATCGTTTGATAGATCCTTTAGGACGTTGAGCGTTCTTTGAAATTTTTCACAGTGATTAAAAACTATAAAACTATTACCTTACATTTACAAATGTCAAATTTGTGTAGTTCATGACACAGAACGCAAGAGAACGTATAATTTTAAAGCAAATATGGCCGCTTCACATCTATTTTTAGGCAATCTGTTATTAATTATTAGTGAGTTTGCGGCAACGCTTTTCCGTTACGTTAGACGGCCATTTTTGTTTATAATACAATGTAATGCAATATTATGAAAAGTTTGTTTGCGGTTATCGTCAAAAAAAATTACGTTATTAACGTCTTTTGGTTAGGAAGTGACCCAAAAGTGACCGTTGGAGTAAGAATTATCAGCATGACAGATGGACGGATAGCTCGTCTAATTTGATATTGTGAGTTGGTCAGTACTGAAAATCTGAATAATAATAATATTATTATTAATTATGTTTTATTTATTCATAATGTTAATAAATTTATTAGCTTTTATAAATTTGTAAATGCTTGTTTGCTATAACCTAAAAATGTTCGGCAATTACGTCGACTAAAATCGGCTGTGCACGCCTACAAATTCCGTAAGGATTATTTCTTGATTGGTTTCCTTATTTTAAAAAATAGCGTTCGGAAATTAGTTATACGGAATAATTTTCCATAACATCAACGTTACAGATTATAAGAAAAAAATTTATAACGGAAAACACACTATCGCAAACTCACTATTGTCTGTCATCCGTAAGTGTCAGTTGATAATTACAGCCACTCATCAAAATGCTTAGCATTAAAGTATTTTTCGCGACTAACCGGTTACGAGAGGTTAGGCGAAATAAGTAACCACTGCATTTTTATGAGTTACCGGTAACTGCTCATATGACGTCACGTATGTTACTCCAGTTACTATTTTCCTATCTTGGTCAGAGAGTTGTGGAACATTGTTGTCTCTCTCCTATTTAGTGAGTTCTGCACAGATCCGTGGTTCTGCATGCTAACAGTTAAATACACAATTCATGGTTGGACTGTTGTCAAATTTAAAAATGCAACCGCGGCAAAACCTGTAACCGTAACTGTTTCGTTTTGGGGAATCTTACTAACAGTGACGTATTGTCGTGACCGTGACGTCACTACTGCTAACCATGCTATTCGTAACGGGTTAGTCGCGAGAAATACCTTATTATTAAATTAACAACAAAATAAGTGTCCACTTTTTTTGATGGCGACAGTAGCGTCAATTAATTACGACACGTTGATTTCGACAGAAAATGTAGATACGGCCTTCTTGCTTAGGAGGGCAGCACACCAATGGAGTTCAGTACAATTGAAGGGGTCAGTGCAATTAATACAAAGAGGGAAACGCTGACAGGAAGACACAAAAATTCTGTCACTTTCGGGATTTGAACCCGAAGTCTTTCGGTTTGGCGTCGAACGTTCCAACCACTGAATTAAAGCATCTCCGGCGAATTAAATAAATTAAGTTCAGTTTCTACTTACAAATTAGATTCATAAGAAGACAGGTGTTTAAAAAAAGGTTAAATGGAAAAAAATCTTTTTTTCATCTGGTTTACTACCAACTAACATTTTCAAATTTCAAAGATTAAAAAATTAAGCAATGGTAAACTGTCAAATAAGACTGATATATGATATAAGACCCGAATAAAATTGGGTGATTTATATTTACAAGTACAAGAGTGGCTTAGATATTACGATATTTCTCATACGCACAAGAAACGATGAAAACGTACTGAAATAGGATGTCATCCTAGCTTAACTAGACCCCATTATACAACATTTATGTGCATTCTTTTTTGTTTACTTTTGATTTACTTTACTGTTGTTTATAGGGCGTCTCATAACATACGGAAGAGAGTAAAAGGGTAGCTAGAAGAACAAAGGAAAACTTTTTTCTTAACAAACTTAGAAAAATAGAGAAAGTTACAGAAAAGTAAAGTTAAATTAATTAACAAGCTGCCGTTAATAAATATAGCAAGTTCCACCTTAGTATGAAGTATGCCTTTATGCGTCCCCTTCTTTCATAGTTTTTCAATAAAGCTATTTTTATCTCTCCGAATTCTCCATAAGGCCTGTACTGCATTGAGTGGAATGTGCTATAGTAATATATTCATTTTATATTCTAATTTGGGACAAATAATAGTGAAACAATCCTTTGGACTAAGTTAGATAGTGGAACAGTATTTTAATTGAAAAAAATAATCAAAAATCAGTAACGCAAAAGTTACGACCATTTTTTTAATGCCCAAAACTGCTTTATATTGTTAAGAGCCGTTGACAAATTAAACTAAACATTTTTTGAACGTTTCAGTTTTATTAAAGTTAAGAATTTTAATGATAAAATTGTATTTTATAAAATAAATTTTTCTTATTAATTTCAGCGGTATTCAATGAGTGGTCACAAATTCAATTTATAGTAACTTTCTTATGCCTTTTGGTCAAGAGGATAATTAAGAAAAAAAAAGCTTTATTTTGATCTCCATTTGCCATCATTTCAATTTCCTCCATACCGGGAGAAAAGGTTAATACCTTGTGGGTGTTTAGAATGGATTATTTTAAGTCAAAAAGTTTATATAAACAGGTGGACTTTTATTAATGGATTCTGAGATATAGATTGATTGATATTGATTAAGCATTGAACTATAATTATTATTTCTTGTTAAGTGACTTTAAGCAGTGCTACATTTTATTTTGGAAGTGAGTAATGACCCCGCCAAGAGTTGATTCAAATTTTTCCAAAATTGCAGGATATTTTGAAGAAAAAAAAGAAAAATTAAAAAAAGTTTAAAAGTAACGTAAAGTTCTATAAAACGGTTAAGGAAAATGTTTCCAAAAAAAACTCAGACTGGTCGATTTTTATTTTTAAATCATTATTTAAAGATGTAATTTTCAGCCTCCCACCCCTAAGCGCTTCTAATTCCAACTTAAAAATTGTACATGTACAAAGTTCTCCTTGTGACACCTCATTTAATAGAAACGTTTTCAAAATCAGTTAATAAATAACTGACATATTCAGCAAAAATATATTGAAATGAAAGTGGCAATTTTTGAGCAGGTATTGTTACGACTCTAGCAATAAGTTAAAAAAAACAATTGCCAGTTCTAATATGTCAAATAAAATTAATTGACAATAAATACATATTGTATTCAGCATAAAAAATGCTAATAAATGAGGTATCACAAGGAGTATTTTGCTATTTGAATTTTTAAAGATGGGTTGCTATCGCTTAGGGGATTAGGGGTTGAAAATTATATCTTAAAATAGTGATTTAAAAATAAAAATTGACGTGTCCCAGAATTTTCTGCAACAGTTTTCTCAACCATTTTATAGAATTCATCCCTTACTTTCGAGATACACTATAATTCTTTTGCCTTTTATTAACTCACCCTAGACCTCCATGAAGTATTGACTTTTCTTCCCGGAGCACCTGGTATGTTATGAGGCACCTGTATATGTGTACATACTTAATAATGAAAAAATGTCCCATTTCTATTCAAGTGTTTTACTGTTACAAATGCGAATACAACTGAAATTTAATTTTTAATACATTAATACATTTCACATAATCTTTTAAATTTCAAGTCACAATTTTTTAACACTTCAATTAAATTATGTTAGTTCATATACTTTAAATTGTAAACAAACATGTGAATAGCATATTTTCTCAATTTGCATTTCTTAAACTTATTAATGCATAGGAAGAATTACTTCTGCAAAGCATTTTCACTTTTTTTTTTCTTTTTTTTATTGGACTTTTTTTAATCATTTTCTATGTTATTTTTGTATGGGATGTAGGTAAGGAAAGGGACTGTGAGTTCAAAATACATGTTATTACAAACTACAGCTTTACACACGTGATCAATAGTGCCAGTTTATTTGTAAACATGGCATTGATCTTAGAAGTGGTTGCTGAGTTGTTCAACCAGCACTAAAAAGTGCTTTCATCTCACACTGGTGAGACGCAATAAGAACGGCAAAATCTTGCATTGCGTGTTCTTTCTTCAGTCATTTCATTGGATTTTGCTAGTGGATATTTACCGGAATGATGAAAGGTGCTTACGACTTCTGATGGAATTCAAGAGCATTTCTTTCAAATATTTTCAATGTTCATACTTTCCAGAAATAACTAGCTCTCCATGTTTTGCATTTTTTTACTTGCAACTCAGCCTTTTTTTTTTCATGTCCATGCTATTCACACATATAATAAATGAATTAATGTTAACACAATTCGTCAAGTGTAAAAAACAGCATATTCAGTAATCCATAAAAAAAAATCTCCTAAACATAAATGTATTAAAAATTATGTTTCAGTTTTTCCGTACAAAATATAATTTCTTGGCATGTTTACAAAACGGGATATCTTCATTATTAAAATCTATTCTATTTCCCCAAAAAATGTCTTCTATATCCCCCAAAAATGTCAGTTATCAGCTTGAAAGATGTTCACTTTGGATTACATATTTGTATCATAACATATAAGCAAAATTAACACACGTTACCTAATGTAGGTTGTTTGGTCCTTGAACTTGTCGCACAGTGGATTTCCATCCAACACCAAGTCAACTATGGGGAGACCTATCAAAGAATCTAGTTGAGCAATATCTTTAATCTGAAACATTGAAAGAAAACATGAGACAAAAAAGTCTAGTTTTCTACCCAAATAAGGCTGAAATAGCTGTTTACGAGTGCTCCGGATATATAGTATATTCTTTTTCTATATTTCTGAATTTTCGTTAATTTGCAAACCTTCCCCTCTAGATCAAAGCAATTTCGTCATACGCAATCGAACTCTACCAGCCTTGCTGTTTTCGTAACTCAGTGGAAAACGTAAGTGAACATTTTTAACAAAGTGTTTTATACCAACCGAAATTTTTTATACAGTATGTCCAGATAATTTTTCCAGTGTGGGTATTTCGCTTATAAGATACAAATTCGGCTAAATGGAATGAATTGTTCTAGTATTAGGGTGTTTATAAACTGTTTTAAAATTTAAAAAATCCAGTTCAGGAGTTATGGTAAATATGGCATTAAGAATGTCATGTCTAAGTGGTACATGGTATAAAACACTTTTCAATATAACCTCTTCCTAAACTTAATCAGGACGCCTATACACTTTTTATACTAAATGCATTTTGTCCTTCTTTCAAGTCGAAATGCAGATCGAAATTTTATGTTTGTTTATTGTTAAAATTAATTTCGACATAAACTTCTTTCACGCATCGATAATTAATCATTTTAGTGAATTGAAAGGTTCTCGTTCATAACGCAATAATATGTTGGTCGATTTGCTATTTGATCATTTTACACCCTAACATTCAATCTACAGTCGGGGACGAAATTGTGGGTACGACATTTATATTACTGGTTATTTCCCGCAAACGTTTATACCTTTATACCTGCAGCTTTCATAAATCGACAACAGCGTCTTAGAACTGTGCAAATAATAACATTTATTGGGCATTATTTCATAAATGAATAATCCGTTAATGGTGGGGTTTATTTTGTTTATTTTATAGATGTTTTTAGTTGGACAAAATTATGGGTACAATGATGCAGCTTTAGTTTTATCAGAACTGTTCTAGCGTGCACACAATATTAATGGATTAATCTGAAAAACGGCATTTTTGTTGAGTTAATAATTAATAGTGAAATGTCCTAAGAAAGTTCGTTTTTAAACTAAAAATTTTTCATGGCTCCCAGAAAAGAAATCGCTTTGGAAATTCGTAAACGTATTGTCAAAGACCGAAAAGTTACGGACAATTAGCAAAAAAGTATAAAGTATCAAAAAACGCTGTTCGTATTTGAAAAAAATTTGAAGCCAGTAACAGTACTAAAAATATCGCGGTGTAGGGATCACGCAGAAACCTCGTGCGTTCCTTAGCGGTAGTGAAATCGCCCGACAACCAGACCCCGGCGTTGCCTGAAAATTCCTGGAAGATTGCCCTTAATGCGGATCCTATAGAATTCGTCGGTATGCTAAAAATCTCACTTTTCTTGTTGCCATTGTTTCAATCAGACGTGTGCGAATTGTAAATAAAAATTATTGTTAAGCAAAGTAGTTGTTAGTAGTTTTTCCGTTACACCCCCATAACTGGTGACCCCGAAGTGATCGGTCGTAGCGTAAGAAATTAATGTGATTCGATGATACGAGTTTGGGACAGCTACAGGTACTGTAACATTTTTATTATTATTCGTGCACAATAGAACGCGTGAGGTGCAAACCGGACAGAAGTGCGATTAGAAAGCGACCTAATAAATTCGAAATGAATTCCGAAATCAGTGGTGGTTCGCCAGATGCCCCATCAGTGAATCGCGTTGCGGTGAGGATTCCCGTTTTTATTCCTACAGACCCGGAGTTGTGGTTCTGCATGCTTAAGAGCAGTTTTGACGCCGCCGGAATAACTCAGAACGCGACAAAATTCGGGTACGCGTTGAGTGGTCTCGACCAGCGTTACGCGTTAGAAGTACGCGATATTATAATCAAACCGCGGCCGGAAAGAATTTACGAACTCCTGAAAAGCAAATTAATTAAACGGATTGGTGCAACGAGAGAGCAAAATACGCGTCGGTTATTAGAAGACGAGACACTAGGGGACAGAAAACCCACGCAGTTCTTGCGCCATTTGCGAAGTCTGGCCGGAGATGAGTTTTCGGACAATGTGCTTCAAACGTTGTGGTTGAGTCGACTGCCCAAGCATATCCAAGGTATTTTAGCGGCACACCGAGACCTAACGTTGGAAAAACAGGCTGACATAGCCGACTCGGTGACCGAAGCGTACGGAGAAGTTGGAAGAATTGCCGAGACTACAGCTACGCCCGTGTTGGACCGGCGAGTAACTCTACTAGAAGGTACATTAGCGAAGGCACTTGAAGAATTAGCAGCCATTAAACTGGACCAGTCCACACGTAATCACACCTATAGGAACCATTCACGATCGCGTAATCGCTTCCAATCACGACAACGTGGTGATGAGAGCGTGTGTTGGTACCACGACCGATTTGGCAACAAGGCGAGTAAATGCCGACAACCATGCTCATTCATGGAGGTGTCCTCGGGAAACGACCAGGGCAGCCGTTAATGGCGACGGACGAAGCTGCTAGCCTGTCAACAAGTCGCTTATTTGTCACCGACAAGGCAACAAAAAGACAGTTTTTGATCGATACCGGTGCTGACTTGTGTGTGTTTCCGTATACCGAACTTTCGCGAGATCGACAGAAATCAGAGTACCAGCTTTCTGCGGCCAATGGAACGGTGATTGCCACTTTTGGTACAGTGCTGCTCAATTTGAACCTTGGTCTACGGAGGCAATTTACTTGGAGGTTTGTGGTAGCCGAGGTAACCAAACCCATTATTGGTGCCGATTTTTTGGCCCATTACGGATTGTTGGTGGACGTAAAAAACCGCAAGCTGCTAGACATGACCACACAGCTCACAACCGTTGGAGAAGCCGCTGCTGGAGAAATCCCTGTTGTGAAGACGGTTTCTGGTTCATCGGTATTTCTTACGCTTTCAAAGAAATATCCGGAATTGACTCGTCCTAGAGGAACTCCTACTCCGGTGAAGCATAATACCAAGCACCACATTTTAACTACACCGGGACCACCAGTAGCACAGAAACCCAGAAGGCTTGCTCCAGATAAATTACAGGCAGCAAAAATGGAGTTCGAATCCATGGTACACTTAGGTATTGCACAGCCATCCAAGAGTCCATGGTCATCACCATTACATATGATCCCGAAAAGCACCGGGGAGTGGCGACCTTGTGGCGATTACCGGGCTTTGAACGCTAGAACCTGTTCAGATCGATACCCGGTACGTCACATACAAGATTTTGCCCAATCGCTGGAAGGATGTAAGATGTTCTCCACCATAGGCCTGGTAAGAGCTTTCAATCAAATTGAAAAAGATATCCCGAAAACAGCCATTAGCACCCCATTTGGTTTGTTCGAATTCAACTTCATGACGTTCGGACTAAGGAATGCAGTACAGACGTTCCAACGTTTTATCGATGAAGTTTTACAAGGCCTTACCTTCTGCTACGCATATATTGACGACATTCTTATTGCGTCCAAGTCTCAGGAGGAGCACCTAAATCACCTCGAGACGTTATTCCAACGACTTAAGGAATATGGAGTGATAGTCAACCCCGCAAAGTGCGTTTTTGGGCAAACAGAAGTGAAGTTTCTCGGATACTTGGTCACGCCGGATGGAACCCGTCCTCTACCTGACAAGTTGACAGCTATTAAAGACATTCAGCGCCCAGATACCGTAAAGAAGTTACGACAGTTTTTAGGTACGTTAAACTTTTATCGGCGTTTCATACCCAAAGCTACGCACGTTCAGGCGCCTTTGAATCGATTATTGTTGGGAGACCAGTGGAGTGGACAGAAGAGACAGTTCAAGCATTCGAGAATTGCAAGCGGAGTCTAGCGGATGCAACATTATTTGCCCATCCAATACCTGGGGCAGCACTAGCGATGTTTTGTGATGCATCAGATTTCACAATCGGGGCGGTACTACAACAGTATACAAAAGGAAAATGGCAACCTCTAGAGTACTTTTCGAAGAAGTTGAGCGAAACCGAGAGGAAGTATGGGGCCTACGATCGCGAACTTCTGGCAATATATCAAGCGATCAAACACTTTCGCCATGCTGTGGAGGCTAGGACATTTATGGTATACACCGACCATAAACCAATAACCTTCGCTTTCCAGAAAAACAATCAATGTTCTCCAAGGCAATTTCGCTACCTCGAGTTTATTGCTTAGTTTACTACAGATATACTACATCTTTCTGGAGACCGTAACGTAGTAGCAGACATGCTATCCCGTATTGAAGAGATGGAGGCCATGCTGAATTACGAAGCCCTCGCAGCATCTCAACTGAACGACAGTGAGTTACAGAAATATCTGAGGGAAGGTACCACACTCCAACTGAAGCATGTAAGATTGCCAGAGACAGACACATTGTTATACTGTGATGTCTCCATTCAGACTCCGCGTCCCTTCATCACCAAGCCATTCGGAAGGACTACTTTCAACACGGTTCATCGGTTGGCTCATCCAGGAGCAAATTCGACAACCAAAATGATGACCCAGCGTTATGTGTGGCCGTCCATCAAGTCCGACTGCAGGAAATGTGTACGAAGTTGTATGGAATGCCAGAGGTCCAAAATTAGCAGACACGTCAAATCTCCAACCGGTACGTATGCGCCGCCTTCAACCAGGTTTGAGCATACCCACATCGACATCATTGTTATGCCACCTTCGGAGGGATATCGTTACTGTCTCACTATGATAGACAGATACACTAGTTGGCCAGAAGTCATTCCAGTCGAGAACCAAGAAACGATAGCACGAGCGTTGTACGAACAGTGGATTTGTCGTTTTGGGGTGCCGAAAAGGATTACAACAGATCAAGGGCAACGGCATGATCGAGAGGGTACATCGGCAAGTCAAGGCAGCGATCATGTGCCATAGCAACTCTAGCTGGACGAAGGTACTCCATACCGCTCTTCTAGGAATTCGAGCCTCATGAAAGGAAGACATTCAAAGTACAATAGCAGAGATGGTGTATGGACAGACACTGCGACTTCCAGGTGTAATGTTTGATTCAATAGTTAGAAATAAGCATTCCAGCGAAGCAGAGTACGTGAAGGAGCTAAGGCGAACGATGGAAAAGTTGAAGCCGGTCGATGGAACCCGTCATGGAGAGAAGGTAACCTTCGTATTCAAGGAGCTCTCCACCTGCAGACAAGTTTTCGTACGACATGAGGGAGTAAAAAAGATGCTGAACCCGCCGTACGAGGGACCCTATGAGGTAGTTGCGAGAGGTACCAAAACTTTCGTAATACGGGTCAATGGACGAGAAGTGACAGTTTCCATCAACAGACTTAGGCCAGTCTACGAGATGAAGGAGAGCGAAATAGACAATCTTCGGCCGAATGAACAGAGTCAACACTACCAGCTAAAATCGACTAGATCCGGACGATGCGTTAGATTTCCGGACCGTCTCCAGGTCGGATTTTAGTAGCCAAAATTCTAGCAGGGGGGTACATGTAGGGATCACGCAGAAACCTCGTGTGTTCCTCAGCGGTAGTGAAATCGCCCAGCAACCAGACCCCGGCGTTGCCTGAGAATTCCTGGAAGATCCCTTAATGCGGATCCTACAGAATTCCTCGGTATGCTAAAAAATTCACTTCTCTTGTTGCCGTTGTTTCAATCAGACGTGTGCGAATTGTAAATAAAAATTATTGTTAAGCAAAGTAGTTGTGTTAGTAGTTTTTCCGTTACACCCACAGCGGGTCGAGGGCGAAAAAGAAAATCCATACCAAGAGACGATGACCGAATTGTGCGGGAAGTGAGAAAAAATCCTAGTGCAAGTGCTCGCCAAGTGAGGGTATGTCAATATAAACGTTTCTACAAAATCAATTAAAAGAAGGATTAAGGAGGCTGGCCTTCAAAGTTTTCTTAAAAAGAAAGAAACCATTCATTAATGAACGAAATAAGAAAAAACGATTAGCATTTGCAAAACAACATGTAAATAAACCCCCAGCCTATTGGGAAAAAGTGGTGTGGTCGAATGAAAGTAAATTTAAACTTTTTGGGTCAAAACGAAGAGGTAGAGTACGGAGGCGAGCAGGAGAAGCCTTCAGTTCTAAAATGGTAAAAGCTACATGGAGGCGGCAATGTTCTTGTATGGGGTTGTTTTAGTAAAAGCGGTGTAGGCAATTTAGCTAGAATAGAAGGTGCGATGACAGGAATATCATACGTACAAATTTTGGAAGAAAGTTCAGTGGCCACCTCAAAGTCCGGATCTAAACCCAATTGAACACTTATTTAGACGGCAAAATTTCACGAGAAGGAGTAACAATGCCACATCTTACTTTAACAAACTGATCGCTACTTGGGAAGAAATTCCAGCAGAAATAATAACAAATTTAATTGACAGCATACCACGGCGACTTACAGCAGTCATTGCAGCCAAGGGAGGTCATACTAAATATTAATTCTGGTGAAATTTATGTAATACAAATTTAAAAAAGAAATTGTACCCATAATTTTGTCCACTTGTTATTTCAGAAATTATTAAGTTATTATAATAAAGTAATTGAAGTTTGTTCTTGTCCGATGAAAATTGTAAGTACAAAGATTTTTTAAATCTCGAACCGGACAGAATTATGAAGGGAAAATACTCAATGTTTCGGTTTCCGGTTCGAGATTTAAAAAACTTTGTACTTATAATAAAGTACTTGTTTTTTCGTTTATATTTTCACTTTTTTTGTTAGAATATTATATTTAGTTGTCAATAAACTGTTCAGTTGATTATTTTTGTTTATATTTTAATTCTTTGTATATATCTTTTTCAAATACGACAGAACTGTCTTCCGTACCCACAATTTTGTCCCCGACTGTATGTATTCTAAGTGGCGAAAGTTGCATTTTGACAACTCCGTACTGTTGTGAACATGTTGTGAAGTCACTCTAAAATTCACATAATATTCTTGTATGGTTAAAAAAGCTGTAATCGCCAATAGTAAGCATTATTTCATACAGATTATTCTGTGCTACATAAATTAATATTAATTTCGTATCGATTATTGTGGGCTACATAAATTCTTATTAGAGAGTTATTGCAACTCTAGTTATGGGGAAACCATAATAAGGGAACACCGTATTTTGACGTTTGCGCGTGCACAGAGCGTATTTTAGTATAAGGTTTCTTTATTAACATTATGGTTTGACTTTAATTAGGTCCGTTTAGGTCCAGTTTTACATATGCAGCTCAACTTTGAGCTGAGGCTTAAACCCTTAGCAACAATTATTTCAACAATTGTTGTGAAGGATTTCAGCTTCGGCTCAAAATTAAACCGTCATTCTAAAACTGGGCTTAGAGTCGACCTTATTTTATTACCTTAACGCTAAATTTGACAGTTGCATAACCAAATAGTGTCAAATTAGGACTTTGATTGTGGTTTACATTTTTTATAATTACTTATTATAGAAAATGAACGTATTGGCGTCTACGCCTAAACGTTTAAGATTCACCGGTGATGAAGATCTCATTTTGCTCAACAATGAAGATAACGATAAACCCTTACAATACGAGTTTTAAAGGATTATTTTCAACGAATGCTAGTAATGTGGAGATAGACAAAACTGACCAGGTAAAAATTCTAGGTTGAATCTTATAATGGAATGTTGTCCAATCTTACGGTTTCAAATGAAGTGCAGTATATTCCCGGTCATTACCTCGACCTAAGATTATGACTTCCGAAACTTCTTCAAGTAGTGTAAATTTTAAGAAGTAACGTATTCATAAGTTAAGGATAGTTTTTGATGGGAATGGCTACTCTGCAAATTTTTCTGTGAAACTAAATATCTGAAAGAGGCACAGCAACGATTAGTGAATTGTGTATCATCTAATTATACGTTCGCAAATGGTTTACAATAACTGTCATTCCAACTAACGCTGTTTTGGTTAGCTTATCTCTTTTAACGTCGACTATAATAGGGTAAACACTAATTGTGGGTTTTTGCAATAACTCTCTATTAATTAATTATTTTATATTACCTTATTATTGGACATGTGTAAAATTTTCAAATTAGGCAATTTCACACTCAACCTCTTCAAATGTCCCAATAATTGCAGTCTATTATCATGAAGATTGATTGCTTCAATTTCAGGAATGTTTTCGGAAATAATTTCTATTACAGCCAGAAATATGATAGGCTTGAAAAGAGCACAAAACACATCTTGCAAGCTAGGATCTACATGAAACCTGGTCAGATCTAAGGCCTTGGTAGCTGCATTATATCGTTTAGCCATGGCCAATTTCATTCGTTCCTTAAGTTCCACGTTGACGTCCACATTTGGACAGCCAGTATTAGCACGAATTAGCAACTTAAATCCATCTGGAAGCTGTATTTCTCTGTCGATGCTATGTAATTTCTCAGCTACTTTGAAATCGTCTACATAAAATACCACTGTTGTACCATGTGTAGTCCACTAAAAATAGTTTAATCGGCAATGTTTTCAATTCACCTGTAGTGGTTTCACTCAGAATGCTTGTATTCTGTAGCTGAGTTCGGCAATGCGATCTTTTTCATCAATCATCTCTGAATTGTTCGGTTTATTCCCTCTTACATACAGTAATACACAGTCGCTCTTCCTCATACTTTTGATCAGAAAGTAAACTGAGCGCATTGTCGAACTCGGTTTGTTATAACCTCATATAATAATACAAGATGAAGATACACTGAGTACACACTAACGCAGGCAATCGTAAACGATGTAAGTTCAACTGAAAAATCAATATAGTGACACTTACCATAATTGGAATGAAAGGCATCGGATTAATTTTATCTAGCAATGTCTTTAGTATGTATTGCTTGTCATATTTGTTTCCGTAAGGCAACTGAAACAAAAATATTTTATAAAGAATTTGTAGCTGTAGCGGCACAGATTAACAGACAGATGCGAAGGCTGTGGGCCCTCAGCCATTTTTTAGGTAGTTGACAAAGTGCTCTTTGAAAACTGCGGCGTATTTTAGCTTTAATTCCTCACACTATCTGATTAATACAGTCGTGTTCTTTTGAAAATGTAACTTATTTGAACTGGACTTTAACTAATCTGATCCATCAGATTCAATTGCGAATTATGTTGCTTTCAAAAAAACTGTATTTTATTTAAGTTATCGGTGCTGATCGAATTAGCTTAGAGCTTGTCGATCAGTTGAAAAAAACACTACTTAATATCTGTTTTTTATTTATTTACCATCAAGTAGGTCAACTCTCAACTTTAAAAAGTCTACAAATCATTTTGTTATGTAAATAATTAATTATTTTGTGCCAAAATGGTGAATATTGTAAGACGCGAGATGAAAATTGCTGTACAAAAAGCATTTGTAAGGTACCAAGCGGACAGGCCAGATTTGGGGAAAATGGAAATTACTGAAAGATTAGGGGAAACTTTTGCAATGAGTACAATATTTCAAATTTGTAAGCGTACTTTTCATTGAGAAATACTTATTGTAGATCACAAAAGTGTACAGGAGATACACTGACAAAAAAACGAGACGAATTGGAAAGTTCTTCTTCTAGCAAAGTTACTGCGACGAACAAATTTTTAAATTACATGTTTAGACAAGGTTTGTAACGACTAATTTGGCAATATTATTTGAGAAATGAAAAATACCCTTTGTGACGAAAAAAAAATATTGCAACATTGCTTCATTCGCAGTAACCTTAAACTCAAAATCAAAATGAGCTTCATTGTCAAAGTTTAGTTACTTGCATAAGTACCACTTTTTCCTTAAACTTTCACGGCATACTTTGATGGCACATAAATAAAAAACAGACATTATATCGCCTAAACAATGGCGGGAATGTTAGCTTTCGCATGTGTGTAGTAATACGTAGTAGCGGCGTTAATATACAGGCTGTCCGTTTTTCAAGCCCAAGCATGGGGATCTCTTATCTTAAGAGATACGAGGTCGGTTAAATTATGCCAAAGTTGCATATTTTCATGCTAATTAATAATCTGAAAAGCAATTTAAATTATTCCTTTTCGTTTTGATGATATTGTGAAAAAGCTAGAATTTTTCATTTTCGTTTTTATTTTTTAAATCGAAAACCGATAAAGTTAGACATTTATAATTTATTCATTATTAAGGCACTTTTTTACGTAAAATCTAAATCTGTCATTACATTTACCCAAGCTGTCAAAATTACAGAGATACGACTGTCAACTTTTTTTTTTCTTATGGGTGCCATATTTTATTTTCACATTTCTAAATAAAGATTTTTCTCCGATTCTAACAACGTATCACACATTACGGTTGATTTGCCTTTTTGATCAAAATTTCTATTTTTTTATTTTTACAAAGAGCGCTATGGAAACAATCAAGATGTTGACGCTTACATGGCGTTAGCTAGATCATTTGAAAACCCGGAAGAAATTCTAAAAGCTCGAAAGTCATAATATCTTTAATTGTAAACAACTCCTGCTTTCAGTGCAAAATAATCCTTCTAGCTCAACAAACCAAATTGTTTCAAAGCTACCACATTAAGTGGTAAGTTAATGAAGAAAAAAATGGAACTTCTTCTGCCCGGCGATAATGAATTACGAATAAAATTTTGTACATTTACAAGAAGCCAGTTAGAAGGAAATACAAATTTCCTTCAAATTGTGATACGATCCGAAGCCGACGAGCCAAATACAAAGTCACCAATGAGGAGTAGCTGTTCAAGCAACACAGCGAACATAAAAATCATCATTGTCTCAAAACGGATACCTAAATTTTCGTTAAAAAACGTTTCTTATGAAATACATTAATAAACAGTTGATTTCAACAAGATGACTTGCTCGCTCATGACACCTGAGTTGCTGATTAACAAAAATGTTTTCTAAAAAGAAATAACGGAGACATTGGCTGGTCAGCAGAGGGTCAGATTTATCTCCCACAGACTATTTTCTGATGGGTAGGTAGGTACAATGAAACACAGTTTTATAATATAAAAAGTTGCAAAGTTTAAGCAACTTTTTGTGGGGTTATGGATATGGATTTTCCAATGACGATTCTTATGTTTCTTTCAGAATTCTCCACTTGGTGTGGTATGTAAAATTGACTGCAGTTTGTCTCGTTAAACCCGAAGAATTGTTTTGTATTTAAAGTGTGGGTTGTTTGAAATAAGAATATGTAGCGTGGTCGAAAATAAACACTTTGTACAATCTAAGTATATTCAACATAACATTGCTTTCAACAATAGGAATAATCATAACAATATATGCCAACCCCCAACTCGCTTAACTGCCGACCTTCCTTACGGATCGCGACGACTCCTAGCCCGCCTGCGCGATATCAGCTGTTCTTCCCCGCATCTTCGCTCCGCATTCTCCACACCCGAGAGCATGTTTTCAATAGATGCTACAAATATTATAAAAATTGAGTGATGAAAAAGTGATTTTTAAGAGTGCAGAATTTCTTTCGCGTTTTCCGTTGGTTAAGCTAAGGTCACATAAGTGACATCTTGATTGTTTCCATAGCGCTCTTTGTAAAAATAAAAAAATTGAAATTTTGATCAAAAAGGCAAATCAACCGTACTGTGTGATATATTGTTAGAATCGGAGAAAAAATCTTTATTTAGAAATCTGAAAATAAAATATGGCGTCTATAAGAAAAAAAAAGTTGACAGTCGTATCTCTGTAATTTTGACAGCTCGGGTAAATGTAATGACATATTTAGATTTTACGTAAAAAAGTGCCTTAATAATGTATAAGTTATAAATGTCTAACTTTATCGGTTTTCGATTTAAAAAATAAAAACGAAAATGAAAAATTCTAGCTTTTTCACAATATCTTCAAAACAAAAAGGAATATTTCAATTGCTTTTCAGATTATTAATTAGCATGAAAATATGCAACTTTGGCCTAATTTAACCGACCTCGTATCTCTTAAGATAAGTGAGATCCCTATGCTTGGGCTCGAAAAACTGACAGCCTGTATATAAGATGTTGTGGTATCTTATATTGCACCGATCCGTAAACAGAATAAATAAAAAAAATGCAATTTTTATAAAATTGGTTTCTACAGGGTCAAGCTTTCTTGCACTGGCTAAGCTTAAATGAAATGAGTAAAAATCTTGGAAATTGGTTTCTCCAGGGTCAAGCTTTTTACACTGGCTAAGCTTAAATGAAATGAGTAAAAATCTTGGAAATTAGTTTCTACAGGGTCAAGTTTTTTGCTCTGGCTAAGCTTAAATGAAATGAGTAAAAATCTTGGACGGCTGGTCGATTATTGTTTGAGCTATCTCAGTTATTCAGAAAAATTTCAGCTGTTACAGAACCTATTTATTATGGAAGAGTCAGTTGAAATGATATTGGCAAAAATAATTGTGATTTTCTTCTAACATGCAATTTGAAATTTCTTTTCTGATATAATACTTCTACTGTCATGCATCTCAATATGGAGAAGTCTATACCCTACAGCAGGCGCGGCGCGGCACGGCCTGGAAAGCATATTTTTTCCCCTTAAATTATTGCGTTTAACATTTACAGTTTTATTTACTGGGTTGGAAATAAAATGAAAAGTGTATAAAATACCCATTCATTCACTAATTGTTAAAATAGCTTTAACTTTTCTTATTTTCAAATACATCCACAATTCCAAGCAATAATAATAAACATGAATAGATAAAACAGCGACACCCTACGATCGCTCTTTTCCCTAAGATTGCATAAGGATTGACAAATTGAAGCGGGTTTGCTACTTAATAAGTCACCCCATGCAAGGCGGCCGTGCTTCCTGTCAAAGCATTAGACTGATTGATTAAAAATCACGTATAAGCGGGCGGAACATTTAACGCATCAATTTAGACCCCCACGTCGAGTCGGACTGCCGCTGTTTCAAACTGGTTTCAGGCAGTTCACTTTATTAGATCCTCCGTTAGGTCATAACTACAGCATCGAGGAAAATAGCCCGTCTAGTCTCCCAAATGCCGATTACGCATAGTAAGAGCCCCGGTGTAGCACAGATCTGAATCGTTCGATTGCCCGGTTTAACAGAGACGCGCGTGATTGAGTATTCTCAGATATTCGAAATTCGAATAGGGAAGAAAATACTAAAATTTCTTATCTATTAATTGTTATTAAAATTAATTATTAAATAACATTTCAAATTTTCGTTCGTTCGTTTCGTTTTGCCGTGAGAATGTCTTGTCTTTTAAAGCGAGAAAATGATCTCTCAACATCACAGGTTGTGAGAGACGCTTTCTCTAAGTAAATTTTGAACTCTTCAATATTTACGGAGAGACTGAGCAATCAAATAAATGTCGAATCGTCAAAATCAAAGTTAATGAGACGCAGAATTCGATCGTAGAATCCCCGTGCCTATCGGAAATGCAGCGAGAAATCGAGCTCCACCGCGCACGGAATACAACGTCTCTGAATTTGGACCCTCAGATTCGAGGCCTTAGTCATAACCCTCTAGGGACCGGCGCACAGTGTGCGAAACTGTTTTAGCTGGACAAAAATCGAAAAATCAAACATACATATTCTCAAATATTTGGTAGTAGCCTGCAAGCATATCAACCACTGCACCATGTGTTGTAGAAATTTTACGATATTTATCAACTGCTGATGGTAATCAAAACATTCGTGTGGAATTTTGCAAGTTCAGCTATTCTCGTACTTTTTTGTAATGTTAGTGAACTCACTTCTGATTTTTGTGCTGAAATGATTTACATAGAAAGTATTTAAACAAACTATGGAATCAGAAACACTCATGTCACGTTTTATCATTATTTTAAGCGGATGCAAATAAGACTTTAAAGGTGAAGAGTTTTAAAAAAAAGTCTACAAATGTCCACCTTGAATTTTAATGGTAATGAATATTTGAACTTTTGCGAGTAGGATAAAAGAAAAATCAGCTGCCCGGAAGTGCCCGTTTAACACAAATTGCAAAAATCGTCTTGTATTAACAATTGCCAAGATAATTAAAATGCTACTGACTTTTGGTTTTAAAACTTTCATTATGCTTTGACAGCAAGCATGGCCGCCTTGCATGAAGGACTTATTAGGTAGCAAATTCGCTTCAATTTGTCTATCCTACTGCAACGTCAAGTCAAAAAGCGATCGTAGGATGTATAGAGAAACGCAGCTAAGTTTGCAGTTACGTAGTTAGTGACGTATTTCGTACCAATTCAATGAAAGCAAAATACAATAAATTATTTGAGCATTTAACATACAGAATTTAATGCATTTGTATAGCGTTGGTAAATAAGTTTGACATTTACTGCAGCAATTTATTCTTATTTAAGTAACAATGAAATAAATAAATAAAAACGAATGTAATATTATGGTTGAGGGTTGGAATCCTGATTATACGTTTACATATCGGCCGTTCGTGCGACTTCGTGATTTTGACAATTGTGGTTATGGTATTTGAGCAACTATTTGAGCGCACAAGTTTCTTAAATTATATTCGTTTTCTTATTGTTTCGTGTCAGTTCTTCTTAGGACTAAAATGCCAAAACCACTGCATAGCCAATCCAAGGAATTGGTTGCCTCTTTGATTAAATATTTTGAGAGAGAAAAGGTTAACGGTGGACCTTTATTGACCGTAGGTAGTGTTTGTGAGGTTTGTGTACATCTGTTATTTTATTGCATATTATTAATGCTAATCTTATTGACAGAGAGTTGCTGATGCATTGAATCTCAGTCTACGAACAGTACATTCCATATCGAAAGCCGTGAAAGAGAATATACCTTTACAAAGCCCTCCTAAAAAACGTTCACGTACAAAACCTATTTGCGACATTAGTGAAGCAGAACAGGAGGCAATACGAGATGGAATTTATGATATGTACAGATCAAGTAAGCTTTTGTGTTCAGTGCAAGTATAAAAATGTTTCGTTATATTTATTTGCAGAGCAACACGTTACACGTCATTCACTTTTGTTGTATCTGAAGGAACGGCAAATTTTTAATGGATCAGTAGATTCATTAGGTAGAATCTTGAAAAAGATTGGATTTAAATACAAGAAAGATGATTCTCGCCGAGCCTTAATGGAGCTTCAACATGTTGCTTCAGCAAGAATCGATTTTTTAAAATCGTATGTACAGAATTTAAACTCTGGAAAATCCTGGCAACCAGTATATGTAGATGAAACATGGATTTTTGAGAATGGTACAGTGACACGGTCTTGGCAAGATGACAGCTATAAGAGTGTAAAAAGAATGAAATGTGATGGCAAAAGGTTAGTTAATCGATATTAAATTTCCTGTATTTGCATGAATCATTTATTGTTTTCAGATTTATTGTACTACATGCAGGCAACATTAACGGTTTTATTGAAGGAGCTTCATTAGTATTTTCGTCAAATTCAAAGAACCCTGATTATCATGGAGAAATGAATGAAAATAACTTCTTAAAATGGTTTGAAAACCAGTTACTAAAAAATTTAGAAGAACCTTCTTTGATAATTATGGACAATGCCAGTTATCACAGCAGTTTATGTGACAAAAGTCCTAATAGTTCTTGGTCAAAGGCAAGAATAAAGGAATGGCTTCAGCAGCACAACGTTCAAGTAAACGATTGTTTGCTAAAACTGGAACTGTTGGAATTAGTATCACGGTAATTGGCAATTATTACAAATTATTCAGTAACATTAGTGATGGTCTTGTTTTAGCAATAAGCCTGCGAAAACATACAAAGTTGACAAATTAGCTTTAGAATATGGACATCGTGTACTAAGATTGCCACCATATCACTGCATATTTAACCCCATAGAAAACATTTGGGGTATTTGTAAAACTTATTACAACAGACATGTTGGACGAGATGGATATGGTCAGGTAAAAGCTGTGGATATGTGGAAGGAGGCATTGAACCATGTGACTCCAGAAATGTGGGCGAATACTATCACTCATACTGATAATGTCATTAAAAAATGGTGGGACAGAGAAGTAGTATTTGACACCGAAGACGTTCATCCGTTAATTATATCGGTAAATAATGATTCCAGCACTAGTAGCGAAGAGAGTGAGAGTGATTAAATATGCAACGTTTACTTTCTTTGTATCTGTAAATCTTTTCTTAAATGTATTATATCGAAGCACTTCAGATTCCTTATTATATTATAATAGCTACTAATTTTTGTATATTTTCTTTTGTTTACAAATAAAAGCTTTGTTCTTTTATATTTGAACATATCGTGTACTTTTTGATGACAATAAATATATCATAAAAAGCCAATGAACTCCAAACTGTTTCAAAATTTTATTCACTATGAAAAAAAAAATAAATTTAAATTCTTGAAATTTTTTTCTACGACTGCAGTTTTTAGTCTTAATAGAGTTAAAAGAAAATGTAAAACAATAAAACTTCAGGTTATTTACATTTAATAATTTGATATAACCAGAACTTTATGATTGCACAATGATTTACCCAATATAAATTACCTAGACTAATTTGGAACATGCATACATTTACTCAAAGTTTATATTTCACCTCATTATAACATTAATTAAGTGTATTTGCATAGATAATTAATAAAAAAATAAATATGTATAAAATTCAAATAATTATGTTGCTTCAGAACTACTATAAACGTACTAGGCATTCACGTTCGTGACGTCACTGCAAACTTAGCTGCTTCTGTCTATAGCTGTTATATATGTTAAATCCTTTCGTTGATCATTTTGTGCCAGGTGCTAAAAGTGTGAAAAGCCATAATGGTCTCAAGAGCAGAAGGAATAAGCATCAAACGGAACGATCTGTTTGATGTTTGGTATAAAACTCAAACAAAAATGAAAGAAAAACAGGCCTTCAAATTCGTTTTCCATACATTAAATATTGTAAATGAAGACCATGAAGTGAGAGAGATCATACGGTTGTTTTTGCTAAAATTACACAAACGGTGGCGACAAAGTAATAGAACTCGTAGTAATTTTTTGAGCAATAACGAAGAATGGCTCAGTGGAGATATTTTGTTTCCTAAAAAGACAACCACTAAGTGTAATTCACATGCACCAGGGGAACCAAGCTCTAGTAAAGGTCGACCACAAGTAGACTTTTCAGTAGCGAGTACAAAAACGCAAAAACGCAAAATTCGATCATTGGTGAAAACCTATTCCGCAATGGAACTAACAGTAGCTGCCGAAGTTAGTATACGATCTGATGGAAAACGTAAAGCAGCTGGCATTATAAAAGAAAGTTGCTGCTCACTCAGAAACTGTATCTGAAATAAAAACAAGAAGAAACACTTTGGAAAGTAAAAGTCAACACTCTTTTACAACTGACGAAGCTGTGGCTTTATGATGGATATGAAATTATCTGTGAACCAATATCGGATAATGCAACAAGGGGCTAAGAAAAAAGGATTAAATATATATCCAAGTTACGATAGTATTAAAAATGCAAAAAAAAATGTGTTACCCAGATCCAGAAAGCATTCACATCAATGATGTATCAGCTGAAATCGATCTTCAGGCTTTATTAGATCATATAGTTTCACGTCTTTTGAAAAGCACGTTTCTTTCAACAAAAATAATATCCGCAGACTCATTAATGCTAGTTACCAAGTGGGGTTGTGACGGAAGCAGTGGTCGTAGCTTGTACAAGCAAAAATTTGAAACCAAAACTTCAACTGATGAATATGTATTCATACTGTCTTTGGTACCGTTACAACTTCATACAAATGACGCTGAAAATGTTACAGTTTGGCACAATCGCAAACCATCATCTACGTCTCTCTGCAGACCCATTAAATTCGTTTTTGGCAAAGAAACTGCCAATCTTATTAAAGATGAGAGTAGCGGTGTAGAAGACCATTGCCAAAGTAAAACCAACTACAACAATAATCGAGAATAACGTTGTAGAAATACATCACAAACTGTTGATGACTATGATAGATGGAAAAGTATGCAATGTTCTCAGTGAGAACTCTAGTTCCCAGAAATGTTATATTTGTGGAGCTTCTACTAAACAAATGAATTCGGAAGTGTCTGTATTGAATTTGACGCCTAAAGAGGAAACTTACAGATTTGGTTTGTCAATATTACACATGCGAATTCGCTGCTTTGAATTTCTTTTGCATATTTTTTACAAATTAACTTTTAAAAAGTGGCAACTTCGCGATCCATTAGAAAAACATGCAACGGAACAGAGGAAAAAAGAAATACAAGAAAAAATTCGTTCGGATATGGACTTGATTGTCGACAAACCAAGACCTGGATATGGAAACACTAACGATGGCAATACCGCCAGAATGTTTTTTAAAACATAAAGAAAAGTGCTGAAATAACAGAATTAGAGAGAATCTTATTCAGAGGTTTGCAACATTATTAACTGCAATATCGTCTGGACACGACATCAACACCGAAACATTTCAACAATATACAGAGGAAACTCGAAAACAATATCTGTAATTATATAGTTGGTATTACATGTCGGCAACTGTACATAAATTATTATATCATAGTAGTGATATTATTCGGCGGTGCTTACTACCTATTGGGCAATTATCTGAAGAACGTCGGGAAGCTCGAAACAAAGATTTCCGAAAATTTCGTGAAAATTATGCAAGAAAACGTTTTCGTATTGCTTCAAATCGGGATATTCTACACCGACTATTGATATCCTCATTTCCAGCCTAAGGAAAATACGGATAATAACTGAAGCACCTTTATCAGAGGAAGTGTTAGGTCTCCTTAACATTAGTTCACGTTATCATGCTAAAAATACTTCAAACAGCGATACTGGTTCGGATAGTGATTTATAAATTTATAAGAATTAAAAAAGTAATGGCAGCTTATAAAAAAGCAGAAATAACTACATTTTTATTTTATGCAACTAAACCACCCGCAACTAATTTGTCACAAGCACCATGAAATTCCTAAAACTGTTTTTATAACTATAGGCGTCAAGTTTTCTGACTAAAAACTAAGTTACGATAGCATAAACAATACAACAAAACAAATTATAGTTGAAATTACCATGTAATTTTTAAGCGTGTAGGTTCGTTTTGTACAATATTTGCTGAAATCGTAATATAATACTTATGTATGCCAAAAAAATTAAAAACCGTCGCTATAGTTTTAATATTTAGGGAGAAAAGATTTTTGTCCAGCTAATAATGCAGTTTCGCACTGTGCGGCGGTTTATACTAGCAAGGAGGCGGTTTGCAAGCCGTGGATGACCTACGACTAGGTCACCAGGACGGGTCGGTCAGTATACTGCGGATGGCCAGCAAAATACCTAAAGAGGAAGGAGCGGCAGGATTACCATGCCAGGTAGGGTTAGGAGTGGACTAAGCGGATGATTGGCTAAGTCAGCGTTCCTCGGCTCCGTTCCGAGTTTTACAACGGTTGGCTCCTCCCATCGGTGACGTCGGTTCGAAGCGGGAAGCGCGGAGAGGTCGCGCGGTCAATGCATCCAGGTCACGCGTAATTATCCTTCCTTACAGCATAAATCTAATTATAAACGTGAAATTTAGTATCAACCCACATAAGGAATTCTGAATCCATTGTCGTAGTCAGATTTTAAGTAAAAAATTCGCTAATCAATTCTCAAGGCCTATGATTTTTTTCTGCGTCAGAAATGAACAATTCACAGTAGACTTTGAGAATTAAAGTTACTATCAGAAATTTTTATCAGAATAGAGTTTCTGAAGCTCTAACCTTAAAAAATGTGGTTCAAATCGAATAATAAACATATTTTTGCATGGGTGTTTCCATTCTAAACGGGTCACGCCGTAAACACTGAATTTATTATAATTACCTGATGTTTGTAATTTTTGTCCTATTTCTCTGTGATTTTATAACGCAAAATCTAATATAATACAAATATATACACGTTAACAAACAGAATCGAAGAGTCGAAGATTCCGAAAGTTTTTCGAATCGGCTGTGCCCTACTCCGCTCCGCGCTACCATCGTAATCGACGCGCCTGGAAAGATTTACATGCATTTCGTTTGGGACGCGCGTTGTGCCGCTCCGTGCCCGCGCTCCACCGATCTAGTGGACGCTCAGCGTAAGGACGCGGCGCAGTACAAGGAAATGCACATAAAATCATTCGCTATACTTCGCTCCGTACTTCCGCCCTAATGGAAGCGTTTCGATTGATTTATATGCATTTTACAGTAGACTTTGAGAATTAAAGTAACTATCAGAAATTTTTATCAGAGTAGAGTTTCTGAAGCTGTAACCTTAAAAAATGCGGTTCAAATCGAATAATAAACATATTTTTGCATGGGTGTTTCCATTCTAAACGGGTCACGCCGTAAACACTGAATTTATTATAATTACCTGATGTTTGTAATTTTTGTCCTATTTCTCTGTGATTTTATAACGCAAAATCTAATATAATACAGATGTATACACGTTAACAAACAGAATCGAAGAGTCGAAGATTCCGAAAGTTTTTCGAATCGGCTGCGGTCTACTCTGCTCCGCGCTACAACCGTAATCGACGCGCCTGGAAAGATTTACATGCATTTCGCTTGGGAAGCGCATTGTGCCGCACCGTGCCCGCTCCACTGATCTAGTGGACGCAGAGCGTAAGTAAGGACGCGGCGCAGTGCAAGGAAATGCACATAAAATCATTCGCTATACTTCGCTCCGTACTTCCGCCCTAATGGAAGCGTTTCGATTGATTTATATGCATTTCGCTTAGCGACCGCGCGGCGCCAAAACGTTTCGATTAGCCACACACTTATGAAACAAAATGTTTTCGGGCAAAACATTTCACTACATTGTGAACGAGATAAAAAGTCTCCTCTAAATAATATTTTACCTCTGATATACAAATTAAAGAACATATTTTATTCGCTGAATCATACTGATGACTAAGGATAGGATTTGAATAAGGTCACGCCATCATTTCAGTGGCGCCGTAAAAATGCATCGAACAGGCAAATTGTGTAATGAGACGGTGAAAATAATTTACGGCGTTCTTACTGCATGATGCAATGTGGCGGTATATTCCGACGGCCTAGGTACAACTGGCCAATAATTACTCTGAAAATCTTTACACATTTAAACAAGAAGAGTTGATTGCATAACTATTTTTTTATTGCGGCAATATTGCTCTGTTTTTTGTTATACTGAGTAACACCATTGCTATAGCGGCGTTAATTGTCTCCGCAGCCCTCGCGTTTGTTTACACGCTACGGTCTAATGTCTTATATCGCCCGCTTCATTAGAATTTGAACTGCACAAAATATATTTCCCCAACCGATACTGATTACAAAGAAAATTTGAGTGATGTAACGTCAAAACGTGTTGTTTTGGCGAGTTTTTAACTGTTTTTTGTTTTACTGTTTCAGTGTGTGCTTGGTCCTGTGTGTGCCGCCTTAGGTCAATTTTTGCAAGCTCATCTGAAACATACTATAGCACCGGGCGTACTTTACAAAATGATCTTTTTCGGCTTACAGGTTGACGAATTTCTGATCAGTGAGGAAGCGACTCGGACAATTTAACCAGAGGTTCAGATGTCCAGCTGAAATAATGCGTTTAACTAGAAATCAGCGAAAACCATTTTATTATAATACATTTCACCCAAGAACACAATAATTAGTAGATACGACATTGGAGAAAAGTTTGTTTACTAACGAGTCTAGGTTTACAGTATTGTTTCTAAGTAACCGGTAGTCTACACCTAGTGGACCCATCCTTCTTCTTCACAAGCACTACTGGTGACGCCCACGGGCTGCTTGATGGTTCTATTACATTATCCTTTTCCATCTCACGAATAATGCGTTCCGCTTCCTCACGCTTCGCCAACGGTAATCGCCTTGGAGCTTGACGAATAGGTCTTTCTTCTCCAGTCTCTATTTTGTGTTTCACGATATCAGTTCTTCCCTTGGATCCATTTCCTACCTCGAATACCTCTTGATAACGGCCGATTAGATTATTTGCTTTTGTCTTCTGGTCTGGAGTCAATTCCTGAGCTGTTGACATAACCATTTCCCATAACTTCATTGGGACTTTCGCATCTGGCACGTTTGTTTCAAGTTGGCGGGAGATGGAGGACACCATGGTGCAGCTTCCCAAGATGGTTCCTTTCTTGATGTTGACGGAGAAACAATTGACGTTCATCAGGCGGACAGGTACTTCCTTCTTCGCTGTCAGCAACATTTTCCCAACGAGGACTCCTCTTCCAATTCTTTGATCATCAGTATTAGGTTCAACCATTGTCCAACTTGCCCATCTTGAAAAACACCGTCCATTTTTGCGCCGACGATAACCTCAGTCCTGCTGGGTAATACAATGTCTTCAGCGAGGACTACTCGAGCGGCCACGTCTCCTCGTTGATGTAGAACCAACTCCTCATTATTGACCGCCATCACGCCACGCTTTAAGTCCAATTGGAACCCGTGGGCACACATGACGTCCATGCCCAAAATTGCCTCGTCCTCTATGTCTGCCACCAGTGCACGGTGTTTTATTGGAGTTGAACCAATGGTGATGATAACCTCTACTTCACCGTGGACAGTTGCTGATGTTCTAGTTGCAGTTTTCACTCTCCACTTGGTCGGCTCGGTGCGTCCAGTTGACTTAATGACGTCGGGTCTTAGGATGGTCTTCGTCGCACCCGTATCCAATAACATGGTGTGAGGAATGTCATCAATGGTAACATCCACGAAGACACTGCTGGTTAACTGCCGTAGGGATATTACTTGTTTGGATTTCGTCTTTGGGGGCCTTTGAATACGAGTCGACGTTTGCCCTTCTGCACCGACCCGGCTTAGTTTAACTGTGGCTTCCTTGGATCCTGTCTGGGTTTTGGACATCGCCTGCGAACATGTCCTTCCTCCTGGCAATTCCAACACATGCTACCTTACCTTTTCCGTAAGATAGGCAGATGTTGCATCGTGACGTTAGTTTCGACGCATCCGGCAGCAAACAGTCGTGACGGGTGTGGGAGTAATCTCAAACCAACAAAACTAATAAAAAGGCGCCACTCAATTTAATTATCTTTCCGCGGTAAATTAAGAAAAACGCGGTACGTCCTTGTTAAACAAATTGCTTTATTTATCACCCAGATGAGAACAGAATACAAACATAAAAGTACTCCGCTTACAGACTAAAACATAAAGTACATCACAAGAAATAAATGATAAATGTGACGCAATAAAATTACAATGTACTTTAAAGCGGCGCGTACAGGCCACAAACAAAACAATAAATTACAGATTAAATGGTTACGCAAAAAGAAAACTTGCTTATTAAACAGCAAAAGCAAATGATTAATTCAAATCCCTCGTAAGGGGTCCTCTACTCGTCAAGTAACGTTCGAGGTAAAACGAGCGTTCGTGATTCGCAATAATAATCAATCAAAAACAACGTTAAAGATCCAACCTTGTCCGTTGATCAGTCAGGCGGGCACCAATTTTTCATCGGGCCGCAACACGACAGCCACGGAGAGGGCAAAACGTCGAGTCTCAGGTCGAGTCCGACGGCGGAAGGTAATTTTCTACACTTCTCGCAGAAATTCCGAACTCCCAAACGCAATATAAAAGGGGGAAGGGAAAAAGCCTGAAGAAAGAAACAAATATGCCCCCGTTACACACGAATCAAACACATTCCCACACTTATTAACTCACCTGCCCTAACAAGCAGGCTTTCTGAGAAAAACGCCAAACAAGCGTTTATTGCTGCAGCGATCGCACAGAATCCGGTCAAAGCCGAAGGGGAATTTGTCCACGCAGAGGACGAATTCACGCACAACACCAAGTGAAAATCACTCACACAAAATACTTGCGATCACTGCGGGAATCAGTTTTGAAATGAATCCAGAATTTGGCTCGTGGTAACGAGTTAAAACGGGGGGGGGGGGGGGGAGAACATTCCAGAATCATCCAATGAATGTCTGACTAAACCTCAACCAATCAAATCGAATGCCATAGTTCGTTTCACACGGCGGTAGATATTGCGACATAGAATGAAATCGAAATTATAACTAACTACGCAAAAAAAAAAGAACAAAGAAGAAAACCGCGTCAAGCCGACGCCGCGTGAAAGCCTATAAATCGAATCGAAAACAATCCAAGACTTTTCCTTGAGTAAAATAAACAAACGTATTCTCTCAAAGAACACGAGGTCGTAAAACAAGTGCGGAGTATGTGTAATTAAGCGCGGCTCGAAACGAGCGGCGTTATCAAAGAGGGCTGCGTGGGCGATGAAAAGAAACCGCAAATGCGACGGAAGTGGAGTTTGCCGACACGCCCACTGTTCGCCTAAAAACACATCTATTTTTAGCTCGCAACACAACATACAGGGTGGCTCAAAACAACCGGGGAAATTTGCACGGTAACACACACCAGCGGTTTCTTCTGCTTGAAGACCTGTTCCACAATGCGGCGAACATCCTCGGCGGTGGTATATTCCCTGGGTCGCTCTTTTGTAGCAGATCCCACATTGGAGTTAGCGGATTCTTCCTCTTCTTCCTCTTGGAAGTCCATAGCCGCTCGCACCTTGACATACCCTCTTGAAACTCGTCTCGCCGCTTCAAATTCCAAGGCATAAGCCAATGCGTTCTTGGACGTCTTCGGATGGGTCATTCTCAATGCCTGCTGGTTGTCTGGGTCACGGATTCCATCTATGAAGGTCTGCACCGTCAAACATTTGAGGAATTCAACAGGAGCTGTGGGATATGCCAACTGGGCCAGACGCGCTACGTCCGCTTCGAATTGCTGAAGACTTTCTCCGGATTTCTGACAGCGATTCCTCAACTGCGCATGGTATACCTCAGTCAGATGGGCCTGTCCGTAACGCATTTCCATCCTAATCACCAGCTTGTTGAAGTCTTCTTGTTCCTCTGGTGGCATCGTCTGTAGCACATCGATAGCGTCCCCTCTCAAGGCGACAATTAACGAAGTAGCTTTTTCGCTGGCCGTCAATCTGTTCGCCTTTGCTGCTGCTTCGAACTGTTTGAAGTAGTTGGGCCAAGAAGACTTTCCATCGAACGTTGGTGGTTTTATTTTCAATTTCGAATTTTCTGCTGGTCCTTCCACAATTCGGGTTTCATTATTTTCTAGTGTTTGTACTGGTGGCTGATCCCCGAACACTCGCAACCCCGCCATGATTTGTTCCAGATTTTTGATTTTGTTATCGTGCTGGAATATTATTTCCTCCACATTTTCTTGCAGGTTCCTTGTTTCTTCCGATATTTTTACCACCAGTTTATCTCCGAGTCCTTTCGTCTGTTCTAGAAATTCACCCTTCAAATTTCCGGATTGTTCTAGAAGCTTCTCCTCTAGATTTCTGGATTGTTCTCGAAGTTCGTCCTTGAAATTTCCAGATTGTTCTAGAAGCTTCTCTTCTAAATTTCTGGATTGTTCTCGAAGTTTCTCTAAATTTCCAGACTGTTCCTGAAACTTCTCGTCCAAATTTCTGGATTGTTTTCGAAGTTCGTCCTTGAAATTTCCAGATTATTCTCGAAGTTCGTTCTTGAAATTTCCCGATTGTTCCAGAAGCTTTTTCTCTAAATTTCCAGACTGTTCTTGAAACTTCTCGACCAAATTTCTGGATTGTTCTCGAGGTTCGTCCTTGAAATTTCCAGATTGTTCTCGAAGTTCGTCCTTGAAATTTCCAGATTGTTCTAGAAGCTTTTCCTTTAAATTTCTGGATTTTTCTCGAAGTTCATCTTCAAAATCGACGGGACCACACGAAATTTCGAAAAGGAACGTCTCTGGATCTTCACCAGCTGTCAACAAATCGCACCGGAGACGCTGTTGAAGTGCACCTTTCAAACCACATGTTTCTAACTCTCGTTCTTCCAATTCGGTTTTTAATTCGGCCACTTTTAAGTCTTTCAACAACACTTTTCTCGTAGCCATTGTTTTTTCCGATACTGTACTTATTTAATAATCTGATTAAATTTAGTTTACTTTACTTTAAATTGTTTATTTATTTGCACAAACCCGCACACCGACACCACTGTTACGTTTCTAGGGTTTAAATTTATTTATTTAAACGAACAAAACACTCTGTAAAAACTTAACCGTTATTTATTAATGCTTACAAACTAATTTATTTGTAACAATTTATTTACACACTAAAATCTAACTTCGATGATCGCTGTTAGAATTCGACTGATTCCTGAGTCAATTCCGGCCGATTTTATATCCTTTGCTGCCGTCTCGAATTTTCCAAGCTGGTAAATTCGAGTTTGTTTGATGGTGACGTGATGGCCAATGACGCATAACGGACCGAGTTCTTGATGCCTTCAGTTTGACGTAGTAAGCCAGGTGGCGCGCCACAGTATGTTCAAATTATGGACAAGTTCCGGTATGGCGACGATCAAGCGAACGGTTTCCTCCCAATTCAACACAGGAAAAAGTACCGTTTGCTGCTGATTCTGTGATGATCTGGGGCGGTATTTCAAACGAAAATAAAACTGATGTCATAAGAAGTAGAGATTTAACTAGACTAAGCGTTTGCATGGTAGGGGAGCATGACGGGGTATATCCCCTTTCTTCGCAATATTAGTTGCTCGCTAATCACATCAACCAAGGCGATACGAACATTTTTTGCGACTTCCATGAGATCACACTTGTTTTTTAGTGGATTCATTCAGGCCGCCGCACAGTGCATCAAGCTGTGGACAAAAATCGAACATGCAACATTTTTTTAAGGGACAAAAAGATTTCAATATTTACTAGTAAGTATCTAAAAGCTGAATAAAATCACTATCTCCTTGATTACTTTGTTTTACGTAACTATCTATGATGTTGTTTTTGAAAGTTTAACGACTGCATGCTACAGTGACATTTGAGATTTTGTGAATGAACTTTCATAATCAACTGAATTTTTTTTTTAATAATTTTGACTGTTGAGCCTAACAATGGAGTCTTCTATTACAGGTATTCATAATTTCAAACCAATTTAGGAGGATGTTTTAACATTAGAACTGCAAATAAAAACTATCTTATTGCAACAATTAAAAGTAAAGTTTGATCGAATATTACAAAAATACGTAAAAAAAATGTATCGAAATTTTTTTTTTTAATCTCATTCCTTCGTCCTTGTATTTTAAGAAAACAAGAATTTCTCCTGCTACTACCTGCAAATTCAACGAAAAAATTTTTGAGTGGATTTCCTGTCAAGGAAACACCAAAGTCGATGCAATCAGAGGGCACATATTAAACCTTTTAAATATATCAGATTGTCCGGATAGTGAAAACAAAGAATTATCTCGAGCCTGTGTTTATTTTGACCTGAATTGTAGTAGATTATGGAGGCAATGTTCCCGAAATCGAATTTTATTCACAAAACGACACCATATTTTCTTGGAAAGCCAATTTAATTTACCAAAAAGTTTGTTGAGCTTGGTTAATAAAGTAAGACCTATGGAGGATCCTGGGCCGAGTCGAGGGAGACCTCAAAAACGATTTAACGTAACGTCTACGAAAACTAAGAAACGTGGAGTGGAGGATCTTGTTGCATCTAGGACAACTGGAGAATTAAAATATGCAGCGGAAATTTCAGCACGTGTGTCCACTATAGGCGCAGTAATTAGTAATTACACCAATTCTTTATCACCGCAACAAGCTTTGGCTTTGTATTTTGATTTGGATTTATCAGAAAGGACATACAAGTATCTGAGAGCGACAGTGAACGCAGTACACAAATTTCTTTTTCCCAGCTTATACGCCTTGAAACAGATAAGAAAACAATTTCTTCCAGTACCTATGGAAATTACGGATACAATGGCGACAGTGTACCTCCAACAGGTACTAAATAGGACTGCCGACAGTATTGTTGAAATTGCTAATATAGAGCGAAATACAAGTACAACCTTAATATGTAAATGCGAATTTGACGGGAGCTCAGGACACAGTACATACAAACAACCGTTTTCTGACTCCGTCTCGAAAAAAACAGACGAATTCTTGTTTTTCATAGCTTTTTGTCCCCTTAAATTGGTTGATAATAATACCGCTGATGAGTATTGGAAAAAAAAACCGTCCTTCCTCAATATTGTATTGAAAAATTTACATTTATAAAAGAAGATGCCAAACTTGTATTAAGCGAAGAAAGCGCTATGAATACACTAATTAACGCACTCCTTTTCCAAATCAGAATAAAAAAATTCACGTTTCTTTTGACTTGTTATTCACCATGATCCACGGTAGTGTATGTAATAATAGGTGTGTTCTTTTTACCGCAAAACTCACTTCATCTCAGATAAACGTCATTTCCGTTCGAGCGAACAAGTAAGTTTGAATTAGTATTTCAACCTGGCAACTAACAGGAGTACACGACTGACAAGGTGGGAGATCGAAATCACAGCCAACGGAAATGACGTTTATCAGAGTTGAGTTGAGATTTGTGGCAAAAAGAACACGCCTATTGTATCAGGAAGTAAGTTAGCATCAAAATGTTCCATTTGCGGTGCTACTCCAAAGGATATGAATATGGGTACAATATGTAATAAAATACCCAAAGAAAAGAATTATCGTTTCGACCTGTCTCCTCTTCATTTCTGGATAAGGTGTTTCGAATGCTTATTACATATAGCATACAGACTACCGTTAAAGACTTGACAAGTACGTGGTTCCGAAATAAAGAAGTTTTTGGAAACAGTAAAAGAAAAATTCAAGCTGCTTTTAAGGAAAAATGGGCCTCTTTATTGATAAACCCAAATCTGGATTTGGATCCACCAACGATGGAAACACAGCCAGGAGATTTTTTGCATATGCAAAATTAACCGCAGAAATTACTGGGGTTAATGAAAAACTAAGTAGAATTTTTCCATAATTTTAAGAGTTACTGCATCTGGGATTAAAATTAATTTACCCAAATTGGTTGAAATTTTAGAAGAAACGAAAGACCTCTACTTAAAAGATTACAACTAGTATTATATGTCTAGTAGTGTTCACAAATTACTTATTCATGGCGCAGACATCATTTCTTTTTTTGATTTACCTATTGGCCAAGGGGCAAGGCAGGGCTTTGGAGGGAAGTCATAAAGAATTCTGAAAACATCATCTATCTCACAAGAGGGAATCCTCACGGATAAACACGAATGCAGACTTACTAACATTACTTTTGCTGAAATCCGATCCTGTAATAACACAATTAAGAAACCCAAATACTGAAATACAACCCTACCTGATGGAATCAGAAAATTTCTCTACAAAAGGTACATCAGCCGTGAACTTCGAAAATTATGATGAATCGTCAAGCTCCGTTGAATCTGAATAAAACTTGTAAAATTTAGAATTTTTCCTTTTTATTTGACCACATTTATTTATAATGATTTAATTTTATTTAATTTGAAATTATTATCTTAGAAAAATTTTGTGCAAATCGTTTTTGATTGCAGTGAGAACCTCGAGCAGCTTCTGGACAGCTGTTTCAGCCCTGCTTGGGGCTTCTTCAGCAGAAACGTAGCTCGACATTCCCACTGCAGACCAAAAACGACTTGCCCAATTTATTCGCAAATGCGATGTAAGAATGATGAACAGATAAAATAGCGACATCTTACTATCGCTTTTTGACCTAACATTGCAGTAGGATAGACAAATTGAAGCGGGATTTGCTCCTAATGAGTCCCCCATGCAAGGCGGCCATGCTTGCTGTCAAAGCATAATGAAAGATTTTAGAAAAATTTTGTGCAAATCGTTTTTGATTGCAGTGAGAACCTCGAGCAGGGCTGAAACAGCTGTCCAGAAGCTGCTCGAGGTTCTCACTGCAATCAAAAACGATTTGCACAAAATTTTTCTAAAATCTTTCATTATGCTTTGACAGCAAGCATGGCCGCCTTGCATGGGGGACTCATTAGGAGCAAATCCCGCTTCAATTTGTCTATCCTACTGCAATGTTAGGTCAAAAAGCGATAGTAAGATGTCGCTATTTTATCTGTTCATCATTCTTACATCGCATTTGCGAATAAATTGGGCAAGTCGTTTTTGGTCTGCAGTGGGAATGTCGAGCTACGTTTCTGCTGAAGAAGCCCCAAGCAGGGCTGAAACAGCTGTCCAGAAGCTGCTCGAGGTTCTCACTGCAATCAAAAACGATTTGCACAAAATTTTTCTAAAATCTTTCATTATGCTTTGACAGCAAGCATGGCCGCCTTGCATGGGGGACTCATTAGGAGCAAATCCCGCTTCAATTTGTCTATCCTACTGCAATGTTAGGTCAAAAAGCGATAGTAAGATGTCGCTATTTTATCTGAAATTATTATCATTAACCTCTAATATTGATTTAATTTGATTATTTGCATAAGTCTGATTTTTGTTCATTAATCCTAGAGATAATTAAAGTTGTTTTCATTACCGGAAATATTAGTTAAATTGATGATGATATTTTCAACAATTCTCTTTAATGTTTATTGTATAATTGTTGTTTAAACAAGTTTTGTTCAGTTATTCACATTTAATTACTCAATAGTTATCTTAAAGAAAATTTGAATTTGATTATTTCTGTAACTGATGAAAATCGGATTTTAAAACATTAACTGAACGCCCTGTAGATATACCAGTGATATTATTCTATTTTTAATTACTGCAGCTCTCCGCAATAGATATCCAAAACCAAAAAAATTAAATAAAGGCGAATCAAGATTTTTGTCCATTTACGCCTAAATCATTCGGCGCACTGTGCATCGCGTCGGTCAAAGAGTAGGGATACTACAACCTGGCTCTTTTCGGATTTATTTGCCCACGTTTGAACTAGACCATTGATGAAATTCTCCAAGCCTAGGTTCAACATCGTACATATAAACAGTTAAACATGGAATCAAGAGTTTATTTTTGAGTTGCATTGTCTGGTAAGACCTGATTAATTAATTTATGATGTATTGTGATATATTACACGAGAAATTAATTAATCAGGCCTCACCAGGTGATTCAGCTCAAGAATAAACCCTTGATACCATGTCTAACTCAAAGTTCGTCGTTTTTGAATTATTAATATGTAAATAAAACTATTACAAACAATTCAAAAAATAATACGATAATATTAACAAATTTTAGTGGTTTATAGATTTATTTTTACAGGTTCTTCATTACTAAAATGCTAACAAACTTTTATTTTATGGAGTTCCCGTCAGGCGTGTTCAGATAATTCAAGTAATTTGCCGCAAATTTCAAATTAGGTAGACAAATTTCAACTAAATTAATCTACTTGCATTTGATTTGAGCAATTTAAGACCGCACTTTGTTATATTAATTCTGTCATTTTGACTTTTCAAAATTTTATTCCGCCATTCTGCTGCCATAACATGGGCTTAATCAATCGCGGCACTTTAATTATCTAGTGACTTTAAATAAATACATGGATTTAGGAGTACAGGATACACCTAGCCATGACGCCTAACACTACAAGTCCAGGGAAAACATATCAATGACACTGGTACTCTCTGTTTCACTCTACACAAATTCAATGCATTTAACATTTCTTTTTTCACTCATTAGTCATACCACATGTCCATTTAAATTTTTGATAAAGGTAGGCTATGGAACATAAAACGCTTATCTCACATTACTACAGCGATTTATTAGTTACTTCAAATTACTTGACAGTTTATGAAATGACAACTTGCCGTCCAATTTTCATATTAAAGATTGTAATGGTTTTCACTCCTGAAGAAAACAAAGTTTATTGTTGACTCATATTTGGGCAATGCAGAAAAGGTAAATGGGCAATTGGTGTATATTCCTGCTTGCATGGAAGAATTTCGCGCAAAATTCCTCAACCTCGCATTCCTTAACGCAACTTTTTTAAATATGGTACGCTAGTCTATGGATTTATTCCGCAGTACAGGAAGTGTATTACGGAAAGCTGGAAGTGGAAAACCAACTATGCGCACAGCCGAAGTAGTCGATGATGTTAATCAACTTATGACTTAAGAGCCAACCAAATCAATGAGGCACGTGTCGCAGGAAATTGGTTTATCTTGCGGTACCATTTAAAAAAAAATCTGAAATTTCATCCGTACAAAATGCAATGCTACCATCAGTTATTATCTGCAGATTTTAATCTACGTGTTCTATATTGTCAGTGATTTACACAAGACTTGATGAATAGTGATGAATTATTACATGTAGGTTTTTACACAGAATGTTTTGATAAATGTATCATCAGCCTGCGTTGTGATTCAGTTATGAATCTTTCAAAATTAAAATTTCCACCGAGATCTCCAGATCTGACAAATTTGGGTTATTTTCTTTTTCCGTACCTAAAAAATAGGATACTTAGAACTCTAGTCGCCACAATCAACGATTTAAGGCAAAGAATTACTCAAGGAAATAATATAACACCATTTCTGTTGCAAAACGCATTTAACAAAGAGAAACGCGGCGGGGTCATTTATGTTTGCAAGAAAATGAAATCTCTCCCCTTTAAATTATAATTTATGTTTACATTAAAATATTGTTTAATTCTTGAAGAGTTAAGTAATATCAGAGTTTAATTTACAACAATGATTTCAGACCTTGACATGTCACCCCTCTCATTAACCTCAAAAACTACTTGGTGTTACGACATATGTTTACACTTCCAGAGCCTCCCTTCATCAAAAATTTAAAGGGACGTATGGTATATGAATACGAAGTTTGAAATAACCAAGAAAATCAAGGATAAGTTATCTCTCAAAATGACATCAATTTTAATGTGTTCTTTCAGCATCAGAACCTTTTTCAGAAAATTTGTGTACTAAATTTTTACCACCTGTTTCTGAGACCTCTTAATCGTCTTTTTATTACGGCGCCTGCGCGGCCTGTGTACCTTGCACACTTCGCACACCCTATCCGCCAACCCTGAATATAATATTGAAAACTTTAAATTTCGCAGTCAGTTTATTTTAAAATGGCTAAAATCTTCTGAAAACTCCACTCAGTTTACTAACAAGGTAGCTATGACCGATGAAAATTTACTTGTAGAAAGTGACAACTTCAAAATTTACAATCACAGAAAAAGAATATTCAGGCTGGGCCAATAGTGTGTATTCGGTGGATTGCGCCTATATTAATGCAAATTTTTAAAATCTTTTTTCGCTATTACTTATCTATGGTATAGATGCATGATTTAAAATTAGTTACAATTATACAGAGTGTTCCGTGTGCCTGTGCCAGACCAAACTTGTTTTTTTTTTTAACTGGAACATACTACATATTATTTTTTATTTCGATTCGTCTTTAAGAGCAGATAAATTTATTTAATTTAATTTAAACAGCGACATCCTACGATCGCCTTTTGACCTGACATTGCAGTAGGATAGACAAATTGAAGCGGATTTGCTCCTAATAAGTCCCCTATGCAAGGCGGCCATGCTTGCTGTCAAAGTTTAAAAAAAAATGTTGCAAATCGTTTTTATTAGTAGTAGTCGATGATTAGGATTTTATTAGGAGCAAATCCGCTTCAATTTGTCTATCCTACTGCAATGTCAGGTCAAAAAGCGATCGTAGGATGTCGCTGTTTTAATTGTTCATCACTATTACATCGCAATTGCGAATAAATTGGAGAAGTCGTTTTTGGTGTGCAGTGGGAATTTCGAGCTACGTCTTTGCTGACGAAGCACCAAGCAGGGCTGAAACAGCTGTACAGAGGCTGCTCGAGGTTTTCACTGCAATCAAAAACGATTTGCAACAAAATTTTTTAAAACTTTCAGGATGCTTTGACAGCAAGCATGACCGCCTTGCATGAGGTAGCTTATTATGTAGCAAATCCGCTTCAATTTGTTATCCTACTGCAATGTCAGTTCAAAAAGCGATCGTAAGATGTCGCTGTTTTATCTATACAATTATCCAAATATTTGTCGACAATTTGTTTACAAATTAGAAGACCACTGGCGGTGTTGCCTTGTGAAAAATACAACCGGCAACAATGTCCTAGTTAAAAATTTGATAATAAAATTGGCAAGTGTTTGAAATAGACGATAAGGTCGATAAGGTTATACGTTTGAAACAAATCCCTGGTTCTAAATTTAATAATTATGACAGATTCATGGTTTTTACCTTATCGTTCGTGTGCAATTTTATAACAGACAAACTGTAATTAATTGAAATGGCTTGTTAAAATGCATATAAATGTAAATAATCTAATAGTAAAATTGAATTGACAAATTTTTTTGACATGAAACTTCAAATACCTTGCCAACTTAGTATTTTGATAATGTTCTATAGGGGACTTATGTTTTATACCAACATAATGCAACAGGTGGTTTTTTAATTTGTGAACAACGTATAGCTAACTTGTGAGTAAACTAATGGCCGGTTGCACCAAACACTTAAGGTCAGCTTAACTTTAAGCACCGCTTAGAATGTGATTTACTGAATGTTTTGTAACCTCAAATGTCACATTATAAGCAGTACTTAAATTTAAGCTTGACTTAAGTGTTTGGTGCAACCGGCCATAAGTGCATTTTAATATTCCGAGCAATATTTTCCTTTGATAATTTACTCTAAAATTTACGAGAGAGCCAAAGAAATGAAAAAATGCACCGTTTTCAAAAAAATATTACGTGTGATGCACATTTTACCGCAGATTGTCGTGTGAGGGGCACAAATCGCGGCTTAATTGCAAATGCTTTACCCTCACTAAATATACCAGGTAAGTAAAACGTCTAATTGACTTTTCTTCTTTATTTTGACACCTAAAACGAAGAACAAGAGTCGTTCACAATAATTTAACTTTTAACAACTGCTACAATGGCAGTGAAAAGTTTATACACTACTTTAAGACACTGATTTCTTTATTTTGTTACATAAATTTTGATTTTTAAAAATAATGAAACAATTTAAGTTTAAAGAAATAATTTTAGCCCGTACAGTGCAAATATTCTAGCCCGTGTCAGCTTTCTTTCAGTTTTATAGTGTGTTATGCTTAATTAAAGTTCTAGATCTTCCTGAGGAAATTCTGAAAACTTCATGAATGATGAATCAACAAAACCCTCATATGAAAAATCCGTACAGTTCGCAAATATGCAAAAATTTCATGAAACTGTTACAAAAGTACATCAGAGCCTCCAGAAAAGAAAAAGAAATACATGGATGCAGTCATCAATATTCCAGCAGCCCCAGAGATTTCAACTAGGGAGTTAAACTCAATAGCAAAAAGTACAAGAACAGGAATAAACCATTAGTTAAATTTGTTAGTTACACAGTGCACACAGTGTATGGGAAATTTCATATCGGAGCAAAAAAGTATTAGAATTATAAGTAAAAAGTTTTTTTTATCTTATTTTTTTTTAAATTTCCAATCACAATTCTGTCAGATTCAAGATTAAAACAACTTTTTACTTATAATTCTAATACGTTTTGGCTCACGATTTGGAATTTCTCGCCAGCAAAAAGTATATAATGTAAACAGTTTCCCGTTTTTTTTTTTAATTTGTTCTGCCCGCAACTGTCGTGAGGGTGCTGAAACTCATACTTCCTTTCTGAAATGGCACCGTGCTTTCAAACAACCTATATATTTGAAAATAATTTTAGATTATGTGGAATGAAAACCTACACGACTTTTGTTAAGACATTTTGTTAAGACGTTGATAAAATGAATTTAAAGGGGCATTTTTGGACTTTTTCAAAGGTTTGGGACACCCTGTACTAAAACCATAAATCTGAAATTGAAAATAAACATAACCGTTTAATCTGATACCTAATTTCAAATTTTTGGTTCGTTTTCTTGTCTTTTTATTATTCTAGTCGATAGCCTTATTTCTGGTGATTTCAGTAAGTATAATACTTAATACCTTTTTTTTTTCAAGTAAAGTTAGAATATGAGAAAAAAAACTGTTACAGTTTCGTCATGTTTTTTTTAATAAGTAAATTTATTCCTAACCACTTTTTTTTTATTTGTAAAGTATTAGCAACTAACATTCAGTTGTCGGAAGAAGAAAAATCAGTAAATATTGACTAAATGATATTAGGTGGTTAAAACAAACCAAATAAACAGCAGTATAAACATATTAAATTACAAGAACAAAATAAAAGAGTTGAATAAAAATTATTGAAGAACATGAGTTTGTGAAATAAATTAAAGTAAATGCTCGAAATGTCCTACACTGTTTTCAAGACACACATTCGTTCTCAATCCTGTGTGTACTTTAGCGTGTCGAATATGAATTCGCGAAACATTTCTCCGAGAATCTAATATTCGTCTTCTTAGTTCCTCATTATTTATCTTAATGCTAGTCACTGTTTAATTGCCCAAAATATAAAGCCTACTCTATCCTGTTTAAATTATGGATAGTAGTCCCGATATAACGTGCCAAACTTCAATTGGTCAAAACGACAATATTTAGTACCATTTTTGGAGTTAACCATATTAAAAAAAAATTAAAGATAGTGAAGCGTTGAGAGCCACTGAGTGCTAACGAAATTTAAAGAAAATTACATTGTTATAAAAAGTATCTTTCAAATTTATCACTTTATTCACTTTTTTAACCCAACAGTGCGAGTCAAAATTAAAAGCTAGGCTTTTTCATTCCTATATCAAAGCTGAGATACTAATCTAGCAAGTTATATTAGAACCACTAGATATTTGTCGGTAAAAATTCATTTTCGTAAGGTCAGTGCATTATTAAAATAACGATACAAAAAAACTTTAAATAGTTTATTATAATTTACACTACTGCTAAGAAAATGAACTAAAAATTTGAAATTATGTATTAAATAAAATTTTAATATAAAAAACTGTATTATTTAAGCTTCAAATTAATATCAACTATTAAGTGTGATGTACCGTTACAATCAGGAGAAAAAATTCTATCAAATAGAACAAGAAAAAGACATAAGTTGTATTTAAAAAATCGAAACTGAAGGTGATCGCGGAAATACGAAACGTTTAACTTCAATTCTATTACTTCTAAAAAGTGTTTGTAGAAAGTTAAATCAGAATTTCAAAATTATGTATAATAAAAGAAATACAAAGAGAAAAAGAAAATCGATTTTTTTACATATTTATTAATATCTCAAGAACAAATAAGAAAATAATCATTCTCTTAATGGATTATTAGGCATTGATTCGTGCAACTTTTCTTCCATTTAACTGAATTTGTATCTCTTACGGTTTAGGAGATCCCTTCCGTGTACATTCAATTTGAAACAGCCGGTATAATGGGACGATTGTCGAGCGATTAACAGTTCTTATTTTAGTAAGCAAAGAATGTGAGGTATCACAAAGCCATAAACGGCGACGTAATAGAAGTGCGATTTGTTACTTTTCTTAACTTAGTTTTATAGTGTTATAGAGTATTTCTAGTGTAATGTATTGTATTGGGTTGTGTAGGATTGCATCTTAATAAAGTATTTGAAATTGGACAACGAAATTTATTTAAGAACCCCGAAGTCGTATCAATTGGTGTCGGAAGCGGGGATTAAAAAAAAAATAAAAAACAAAGATGAAGCTTGTGGAATTAAACGTCAGATAGCTGCATGAAGAATTACACGAAAGACGTTTAGAAAATTCTGGTAAGAACACTGTCTTACAAGAACGGCTGCAACAAACTCTTGTAGATGAAGAAAATGACCCGGAAACGTTTGAGTTCAAGATTGAAGATGCGACAGCCCTGCTGATAGAAGTGAAAGAACAAACACAAGAGATGAGAAAACAAATGGAAAATTTGGAAATAAAAATGGGAACTTACAGTTTAAAAACTGATCTATAGTGAAAATCAGGAATCAAGAGTAATATGTCCTTAATGACGAAAATTCGTAGCATCTTAAAATACTGTAAAATGCCCTCAGTAAATGAGAATTAAGTTGATAAAATATCTCAATGTTGTCAAGTATAAACATAAACATTCGTACATAACCTCAGTGATTTGTTTCGTGTTTCGAGTGTCTGACACTTGTATGTCAATGTAGTTATCTTGACTGTAAAGTGGGTCGTACTCTAAGTTCAATTACTTCCTAATTTCATTCTAGATTCTAACAATCCGAGAAGTAATTATTAACAAACTAAATAAAAGAACCTTTTACCGTTTTTACTGCATGACATTTCATTTAAATTTCTGTTTGGCGCCACTACCATTGCCATCTCAACACCCATCCAGACCTTTAGGCAGCACACACAACCAACGGACAAAAAATGATTTATTGAAATAGTAGTTCTTCATTGTGTAGATAGTAATTTAGCCAAGTATAATAACTGTGCTAATAACTTCTCATATTCTTCACGAGAGCATCCCGTTCCCTTATGCTTGGATTCAGTCAGTTGAACCAGCAAGATTTACGTTGCTTTATTCATTTACGCTGTAACAACAAGTTTAATAGTGTTTTCTAGTATAATATGAACAATATGAGACTAGAAGCCTTAAATTAAAATACCTGTCAAATCTGGAAGCGGCTTTTTGTATTCTGTGAATTACTAGTTTCCATCGACATGTTCTATGATAAAAACTATTAAATACCCTTACCCGACCTTTTACGGAGCAATTTTATTTACTTTTTCTTTACAAACATCGATAAAAATAATAAAATATCACATTTGGAGAAATGTCAAAACCCCTTTATCGTCATATGTTAATTTCTGCCTGACGGCCCGGTGTAACGTCAAGATGTCAATGTCTTTGCTCATGGCAACATCTACCTATTTTTACGTCATTACTAGCTGTGACCAATGATCTGGTATGGGTTGGATGGAATGTAGAGTGAGAAGTATCGCGACGAACATTAGAGAGAGAGAAAACTAGCCTCGATCAGCTGGGTTGGGGCAAAACGTCAAAATTAGTTTGACAATGTCAAAACGTGAAAACATTCGTTGTCTGTGCGTTTAGTCTGTTAGTTTTCAAATTGGATTTTGTGGGGTCGTTTTTTCGATTTTAAGTTATTTGAAGTGACTTATCAAGTTTTTGTTTATTATTTAATTAAAGTTTAACATCCATTAATTTCGCTTCTAGTTTTTACGGGATGTTTTAAATTGATTTTGAATGTCATTTTATTAGATTTTTAGTTTTATGTAAGTGACTATTTTACTCTAAAAAGATAAGCAGGTTTCTTAAATATCTTTTATTATAATATTTCAATAATCGCGTTAATAAAATGTAGAATACCTATTTGTTTCGCTGATGATTGCATAAATATGCGACAAAAAGATGTAAATGTATCCATCCACAGAGAGGGTAGACGCATTTTAAAATTACTTAAAATATTGAATATATTTCGTATTACACGCATGTGCAAATTGTAAAAATAGATTCGATAGTCTAATTTAAAATTGGAATATGAACTATAAATTACCAAGTTCATTAATTTTTGACAATTCGCTATTCAACCACTTACTCGCCATGGCAACGGTGTTTGCAAACGCATTAAGCTTAATGAACATATAAAATAGCGACATCTTACTATCGCTTTTTGACCTAACATTGCAGTAGGATAGACAAATTGAAGCGGGATTTGCTCCTAATGAGTCCCCCATGCAAGGCGGCCATGCTTGCTGTCAAAGCATAATGAAAGATTTTAGAAAAATTTTGTGCAAATCGTTTTTGATTGCAGTGAGAACCTCGAGCAGCCTCTGGACAGCTGTTTCAGCCCTGCTTGGGGCTTCTTCAGCAGAGACGTAGCTCGACATTCCCACTGCAGACCAAAAACGACTTGCCCAATTTATTCGCTGCAGTGGGAATGTCGAGCTACGTCTCTGCTGAAGAAGCCCCAAGCAGGGCTGAAACAGCTGTCCAGAGGCTGCTCGAGGTTCTCACTGCAATCAAAAACGATTTGCACAAAATTTTTCTAAAAGCATTAAGCTTAGTTGAGATGCATTCCGAATATGCAAAATATTTATTGCAATTTGTTTTTGATTGGCTAGCTTTTTGCGTATCCGGATGCATCTGAACTAAGCTTTCATTTTCCCCAAACCACGTGGTATCGCCCATTTCTGATCTTTGTTACTCTTAGGGAATGCTCATATTATCTTTCTCTCTCTAATGTTAAAGCCGATACAGTCCTATTCAAAATGACGCTAGACTCCATCTAACCTTATTACATCATTGATCTAACCTTATTACATCATTGGTCATAAACTTATGTTTAACCTAGTCTGAATATTTCCACCGTTTTTTATATGCATTTGTATAAATGTTTTAGTGTATTTCGTGTTTAGTTTGTTTTCATTCAAATTCGTAAAATTTCTATCGGGTACCGCTGCACGAACAAAGTTTGACTCCCACTTACTGCACCGAAAAACTGTCAACGTGCCCGGACTCAGGTAAAAATATCTTACTTCTATTAAAACGTACGCAGTCACTGTGATACTTTTAAAAAAAGGGAAAGGAACAGAGAAAACAATACGTTTTATTGTAAATGGAGACAATGGTGAAAAATTTATCATAGCTGCATATAAATATCCAGGTCCAAATTTCGCTGTTCAGTGATTGTTGCAGCAACAACAAATATAGACAAGAAATCGTTTAAAGTGTGATTATCAAGGCGAATCCTCCCGAAAATCACAGAATAATTATTGAACCTGATTTATGCAGTGAGTTATTAGTATTTTTTAAGGAAATTTGTTTCTCGTCTTTGTATCTGTCAACTTCTTAGTTTGAAGTAAAGTGTGAATATTTAAAACGCATATTATTGCTTTATAATTTTAGAAATAAGTATTTATTTAAAACATTAAAGTTTAAAACTCCCGCCTTTGCTGTGCCCAAAATCCAGGTGGAGCCACTTTTGCGAACTAAACTTCGTTCCATTTTTATTTTATTAAACGTCACATCTTCCCAGACCCTTTATCTTTGTTTCAGAGTAAGATGTATTCCGCGCGCGGCGGGGCTCGATTTCTCGCTGCATTTCTGATAGACACGGGGATTCTACGATTGAATTCTGCGTCTCATTAATTTTGATTTTGACGATTCGACATTTATTTGATTGCTCAGTCTCTCCGTAAATATTGAAGAGTTCAGAATTTACCTATAGAAAACGTCTCTCACAACCTGTTATATTGAGAGATCCTTTTCTCGCTTTAAAAGACAAGACATTCTCAGGGCAAACTGAAGTGAACGAACGAATAAAAATTTGGAACGTTATTTAATAATTAATTTTAATAACAATTAATAGCTGAGAAATTTTAGTATTTTCTTCCTTATTCGAATTTCGAATACCTGAGATTACTCAACAACGTGCGTCTCTGTTAAACCGGGCAATCGAACGATGCAGATCTGCGCTGCACTGGGGGTGTTACGATGCGTAATCGGCATTTGGGAGACTTTACGTGCTGTTTTCCTCGATGCTGTAGTAATGACCCAACGAGGTGACAGATAAACCTGTTTCTGAGATACCTCCTAATTTTTATGAAGAGGATTTTCTGATAACTAGAATTGTTTATAAATTATTTACAACATTGCTCGAAACCATTTAGAGGGTCCGTTGCTGTTGAGATTATAGGTTTATAGTTATCAAAACGATTTATAGTGTGAAAGTTAAATGCTGGGCAATTTCCGATGCAAGCAGCATCAAGATTTAGGCTGAAGTGCACTTTTACTCTTGCAGCAATTGTAAATAATTACGCAATTATTAACTCACCGTAATTTTGAACCAACCAAGTGGTCCATCTAACAGCTTCCGTCTGAAAATCTTTACAGGCATAGGTGATCCTGGCCGACCACCTTTTTTCTTAAAAAATTTCTTGTTGGAAATTATTTTCGCGTTATTGCTACTGCCTCCCATATCGATGTCTTCATCAACCAAATGAGCCCTAATTGATTCACCCCAGTCCTTGCCGCGTTCATGTCGGCATCCATGTTTATTAGCCTTGAAAGTTACGCGTCGAATATTGTCATTCCCACCATAATCTACAAAGCGATGATGATACATAATTTGTGTAAATGATCCAGTTAAGAAGTACTTACCGTTACTATAATTGTTTTTCCATGAATTCTTGAATTTTCCTGGTTTAGGCATAGCTTGTTTAACAGGCTTCAACACTTAACTCTCACAGTGCCAGACAGTAGTACAGCCAACAAAATACAGCTAAAGGAGACTAGGAGAGGTAAAATTCCCTAGATAAAACTTGGCGACAGGGATAACATTAAAGCCACAGTATAGAAATCAATCATTAGGGACATCTTCTCTCGGCACCTTTGAAGTTCATACTACAATTTTCCGAACCCAAGCAGGCGGGCATTCATTCTAATGCTACCAGATGTCGCTACTTGAAAAACTTATTTATTTCGTAAGATATACTTCTTATTTTAAAAAAACAAAAGCTTGTTTTATTAGAAAAATTATAAGTGAGCTCAAACTAGTCGAAACATGATAAAATTCGATAAGATAATCTAATGGTTACTTATCCACCAAAACAGCTGATCGGTAATTGACGGCCATATTGAATGTGTGCCGGAATTCGGGCGGAACGTCCGCTTTTTGGCCATGTTCAGGTGATCACCGAACCAGGCCTGAATGCAGACCCTAATACAGACTCAGCATATTGAAACTTAACAACTCGTGTTCTTGAAGGGTTAATGTGAGAATACTAGCTGCTGAAGCTTGGCACTCCAAAAGCATGTCTGTTCAATAGCTATGTTGAATTAGTAACTCAGCTCCTGTGGTTACCTGAACGCGGCCATTGAAAAATCAACCATTGACCTTCGTATTTGAGGAAGGACCGCTCGTTTTCAGATATGCGTCCTCAGAAATTGTATAAGCAAAAAGCCGAAGCTGTCCCTACTGATTGATGTGTATACTGTGTTAAAGCCACAAACTACTACAAAAATGCGAAGGCTATCATTCCCCAAGGTTACTAAAGTTAAAGGTTGCCCAAATTTGTATCAGAGATATTAGGTATATTCGTTTTAGATGACTTAGGTTGCCGCAAGTCACCTGCGTCAACGAAATGTGTATTCGTTTTAGATTTTCGGCATGCGGTATTTGACATTGGCGTATTCGTTTTAATTGCCACTACGGCAACGCTGGTGTTGACGCAATGTGCACCTACTCCAGAGTAGGGTTTAGTTCGTCAACACCAAAGTATTGTTTACTTAACCTTAATTTAATTATTTTTCAGCAAGGTCGGTGTTCATCACACAGAAAAATCTTTGTTTGAATACAGTTGATGCATTTATTTATTTGAATGATGCACACTTTACATTAATTCAAGCAGTTTCTTGTTGATTCAAACATTTTTTTTACTTGAATAGAATACATAATGGCTTTTCTTTTAAATAAATGAATGCATTGAACGTATCTAAACGAAAATTATGTTGATTTAACATTTTTCTTTTCTCTGGGTACAACTTGCCCGTCACAAACTATTCGTTTTAGATCAATTTCTGATGCAAGCATAACTTGACCTAGCTGGGCATCAGCTACTTGACGATGACGCTATTGTGGCAAACCCAGCATTTCTAAAACGAATATACCTATTAGGTACATTCGTTTTAGATGACTTAGGTTGCCGCAAGTCACCTGCGTCAACGAAATGTGTATTCGTTTTAGATTTTCGGCATGCGGTATTTGACATTTACATATTCGTTTTAATTGCCACTGCGGCAGCGCTGGTGTTGACGCAATGTGCACCTACTCCAGAGTAGGGTTCAGTTGCGTCAGCACCAAAGTATTGTTCACTTAACCTTAATTTAATTATTTTTCAGCAAGGTCGGTGTTCATCACACAGAAAAATCTTTGTTTGAATACAATCGATGCATTTATTTATTTGAATGATGCACACTTTACATTAATTCCGGCAGTTTCTTGTTGTTTCAAAATTTTTTTTTTACTTGAATAGAATACATAATGGCTTTTTTTTAAATAAATGAATGCATTGAACGTACCCAAACGAAAATTATGTTGATTTAACATTTTTCTTTTCTCTGGGTACAACTTGCCCATCACAAACTATTCGTTTTAGATCAGTTTCTGATGCAACCATAACTTGACCTAGATGGGCATCAGCTACTTGACGATGACGCTATTGTGGCAAACCCAGTATTTCTAAAACGAACATACCTATAGAGGAGGGGAAAATTCGCGTCGACCTGCGCGAACTAACCAAGATTGAATATCGCCATTTTGACGCTCTATTTTGCGGGAAATTTAAATAAAAGAATTTGCCTGTTAAAATTAAGTAGACGCACTACTCACATTTAGACAGAAATAAAAGTACACCTTATCAACAGACTTGATTTGCATTATAAAAAATACGATTTCGTAAGAAACATATCAGAAAAAAAAAGTTACAGTACAATAAAACAACCCTGAATTAATATTACATTACGGAAATTTAAAGTTAAAATATTTCTGTCTTGTGCCAGTGTATGTGAAATAATAGTTATTTTAATGCGAGGTCTGATAAATATACCGTTTAAAATTACTCACCATAGAAAAAAATGGATTTGCAGTATTTATAGAATTTTAATATTAGTAATAAATCATTAACAAAATGAACTGCAAAGGTAATATAACAAAAATCTACCTATATTCAGTAGATACACAATTAACCTATTGTATATTAAATGTACAAGTGCGGAGAAAACAAAATTTGTACTTAAAAAGCTAAATAAATTCTCTTGGCCTGGTACAATTTTTGTTGGTTCTGGAGATGTTTCTTTTTTACAATCGTATATTTAGTTTTTATTTTCTCCGGAAGTACACTAAAAATTATAATAAACTGAAAACACTGTATTTCATTTTTAGATTTAAATCTCACCTGTAATTATGTACTGGTATGTTCACTGATTTTATTGACTACTACTTGTAACAAACTGTACTGCATCTGACTAAAAGAACGCTTTGATCACCTTTAGCAATAAAATCTTCGGCACTAAAATGTTGAGAACAAATGAATTTGTTTCTTGTCCAACAATACTGCAGATTTTATTTTCTTAATAAAATCCTGGTTTAAACTAATGAACATTTATAAGCCATATAATTGATTATAGCAGAAGCAGCCTAAGCAACTCAAAATAAAATAACAGCATTTTTAATACAGTTTTAAAATATGCATTGCAGAAGCAAGAAAGTCCTTCAAATTTTCTAAAAAAGAATACTAATGTCAACAAACTCTTTAAAATTTTTAGTAAGAACACTGGGGTCAGCACATACGATCTTCATTTCACTTCATCAGCAATTTTTTTAAGCGTAATACAAAATGTGATTTTATTACATGCTTTTTTCTTCATTTGAAACAACCTACTGTAAGGGATGTACGGTTCAATGCTCACTATAAACTATAACAAGTTTTAGTGCAATACAGAAAAGTACCAGTACTTTTCTATATGGTATTGCATTGTCCTGATACTTCTTTATTGATAGGTTATGATCCAAGAATACTGGTATTGATCTATTTGTCAGTGTACTCCCTACCCGCTGATTTCCACTTCTGGTGCAAAAAAAATAGTTTGTGCTTGGCTGTCTACTGCTACTATGTTCCGTCAAGGAAGATTTACTCCAAATTTCCTCTGATTCCTTTCATATTAGTTGTCTTTTATTTGCAACGCAGGTTAGTTCAGGTCAGTTCAGTTTAACCCAAAGTGAACTGATCTTAAGTGATCGATAACAGTAAATAAAACACGCGAGATGTGATTGCTGTATTTTAGGGTGCGTTTTTAATTCACACCTATTGTTCGAACCAAATACACACGAACAATTTGTGAATTGTTCGAGCACTTGCTTGAGCAATATAATTAAAAAACAAACAAAAATTGAACTCGAACTAAAATTGACGTTTATCGTAGGAACATAACCTTAATTTTTTAAAACTTCTCTTAGTTTTGATTCAATAATGGATTTAAATCTCGTAAGCCTTATAATATCTCAAGGTAATAACTTGTTTTATGAAAAAGGTAAGCTACCTATCTCAATTATATTTTTGGCAATTTGATACATTGTCTCAAATGTTTTTTTAAGGGCATTCAAGAAGGTTTATGCAGTTAATACAAAAATTACACACAACAGTAAACAATACAAACAAAATACGTTTAAGGCATTGTAAAATAAATATGTATGAACATGTTATTTCTCAGTATTTGCACGATGACTTCAAATCACATTTCCGGATGTCGCGGACTACTATGAAATTATTGGTGTCGGTGTGTGAATCTTCCAGTTCAACAAAAAAGAATATTGGTAGACCTCAAGTGTCAATACAATTACAATGTTTAATATGTGTATGGGTCTTAGCGAATCAAGAGAGCTACAGGTTTGTATTTATATTTTTAATTTGTGGTAATTACTAATAATTGTTATTTTAAGGTCAGTAGCAGACAGATTTAATGTATCCAAGAGTTCAGTTTTCCATTGCCTTATTAGAATATCCAAGATTCTCAATAAGAAAGCAACTGCTTTTATAAAGTGGCCAACAGAACAAGAGGCAATTGAAACAATTGCGGGATTTATGGTAAGATTTGTAATTTTATAACTAAAGCTTGGAAAATATGCAATATAGAAATCTTGTTTTAATTTTTTCACAAAATCAATATACCATTTTATTGAAATTTGTATTCTGAATTGAATTGCTGAGTTTAAGAAGCATATGAACTTCACGAAAAAATTAAAACTGAAGATTTTTATTTTGCATATTTTCCACCCTATTTATAACAGTATAATAACTAATAAAAATATTATATATTCTTTAAGAAAAAAAAATCATTCCCAGGAGTTCTGGGTGCAGTTGATGGATGCCATATTAATATTAGTGCACCTGCAGAAAATTCAGCTGCATATGTTAACCGTAAAGGAAGATGTTCAGTCAATCTACAAGCTGTGTGCAACCACAAATGTTTATTCACGGACTGTTTCATTGGTTTCCCAGGATCTGTTCACGACGCAAGAGTTTTTCAACGATCAAGGTTATCAGACTGGTGTAACAGTGAGGAATATTTCCCTAATAATTCACATTTACTTGGGGATTCTGCCTATCCCATACATACACATTTACTTACTCCTTTTCGTGACAATGGCCACCTAAGTAGACTTCAAACAAAATATAACATTTGCCATGCGTCCACAAGGTCAGCAATTGAAAGAGCATTTGGGTTGCTTAAAGGGAGGTGGAGACGATTACACTACTTAGACTTACATAATAGTTATCACATTCCATATGTAATCATGGCAGCTTGTGTATTACATAATTTGTGTGTACTACAGAATGAGGAATTACCAGAAATATTACAAGAACAAGAAGCTGAATATAATGTGTGTGATATACAAAATCTTCCAATAATTAGAAACGCAGGCATTGTAAAACGTAATAATATTACTTATCAATTATAAACTTTATAATGGATATAATTAAATTTGTATTATTAAGTAAATATATTTCATATATTATTACTTTATTAATATAATATTAATACAAAATAAACATTTGAAACATTAAAACATATCTTTGTTTAGCTATGGCCATTACGTTAAGATTTTAGGCAAATTTCAGTTTCTAATAATAATCGTTCATTACGAAATATACATTACTAAAATAACTTGCTTGAAGTTATTTTAATGTTAAATTTCACCTACTAGATTAATCATTCTTATTAATTTCAGTTTTTAATGTTAACTACATGTTATTTTAGTAATGTATATTTTGTAATAATTCGTTATGAGATACTGAACTTTGAAAAAAATCTTGCTAGAACAAAACTTAACAAAATTCATAGTTTTAAATAATATTTCTAGTAAACAATAAAACAATCTTTACATTATCTAATTTTGGTGGTTCATGTTGTTGATCAATTTTTCCAACAAATCATTAAATCGTCTACGCTCCTGCATCTCTTCATCATGTTGTTTTTGATTTTGTTGTAAAGCAGTTTGCAGCAACTCATTAACGTCAGTTGATGATTTTCGTTTTCTGGTTTGTATATCAGGTGTACTAGAACGAGTACTATGAGGAGTAGTACTAGTTGATTCTGTCTCATTTTCTACTTCACCACTATTAAGTAATAATGGTGGTTCAATTGCTGGATTAGCACTCATAATTTCATTAATAGTATCAAAATAAGGCCAATGCTTACGATTTCTGCCAGTTTGATTATTATGGTCTTTTATCGACTTAAAAGTGCGTAAGAGACTCTTCCATTTGTTTTGTAATTGATCCCATGTATATAAGTACGAATGAACTTTCATGTTTGCAGATATTCTGTATATAATAAAAACATCAATTACAAAATATGAAACACCAGGAGAAATTTTCAAATATTAAGGAAATTAAATGGCATATCTGGCAATATAGTTAAAAAAAATATAAATTTTGCTTCTTGGTTATATTATCCTGATGAGATCAAAAAATACTTGAAATATACGTCGACAGTTATTTATCTTTATCGCCAGATATGCTATTCACTTTCTTTAATAAGAAAAACATCAGTTTATATTATGTTCTGTACAACTTATTTCCTTAAATAAAATATACTAACTTTTGCCAAATATGCTTCTTCATACTATTCTTTTTGTTTAATTCCTCCTTATTTTTGTGAAACTCATCTATCAGTAATAATACAGCTTCATGTTGCCATTCTGTTCGGCCTTCTTCAGTAGTCTCACTATCAGTTTTTTCGTTTCCCAATACTTGTGTTACTTGAGATTCGTTGCTTGTGGAAGGATTTGTATCTAAATAAATGAAGAATGATTTAATATTTTTTTATGTGTGAAGTGTCTAATTTAATACGTATTTAGATTATTTTTAAAGTAAACTTTTGAATTTTTAACTTACGGTATGTCAAAGTTTACGATACTTAGAGCCAGTTGCTCAAACACTGTTCAACCAAGAACTTGGTTCTATCATTGCGGCAGCATATACATTAAAAAGGTTACCATGGTAACAGAATCAAGTTCAGCGCTGAACCATGGTTTGAACATTTGAACTACTGGCCTGGGAGAATTAGGGCAATTGGGGCCAAGTCTGTAATTTTTAAAAATATAAAGAAAAGAAACTTATTTTTGTTAGTAAAATGATTTCAGAAATCTACAATTTGCCGATAGCCTCCGATGCACCGTGACTGCTTCCTGGGGCAGCGCTCAAAAGAAGAGATTTGTGGCAACGAATGCTTCAGAATCCCATAAACATATATTTTTGCTTGTGTAAAGAAATACGTCTTTTTGCTAATTATTCAAATTTCATGAGATTTTAAAGCAACCGTGATGCAAATATATTCTTTTGAATGCGGCCCCCAGAAGCGGTCAATGTATTTTTTTAGATTACTAAAGAAACCAAGTCTTATTTTTTTGAAAATTATAGGCTTGCTCCAATTGCCCTAATCCTCCCACTGGCCCTTAGAGATATATACAGAACAGTAACATAAATTTCTTACCATTTTCACAGTACACTTCGTTGTTATCGTTTAGGCTGAGTGTGAATTTTCCTTCAAGGCAAGGATGCATGAGAATATTTTCCCAGGAAGCTACTAATTTACAATATCCACAGGTAAAAACATTTATTTCACTCATTTTGTTAACCTAAAATCTCAATCATGCGAATAGTCATGAAGTCAACCAACATAAAAATTTTCAGGTTATGTTAATCAAATTCCCGCCATTAATCTTCATGCACTTCCTATCGACTAGGTGCATGAAAATGCAACTCGAACACATTGGTCGAGCAGTTGATATAATTTTAAAACGCTGGCGAAATTGTTCGAGTTGCATTTAAAAACACCATTTTTCATGTTCGCGTGCACGAACGCTTGTTCGTACAATTTAAAAACACGCCCCTTATCTTCAGATGAAGATATTATTTTTGCATTACTTTACAGTGAATTAAGCAAAAACAAAAGTTTGTTTAGACGAGTAATGTAATTTGACAAACAGTTGAAATAACATCCCCTCTACTAGTGAGCCAACTGATCCAAACTGATCTTGAATTTTCGAGGTGCAGTAATAGCAAGGGGGGAAGTGTTTTAGATCACTTTGGGTTAGATCATGTAGCCAAATAAAACAGACAAATTTTTGAATAAGTGATCCAGGGTAAAAGTGAACTGATCTGACGTGCAAATAAAAGACAATTATTATTAGTTTGTTCTGTAAATTGTTTTTTTTTTATTGCACTCCCACCACGAGACGGCGGGAAAGTGTAGAAAGGGGTGGGGGGTAAGGAAACGCGTCTCGTTTTCTTTACATTTTCACTTGTATTTAATGAAATAATGCACCCACGAGGTATAAAATCATCGTAAATACATCAGAGAGTCTATGTAGTAACACAGAAACGTCGAAAACGACAGAAATATCCAAATACATTCACGACCGAGAACGCCTACATCCACGGCAGATGTCATAAAACCTGCCAACTCGTAAACAAATTGACTTTTTTATTCCACAACGCAAACTTTTGCAATTGCACAGGTGCTTAGATCAATACATGTGCATTGGCGATATGGAGCCAGAAAAGTTGTTATTGCCTAGAATTTTCTTTTATTTCGCAAAATGGAAAACTCCTGTAAGCCGCATGTGTTAACTTACTCACGCATAACTTTCTTAATAAACAACGCGGAAACGTGAATTTTCACAGATGCACAGGGTAAACCTTACACTTTAAGGATATGGAGTTGTTCTCCCCTAGAATTTTCAGTAATTCGACGGAACGTCGAATGATGCACGGACTCTTTACGCGCCACAAATGAAATTGCGCGCGCAGAAATTGATAATAAATTGCGGCCGTAAATGTTGTTCTATCTCGTACAAATAGGTATAATTCAATCCAGGTGCACTGCAGACGTAATTGATCTCGCAGTTTCCTCGGGAAAGTACGTTTTTTTGCAATTTCCCGTAAAACATGAGACCGGGTAACGCGAAACGTCACGCGTAAGGCCGGTTGCCTAGCTCTGCGACATCACATGTCGAATTACGACGTGCGCCGCCGGCCGCCGATATCTTTAGCTGGAAAAATTACAAGTATGCGGTGGTGCGTACAATTACGGGATAAAAATTTCTTTCGGTGTCGCGCACTTTTACGTTTCTGCAACTGTACCGACATTTATTTCTGTACAGGTGCATCGATAATATGAAATCGAAAATGCTGTAACTCCCAGATTTTTTTATTAATTCGCGACGTGGAACTTTTTAAATAAACAATAACGCTTGAATGTGCATTCTCGCAGTTGGATGAACGGAAACTTGCGCTTTAAGGAAACGTTACTCCCTAGATATTTGAATTCCACGAAATGTGGAACAGTGTACGGAGAAATATTAATAATTGAAGAATGTAACTTTTAAATAGTCTAAGTCCCAATTTTATTTTAAAGTAATAGAAACTGAAACACACATATAACAGGGAAAATGAGAAAAACGAATTTAATAATATATGTATTAGTTTTATTTAAGTACAAAGACACAAAACACTAACACTCAAGGACGGCGGCTTTATTTGCGGCGGCAACGTACCTTATTACGAAACACGTTGGCGGACCTTGTAAACTGCAGACTGTGTGCAGACCCAGGAAAGCGACGGCGTCGCCGTCGGTAGTCCACGATGTTTAACTTGGAACTTGGAAAACTGAAAACATAGTTTGGGAACGACATTTTAACTGAAAAAAAAATAATTTTACACAAAATTGGCATTTAGACCATTTAGAAGTTACACTCTTCAATTAATTACAAACAGAAGGGTCGTTCATCTCATAACGTACGGAGGAAGAAAATTTTTTTTTATCAAAAATCAATAAGTAAAAAATTACAAGAACTCAAATATGTAGGGAGTAAAAACAATTCCTTAACCTTCCTTACGTAATGAAATGAACGTCCGTTCGTAATTCATTGAAGAGTGTAACTTCTAAATGGTCTAAATGCTAATTTTGTATAAAATTATTTTTTTTTCCAAATACAAAGTTTTTTTAATCTTGAACCGGACAGAAATATAATGGGAACACACTCAACGTTTCGCTACAGATTTATAGCTTCGTCAGGAGTGAAGAAAAGTAAATAAACAAGTTGTCAAGAGAAACAAGTCGTCAAGAGAAACGAAAAGGTAACATGATTTTAAACTAAAATACGAGTTGTCCGGAATAAAGGTAAAAGTAACTAGAACTAAATGAAAACTATATTTTTTTAATTGACAGATCTATATCCTATTTAAAGAATTCAGGAAACTACAAAATATGTCATTTAAATTTTCAAAATCCCTGCGTTTGTTAATAGAATTTGGAGACATTTTAATTTTACACATTTTTATGAAACGTCTTTTAAGAATATTAGATTCACTGTACAAAATGTCAGTATTATCAAAATCAAACCTATGATTATTACTAATGAATGCTCTACAAGCATTGAATGATTTTGATTATTTTTTTGAATATGATATTTATATTGATCTAAACGTTTTTTTTTTTTTTAATTTTTGCTTATTTCACCTATATAAACAGAATTACAATTTGAAAAATTTTGTACTTACAATTTTCATCGGACAAGAACCAACTTCATTTATTTTTTTTCCGTTAAAATGTCCTTCTCAAACTATGTTTTCAGTTTTTCGAAGTTAAACATCGTGGACTACCGACGGCATTTTCGATTTCATATTATCGATGCACCTGTACAGAAATAAATGCCGGTACAGTTGCAGAAACGTAAAAGTGCGCGACACCGAGAGAAATTCTTATCCCGTGATTGTACGCACCACCGCTACTTGTAATTTTTCCAGAGAAAGATACCGCACAGTGGTCTAGAATGAATATTTAGTGCGAAATAATTCGAGAAATTAAGTCTTCATATATCACGTAAATGAAAATAATTCTTTGAAAAATTTTGCGGCAAATCGTTTTTGATTGCAGTGAAAACCTCGAGCAGCCTCTATACAAAGTGATCGTAAGATATCGCTGTTTTATCTATTCATCACTCTTACATCGCAACTGCAAATAAATTGGACAAGTCGTTTTTGATTGCAGTGGGAATGTCGAGCTACGTCTCTGCTGACGAAGCCCCAAGCAGGGCTGAAACAGCTGTACAGAGGCAGCTCGAGGTTTTCACTGCAATCAAAAACGATTTGCAACAAATTTTTTTTAAACTTTCATTATGCTTTGACAGCAAGCATGGCCACCTTGCATGGGGGACTTATTAGGAGCAAATTCGCTTCAATTTGTCTATCTTACTGCAATGTCAGGTCAAAAAGCGATCGTAAGATGTCGCTGTTTTATCTGAAAATAATTCTGTTAATCAGGCCCATGTCAGCTAAATGGCTAGAAAAAAGACGACATATATAATACTAGTACAATAAATTTAGATGGTGCAAGATGCAATTATAAGATGCCGGTTTTTACAGTTAACTGTATTATGTGTGCGTGCAATACCACAGATTACTGTAATCTGTGGGATTACGAAAATTCCCGCAACGGTGTATGTACGCAATGGACGTTTCCAAGGTAATAAAAAATCTGAGTGTTGTGTTTGTATGAAGATATAAATTTGAGGTGCATTACACGTGGAATAAGGTAAAATATATTGTAAATAGATTTATAGATTTGCGAATGTGTGTTCAAGTTGTAGGAAAATGATGGAAAACAAAATCGATTACAGGAAAAAATGTGCAGCTTGCGATAATAAAATAACAAACAATTCCATTGTAAAATATTTCAATTTTCCCACTGACAAGGAGATAGGATTACTATGGTTACAGAGAATAAATAATTTAAATTTGAATCAGTATAGCTATGAATACATTAAACGTAATTTTCGACTATGTTCATTACATTTTGAAGCAAAACACTTCAGCAATAGTGACATCAAAAAATTAAATTGAAATGTCATTCCCATGAGGTCTGAAACTATTGCTCCTAATGTACCAATCATAGAAGATACACATAGAGACAGAAGCTCGGGTAGGTAATAATTAATTTAGAAAAATGTCAGGTCAAAAAGCGATTGTAAGATGTCGCTATTTTATCTGGTAATAATTAATGTTGTTAAAAATTTTGCACACAATTCATATTTGTACTAGTAAAAGGGAGCCAATATGTAGAATGGTGTAACGAACACAAAATTGAAGTAAATTGTGTCAAACACATAGTACATATATAATTTTTTCAGAAGTGACAGTGATCCCACAAGTTTCAGTAGGATTAGCGTGTGGTGGGCACGTCAGTGCTACCCTTCTCGATCGAATACATCAGATGAAAGTTTTATAAATTTTAATGAGGACAAAACTGGAGGTAACACACTGTTTATAATATATCCATATGCATATTAAATGTTTGAGACAGAAACTATATTTTTCAACTAAATGTTTTTGACTAGTTTCAGATTAATTGCGTGCTGTAATTAAGTAATATTCAAACTTCTTTTAGGAGCAAAGACACGGTCAGTACTCAAGAAAATTGGTGTAACCAGAACAGGCAATTTGACACCAAGAAAGAAGTTATTATACAGTGAAATAAGAAAAGCTACAAAAATCATAGCCAGCATTAAAACAAGGTCCAAAAAAACGTCGCGAGATCTTTTTGATGCAAAGAAACTTTTGAGGTGTGGTGATTTCAGTAGTATTTTAGAAAATAAGCGATTAAATATGTGAAATAATTTTGCTCCAGCAGCAGAAACTTTTATTTTAAGTCAGTTTAAAAATGCAAAAAAGAAACGAGGTATACTATGGAGTGACAAGGAAAAAGCTCTATTTTTAATCATATTAAAAGCATCTCCTAAGGCATACATATAATTGGAGCTGGTTTAAGTGAAGTTCTTTTTCATCACATGGCGAGAGTGTCATCAATTATGCATCCTAAACATAGGTACTGTGTGCTTATGTTCGATGAAATTGCACTTCAGCCAAATCTATCATTTAACCGAAACCCATCTACATCCCGACAACCACCAAAAGATGCGGGTAAAGTTAGCAGCCCAGGTATTTAGCCAGTCTGTGTATGCTGGATTACGTTTTACTACATCAAATAATTTAATGCAAGGTGGAGATACAGCGGAATTTATAATTTTCGTGGATAAATTATTTGATTCATTAAACGGAATTTGGAATTTTTCTAAACCGTTACGAGGCCCATTGACAAATAAATCTGTTCATTTACAGTTTTGGGAAGAAGCAAAATGTTTTCTTAGAAAGCTTCAGTTTATTTGTAACGGTCGTATTTCTAATCCCCCTTCAATAAAGAACACTATAATCACAATTGTCAATATACAGTCTTTGTGGAATTGTATGAAGGATCTTGGTTTCAAGTTTCTGTTAACTAGAACTTTAAACCAAGATCCTTTAGAAAATCTATTTGGCACTATTAGAGGTTTATATGGGCAAAATTCCAGACCAATTTCTTCACAATTTGCTGCTGCATTTAAAACTTGTCTCGTAAATAATATTGTTTCAAATTTCAATGCAACAAATTGCGAAGAAGATGGTGCTGAATTTTTAACTACCATTATATCCTCTTTAACAACCTGTGAATCCACGTTTTTGAATATACCAGGAGAGGGCAATTCTTTTCGTGTAAATATTCAGCCGGAAGACTTTCCTGATGTAGGAGAAAATGTAGGTTTTCATTCAAGCGCATATGTCGCTGGATTTATTTGTAAAAGAATATTAAAACATCACTGTCAGCAATGTGTTACTTATTTTCTTACAGACAAATGTACTGACAGTCATGCTTTTATTTCTCTTCGTAACTGCAAGAATAAACTTTTGTACCCCAGTAAAGAATTTATTCGCATAATTCATTGTAATAAGAAATTAGTGTTAGATAGTTTTGTAAATAATATTCATTGTTTTAATATATTTTCTTTGATTTGTAAATCTTTAGATATTAATTTTAATCACTCTATCAATACGATCAACACATAACTTAGATTTAGAAGTCACAGTTCGTAAGTCTGTAACATATATTTATGTAAAATATTTAGTTAGGCTAATTAATAGAAAATTGAAATTAGTGGATAGGAGAAACCATACAACTGTAGATATTTACTTAAGAAAACACGGACCTAAACTTAGAAAATAAAATATTTACTGGATTCTTGACTATTTGCTTTATCTGCCTACGATTTTCTGATTTTTTTTTAATTGAATCAGAAACTGTAAATAATACACTTTTCGAATCTAGCGCCAGAATATTTAGTTATAGAGCAATGAATGCAGATGGCTTAGTTGTTTTTGTCTTCTCAAAAATATTACTACTTGTCACTTCTTGTGTTAACTTAATGTTCTGTGCTGTTAATGTATTGGAGACTGTGCCTTGTCTAACAATAAATTTGGATTTGACTCCTAACCACAATATGTTTTTTTAAAAACTAAATACGTATTTCGGCAGCTATGCTGCCGTCTTCAGTAGTTGCGACTTCTATCCTACTAAATCAATTACTGTGATTGATAAAAAAAAACATATTGTGGTTAGGAGTCAAATCCAAATTTATTGTTAGACAAGCCACAATCTCCAATACATTAAACATCAGAAATAATATGAAAAAATATAGGTTTGCATAAATATTGTTTTAATTCTGAATAAGCGATTGTCAAACTTATTAATTTATTAAATCGTCATTCGTGTTGTCATCAGTCGTCTTTGTAAGATCTTGCTTTTTTTGCAATGATACTCATATACTGAATATGTAATACATTTGTTACTATGATGCCTTTAATGTAAATATTTTTTTGGCTTGCCAAATTACTTGCGTTTCAAACAAAAATTATTTCAGAAATTAAGTGGATCCCCAAAAAAGGCAGATATTTGCAGATGTGGAAATGTACTTTTTTAAGATCAATGTATATTCAAAATTCATTATTAAAAAAAAACAAAGTGCAACTTTCTTATTTTTAACTTTATTTTAAGGTGCACTACAACTGATAACCGCACGGACTTGCTATGAAAAAAAATATTGGAAGAGATCTGATCTCTTTTCTTAACTGAAACAAATATATTATTAAATAAAATAAAAATCTTAACTTACAGTTCGCTATTATATGCCTCGGAACCTCCGCTCTGCATGTAAAACTAGAGTTTCCCCTATTAAATTATTTTAAATCTATGAATTTCAAAATTAAATAGACTCACAAAGTAACATAAGAAAGTAAATGCGTCTATGTGCGACTTTCCAACTTATTTTAATTTTTTTAGGAGCGCGCATCACTAAACATAACCAATATTATAACTACATTTACATAGACTTGCTTGAAAATAAATATATTATTGAATAAAAAAAAAACAATTTCCGATTTCCATTTAGGTTCCGCAGAAAAATTGTAGCACAAATAAAATATAGGGTTCATTTGTAGTTTTTATTTTTATATGAATAAACCATGTGTATGAGGAATTAATTTTATTAATTTAAAGAATTATTAACGTTCTCTAAGAAAAGAACCGCAAAATGCTTTTTCATTGTTATTTAATTTAGGAAAGAATTAGTTGAAGTTTATAATAATGTAATACTAAATTTATATATTAATTTTGAACCAATTTTTTTTTACTTATATTTATTTTATTATTTATTTCGCATATTTCAATTCAGCCGTAACATATGGCTTATTACTTTGGGGAACCAAATCCAATTTAAATCAAACATTGTTATTATGTAGGCGCGGCCTTTCTGGGTAAAGGAGCCGAGTTATATTAAATGAGGGATTAAATTTTTAATACAAAAAAAAATTAAAGAAAATTTCTATGAATGATTATTGCGCTGCCACCACCGATGCATTCATTAATGGCTCACGGGGCATCGGGCCCAAAATAAAGAATATAATAATATTAATTAAAGCAATTGAAATTTTTACCCTCACGTAATTAATGGGGCTCTCTTTCCCTTGGCATTAAAGTCGGAAGCGTTAGTTCTTGACTCTAGAACTGTACGAGTTTTATATACAATTTTAATAAAAAAATTAAAAAAAGAAATGATTAATTGATTACGACGCCAAAATGAAATAAAAGTCCCTTGAAGGTATGAAAAAGGAATATATTCGACACCTTAAATTTACAAATAAAAACAAGACAAATCATAATTAAAGAATAAAGGGAAAAAAATGTCGGAACTACTTTGAGGATTTTCCTCCAAACCAAATGGTACGAATTAACACTGAACAACTATCATTTTCCTACCTGTTAAGCAGGGAGACGCTGCAATAGATTTCCTCTTTCTTTTATTTTCCGGAACGTTGATGACAGGGGCTCGCTCTCCTTTCGGGGGCTTCTACCACCTCACTTTTCACCCACCAAAACTCTTAATTTTCCGAAGTTACATTTACATTCACAATTTTGATCAAAACCACGTCTGACTTAATTTAGGACCGAATGACGACTGTCTTAAGCAGTAATTACCTTCCTCCTCCTTTTCGCCGGGAGGTTTGTTTTAAGAACTCCCCCGCGTTTCACACGCTCAATCACGCGGATTTTCTCATGCCAGTCAGCTAAATAAACCGTTATCTAGAAAGGATGTTATGACTGCGTGCTCATTTGGAGTTTAATAAAATTTTGATTCTGGTACTCAAATTTCTTTATGCAGAAATAAAAAAAAATAAAGTTAATACGCTACATGATATTCGAAGGAAAATAATTCATGCTAGAAATTCCGCCTGTTTACATCCCTTCCCCCTTAGTAAAAGTGTTGACCCGAGGTCAATACCTTTTGAATTAGCAGAGGTCTCTGTTACAGGGTCCCTTACAATCATAAAAATAAATTAATTACACAATTTGAAATTAATTAACATAGAACAAATGTATAAAATAAATAAATAAATGTCATGAGGCAAAATGGCATAAGACACAACACAATAATTATTCATGGTATAACGTTTCACCAATTGTTCGAGACTCCAGCTTCCTTTCGATAATGTGAGCTTATTCGGCCGGGCACCATGTCGTCACGTCCTTTCTTTTACAAATATCCTCCTGGATGACTAGGTCAGTCCTTCCTGAGACATGTGATGAAGGTCTGGTTTCCTTTGTGCAGGGTGGTGCCTTTCAGTAACACCGTCTTGATCGGTTCGAATGAGATAGTTTGTGTCCATGTTGAGGTGGGTCGGTTCAACAGCCGCCTACTCTTCCGGATCACGTAACTAACGACTCAGGACCTTTTGGTGCTTACTGGCTGGCTCATGGTTGTGTGTGGAGGATGCCTCATGTCAGGTTGTTTCCATGTCAATGATTACATATAACAAAAAAAAAAAAAAACGAGTATCAGATTCTTACATGATAATATAATAAAAATAGTGAAATAAAGGTATTTAAACTAAAGTTTATGCGAGGAAAGAATAATAGTATCTCTATTATAGTACAATCAAAATTTCGGTTAATGAATATAACAAAGAAAGAAAAATAAACAAAAAAAAATTGACATAAAAAAAATATGTATTTATAATTTCGTACGACATGCTTCAGGCGAACATCAGGTTCAATGTTTGTTCTTGATGCATCTGGCTAATTCTTTTTATGGGACGTAAAGGAGTACTGGCTCTTTGACAAAGCGCCGGCATACACGGTGGGTCGCGAGGGTTTGTTGGATGGCCTCAGCAACTTTTGCCCAGTCACCGGCAATATAAATTGCCTGTTCCGTAGAATTTGGGAAGACACCTTCTTCCTTCCACGATACTTCTCTACTTTTCAGAAGGGGTTTGATGACACATGGGGGTCCTTCCCATCGCTTTGTTATTTCTTCAAGGAGCAGGAGCCGTAGGGACACTCTAGACCGGATTCGGACACCACTCTCGTCCATTTCGTACAGGGTCTCCAATGAGTGTTTATATAGCTCCTTCAAGAGGCTTTTCACTGCCCGTTCTACTTGTAGTACGGTTCCCTTGATCTGTAGGAGTCGAAGTTCTTCTTCCTCCATTTGAAAACAAATGTAGATTCTAGCTTTCGACTTGTTTCTTATGGCTGCGATACGGACACCTCCGTTTCCTACAACTTCTTTTACTTGATGGCGAGTGAGAAGAATCCGTGCGCAAGCCTCTTCTGTTTTCTGCATGGTGTCTCTGGCTTCTCCTTTAACATACGAATTATCAACCATTTATTTTCTTCGTCTGCCTAATGCATGCTCGTTGATAAAGTAAATTTTTGCTCGCGGTAAATGCTTCTGTACTCTTATTCTTTCTTTCGCCCTATAAATACGTTTACAAGAACTTCTTTGAGGTTTTTTTTTTTTTTAAATGGGATCACATAATTCCCTAACATTCTTCTTATTTCTATTCTACATACTACTCAAGGGGCCTGACATCCTTTCTTACTCTTTCAAGCCACGCTTAAGAAAGGAAGAATGTACTTTGTCGGCCAAGTTTTAAAATAAACGGATCTATTCAAAATTACCAATCCATTTCTGGTACATGTAAACTTTTGACAAACCGAAAGTACAGTCATTACTCAAATAAAATAATGAAATAAGATAGATCAAAATATTTCCTCCTCAAATTCTAAGATTTCACTTAAGAAACAAACTTTAGTAATGGAGCTCCCCGTTATTTTATTTTTATGTATCCCAACTGAATTATTATCCATTACGGAAAAGTGGCACAAAGAAAAGTAAGACATCACTAGAAAAAGAATTTCTAATCCCTTTTTAAATTTTTGAAAACCCAAAACAAAATTAAATAAATAATGGAATTCTCCGTTACAATTAACTTTAGGAAGCTAAACTCCCTTTTAATAACAAAATGAACTGTAAAAAAAAAATATTTAAATACAAAAAGAATCAATCATCCCTTAAATTTTGATAAATTTTTAGATTAAATCATTGATCTTTATCTTAAATATTTAATCGAACACCCTAAAACCCAAATGAATCAAGAACACATAGTTCTTCTCAAAATTTTGAAATTTTGCATAACAAATCAAAACATTTTTAGTTGTGTCTATCATTCTCCTAGATAAAGGACTGTAGGGGTTGGATAAGAGATAAAAAGGGTGAAAATTAAATAAAACAAAAAAAGAAAAAAAAAACATTTACACATTATGCCAAAGTGATTTCATCTAAATTTTGATCATTTATGTGCGGTTTGAAGCTTTTCTTTACTTCAGGGTATCCGCTATTTACCATTAATGTTTTCGGCATGACCCACGGCTGTAATTCTGCAGGTCCTTTACTTCTTGTGTCATAGCGATGTCCGCTACTTCCAGCTGTTCCTTTGACATTATCGCTTTCTGGGGTTTGTCCTTGATTTTCCTGAACTTCTGCCGAATCTTCGTTCTCCGTTTCATCTTCCTCTTCGAAACTATCTTCTTCCACCAATTCGGGTGGTTCTTCATTTTGTATTTGGTAGTCTTCGGGAATTTCGTTCAGTACATTAGGATTGAAGTTTACTACACGAGGTGCTTGGGGTTCGTCCCTCATTGACACCGGTGTTCCAATCCATGGTTCCACTTCTTCTGGAGCGTTTACATTTTCCTGCGGAAACGGCGCTGGTACTCCACCAAAATATGCTCTCTCCAACTCTTCAAAGTTTCCGGGAACCATTAAGTCTTCCTCAGACTCCGTCTTTGACTCTGGATTGTCTGAATCTTCTTGATCTGGTGCATCCTCTTTATGTCCTTGAGGTTGGGGTACATTTCGAATCTCGTCTCCATCTTCATACCATTTAAACCTATTGACATGGACTGTTTGTTCTTCGTCCTTCCCTATTCTGGCGATCTTGTACGTTACAGGACCTAACCTTTCGATTATTCGATACGGTCCTTCCCACTGTTTACTCAGTTTTCTCGACAGACCGGGTTTTACCGCTGGGTTGTACAAGTAGACTTTATCCCCGAGTTTGAATTCGGTGGGTTTTGTCTTTTTATTGTACTGTTTCTCCCGCTGTCCTGCTGATTTCTTGAGTTTTTCTCGTACGACTTCAAAGGTTGAGTTCAACCTCGCTACCAATTCTGCAGCGTAGTTTTCACTGTAGTCGTATCGTTGTCTGGTAGAAGTAAGATCGTCGTCATTAGGCAGTCTCATGTCCCTTCCATGAAGCAGAAAATATGGTGTCTCTCCAATAGAAGAGTGGATGCTGGCTCTGTAGGCCATTAACACATAAGGAATCCACTTATACCAATCCCGTTGCGATTTCGTAACGTAGTGAGACAGCATATCTTTCAGAACTCGATGTGTTCGTTCTATCATTCCATTACTCTGGGGGTGGTATGGAGTTGTCTGGATCTTTTTAATACCTAGGATTTTACACACGTTCTTCATAAGTTCCGATACGAAGTTGGTACCTTGATCGGTAAGCAATTTCCTTGGAACTCCGTGTCTGGCGACGATGTTTTCCACAAATGCTCGTGCTACGGTGTCCGCTTTCTGATCCGGTAGAGGTATTGCTTCCGGATACTTGGTAAAATAATCCTGAAAAGTCAATATGTATTTGTTACCTTGATCTGTGGTAACTAGCGGTCCTACTATGTCCATTGCTGTCAACTCGAACGGGTACGACACTTCGCAAAACGGCTGCAAGGGTGCTGGTTTTCGGTTGGTAGGTGTTTTTCGCGCATTACAAGAGTGACATTTTTGGATGTAATCCTTAACGTCCTCTTCCATTCCCTTCCAGTACATCCGCTCTTGTAGCAATTTTAGTGTTTTCGGTACGCCTTGGTGTCCTGCGTACGGCAAATCGTGGTAGTCACGTATAGACTGTCGTACCAAGTTCTTCGGGATGACAATCCGATCATTCCTTTCATGTCCGCGTCTTACACGGAACATAGCACCATCGTCGTCGATATAATAAGGATCGTCTTTTTGTTCCTCAAGAATTTGTCGGTGCAAAATCTTCAGAACTGGATCCTTCCCTTGTTCGTTGGCTATCACCTTCTTGTCTAGGTATGGTACGGGCGTAACTTCTGTTCCAATCCGGTTTCTTCTGGAAATCGGGTGAGTTACAATTTCTTGCCTGTCTCCTTCTGTCTTGGGATTCGTTTCGTGTGATGGTATGATTTTCATTCGATCATCTTTCCTTTTCTCTTCTGCCCATCTTTGGAATTCTTCGTAACCTTGTACCTTTTCTCTATCTAACTGAGAGAATGTCCTTTCATATTTTCGGTCCCCCGGCTCGTCATCGCTGAGCTCTTCATTACGTGTATTCACTTCCACTTGAACATGAACTGGGACTGCTACGTTTCTTTCTCCGTAGCTGGGGTTCCTGTTTTCGTCATATTGATTCCGAACCTTACTTTGTCCATACTTTGGTTCTTTCTCCATAACTTCTTTTGGGAATGTTGTACGAGATTTTCTTCCTTTGCTTCCATATTTGGTGATCTCGTCAACTTCGTTGATTTCCTGTCGTATTTGTTGACGTTCCCTTTTTACAGCTTCGCTCAATGTATGAAGGTTAGTTATTCCTTTCCTCTTCATCGGCCTTAAACCTCGGACCTGATTTATACAAATCTCCGGTTCCTGTGAAGGTCTTTCTACCATAGGCAATCGACTCATAGCATCAGCATTGTTGTTCTTTTTTCCTGGCTTATACTTTATTGTAAAGTCGTACTCTGACAAGAGTAGAGCCCATCGGGCTAATCTCGATGTTGGGTCCTTTAGTGAGAACAACCACTTTAACGGTCTGTGGTCCGTATAGATGGTGAACTTAGTCCCGTAGAGATAACATCTAAAATGTTTGATAGCCCAAACAACTGCTAAACATTCTTGTTGAGTCACGTCGTAATTTCGCTCGGCTTTATTGAGTTGCCGGCTGGCGTACGCTATGGGTCTTTCATACGTTCCTTCCTTCTGACTTAGCACTGCGCCGATAGCTGTTCCAGAAAGTAGCTAGTATGAACGGTTCCTCAAAATTAGGGTATTTCGGGACTGGTGGGTTGCATAACCTTTCTTTGAGGTATTCAAATGCGTCCTCCTGCTCCTGAGTCCATACCAACTCAACATCCTTCTTTGTGAGCGACGTCAAGGGGATTGCCTTGTGCGAGAACTCTGGGATAAACTTCCTGTAAAATCCTACTAATCCTAAGAAAGCTCTGATGTCCTTCACGGTTCTTGGTCGTGGGTAATTTTTCACAACACTTAATTTCTCGGGGTCCGGTTTCACTCCCTGTTGAGATATAACATGTCCCAGATATTTAGCTTCTCTGGCTAAAAACCTACACTTTGACGGCTTCAACTTTAAATTGGCTTTCCTGAGCCTTTCGAACACTTCGGTCAACCTTTCCAAATGCTCATTTAGTGTTTTGCTAAACACGATGATGTCGTCGAGGTATACCAAACATTTGTCCCCGGTCAATCCCGACATCACTGAATACATCAATCTTTGAAAGGTGCTTGGAGCATTTGCCAGTCCAAACGGCATTCTTAGGCATTCATAGTGACCATCGGGAGTTGAAAATCCTGTTTTCTCCCTATCCTTCGGGTCCACTTCCACTTGCCAATATCCGCTTGCCAGATCCAACGTGGAAAAGAACTTTGCATTCCCTAGTTGATCGATAGCCTCCTGGAGGTTCGGTAATGGGAAATAGTCTCGCTTGGTGATGGAATTCAGTGCCCTGTAGTCTATACAAACGCGAATTTTATTCTCACCTTCTGCGGCTTTCTTCCTTACCATAATTACCGGCGCACTCCAAGGAGAGGAGGACTCTTTAATCACTCCTTGTTCTATCATTTCTCCGATCTGGTTCTGGAGCTCCTTCCGCTGACTGTATGGCACTCTGTAGGGCGCTTTGGTTATAGGTGGCACATCTTCTGTAATAATCTTGTGCTTTACCTCGTGCGTGCATCCTAATTTTACATTTTTTCCCATAAAAATGTCGCCGTATTCTTGAACTAGTTTTATTAATTTATTTTTCTCTTCATTACTCAGATGTTCCATTTCCAATTTTTCTAGGATTCCGGCTTTCCTCAGGTCTACCTTATTTATGGGGATTATTTTCTTCCTTTCCCTTCCTGGGTTTTCAGACACATCTACTCTCTCACCGTAGGCTACTACCGTGTTCTTCGGTATTCTCAGCCTTTCATTGGTGACATTCATTATGCAAACGGGTACTTCACGTCCGGCCTTGGAAACAGTACGCGCTACTATAAGTCCATGGATGAGTAACTGAGCGGGTTCCAGCATTAAATCCTGTCCAGGGTTGATCATTCCCTGCACAGCAGTACACAACATTTGACATCTTGGAGGAATGTCGGTCGCATTTTTAATTCGGACTTGGCAGCCACCAACTGCTTCATCCTGGTCGTCATCCATCATTGGTGGTGACGGTGACGACTTGCGATCTTCCTCTAGAGTCTCCTTCTTTATTACTTTTCTATCTTTACCTCCACTTCTATGTACTTCTTCCACTTCTTTACGGTGGTGTGTCATTTGCTTCCTTTCAGCACTTTCGATCTGTACTTCATTTGTACCTTCCTTGACGTGCCTGTTTCTAGAGTTTTCTTGCCGACCATTATCTATTACCAGAGCATAAACTAAGATGCTTATTCCGGTTTCGGCAAACACTCTTCTCATAATCCTTATGACTTCTTCCCAATTAAGTCCGTCCAACCCGCATCCTATCCTTGGCATTGCTAACTTTTGGATTCTGTGCTGTAGACAGTGATCCCGTAGACTTACTATTGCCTTTTCTAAGGATTCATAGGTAGGTTTATCTTGACTTTGATTTTTCGTCACAAGGTAGTAAATGAATCTGTGCTTTCCTCGGAGCAAGTTGTCCCTCAAGACTGCTACTCCGCCAACTTGAGTGTTTTGTTTCTTTAAAGCTTCCACGCGTCCAAATCTTTGTTTGAATTCTACCGCGATCCCTTTGCTCATGTGGAGATCTTTTGCTACACAATGGGCCAAAGAGTATTCTTCTGGAGCTGAAAACAAATCGCCACAGACTTCATTTATTTCGGCATTCTTTTTTTTCATTTTTCCGCCGACTTCGCGTATTTCCTTACTACGCGGTTCTCTACTTTCCTTCACTAGTTCAAAATTTTCCTTCTTCAAGGATCTTCCTTTTCCGTTCCGCACTACACCGCTATAACTGGGCTCTGCTATTTCTGTATTTCTTCTCGGAATTGTATTTCGTCTGGTGTGAAACCATATTTGATTGCGTCTTTTCTCACACCTGCTCAGTTCGGTTATTCCGTTGCTTTTCGGCTTCATTCCTTTATTCCGGTCTTCAGATCCTGTTGATCTCTTGGATTTTGTAAATCCGTTTCGGTCCGGTTCTCGGAAGTTAGCCTGCTTTCTTCTGCGGTTGGATTCCCAGCCATTTTCTTGACGTAGAGAGTAAGCATCGTCATAATCCTGATCGTTCAGATCATCATAACTTAAGAGCTTCACCTTTTCCTTTCCGAGTCTGAGGACATTTTCCCCATAGTCGACTGATGCGCTGTTGGCTCGAAGAAAATCTCTACCAAGAAGGCCATCCATATTCAGGTTTACCGAGTTCGAGCATATCATGCACTTGGTATCGTAGTTCCTATTTCCTATCCGGAGTGGTAACACAATTGATCCTAAGCATGGCTCTTCGTCTCCTGAAATTCCGCGAAAACAACGTGTGGTTCTGGTTTAGTTCGGGCCCCGATCCTCCGAACAAACTCTTCTTTTAATATGGTCAAAGAGGCTCCAGTATCCACTAGCATTGTAGCTGTGTAACCAAATACTTTCGGTAGGATGATACATTTATTTCCTTCCTCTTCGACCGTATATGCGTGTGGGAGCGTAATTTTTAATTTCTTCGGTAAGGTCCTTTGACCTCGGGGTTCTGCAAAGGACCTCTGTAGTTTAAAGACTTCGTATTATTAGTCTGGCTCCCTACTCTTAACATCCCCGGTTGTTTAACCGATACTTTACATTCGGATGCATAATGTCCCATCCTCGAACACCTGAAACATTTCACTTGTTTCCTAAAATTCCTTTGGTGTTGCTGGTCGTTCCTCGAGTAAGCGTCAGGTTTTTTCTCGCGAGAGTCCCGTGTTTGATTTTCCCCATATTTCCTTGGATATGTTCTGGAATACTGCAAGGTTGAATTTCCTCCGTTTATCCTCGGATAAGTTCTAGGATATTGCGGGGTTGGAGTTTCTCCGTACGCCCTTGGATATCCTTTCTGGTACTTGGTACCCGATTGATGATTTAGAGGGAAACTATCTTTACTCGTCATGACCTGAGCATAGTCCCTTGCGAATGTTACTTTCCTGGGTCTTTCGTTTTGTGTTTCGGCGAAATTTTCCCCAGTAGGAAATCTATTGTTCCAATGTTCTGGGTAGCCGGTTGGTTTCTTGACCCAACGAGTGTTCTCGTGGTATTGAGGTGGATAGTTCCTTTGAGAGCTTCGAATCTCCTCGTAACCGTACTCTTCTTCATCATCTTCTTCCGAGAGGTTCATGTTCCGATTTGTGACGTAGAGGTTGTTCAATCTGTTCATCTGTTTTAACATTCTCCCACTCGTCTCTGCTTGTTGGGCAAGTTCGATCACTTCTTCAAACGACCGACGAGGATTCCGGTTCAGATCCAGGATGATCATCTTCAGTAATTCCGGGTCCAATCCTCTTTTGAATTGTTCAGCCAGGTCTCGCTGATGTCTTTTTATCACGGCGTCTCGTTCAGCTGGCTGATTTGACTCCACCAGGGCCAGGTTTTCTTCTAGAAGTTTCTTGCCTGCTCTCTTTACTCTGATGGAAAAATCTTCAACCCTTTCGCGAGCGGCTTGCGTTGGAGTTTCAAATAAGCTTCACCCGGTAAAACCTTCTTTTCGTATCGTTTTATCAAGGCAGCTTTAAAATCAGCGTATGTCACATTCGATGATAATAAATGTGATTCCAATTCCAAGTATTGGAAAGCTTCTCCTTTTAGCTGATATCTTGCGACAGCTAGGGTTTGTTGCTCCGTCCACGCATCTATGTCCGCTCGTTGACGTAATTTCAGGAAAAATTCTTTTATATTTTCACCAGGTTTTCCAGAAAATTCGGGGAGGCCAACAAGGGTTTGCCCAATCGTTCGCAAACTTGCTATATTCATTGAGGGTGGTTGTGTTATTGCATTGTTAACATCATCCACGGGGAGAATATTTGCTTCTAAAGTATTATCATTTGCGTCCACAAAATCGTATTCTACTTCTGCCATTTTTAAATACCTCACTCTTTGTTAAAAATAATAAAATAAAAATAACTGATTTTCCAGGTTCACCTTTAACCATTATTTCACTAAACTCACTAATTTCACGTTTATTTTATAAGTTTAGTTTAAATTAGCCCTTTAATTGAAAGTGAATTTAAATGAAAGTAGTAACAAAAAGAAAACTAACTTTTTATAAGTAATTCTAAAAAAAAATGAAAACAAACTATATGAGAGAGAACAACAAAAGAATTTAATTGACTTTATGAATACCCCATTTAGTAAATGAGAAAAAAAAAATTAATTAATTAATTTAAAAAAACAAGGCGAAAAGGCAATCTTCCGTCAGCGAAAATAATTCAATCGCGCAAGAAAACACGAAAACTTCAAGGTTCGCAATAAATAATAAAACAACGTTGTGGTTTGATTTATTTATATAGCGTTGGCGTACAGTTAAAAAAAATAAATAAATAAATAAATAAAGGAGACTGTACTTTATGAATTAATCAAGTTATGTTATTAATTTTAAAAAAATTATTAAGGTGAATTTAAAAAAAAATGTTTGCAAGAAAAAAAAAATGATTGGAAAATACTTTGCGTATAGAAAAAAAAATATTTAAATTAACGAAAAACAATTTGAATTTCTAATTTACTTTTAATCTAACTCCTATTATACGTCGTTTGGTTTGTACGCGCCTTAGATGCGACGCCTGCTGCATACGAGCGTCGGTCGAATTCCCGTGCGTTCCGTCCGCCGTCGCGACGTTAGGCAGCTACCAAGATGGCGCTGTCTGAATCGTACTGTGTACCTCTGCGATCGCACCTTACACTCCGCGATTACGCGTTTGCCTTCCGCTATAGGGGTTTCTCAAAACAATTATTATGATGAGGGCTTTATTTAGTTTTTGCCGTAGTTTATTTAATACACTGCCTGGAAAAGAAACACACAAAAATACTCGTACTCATTCTAGGTCCATTTGAATGAATTTCGAACGGAAAACAAAAAAAAATACAAATTACTTTTAATTAACAGAAATTTCACACAGCGCTGCCAACATTTTATAAGCAAATAATTAATCCCACACCGCTGGCACCATTTTGTAGGCGCGGCCTTTCTGGGTAAAGGAGCCGAGTTATATTAAATGAGGGATTAAATTTTTAATACAAAAAAAAATTAAAGAAAATTTCTATGAATGATTATTGCGCTGCCACCACCGATGCATTCATTAATGGCTCACGGGGCATCGGGCCCAAAATAAAGAATATAATAATATTAATTAAAGCAATTGAAATTTTTACCCTCACGTAATTAATGGGGCTCTCTTTCCCTTGGCATTAAAGTCGGAAGCGTTAGTTCTTGACTCTAGAACTGTACGAGTTTTATATACAATTTTAATAAAAAAATTAAAAAAAGAAATGATTAATTGATTACGACGCCAAAATGAAATAAAAGTCCCTTGAAGGTATGAAAAAGGAATATATTCGACACCTTAAATTTACAAATAAAAACAAGACAAATCATAATTAAAGAATAAAGGGAAAAAAATGTCGGAACTACTTTGAGGATTTTCCTCCAAACCAAATGGTACGAATTAACACTGAACAACTATCATTTTCCTACCTGTTAAGCAGGGAGACGCTGCAATAGAGATCCTCTTTCTTTTATTTTCCGGAACGTTGATGACAGGGGCTCGCTCTCCTTTCGGGGGCTTCTACCACCTCACTTTTCACCCACCAAAACTCTTAATTTTCCGAAGTTACATTTACATTCACAATTTTGATCAAAACCACGTCTGACTTAATTTAGGACCGAATGACGACTGTCTTAAGCAGTAATTACCTTCCTCCTCCTTTTCGCCGGGAGGTTTGTTTTAAGAACTCCCCCGCGTTTCACACGCTCAATCACGCGGATTTTCTCATGCCAGTCAGCTAAATAAACCGTTATCTAGAAAGGATGTTATGACTGCATGCTCATTTGGAGTTTATTAAAATTTTGATTCTGGTACTCAAATTTCTTTATGCAGAAATAAAAAAAAATAAAGTTAATACGCTACATGATATTCGAAGGAAAATAATTCATGCTAGAAATTTCGCCTGTTTACAATTACAAAAAAAGCGATATGCGTTATAAAATATTTAAGTCCGCTGGAATCATGTAAACAAGTTGCTACGTACCTGTACAGGTGACGCAGGTGATCGCCGTGACGAAAGTTTCGGCGTCGCCGGCCAGCCCCAGTGGGATAGGGTGGGTAAAACGAAACAAGAATCTACTAGCTCTGATCAAACAAAAAAAGAAAAAAAAAAATAAAACAAAATAAAAGCGCCACTTAATTTCTTTTAGGCTGAAAGGAACCGCGGGGAAAAATTAAGAAAAACCACGTCTCACCCAAGATATGTTTTCAATACAGTTTTATTGACACGAAACAACATTAACATTAAACTGAGTCAAAAAATCGATAAACAAACCAAAATATCTAAACTCTAAACAAAAAAAAAGCCGCAACCGCGCTTAAAATATAAACACCAATCTCTTTAAGGTAAATTAACCGGAACGGTGCGCAAAAAGAAGAGATAGCAGACAGCAACTTTTTCACGTATCACAACGCAGTGTGAAGCTACATGCCGTTTTCCGGTAGCGTAAATAAAATAATAAACAGGCCAACCTTTTCCCTGTATTTGTCGCTCGTCGGTCGGAGTGTTGATCAGCTCCAGGTGTCCGCCGGGACTCACGAGACCGTGCCGAAGCGGGGAATGGCCAACAGAGTCAGACGCTCTTGCCGAAAGCGGCACCGAGGTGAGGAAACCCCTTAACTAAAGCCTGTTAGGAAGAAAGATACGCGATAGAAAGTGTCGAAGCGATACAGAACAACCAACGACTCACCTGTTCGCAGAACTGCTTGGAAGGGAACAGGCGTGGACAATACGACTGTATTAAAACTCTTCACGTGTAACGAGATATAACCAGCTAAGAAAAGCTGTTTTTGCCTTCGTCCACCATCAATTTTTGGGCGAAAACGTACACAAAGGAAAGCACAACGACACGAAACGGGTTGTTACACCGAGAAGAACGAGAATCATTCTGTTCTGACAAAATCGCTTCGCACCGGCGAACGGAAAGAGATGGGGTTAAAACAAGAAGAGATAGTGTGTCTCCGCCAACCGTGACAGAATCTTACGTCAACGAGGACCAATGGGCTTAAAGAGCAGGGTTCAATTTCTGTGTAGCTAACGTGGGAACGGAATCGCTGATTTCACAATATGGTACAATAATGAGTAAATCAAAAAGGCTAAATAAAAATCTATGCGACCGGAGAATTTAACTTTCGCAACCCAAACTTTTCCTTATCCTCACTTTTACAGGAAAATGAATAACATGGGGAAATACTTTGAAAGCAAATCGTCGGAGCGCAAAGAATTCGCCAGGCGGTCTGTGAAAATAATTTCACGGGGAACAATATACAGGGTGATTCGGGGTCGGACAGAAATTGAACGGTAACAATCCCCCTCTTACTACGGTAGAAATTTTGCCACAGGTAAAATTTCTATAGTAGGCCAGAAGAAAGAGGTCCCAAGACCAAAAGCACAAGTCGAACGACCAAGATCTGCAGCGAGACAAGAAAGGAGCAAAGGTAAGCCGGGACCGAAAAAACGGCGGGGGGGGGGGGGGGTAAGAACAAATGGGGCAACCCAAACGAACGGACAACAAACGCGGACGGAAACTCATAGTCAAAGACTGCGGGAAAAATACAATAAACGACGAAAAATTCGGCCAAGCCGCGGGAAAAACGAAGAAATCACAACCGGGTGGTTTTTCAAATGCAGAAAAAGTAAACTGAAGAAAGTCGAATCCGGGAAATAAAAAAAAAATCGAGATGACTAAGTCTCAAAAGGACACCCAAAAAGGTAGAGGTTACAGGGGGGGAAGGGGAAAGAAAGAGAGAAGTTGAGGAAGACAGACAACAGGAAAGTAAAAGTCCTCCAATCGGAACACACCATACTACAGCACCGATTCCTCTGAGGAACATCCGATAGCGGTACGTCAGAGAGAGAGGGCAAGCGATACCTTCACGGGATCCAGCACGCTTGGAACTCCCACACGCTCTGGCGGGTGCTAAGAGATATCCCAGAGTCGGCAGGGCCGAGCTGATCAATCCGAAAGGGGAAGAGTTAGAGTAGAAGAAAGGGTGAAACAAGAAGAAAGGAAAGCAATATGCATGTGGATAGAGGCATCTCACGTCACAATCGCGAGGCCTGCCAGACGTCACTCATAGCGAAGTTCACGAAAAGAGAGGGCAAGAAGAGTCTTCACGAGATCCGACTCTCTTGTCATTCCCACAACTTCCGCAAACTGCAAGGCGACTTCTCGCAAACGACTAGACTGTTCGACAAGTACCTCCATCACACGTGAACATCCGAAGACGTTGAATTCCAGAGGTGTTAGAGGAATTGGGACTGAATCTTTTAGGAGCCTTTTACTCCACGCAGAAGATACGTCGGGAGAATTCTAAGGGACCCATCCCGCAGGTCGAAAAAAAAAGAAGCAAGCAAATCTACCTATCAGGGGGATCAGGTTTGAGATGTTCAGTGTTCCAAGTACCAGGAAGTATGTTACCATCAAGGTCCTTAAGTTCGTAAGTGTCCGTGGACACACGTCGATGAACAAGGAAGGGCCCAACAAACTTGTCGGCCAGCTTGGCCGCGAAATGCTTGGTAGCATCGGACAACACAAAATTTTTACGCCACACCCGCTGTTCGGGTTGGTAAACTACCTTTCGCCTACGAAGATCATAACGACCCTTGGCCTTCTCATAGGCTTTCTGCAACCTTCCTTGAACTTCCTTATAAAGAACCGCAAACTTGCCGGTACGAGATTGAAGATCCGTCGGATCTTGAGGAACAACTTCCAGAGGTTCATTTTTTTCGGGGTTAGGATTCGGGGTTAAACTACCCTTAAGACACATTTCACGTCCAAAATTCAAGAAATAAGGAGTCACACCAGTAACCTCATGACGCGCCGTTCTCAAAGCACAAGCAACCTTAGGCAAGAAGAGATCCCACTTACGATGATCTTCCGCCACATAAGCAGTCAACATGGACTTAATCACGCGGTTCACGCGTTCGACAGGGTTTGCTTTTGGATGATAGTACGACGTGTACGCTGCGCGTACCTGATAGGCCGTCAAGAGTTTTTGATAATCCTTAGACTTAAATTGGACTCCATTGTCAGAAATAATGGTGCGAGGTACACCAAAGACGAGAAAGATGTTCTCCTCGATATGCTGGACGATCTTAGGGGCAGTGGCCTTTCAAAGGGGGAAACATAGGGTGAACTTACTGAAGCAATCCGTTGCCACCAAAATATATTGGTACCCTCGAGAAGATCTAGGCAGGGGACCAACAAGATCGACACTAATGACCTCCCAAGGACGTGTGATTTTCGAGTGACCTCCCATTAGGCCAGCAGGAGCTCTTTGCTCAGGTTTGGTACGAAGACACGTCTGACACCGGTGGATATACTTTACCACATCAGCATGCATTTTAGGCCAATAGTACGTTTGAATAATCCTATTAAAGGTCTTATAGATTCCCAGATGACCACTAGTTGGGGAATCGTGTAATTCCTGAAGAATTTTCAACCGAGATTCTTTCGGAACAACGGGCTTCCATTGAGGTTCTTCCTCAGACATACGATAGTAAGTATTCCTAACAAACTTATATATTACCTTTCCCTCCACTCTAAAATTTGGAAATTTTTCGGGAGTCGACTGAATTTTTTTCAGAAGATTTAGGTACCAACTATCTTTGATATTTTCATAATCAATGGAATCGATCACAGGAACAGCACGTGAAAGCATGTCAGGGACAACGTGATCTTTCCCTTTTCGATGCACAACACTGAAGTCATACTGTTGGAGGCGCACGGCCCATCGACACAAACGACCAGAGGGATTCTGAAGTCGGTTCAACCATAATAGGGAATGATGATCGGTAATAACAGTGAAGTGTGAACCTTCAACATAAGGCCTAAGTTTTTCAATTGCCCATAACATTGCAAGAAGCTCTTTTTCCGTGGTGGAATAGTTGCGTTCGGTACGGGTTAAAGAACGACTCAAATAACAAATGACCTTCTCACCTTCCTCCTGTTGTTGAGTGAGTACAGCTCCGACACCAAAGTCTGACGCATCAGTTTGAATGACGAATTCCTTAGAAAAATCAGGGCACGATAAGACTGGAGCAGAAACTAGATGCTCACGAATCTTTTCCCAAGCGTCATCGCAGGTCTCATCCCAACGATGCTTAGAATTTTTCTTAAGGAGATTAGTCAGAGGAGCAATAATGGTTGAGAAGCCGGGTATAAATCTGCGATACCATGAGGCAGTTCCTATTAGACGACGGACTTCCCTGACAGTTGTTGGTTTTGGCATCTGTAAGATGGATTGAACTTTTTCAGGGTCAACATGGAGTCCGTGTCGATCTACCACGTAGCCTAGGTATTTCAGTTCGCTCAAGCAGAAATTACACTTGTCCTGATTCAGGGTTAGTCCCGCCTCAGTCAGGCGTTTATGGACTTCGGAAAGTACTTCGAGATGTTTGTCGAAGGTTTGTGTGACGATAATAATATCGTCCAGGTACACGAATACATGAGGTTCGAGATCAGCTCCGATCACACAATCTATGAACCTTTGCCATGTTGCAGGAGAATTATGCAACCCAAACGGCATTCGACGGAACTGATACAACCCGCGATTCGGAACGGTAAAAGCGGTATACTGACGAGAACTTTCAGCCACAGGGATTTGCCAATATGCAGACTTGATGTCTAGGGATAACAGATATTTAGCATCCTTTAGTTTATCCAAGGTGTTGGACACATATGGAAGAGGATATGCGTCTTTCGTGGTTACCTGGTTCAACTTTCGGTAGTCTACGCAGAAGCGGACTGAACCATCTTTTTTTGGAACCAGTAGGATCGGTGAAGACCAAGCACTCTTAGATTTTTCAACAATACCACGTTCCAACATGTCGTCAAGTTCCTTGTTCACCATCGTTTGCCTTGCCGGGGAAATGGGGTAATAACGTTGTTTTATGGGTGGGCTATCAGTATGAATAACGTGTTCCACCAATTTAGTACAACCCAATTCACGACCTTTTGAATTGGCAAACAGCTGATTCGTCAAACTACCTAGTTGTTCTTGTTGGGAATCAGTCAGATGACACCAGGAGGTGACATGTTCAAGAGATGCGACAGATTCATGACCAAACGACCATTCTCCAGAGCGTAAGTCAGGAACGATGCCCATCAACTTCCAGAAGTCAGCTCCCAAAATTAGTGAATGAGGCAATTCAGGGACAACGAGTATGTCGATGATCTTGACTCGATCGCGAAGTTGGATAGGGGTAGCCACATTACCAGGACTACTACAGGGCTGTCCATTTGCAACAGTACACGAAGTCACGTGCTTTGTGAATGGCAGGTTTAGGGTTTGAAGAATTTCCCATCCTGTCTTCCCAACAATTGTGCGAGATGCACCAGAATCAAGGAGACCCAAGAAAGGAATTCCTAAGATGGACACAGATAAGTAGGGTCGCTCATCATTCTGAGCATGAGCAAGGACAAAGTTGAGTACGGGCTGAATTGTCAAGACTTCAATCGGTTTTGAAACTCGGAAACAACGCACTAGCCGATCATCTACCGCGTCGGTCGGGAGTTTTTTTGAACACTTTGGACAGGTTTTGGTGGTGACATTAGGACGTCCACATTGATAACCTGAGAGGTTCAGGGCATTCGCGAGATAAATGTCCTACCTTCTGGCAATTCCAGCACTTCAAAGTCTTACTCGATTTGGGTGGTTCTACTTTACATTCCGCAACCATGGGCGTACTAGTCTGAACATAAGCTAAATCGGGTTCTAGGGATGCATTCTTACGAGGGGGAGGAGTATAAGCCTCTACAGCGGATTTTCGCGCTTCCAGCTGCCTACCCAATTTTAATAAATGAGCTACTGATGCAACCTCCACTAGACCTAATTGGCGTTGGTAAAAAGGGGCGATATTGTTCAGCAAAATTTTTATTTGTACTGTTTCATTAACAGGGATGCTCAACCGGTTAAATAAATTTAACATGACCGAAATGTAAATACCCATTGACTCATCGGGGCCTTGTGTTCGTTTTTTAATCTCCTCGAAAAGTCGATCGTCATAATTGTGAGGTTGGAATTCGTCCCGAAGGTTTTGGACGAGGGTGGACCAGTCACTACAAAATTTTTTGTTCGCTCGAAACCAAACCAGGGCCTTGTCTCTAAAAAGGTCAGCCGCTGAGGCAAAAAGAGTGGCTTCCGAAACATTACGTGACACCTGTAATTCACTCACGCGTTCCAGAAAAGCGCTAAGCGACAAGATCTTATTATTTCCGTTATATGTCAAACCCCACTTAGAAACAGGTACAGACTTGATTTCAGGTAAAGTAACAGGGCATACCGCATTCCTATGCGAGGGTGGTTCAATATTAAGCAGGGGTGTCATTGCTTTTGGCGAAGAATTCGCGCTAGGGGCAACATTATAATCAGGGCCAACACATGACACGGTTAAAGGGTCATTTTGAAATTGGTCCGCAATGGCTGTCAGGTCAAGTAAAGGGGATAATGGGACCTTAACGATTTCCGTCTCCTTTGTCGTCCAATTCAATGCCATTTGCTCAAAGTCGAACGCGAGCTCGTTCAATATTCGTAAGATGTCTTTACGTTGCTGCGTCTCGTCATTATTCATTGGCTGAGAGCGTTGGGCTCGTCCGATGGCATGTGCCAATTTAGTAGTGATTTTATCGATAATGCAAACAGCAGTCGAATCAGGGAGAGAATCTATTAAACAGCGAATTTCGCTAATTTTTTCCCGTAGGGCGGTTACGTCTTCGTCAAAAGTCACATCGTAAGTCGGTAAAGGGAGGCGTGAATCTCTTTCTAACCGAAGTTGTCGCCTTAAGTTCGCACGTTTTTGCGCAACCGTACCTTCGGTTTGTACACCCCTTAACAATAATTCATAATTTAACTCCTCCGAGTTAAGGCGGTCTGGTAACAATTTAAAGTCCATCGTAAATACACAATAAACAACAAACGAAAAATATCTTGGGTGAGTATCTTATGTCAACAAATCAAAACGGAATAAACGCAATAAAAAAAAAAATCCAACCAAAACTGGCCCCACGTTGGGCGCCAAACTTGCTACGTACCTGTACAGGTGACGCAGGTGATCGCCGTGACGAAAGTTTCGGCGTCGCCGGCCAGCCCCAGTGGGATAGGGTGGGTAAAACGAAACAAGAATCTACTAGCTCTGATCAAACAAAAAAAGAAAAAAAAATAAATAAAACAAAATAAAAGCGCCACTTAATTTCTTTTAGGCTGAAAGGAACCGCGGGGAAAAATTAAGAAAAACCACGTCTCACCCAAGATATGTTTTCAATACAGTTTTATTGACACGAAACAACATTAACATTAAACTGAGTCAAAAAATCGATAAACAAACCAAAATATCTAAACTCTAAACAAAAAAAAAGCCGCAACCGCGCTTAAAATATAAACACCAATCTCTTTAAGGTAAATTAACCGGAACGGTGCGCAAAAAGAAGAGATAGCAGACAGCAACTTTTTCACGTATCACAACGCAGTGTGAAGCTACATGCCGTTTTCCGGTAGCGTAAATAAAATAATAAACAGGCCAACCTTTTCCCTGTATTTGTCGCTCGTCGGTCGGAGTGTTGATCAGCTCCAGGTGTCCGCCGGGACTCACGAGACCGTGCCGAAGCGGGGAATGGCCAACAGAGTCAGACGCTCTTGCCGAAAGCGGCACCGAGGTGAGGAAACCCCTTAACTAAAGCCTGTTAGGAAGAAAGATACGCGATAGAAAGTGTCGAAGCGATACAGAACAACCAACGACTCACCTGTTCGCAGAACTGCTTGGAAGGGAACAGGCGTGGACAATACGACTGTATTAAAACTCTTCACGTGTAACGAGATATAACCAGCTAAGAAAAGCTGTTTTTGCCTTCGTCCACCATCAATTTTTGGGCGAAAACGTACACAAAGGAAAGCACAACGACACGAAACGGGTTGTTACACCGAGAAGAACGAGAATCATTCTGTTCTGACAAAATCGCTTCGCACCGGCGAACGGAAAGAGATGGGGTTAAAACAAGAAGAGATAGTGTGTCTCCGCCAACCGTGACAGAATCTTACGTCAACGAGGACCAATGGGCTTAAAGAGCAGGGTTCAATTTCTGTGTAGCTAACGTGGGAACGGAATCGCTGATTTCACAATATGGTACAATAATGAGTAAATCAAAAAGGCTAAATAAAAATCTATGCGACCGGAGAATTTAACTTTCGCAACCCAAACTTTTCCTTATCCTAACTTTTACAGGAAAATGAATAACATGGGGAAATACTTTGAAAGCAAATCGTCGGAGCGCAAAGAATTCGCCGGGCGGTCTGTGAAAATAATTTCACGGGGAACAATATACAGGGTGATTCGGGGTCGGACAGAAATTGAACGGTAACAAAGTTTTTATTGACTTAAACATTCCCACTGTCTTTAATCTATTTATCTTGCAATCTACGTGCATGAAAATATGAATAAGTTTACATCTAATTCTGATGTTCATCGATACAAAACTCGAACCCTAAACTTCATTAGAATGGACCAAAGAAAAAGTAGTAAATTTTATAATTCTCACATTTATATTAGCATCAAAATATATAATACGTTACCAGTTGAAATAAACACTTTTAATGGCAAAAAATTCAAACATTATATGAAAACCTTCTTAAGTAAATTTAGTTTTTACTCACTTGAAGATCTTTTAGCGCTGCACCTATACTCTGAATATTCTGAACAATGTTTAATATTTATTTCTCATATCACTAACTTTTAATTTGTCATTATGTTATTGTTATATATTATTTTGTTATATATACTGCTGACTACTTTTTGTCTTTGTAATTTGTAATTGTAAATTTCTACACCACTGGTACAGAAGTTCAATATATATTATTATTATTATTATATGGTAGATTAAGATGCATTTATAGATTTAAAACTATTTTACCAAGAGCTGTTAACTGGAGATTGGCTTGTATAAAAGTTATTGCATAGGCAACTAAATATAATTTGAAATTTCAAACTTATAGAACTGAATGATTATAGTAATTTCTCTGAAACTCTTTATTTACATACATTATTAACATTGTTTATTTACAATCCTCCGCACTTAAAATGTACTTCTTGTGCGCAAACCTCGTACTTTTGCTACAAAGACTCAGAGAAATGTCACGTTGCAGCGAGACCGTAAATGCTGGCAACCTTCAATTGCGGCGGCTTATGCGCAGGCAACCAAACTCTATCGTGCAGAGGGCAAATTTAGCTCCAATTTGGACCGATGAGAAGTTAGCAATAAAATTCCAGCAATCAAATTATGAAATTTCAAAACGCTGCCACCGCTAAAATAACGATCACAGATCAATAATATTTAATCTATTACAAAGAGTATAATGTGTAGATTCCCCTCATATGAACAAACTGAAAAAATATTTGATATTAAGTTAACTATGACTATTTAAACCAGCATAAGTCATTATTCATATATCGCACCAAAACAATTGCTTTCACTGAAAATTTTCACGTAGTCATAAAGTAAACATACATATCTATTTAATAATGCCTTTAGAAAGTTTTAGCCGGTTGATTTAAACATACATATCTATTTAATAATGCCTTTAGAAAGTTTTAGCCGGTTGATTTAAAGTAATTAGAAAATTAATTAAATATGGCATTCCCAGCAATAAAATAATACTAATTTTGAATGTCCATATCTTTTCATGAAGTATTCGCATAAACAATCTGTTTACAGAATATTAAACCACAGATCGAAATCTATCGTTTAAACCACCCTTTGAGTTCTAGCCGGTTGATTTGAAGTAATTAGAAATTAATTAAAAGTGACGCTCAGACCAATGAAACAGTACCAATTTCAAATGTTCATAACTATCCATTCCGCACTTGCATAAAAATTCTGTTGGCAGAATATGAAAGCACGGATCGAAATCTATCGTTTAAACCATCCTCTGAGTTTTAGCCGGTTGATTTGAAGTAATTAAAAATTAATTAAAAGTGACGCTCAGACCAATGAAACAGTACCAATTTCAAATGTTCATAACTTTCCTTTTCGCACTTGCATAAAAATTCTGTTTGCAGAATATGAAAGCACGGATCGAAATCTATCATTTAAACCACCCTCTGAGTTTTAGCCGGTTGATTTGAAGTAATTAGAAATTAATTAAAAGTGACGCTCAGACCAATGAAACAGTACCAATTTCAAATGTTCATAACTTTCCATTCCGCACTTGCATAAAAATTCTGTTTGCAGAATATGAAAGCACGGATCGAAATCTATCGTTTAAACCAGCCTCTGAGTTTTAGCCGGTTGATTTGAAGTAATGCTATATTTAATTAATTTTCTAATTACTTTAAATCAACCGGCTAAAACTTTCTAAAGGCATTATACTCTTTGTAATAGATTAAATATTATTGATCTGTGATCGTTATTTTAGCGGTGGCAGCGTTTTGAAATTTCATAATTTGATTGCTGGAATTTTATTGCTAACTTCTCATCGGTAATCAAAATCACTACACATCAAAAGTCGACTGTTTTCGAGATATTGTTTCATGAAAGCATTTAAATAATTAAAAAAATTAGGGTTTCAATAAAAAAATTATAATTATGATTATGTGTTAACAGCACCAATATATATGTAATTTTGTGCCTTACGATGGTCGTATTTTAATTAAGAATTTATTTTGGTTTGAACTAGAAATATAATAAAAATTTTGGTCAAAAAGCGATCGTAGGATGTCGCTATTTGTTCATAGAAAAATAATAGTACAATCCATTTTAATTTACTTAAAACGTAAGGAAATTATAGTTATTTTCATTCAATTTGTAGTTATAACTTGGATATCTAAAATAGTCGGAAAGTGTTTTAGAGCTCATCAAGTTAAATAAAGCAGTAAAATACGACAGCGAATTGGACGGACAGTAAATTGGGTCGACTGCGGATTAGTTCTAAGACGAATTGGCGACGGTGAATTGGCGACGACGAGTCATCTCATCCCCGTATTCAATGCGCTTTGGGCTGCTTACATCTCATGAGTTGCTATTACTGAAGAACATATTTAAATTTTTTAATATAATGTGCTTTTAAGCTTAGATATGATTTTGGCAAAATTAACAACATTTTGGAATGTTCTTTTGACTTTTGATCTCAGATCTTCGTAAATATTTGGCAATAAATTTTCGAACAACTTCTTCTGTTGGGTAACGTTTATTTGTAATTTAATATTTTCACAAAATTTTTAAATCCTGCATTTTCTACTGTTGATGGAGGTTAAAAGACTTTGGTTATCGTGGAGACCAATTCTTTATCAATATCATTAACAGATTTTTGATTAAGTACTTCGTGCTTCTGATGCCGAAGCTCCAAAATCAATATTACTTAGATCTTGTGTAGGTGGTAACATTTAGATATCATCTAGAATAGTAGTAGTTTCCAAGTCAGAATATTGAGAAGAATGCGCAGTTTTTATGTGGTACTGCATAATGCAGAATTTATATTTGCAGAATTTATATTTTGTTATGTTACATGTGTCGGTTTTTGCATGAACACTATTTGTAAAGTGGTCCCACACTTTTGATTAGTTATAAATTTTTCGAGGCATTGTTATATGCACAAAATTACAGACTCTAAAATTACACTGACTTTAATTCCACAAATTCATTCTAAATAAGCGCAACCAACGAGACTAGCAGAAAAAGCCTCTCTTTGCGAGAGACAACCACCTTTCTCACGGTTGAAGATTAGAACGTAAACATTATTACTGAGCAAGAAAAAAGGCTAAATAATTGACAATGAAAAAGTGTAAGTCGACTAACTCGACTAAAGGTACAAATAAATTACTGTCGACTATTTAATCGAAGTCGAAAAACGAATCATGTGAGAAGTAGACTAAAATGTCGATTAATTATTCGACTTTAAAATGATAGACTCGACTTATAATCGACTTGCAAAAAATCGCTTAGTCGCCCATCTCTAGAGTATACTAGCAGGCATTTTATATAGTCGTAGGCTAGTGTAAAAATAGACACACATTATTTACGTGTAAATGCACAATACTGGAGAACATTGGCCATTTATTTAGGTGTATCCTATAAAGGACTAATTGCTTAAAAATAGGAAAACAGTCTTATTTTGGTCTTCTGAAAGAGTCCGCAAACTAGAAATTAATTTTATCGTCACAAAAAGTGAGTGTGCGATGAAAATGGGGGGAAAAGAAATGGGGAAATCTACGTGTCGCGATGCTGAAACCGTCAGGACGATAAACACCTGCAGTAATAATTTAGAAGATTGCGACGTGGACAAATAAGAAGCTGTTAATATAAATACGAAGCGCGACATTTGCGAGACCTGAACTCTATCCGCGTTAAGCGGGGCCACGTTTATCATAATCGCGAGTCTCCCCGGGGCTTTCAAACTTTTATAAAGCTCCGGGAGTTTCGATCCGAGCCGGAGGAATGCGCGTGGCCACTGTGCGCCTCCACTGTTTACACGCTAATCGTCTTGCCTTCGCGTTTTATTATTTTACGAGACGGTGCTGTGTTATGTTATAATGTGATTAATGATTATGCATCTTTTAATGCACTTTTACTGTCCTGATGACTAAGAGGGCGACTGAATAAAGAGCGAAATTAACATCGATCACATCCCCGCTGTAGTAGACTCGTAATGCGAAGGGAAAACCGCAAGGTAAGAAATCCATCCTAACTGCCAATACATTATAGTCTACATTCATTTACCTATCAATTTCCGAGATACCTCGGATCGATTTATTTAAATTAAAATAATCGAAGGAAAAACTTCGCTATAAAAAAATTAAAAATAATTTATCGTGTTCATCTATTAAATCGTATATTAATAACAATCAATTTTATTAATGTAACATTCGCAAACAATTAAAATGGATTTTGTTTCCCAAATATCTTGTTCACATTGTTTGAAAATATTGTTTTAGTAGTTATGAGTGTAATACAGGGTCTCCCAAGTTGAGTGGCTTTTTAAAAGTTTTCGGAGAAGGAAACACACAAACATTCTGAAGATTAATACACTGCTCTAGAAAGCAGACTAAAATATTTTCACTTTTATATCACTTCCGGTTATGCCGGAAGTCACCTTTAACTTTCATACTTTAAATGGAATGCTATATTTTTTATTGCAAATTTTTATTCTACGTATTATTATAAGTAAAATTTGTTAAGGCTTCCGTACACTTAAGGCTAAATTCTCACATGGCAGTGCGTCGCGTCGCATTATTTTGTTTCCTATGCTTTTACATGTAACTTTTTGACATAATATGCTGCCGAGGGAGAATTGCTTGATTGTGAGAATTGAATCTAAATGTAACTGTTTTTGAGATATTTTCAAATTTCTTTAAAAAATATTTCGGTAACCTTTCATTTAAGAGAATGTATTTACGTCACTATCAAATTTCAAGATTCATTTGCCTGTCGTTTGAGAGAATAATGTTCAACCTTTCAAATCATCCAGTTATCCCTAAAAAATTCAAAGGATGGTTAAAATGTTAAAATGTGTCGAACTTTGTTATGTTTAACTGCCCAAAACTCAGTTCTCGTAAATAAAACAGCCGGTATATTTTTGCATCATGAGATACAGAATCAAATTCTACATCGATGAGTAGTAGCATACCCTATACATATTTCTGTTAGTTTTCTTGTTATCAATAATTGTTAATTTTATTGTGTTCAATAATGACATTAATACAGTTATTCGTATCTAACTTCGAAAGAAGCAGATATTGAATTATTATTTTTTTAAGAAATAAATAATTGTTAACCATAAAATTATTTGCCGTACATCTTGTTATAAAATTATAAGTAATCACCTATCGCAAGCTTACTATTATCTTTAAAGGGCAGCTCGAGGCACGACTCCTTCGAAGAGTAAAAAGTAAACTCGTGTAACAACAGTTCATGACTTCTTCGTTTTTGGTTATTCTTTGTAAGAACACCAAAAAAGTACGGGTTAACAGTAGCATAGTATATTGTTTACAGAAGTACTTGAAAAACAAACTTCTTTGCCCTATCGGGATTATGCAACACGCTTGCGCTCTGGACAGGGGCTCAGGGGATGGAAATGCTAGCAAGATTCTTGCTAGAGGTCGATCCAAGACTCTTACAGCCGTATTCATAAAGAGCTCTAAATGATATGATTTATAATTGATTTCATTTATGTAAATGATATGCTAAATCATATGTATTTATAAATCGAAAATATGGCATTTGTTCCGTCGATTTATAAATCGTTTGATTTACATGTTCTTCATTCTTGATTTAATTTTTTTCCAAAAAATAGTTAATAAAATTATTGCAAATTCAATTTGTGTTATAATATACTCTAGGTTAAAGTGTTTATATAATTTTATTTAACTTTATTTCATAAAAGACCAATTTATAAACAGTTACATTTATTTGACATTAGTTTAATTAAGTATGCTAAATGAAGCTTTGTGAATACGAAACGGCTAAGGCCCAGTTTTACAATGACGGTTTAATTTTGAGCTGAAGCTCAAATCCTTCACAACAATTGTTGAAATAATCGTTGCTAAAGGTTTAAACCTCAGCTCAAAGTTGAACCCCATTTGTAAAACTGGACCTAAATCATTCATTTAGCTCCCGTTAAGGTTCTGTTTAATTTACTAACAAATTAAACCTAAATGGACGATTTATAAATCAGTACTTACTAGTAAACGGAGCATTTAACCTAAATGACGCTTTGTAAATACGACAGATAGACCGTGTTCAGCTGAGAGCATTCAACTGAATGTCTGGTTCCAGCTGTACGCTCGCTTTTATACCGCTCGGTGCGTAGTGGAAGCAACGGTCCAGTTCTCAATCCCAGTAGATGCCTCTTCCTTAACAGAATATTTATTCTTAATAACTTTAATTATAACTTTTTTTCCGGGCTTAGTTAACGGTTCTATTGTTGTAGCAAAATTGGGAATAAAACATCGATATCAGGAGGCCATGCCGTGAAATCGTCGAATTTCTTTTATATTTGACGGAGCAGTTAAAGATACAATAGCTGACATCTTTTCGGCGTCTGTGCGTATACCATTTCGGTCTACTATATGTCCGAGATATCTCAAACTATCAACATAAAACTTTATGGCATAAGCATTTATCCGGATTCAGTTTTAATTTAGCTTCACGAAAGCGTCGAAATACTTCTTTTAAATGTAACATGTGCTCATCTAAAGTTTTCCTAACTACTATGATGTCATATAGATAAACAAAAGCGTGTGGCTCTAATTCTGGCCCAATGATTTGATCAAGAAGTCACACAAACGTAACAGGTGCGGAATGTAATCCAAAAGGTATAACTTAGAACTGCATTAATCCTTTGTCTGGTATGGTACACGCGGTAATCGGTTTTCTTTCTGGTGTAAGAGGGACTTGCCAATATCCGTTTTTCAGATCTAATGTGGAGAGAAATTTAGCACCTTTCAATTTGTCGAGTGTTGCCTGAACTTACGGTAACGGGTAAGCGCCCTTTTTCAGTTTTGGAATTAACTTTTCTAAAATCCACACAGAATATAAGTTTTCCATCTTTTTTAGACACTGTGACAATAGGCGAACTCCAAGGATTTTGGGCTGGTTCGATGATTCCCTCTTATTCAGCATTTATAATAGATTGCATTACAGGATTACGGGGACGGTAACGCTGTTTTAACGGAGTTGAGTCTAGTAGCTTAATATGGTGTTGGATACAATAGGTGGAACCAATACCATTTTCGAATTTCTTTAATTCTTTTTCCCGGAAATATCTGAATAACTGTTGCTTCTTAGGTATGTAGGATGGCACTGCTGTTTTTACTTTTCAACCAGGGTTTTTAATTTGGAAACAAAAACAAGAAGGTTCATTAAATGATTCCTGGTTGCAGCGCCAGCTACTGTAGAGGGCCGATTAAAGACAAATAAATGAATAAGCTATAGAATAAGAATAAGTATAGCTAGCGGGATCCTGGATCAATTTGACCCTGAAAAAAATTGCGTATGACATGTGTCCATCCGAAGTGACCATCGTTGAAGGTCATCCCCTAGGCTAGGGGAGTGGTTTAAGAGATGAAGAAGTTACCCCTTTAGCTCTTGTAGCCGAAGAGGCCATTACAGAAGAAATCTTTAGTTCTTGAAGCTCTGAAGAACGTTGACAATGACGTCATAATACCAGAAGAGGTTGTTGAGAAAAAATATAAATCCAACCCCCGTTTAATTCTTGAAGAAGCGTTGTAATTTTATCAAGCATGTTCGTATAACGAGTCAATGAACTTTGAAAAATGTGCAGATTCAACAAAACTAGTCCAAGGCTTCTTTGTCTGTTATTGTATATTCTGTAAATATTACAAGAAAATATTTTTAAAAACGTTTCTTTCCCATCAAAGAACTTATGAAAATAAATTACGTGTACTCTTTGTAATGTAAATGTACATTTTTATATATTATACTAGAGAAATAATTGTTTTTCATGTATTTTCAAACACATAAGACAACATCAGGCATCTTATGTTAAATAATTAAAATTGTTTTGGAGAGCAAAATAACCGTTGTCACCTTGGTTTGTCCACGATAGTTCGGTCACTTGTGTTGAATGGTTAAAATGTAGCACGATATTTCTTCATCGATGATGTCTGCTCCAATGTCCGTAAATTTTTTTCAATGCAATCTTGGTGGTATACAGGGAGTTGTATTTTTTTTATCTCAACATTGATAATTTCTTTGTCTCTTGCTGGGCTTATGTTATTACATATGCTCTTCCTAAATCGTAGACAGCAGCTTTGGTTGATTCTTTGTAGGTGTAGTTAAATTTTAATTTTTCTGTGGTAAGTGTTGTTCGCTTGCGACTACAAATAGGTCGAAATATAATTGTACAGATAAGAAGAAAAATATTGGAAAGCTTACCTGATAAAGTTATCTTTAAGCAACTGCAAATAATTGAAACTTGTGTGGCTAAGTGATTTATTTTTTGATTTTTTTAAAACCTCAGCATTACAAAAAAAGAAAAAGGATAGAAAGAGGTCATTTACCTGCAAAGACAGGATTCAACGTGTTTGAATAAAACAAGTAATAACATCCGGTTGGGTCAGAAGTGTGTATGATATTAAAAAAAAAATAACTGTCGTTTTACAGAGCGAGATTCTCGTTTAATTAATTTTTGAAAAATAAGCAGAAATTTATTTTTTCTGGAGAAACAAAATAAGTCTAATTCGTTGAGTTGAATGAACTCTTGGAATAAGAAATCCAACAATATAAAATTATATTTTCGAAAAATTAAAAAAAACAATTAGCAGAACTTTACGTACTTCATAAAATCAATATGCTTAAAATTTAACGCTAACGAAGCATTGTGAATTTATAATTGCAAACCATAACTCTTATTGATAATTTTACAATACTTTCAGGTTCAAAATGATTTATTTGGTTATTCACTTTTTGAGAAAATTTATTCTTCTGCATTTAGGATGATTCGATCTAAGCATAGCAGTATTTGAAAATGCTCTGCAAAATATGAATATTATTAAATAAGAAATGGAATTTCATTTTTGTACTTTAAATGTATTTAAGTGCTTCAGATATTAATTTTGAGGCATTTCTGTGTAATTTTATTGGTAAATTGATAGCTCTTATACAATACACAACTGAGTTTGAAACAATAAATCTTTAAAAAAATTTGAAAAAAGAATTAATCACTTGAAAAACAAGATAAAAAAATCTAATTGATTATAAGGAAACATTCACATTGCAGGAAGCTGTAATAAGAATTTTTTTTCTTCCGTAATTTAAAATAGCCAACTCGAATGACCCTCGGTCAATCACAATTTTAAATCGACGCAAGATGTTTCGGGAAGTACTTGGTACTTTACAAAATGTTTAGTTTCTTGGGTATAGAATACATCTATTTCTAACGGTGCGCCCTATACATTATTACATATTTGGATAGATTTGTCTAGGTTTCCCATATATCTTAGAGGTTTTAGAGACATGTATAATTAAAACGGAAAATTGTCAAACACAGAATTTCGCAAAGTTCATAATATCTTATTAATGTCAAGAGATTTATTCCTCTGCATTTAGGATGATTCGATCTAAGCACAGCAGTATTTGAAAATGTTCTGGTAAAAGATGAATATTATTAAATAGGAATTGCAATTTTATTTCCATACTTTAAGTGCTTCAGATATTAATTTTTGAAACATTTCTGTGTAATTTTATTGGTAAATTGATAACTGTTATCAATAATCTCCCTTTAAAAGTTCTTTCGCTGCATTTGAAATTAAAGTGTTTTTCTTCTTCATTCAAAAATATTGTATAGTATTTTCCAGTCAATAAACTATACACATTTAGCAAACAATTGTATTGGAATGTCTCCTACGTTAACATATGTCATTAACAGCTACAAGCTTATCGTCGAAAATCTAACAAAAATTGAAAAAATAAAGCCATTTACATACCTATGTTCCTCTGTTGAAACTCAGACAGAAACACCCAAACATTTCGATAAAGAAACACAAATAAGAGAGAGCAATCATAGGGAAACTTTTACAAGGAAAATACAGAAAGACTCAAATACCTTACCCTCAGCAGCTAACAATTCCAAATCAAATAAAGTATTAATTTTAAGTGACAGCCATGGTAGACACATGAGCTCTTCTCTGAGTGAAACCGAACTCCTCAGTCATGGGAATAGTCAAACCTAACGCTAAAGTAAAGGATGTTTCCGGAAATCTTAGTCTACTAGTAAAGACATTCACCAAATCTGACTACATATACTTTATAGCAGGGACATATGACGTCCATCAATGCTACGATAGTGATTCCATTGGAAATTTATTGCGAGAATTCGAAACTGTTATGCTTAATACAAGTCATACTAATATAATGTTATCGACAATTCCATTCGTATGTCATAACAAGCAAATTAATAATATTATTATTATATAAAATATGCCCGATATTGTATCGTTTAGTGAGCACTGGTTATTACCAGAAGAAATAACAACGTATTAACCAGACAAATATAGTCTAGTTTTAAGTTTCTGTAGATCCATAAATCAAACTTGGGCGTTTTTAAACTCAAGTGAAAACTCTAACGATAAATTTGATTCTTTTATAACTACCTTCAATTATTACTTCAATTCAGCGTTTCCTACAAAATATTTCCTACAACCAAAGCGTACATCTAAAAGTTGGGTAACTAAAAAAGCTTCATCAAAATAATATTAAGAGGGCTAAATGTCAAAATAATGAAAATTATATTTTAAATTCGCATAATAGAATTAAATCTGCATGGAATATTATCAAATAGTATTCAAATAATGCAAATGTAACTCCAGATTACATAAATGATATTGACGGAAGTAAATTGTTTGATAGCAGTGACATTGCCACAGCATTTAATGACCTCCCAAGCAGCAAGCAGTCGTTTTTATCACGTCATTATTTGGTCAAAATTGGTCAAGGACGTCGAATAACCAGTTTTAAACGTCCTTTTTTCGTAAAAATTTTGTTTAAAATTTGACGCTTATAAATCACGTGAATAGAATGTCACATTAATAACATAAATTTGACAATTTTAAAAGTTTCGTTTCGATAATAAATTTAGTTATAGATTTGACAAGATATTAGATTTTGCAGGAAAGTATAAGTTATGTAAGTATAACATGATTGAATTTATTAATTAATACCATTTTAATACATAAGAAATTTACTAGACTTCCACGTATTACGGGGTATGCGACGCATGCGCCGACACTCGACATGGGGTCATTGTTCTTGTGTATCGTAATCGTAGTGCCCGTGGTGCTTAAGTTTAGTGATTTGTTTTTAAGCATTAATTTATTATGTATTAGGTAACTAAAGTATATTCTACTTGTATGTCTACTGGCTTTAGGTATTTATTGGTTTAGTTATTAGCAAACTGTGTAAAGAAGGTGGGTATTGGTAACTCATATTTCATAACCTGTTACATTCATATTTTAACGGTCTTTGTGATAGGACTTTGACACTTAATTCAATTGTTTTATTTCACTATAGAGTAGAATCAAACTGTTTAGTAATAGCTTTTTATGTTATTTTTATTTGGAATTTTAAAAAATATGTATGAATTTATTTAAAATATTATTTATTTATTGTTCGTAGGTATATGTATACATATGTACAGATATTTGGATAAAAATGAAAATATGATTTAGTTTCTTGGTTACTTACGCGTCATAGATAATACAATTAAAAATGACGTTAGAAATATACGACTATTTGACGTACAAAAATGACGTCACCGGGCTGTGATATTTGCCCGTCATTTTTACGTCTTTAATACGTCATTGACATTGGTCATTCGACGTAAACGATGACCAATTTTTGACGTGAAAAAGACGACACCTTGCTGCTTGGGCTCTGTGAAGTTGGCACCTCATTTTTGAAAAAAGTGATTTTTCTAGGAGTTCTGATAGCACCCCAAAGAGTTCTGGAGTTCTATGTCAAAATTAAAAAGAGTTCTAGCGGATTAAACATAAAAAAATGATTTTTTAAATTTTTATGGTGCTAAGTTCACAAAAGGGATTTGAAAATTGCCTATAAAATGTTAATTGTTGGAAATAATTAATTTCACCATCAAGACTTTCTTTAGAACTATTGAGGTGCTATCCAGAACTCTAAACAGAATCTCGAAATTTTGAAATTGCTATATTCCACACGAAGAAACATTTTATTTTTGGGTGTAGAGACCTATAAATGCTAAATAATTATTAGTTTAAGTACCATACTACTCTTAAAAAAAAAGTGTGAAGTGTTATCTAAAACTCTCAATAGAGAATAGAGAAATGGGTAAGAAAACAGTATTTTCATTTAATTATAAATGGATATAATAACATTAATTAAAATTTATTTATTGCAGTATACATAATCAAGTGCGGTGCAATTTCTTCATTATCTGGAACAGTTCTTCGCTTATTTACTATGTCATCATAATGGTACCAGCAGATGGAATTATAAATGTAGGACGTATAATGGCCATTATTTTTTTCATTTGCGTACTGACTATAAGAAACTACTCCAGCTAAGAGATACTGCTGCTCATTTAGTTGTAAATATTTCGGTAGGGACCGGAGAATAGCAGTCTTCTTTTGAATACCCACTGTGGAAGCGTATCCCATGTCAGTGAAAACACTGCAGTCCACTAATAAATGCGTCTTAAAATCGTATTTTTCAACTATCAGTTTTTGACACATGTTGCACATTGCATTTTTTCGTGATTGGTATCTAATGTAGCACTTCGAATTTCTGAAAGTCCATTTTTTAAAAGTATATCTATATTAATAGATAGTACTGGAATTTGACGCATATATTTGTAATTACAGTAGATGCAATTTTTACTAATAATTAAAGAAGGGAAGTCGGCGAATAAGTGCTCTGCGAGATGGGCCACATTACAGTTTCCGTTTAAGTGCATTACATTGTTTCTATATGGTATTATTTCGAACATTGAAACACCGGTCAAAATTTTAGCACGTTCTGTTATGTCTTGGGTACAATAATAACAAAGGAGGCTTGGAGCAACGTCGGAAATGAAACACCAACAACGGTCTTGGACCGAATGACGGGACTCCCCTTTATTTGTACATTCCGTCTACCTTGTGATACATATGAACTACAGTCCCTATGAACTACCCTTTAGCGCTATCTATCTCGACACCTCACTTCTTCCCTCTTTTTAATGTTGAACTTATTCTAAATTACAAATCTAATCTATTTGGAACTTTTATAGTTCTCCTAGACCTACGTAAAGAGATAGGTTCACTAACAGTAGTTCCGCTGAAACTCGGTTCATGTGTTTGTTTTGATCCGTTATTAGTCTTTTCCACTGTCTCTGATTTTTCGGTTAGCCTGGGTTCATTTAAGACTTCGTCCTCGATTTCTATTCTTGACTCTTCCGTTCTTTCATCTGGTCTGTTCATCAGTCTTGTCATTTGCCTCGTCGTTTGATCTTCCAAGGTCAGTTCCCTAGATCTTTCCCCCTCTATCTCAGGCAGTCTAGGAACTGTGACATCTACTGCTGATTTTCTCACGTCCTGGCGATGTACTATTCTCTCTTTCTGACTCATCTCCACCACGTATAAAGCTGGACTTGTCTGCTTTATAATGATTCCAGGAATCCATTTATAATTTGGGTTTCTCACTATATTTCTGTTCCTAATCCAAACTTTTTCTCCTGGTTTATACTCTTTCTCTTTCGAATCTATTTTATCCTTTATTCCTAATTTACCTGTTCCAAATGCTGGTTTCAGTAAGTTAAAACGTGTTCTAGGAGCCGTTTTGAAAATCATTTCAGCTGGTGTTAACTCTGACACTGTATTGGGTGTATTTCTGTAAGCAAAGAGAAAATTTTGCAAAACTTGGAAATTTGTTAAAGGGAATTCCTTTTGGTCATTTTCTATCAATTTCTTCTTCAACCCTCTCTTTACAATGTCAACACCCTTTTCCGCGAAACCATTACTTTCCGGATGCCTTGGCGGACTATGCAGTAAGTTAATTCCGTTTACGTTGCAAAACTTCGAAAACTCCGATGAATTAAATGGCGGACCATTATCGTAGACTACATTTCTCGGTAATCCATAAATCGCAAACATTTCTCTTAATTTGTCGATGACCTTGCCTGCATCTGTTCCTTCCATGACTTTAACATCAATCCATTTTGATTTGTAATCATACATAATCAGAAATTCTTGTCTAATTTTAAAAAAATCCAGATGCACTCGCTCGAAGTTGTTACCTGGTTTAGGCCAATTTATCAATTCTGCAGTTCTGCTCACACTTCTCATCATCTGGCAACTTTGGCAGGAAGCTATTTTTGTTTCAATCTGTTCCTCCATACCAGGCCACCAACAAATTGATCGTGCCAACATTTTTGTTCTTACAATACCTATATGAGTCTCGTGAAACAGATTTAATATCGGTTCCCACAATCTCTTAGGAATTACCACTTTTGTACCGTACATCAGACATCCTCTTTCAATAGATAACTCGTCTTTGAGTCTAAAATACTGTTTTAACTCCTCTTCTTTAATCTGACTTGGCCACCCTCTCTTCGTTAAATCCAAAACCTTTGCTAGGATGAATTTATTGTTTCTGGTACCCCTGTTCCTTCCTTCAGAGGCAACCGCGATAATGCATCCGCGTTTCCAATGCTGCTGCCTTTTTTGTACCTTATTTCATACCGGTAGTTGGACAATACGAGCGCCCATCGAATGATTCTCGACGCTGACATCACATTCACCGCTTTATTTGGATTGAAGATGACTTGCAATGGTTGGTGGTCTGTTATCAGGGTAAAACTTCTTCCGTAGATATACTTATGGACAGCAAAGATGATCGCTAATGCTTCCTTCTCTACCTGGGCATAATTCTTCTCTGCTGAGGACAGAGTACTGGAAGCAAACATAATTGGTTTTTCTACCCCATCGACTTCATGACTGAGTACTGCCCCCACACCGTAATTACTGGCATCAGTTGTAATAACAATTGGTTTTGCAATATCATAATGGGTTAATACTTGATTACTTGCGATCAATTCCTTACTTTTCTCAAAAGCTCTTTGGCAATCCTTTGTCCACAGATACTCTGTGTTTTTCTTCGTCAACTCATTCAAAGGTCCTAAAATTGTTGATGCTTTTGGCATGAATTTCACGCAGAAATTTATTAGTCCCAGATATGCTTTCAACTGTGTTACGTTCACAGGCACTGGTGCCTTCACAATTGCATCAACTTTTTGTTCATCTGGATGAATACCTTCGCCATCTATTACATGACCTAAATATCTTACTTTATTTTGAAAGAATTTACATTTACTTAAATTTACTTTCACATTGTATTTTTCAAGTCTTTTCAGAACTTCCTCGCATTTTTGACGACACGACTCAAAATCTTTCCCACCGATCAAAATATCATCCAAGTAACAAAATACAGATTCCAAACCACTCAAAATCTGATCCATGATTGACTGGAAAATTGCCGGTGCCGAAGAAATTCCAAAACACAATCTGGTAAATCTGAATAACCCTAAATGTGTATTAACAGTTAAATACTTTTGTGATGTTTCTTTAACTCTCAACTGCTGGTATGCCCCCTGTAGATCCAATACGGTGAAGACTTTGGATCCTGCTAGAGATGCGAAAATGTCTGCTGGCACAGGAAGCGGGTAATGGTCTATTTCAATAACTTTGTTGACCGTTTTCTTTAAGTCAACACATAACCGAATTTCACCGTTACTCTTTCTTACTACTACAATAGGACTAGCCCAATCACTTTGACTAACTGTTTTAACAATACCTGCTTCTACTAATCTATTTATTTCCGCCTCCACCTTTTCTTTAATAGGATAAGGGACAGTGTATGCCTTACTAAATACTGGAGTTGCCTCCTTTTTAACATTGAATTCTACAACTCTTAAGTAAGTTCTTCACTAGAAAAAAATTATTAAGTGATTGCCAGTTTGGGTTTAGAAAGGGTTTATCTACACAGAATGCTTTGGTGAATGCTCTTAATCATATTGTTAATGGTACAGAAAAACATAAAAAGGCTGTTGGTGTGTATTTTGACTTAACAAAGGCGTTCGATACTATTAACCATAGCATACTGCTAGATAAACTTTATAATTACGGAATAAGGGGTACCGTCTTGAGTTGGTTGGAAAGTTACTTAGGTGATCGGACACAGGTAGTTAGTTGGGGTGGAACAATTTCTGACAGGCAATCCGTCAAAAGTGGAGTACCACAGGATAGCATACTTGGACCATTTCTGTTCTTAGTTTACGTAAATTACCAGAAATATTTCAGTGTAATTTATGCTGCTATGCAGATGACACTTCAGTACTTTTATCTAGCTCCTCACATAATGACCTTCAAGCATTCAAAATATTGTATCCAATATGAAATCTTGGTGTCTTGCAAATTCGTTGGAATTAAACATGTCCAAAACTAACTTAATATACTATTCTAAGGCTACCATTGAGCAAAGTACTTTACATATATATTTGGATGAGTGTACATTAGATTCTACCAGCAGTGTAAAATTTTTAGGATTAATATGTTACGTTTCTAGGGTTTAAATTAATTTATTTAATCGAATAAAACACTCTGTAAAAACTTAACCGTAATTTATTAATGCTTACAATCTAATTTATTTGTAACAATTTATTTACACACTAAATAAAACTTCGACGATCGCTATTTAGAACTCGACTGACTCCTGAGTCCACCCAGACCGATTTTATATTCTACGCTGCCTTCTCGTTTGTTCCATACTGGAGTCGAGTTTGTTCGGTATAGACAACGCGGCGGGTGATGACGCACAATAACGAACCGACTTCTTGACGCCTTCAGTGTGACGTAGTGCTGAGTGGCGCGCCACAATATCCTAAAGTACCAAAGCACCTGATTAGAGACAATGCAAATGCACTCATACTTTTCAAGCAAGATGACTTAAATTTGAAACACGTTTACAACGATCACGTGGACACTGACATGAATTTCGATAAATTTAAAGATATTTGTTCTCTTTGTTGGAAAAGTGGACCGTACGAATTCGTAACCATTTTTAAAGATAATCGAATGGACGATGGAAGATGCAGGAAAGGATTTGATCAGTATATATATCTTTGACGAACTTAAGTGGTAGTTATTAAGGTTTAAAATATCATAGGAACCGTTACTTCTCAAGAAGACCGATAAATGTACGAAACAAAAACTTTTGTTAAAACGTAAAAATATTCGAGAAAAATTAAACTATTTGAAACATGTCGAATTAATTCAAGAAAAGATGTTCGATCCTATTACCAGGCATTTGAAAAATATCGAAAGCAAATTACAACCAAGAAGCGAAATTGAATTACCTAGCATTGATGTAAAACCTTCAACCTCACAACAACAGCAACAGCAACAACCGCAACAAAAATATGATTTTACAACTCCGAAACAAAATGATTTTGCAACTCCAACAAGATATTCTTCTATAAAAAAAACGTAAACCGTCGTTGATGGATTTTGAAGATGAAGATGATGAGTCAGAGAGATATAAAGAATCTATTTTAGAAAGTGTTGAATCGGATGAAGAAAATTCACGATTTAGAGGTCTCGATGAGAAAGCCTACGTTGATTATTTGAAACAATATCATCCGTTACCTAGAAAAGACATCAATGATATGTACACAGACGAGAAAAATAAAGAATTTGATCACAAATATGGAGTGAGACTCGATAAAAGTACTGAAAATTTAAGAATGGGTGACTCCACATTAAATCTCGATGGAACTAACATAATTGTTAAAAACAGAAGATACAAAGGTACTTCAGGTTTATATGAATTACTCTTTAAAAAATTCTCGGAAAATTACACCAAAGAAGATGCTAAAAATTATAGACAAATCATTCTTAGGACTAATACGCATCAACATTATAAATCGAGTAGTAGATGGCAGTAGAATGCAAAAGTATAAAAATATTGTGGCTCCGTTAATTAACGACAGTAATACTACAGGTAGCGGATTATTGATGGAAGTGGCCGATAATAAAATTGACTACGTACGCTGGGATGATCCAAACGAGCTCGTTGATAGGTTAAGGTTATTGTTAGCGTCGCAAGCAGCCGGTAATAGGAGCCACACGAATGAAATAAATTCAATAATCGAGGAACTAAGAGAAGCCCGTATCATCAAATAAAGACGATGAACCTAATTACAGACGCTAAAAAACAAGTAGTAAATGAAATTCACAAACCTGCGAGAATTAATTTCAAAAGGCGTAGAGTCATAATTAAATCTTTAAACGATTTATATCAAGCTGATTTGGTGGAAATGCTTCCTTATGCTAAAGAAAATAACGGCTATTAAGATATTTTAGTTGTAATTAATTGCTTTTCAAAATATATTTGGGCGTTTCCTCTAAAAAATAAATCCGAATTAGAAGTCAGCAATACTATGGAAAAAATTTAAGAAATTAACGAAAAAATACAACGTTAAGCCTTACAATACGTCCAGTGAGAAAAAAGCATCGATAGTGGAGCGAGTAAATAGGACAATTAAAAACGACATGTTTAGAAACTTTAGTCTGCAAGGAAATTACAAGTGGATAAATTTATTAAAACGTGTCGTGGAAAAATACAACAAAAAGCACAGAACCATAGGTATGAAACCGATTGAAGTGGGGAAGAATAACGAAGAGAAATTATTAAATACCGTGTATAGCAAAATTAAATCAGTTGACCTCAAGAGTAAAAAATTCAGTGTCGATGATCACGTACGCATTTCTAAAATACGAGGAATTTTCGATAAGAAATATTTACCTAATTGGTCAACAGAAGTTTTTGCGATTCGAAAAGTACAACTAATAAATCCAATCACTTATTTATTAAAAGACGCAACTGGAAATGATATATTAGGAGGATTTTATAAAGAACAATTGCAAAAAGTAAAATATCCAGACGTTTATCTCGTGGAAAAAGTTTTAAAAAGAAATAAATAAAAATAAAGTGTTCGTGAAGTGGTTGGGTTTCAATAATACACATAACAGTTGGATTGATAAGAGTAATATTGCGGAACATAGCAATCGTTATCTATTAATGCTTCTGTGTACATATAGACGTATCAACAACTTCAATTTGTTAGTAAGAGAGTAGCAACGAACAAGAAAGCTTTACACACAACACACACGCGAGTAGTAATACTAGAGGGATCCTAGGACAACTCGATGGCATGTACATCCGCAGTGACCACCGTTGAAGGTCATCCCCATGTTTAGGGGTGGTTTTTAGTGCTGAAGAAGTAATTGAGGGGTGGTATTTTGTGCAGACGAAGTAACCCCTTTGGTTCTTGTAGCTGAAGATTTGTCGACAATAACGTAATTTTACCAGAAGAGGTTGCTGAGTATTTTTTTTGAGTGAGGTGAAAGAGACTGTCGACAATGACTAGAGGTGGTCGCAGAAGAATTTTTTTTTTGTTCTCGAAGAAGTCGTATAGCTGAAGACTTGTCGACAATGACGTAATTTTCCAGAAGAGGTTGCTGAGTATTTTTTTTTGTTGCTGAGGTGAAAGACGTCGACGATGGCCAGATGTGGTCGCAGAAGAATTTTTTTCTGGTTCTCGCGCGAAGAAGCGCCGTCGTCGTCGTCGTCAATGACCAAAGGAGGTTGTAAGAGATTTTTTTTTGATGACGCTAGTTCTTGCGTTGACGTGTATTTATTTATAGATAAAAATTTACTAATTAATAACAAATATTCTAATTGGCATAATCATTTAGGACTTAAAAATATTGTTTCATTACAATATAAATCGCTCTTTTCCTTGCTGTTGTGTGTAAACGGTTTCAATTTTATAAATTGTTTCCTTTTTATTGATTTGCCTCTTGCAGCTAGTCGATTTTTTTTTGAATGATTTGCAATAAAATTTTTACAAAAACAAAAATATATTTTACATATCTCGCGGTAGGAACTCATTGGCATTTTTTTCTTTAGAACAATTTTACTATATTCGTGAGCGGATTGTACTTAACTAACCTGTCGTTAAACAATAGGCGCAGGTATTTGCGGGTACGTTTTTACTGGTTTCAAATTCTAATCGTATATCTACGGTTCCCGATTTCAGTGTTTCGTTTTGTCGGCTACAATCGATCACGACTAACGGTGCTAAATCTTTAAATTTTGAAAAATTAAAACACGGTTCGCCTGCAATTTTATAATAGTAGGACTGTTGAAATTGAAACATTTCGTACAAAATGGCGAATTGATGTTTTTCAAAATTTAAATTTAGATTATCGTAGGGATAGACGTCTGAATTTAAATACAATTTTATGTTTGTTAAGTTGCAATTATCAAAATAACTGGTTTCTTAAGATATCATTTTTTCTGCTAGTTTGAAAACCTACGATAATGAAACGCGGCTTTTCTAATTGACAGCTCGCTTTAACGTTCCAGGTGTGTTGTGTCGTCTGTTGTAAGCGAGGTAGTTCGTGTAGTTCCCATGCTCTAAATGCGAGCTCGAGATCCCTTTGTCGATATATCTAAGTAATTCTAATTTTTCGGCGTCGGACACTTGAACATAAGGAATTTTCCATAATATTTTTAAAAGTTCTATTCTAGGTCTTTTTCCGTTCTTCGTGGTAATGGTCGAGTTGAGATCTGAAGAACTTCTAATGTGCACTAATTCTTGTCGCACATTAACCAAAATTTTTTTATAATCTTCACAGAAACCGAGCAGAATCTTCAACGGAATGCAAACGCTAAAATTTCCTTGCAGATCGGTAATTATAGGATTTTCAAGGTGATTCCAACATGCGTTGTTGTATCTTATGCAATCGTTTGTGAAATAGACGTACCCCTTCAAAACAGAGGTGATACCTGGATTTCTAGCTCTATCGATGACCGATCCTCCGAGTTCATATCTGATTTCGTCGAACAGGAAAGCAATACCATTGTTGACAAAATTCAACGTGTTGGTCACTTTACCGTCATGGTCGAGTATTTTTCCTTCGATGTACGGGTAACTTTGAGCTGGTAAGGTGTAGATGTCCTGCGTTGAATCGGTAATCGTATTTCTTCAGGTTTATTTAACGTAGTATTTGCATATGGAGGATGACTGTGTATTTCACAATTTATATTAGAATTATCTATTAAAACGTGTTCACCAATGTTCAACACACCGAAATTCATATTTCTTCTTTTTTCTTATAATAATTGGAATCCTAGCGATAATAAAAACTGCTTACTTTCAGGTGTTAACTCCTTCGACTGCTTCTTCAAACTGAACCTTTGCCGTGATAATTTTCTTTTTATGTCTTTATACGGAAATGTATTGTATCGAAACACCATTTTTACTTTAGCTCTATTAAATGAAGCCTTACCGTTCTGATCTCGTTTTGGAAATTAACTAGATTCTTGTCTTGGTCTAGTATTTTAATGACGATTTCGTCGATGTATTTCGTATTTATCGGTAGATAAATAACGTTATTTACTTTTTCCACTATTTGAAACCCCGGAGGCACTTGAGGAAAAAATATGTGTAGCACATAATCTTGATTGTTGTTACTATAGGAATTAGTAACTAGATTACATTCAAAGCAAATCGCATTTACTTTAGAAATGTTAATAGCAAAGTCGGATTTGTATGTCGTATTTGCATTCAGTTTTTTTTCTATCGAATTCCAACAGCGGCGCAATCGAATTAGGTTTCTCGAAATGTATAATTTTGTTGCTCTTTATTTCGTATTTTAATGTATTGTGATTGGTATTTGCTTTCAATACTATATCATCGTTAACATCGAGTGTATTTTTTTATATATAACATTTACAGGGGCTCCGGTTTTATTATGCGTAGCGGAAAGTACCGTTTTATTACTACTTATTCGTTTCCTCTCTAAATTAATTTCAGTCAATTGTAACGTGATGTACTTTTCGATGTCTTCTACCTCATAAGCACCTTCTGGTATTTCTATGACGTGTCTATCTATGTAAAATTTATTATTGGTTTTATCAATGTTTGGAATTGCATTGAACGAATAAAAATTGATCAGTCCTAGAACGTATGACCTCTCATTATCTAGTTTAATTGGCGGATATATGCGCGCACTCAGTACAGATTGAACGTGTAGGAAGGCATTTTCACTAGGTCGGAGGTTATCGTTTGAATGAAAGACTAAACGTAGTTTACTTAGAATTTATTCAGAAAGAAAAGATAAATATAATTGTCCACAATTGGAATTTTACATGGCTCTTTTGAATTAAAATACGCTACGATTTCTCGAGCTGGCTTCAAATTTCCAAAACTGTCGAAATAAATCACTGGAGGTCCATTTTCTTGTAAGCCGTCCAATGAGTTCCTGGTCCATTTGCACTGTCCAAATTAATTATACCTCTTTCAGTTTTTCTATTTTTTTTTTTAGGTAGCTCGTTTCTCATAGAGACACCTCTGAAATGTGGAATTTTCATAATTTTCGCCTATTTTTCTAAGTCAATGTTAGTCATCGGTTGATTTTTCTTTAAAATTTGTAGTTCTTTTTTTGCAGAAAAAGTCCGAGTCCAGTTTTGTATGGTTTCAAATATAATCCTTTGCCCATTGCTGTCGCTTCCATCGATTTATTGTGACGTTGTGATTCTTTCAATTGTTCTTTTGCAGTTCTCGCTTCGTTTACCGCTTTAACCACGCTTGTCACGCCGCGGGTGAGAGCGCCCAATGCGCTGAGACCAGCAAAAATTGGTATCAAAGGTAATACTCCTCCTTTTAATTATGCGCTTGGTGGGTTTTATTTTATTTTTAAATTTTTTGGATGAATTTAAAGCTATTTTCACCGCAGTACTTAGAGTACCGGTTTTTTTTTAAGTATACGTTTCTCTATTTGCTTGATTGCTTTCGACAGAGGTACTGTCTCTGTCTTGGATTTTTTCTTTCAGTTGGTCGTTGACTTACGTGATTTTGACATCTTCATTCGACAAATTTTAGTTATGTACTGAAGTATTATTTTTATACCTGAGAAATTTATCAAATCATCATGTCATCATATGACTCTCGTTTTCTTTTAGCAAGATTTTCTATATAATCATAGTCGATTGTCGAGGATATTTTTGGTTGTATAACAGGATTTGTTTTAATTTTTTTACCTTTAATGTCATCGTTGTCATCTATTTCTAACTTTCTGTTTTCACCTTTGTTTGGTTTCATTTTTTTACGATAAAAATTATCGAATTCTAACTTTAACGGTTTCACTTTTTTACAATTAAATTCATCCATTTCTAATTTTTTCTTTTCGCCTTTGAACGGTTTCATGGGATAATCGTCTGCAATATCTACATCCATTTTATGATCTACTCGTTCTTTAACGTTATTATTTTTGTTCTTTAAGCTACGTTTTTGTTTCTTCGTCGTCGTCGTCGTCTTGCCTTTGAACGGTTTCATGGGATAATCATCTGTAATACCTACACTCATTTCTAATTGTCTCTTTTCACCTTTGAACGGTTTCATGGGATAATCATCTGCATTATCTACACCCATTTCTAATTTTCTCTTTTCACCTCTGAACGGTTTCATGGGATCATCATCTGCAATATCTACATCCATTTTATGATCTGTTCGTTCTTTAACGTTATTATTTTTGTTCTTTACGCTACGTTTTTGTTTCTTCGTCGTCGTCATCTTCGGTCTCCTCTTCTGATATTTCTTCTGTATAGGTTTGTTTTGTTTTAAAACTTTTATACAATGTTCGATATTTTCAACGGAAGATACTGTAACTTTTCTTTGTTTTTTTAATTTTTTTTAGACACTCGTTAATAATTTTTTTGTAATTTATCTTTCCCAAACCCATTCCCAATTTCACTTTAGCTTTCATCGCTCCTGCAACTCCTATTGCAGCTGCTTTCTCGCCGAATGAAGCGTCTTTGGATCAAAATCTGTCCATGGCACTCTTATATAATTTTTTATCTGCCACGTGTCTACGCGTTACGTCTTTTTCTTGAGAATATGCTATGTCGTGTTCCCTACAGGCCTCATCTAAACCGTTTATACCAACGTCACCGTGTGCCAATATCGTTTTTGTAGTTTGGTTCCGGGTCTGCAGAATCTGTAGGTGGGTATGTGTAATTCGAAGGGTAAATTATTGATGGTTGTATTTAATAATCCGTCTCCTATGTAACACTTCATTTTTAATGTGATTTATTAAACGACAACTCTCTAACTGAACATAAATTCGAACGGTCAGGCTATTTCACGACATTTCAATTGTAAACGCTCCAGCAGTATGAAATTAGTTAAACAGAAAACAACTTTAAACATTGAGAATAATAATTTTGAAGAAGAACGTTTTAAAAGACATGGTGTACTATTTCCATCGACCTTGAAGTGTATCATCCTTGGACCCTCGAATTGTGGGAAAACAAACCTTATCGTTAATCTGATTGAACATCAAAATGGTTTGACCTTCGAAAACATTTACGTATACTCGAAATCTTTAAATCAATCGAAGTATATTTATTTGGAAGAGCTACTGAAACCGATCAAAGGTTTTAACGCGCCGACACGTCACTGATTTTGTTGTTAAACGGAACAACCAATTACAACCACAAACTGTCTCAACACAATAGAAAAAGAAATTACTCTAATTGACACGTAATTCAGAAACCGTCAAAATTTAACTTCTGACTCGTAAATAGGCTATATGTTTTATCTACTTCAATAAAATTCGTGATCGTCTAATTAAATTTGTAGGACCTTACCTGTGATGTAACTCAAGACTCGTTGTTGGTGCGGTCGCGCAATAAATTTGAGAGATTTAAGGAACTAAGTACGTTAAAATAAAAATGCGAGATATTAAATTTACTTTGCTTCGTTTATTGAGAAAAAACGAGGGGAAAAAACTCCGTTACCAGCCCCCACTAGGAACCTGGTAAATGAGCGTAAAAACCCCCGTGAATTGATACGTCACTACAGCGATTACCAAATATAGCAGTTTCGAGCAATACAGTAAGACTCAGCTAACAGATTTCACTCTTGAATATAGTTGCGATATAACGGTCTTAACCAACATTTCTGGTGGAATCGAGTTCGCTCAGCACAATAATTTTCACGGGACTTTGTCCTCGATTTGATTGACAATAAAAATAATGTCTCTATTGAGCTCTGTTTAGGTACAGTGATTGCCACTTAAGATCGTACTCTAAAACAACACTCTGACCAAATCAACCAATGTACAGCGTGACACGTGAGTCTACAGTGTACCTTTAATTAGGTGAATTAATTTCCTAATTAGTTAGATGTTTGGGGAAAGTGGGTGATACGAGATGCGGTTCTTAGTGATCTATCTGCAGAGGTATACACAGTGATCGCTTTTAGTTTTTCACGGATGTCCCCTTGGGACCCCCCCTAAAGCTAGATTAATTAATATTTCTGGCCAGGAACTTTGTCTACTCGAAACCAGGTATAGGGGTTGAGGTACAGTGACTCTCGGTTATTTTCCGCCTGTATATTTTCGTCGCCTAAAGCTGTTACCCACTTGGTGGACCCGATTGACCGCTGATAATGACCGTACACTATGGGTGCTTAAGTCCAGTGGTCGCAAAGTCAATCCTCTATATTCTCCCGCAATATATCTCAGCTAATAAACCCCAACTGGTAAAACCCACGGGTTTGGAGAAATGTTCGTTTCGTGAGTTGAGCGCTTAATTTCGTTTCAGTATCTATGGCCTCGGAATTTGTAAGAAATTGGTACTGGAAATTAACTTGGCCTTGATTTCTGGTGATAAATTAGTGCTGACCACACTTAATTAGTCGGCAGATATAACTTGCCTTTCGACCAGGGATTCAAACTGGGACAACTCTCGTAATCACTCAGATCCCAGTTGTGAGCGAGGTCACTAAATGATACGAGGGTTTCCAAAGGTGACAGAAACACTTCTACAATTAGTACACTAGACTGGAGACTTCAATGGAATAGTGGTAAAGTTAACTACTTTGGTTGATCAAGTCGCAGAACGCGTACTCCGACGAACCTAGTGACATACACTGATTTAAACTTAAATACGACAATGCAACAATTAAAATACTAGTAATTTATAAGGCAAAGTTGGGAACGTCAACCAACTGTGTGTTTAATTATGTAGATTCAAATGACTCGAATGCGAACTCGATTATTGAATTTCAGAGCTCTCTGTCTCCAATTATGACTCGATTAAAAAGGTTTGGAATCAATTAAAACCACCAAAAATGCGGCGAAGCAATAATGATTAAATGACCTTTTACCTAACTGTCCAAGTCCGAGTAATTTGCGCACCACTCACTCTGTTTTAAAACCACTGGCGTCGAGCCCGTGTGCGAAAGCAAAAATTTATTAAAATGCCTTTGAAACACTTGAAGCTACACTCGTAATGGTGACTGAAAACACGATTATGGAACACAACTTACTTAAGACAAACTACTCAATTCCAAAATTGCAACTCGGCGTTTTGTATTTAACCGGTCTTTTCAGATGACAAAATCTGACTCCTTTAATTAAAACAACTTTTCCCTTTTCCACCCTCGCTAGTGAGCCCCACCCGATTTTCGAAAAGAGCTTGACAACACCCCCGACCAATCGATACCGTTTTCGAAAAGTGTCCACTCCTCCTTTAGAAAACACCCCAGTAATAAATTTGTACGCATAACTCACCGTAAATGTCCCATCTCGAAGTCTGTTTCTTTTCTTTTAAAATTTTGAACATGCATTCGCTTTACAAGTGACTGATTTATTGTTTCCTTTGCGAAAGTTAAAATTCCTTCTAAAGTTATCGCCTTCCAAAAGCAACCCGACCCTCCAGTGATTTTGAAAATCATCTCATCTTACATAAACGGCCCTTATCCTATTAAAGCATGACTGACATTCCTTTACAAAAATGAAACAAAACGAATACATTTTAAAATCTTGGCAATACCCTGCTGTTACTGAAGTGTTTTGTACTTAAAATTTATTGCCTCTTGTAAACCTGCAACGACCCGTCTCAACCGTTTCCGGCGTTACTAGAACTTCCACGAAAAACAATATTTGTCTGTTATTTGTAATTTGTTCCACAATCGAAAATCAAACACGATTTGTTTATAAGCATATCCGCGGACGTTTCAAGGTATAGGTTATTTTGCATACAGTGCCAGTGAAAACATACTTTCACCTTCGGAGGCGAAACCTAATTCTATTTTTATTTTCGATGATGTTGCGTGTAACAATTAAGACATAATTCGAGAATATTTTAGTATGGGCAGACATAATTGTGGGAACGGACATGAACTTTAAGAAATTTAAAGATATCTGTTCTCTCTGTTGGGAAAGCGGTCGGTATGAATTCGTAACCATTTTCAAAGATAATCGAATTGATGACGGAAGATATAGAGAGGGATTTGATCAGTATATATATCTTTGTTGAGCATATACGATACTTATTAAGGTTCGAAGTATCATACGCACCGTTCGTTACCTCCTCCTCCTCATTAAGATGACGAACGAACGATATAAATTTGAAACAGAAACTTTAACTAAAACGTAAAAATATACGAAATAAATTAAATTATTTAAAACATGGTGAATTAATGCAGGAAAAGATGTTCGATCCCATCACTAAACATTTAAAAAACATTGAAAGTAAATTACAACTGAAAAGTGAAAATTTAAGAGAAAAGGAATTGCCTAACGTTGACGTAAAACCTTCGACATCACAAAAACATGATTTCCTAACTCCTAAACAAAAATATTCCTCTGTAAAGAAACGTTTGATAAGTAACTTTGTAATCAGATGAAGAAGACGAAGGTACGCGATTTAAGGACATTGATGAGAAAGCATACGTCGATTATTTGGAACAGTATCATCCGTTACCTAGAAAATACATCAACGAAATGTACACGGACGATGAAAATAAAGAATTCGATCACAAATATGGAGTGAGACTTGATAGAATTACGGAAAACCTAAAAATCGGTGATTCGTCGTTAAATCTTGACGGAGCTGATATTATTATTAAAAATAGAAGGTATAAAGTTACCCCAGGTTTATACGAGTTACTATTTAAAAAATTTCCTGATAATTATACTAAACTCGATGCAAAAAATTATAAACAAATTATTCTTAAGACCAACACTCATAGACGACATTATAATTCAAATAAACAAGTAGATGGCAGCAGAATGAAAAAGAAATATTATTGCTCCGTTAATTAGTACTAATACTGGTAGTGGATTGTTTATGGAAGTGAATGATAATAAAACAGATTACATTTATTGGGATGACCCAAACGAGCTTGTTGACAGGTTGAGGTTATTGTTAGCGTCGCAGGAGGCTGGTAATACGAGTCACACGAACGAAATAAACTCGATAATCGAGGAACTGAAAGAAGCCCGCGTCATCAAATAAATAAAATGACGAAACTAATTACAGATGCCAAAAAACAAGTAGTGAAAGAAATTCATAAATCTGCCAGAATTAATTTCAAAAAGGTGTAAAGTAATCATTAAATCTCTGAACGATCTATATCAAGCCGATTTAGTTGAAATGAATCCTTACGCTAAGGAAAATAAAGGTTATAAACACATATTGATCGTAATTAATTGCTTTTCAAAATACGTTTGGGCGTTTAATCTAAAAAATAAGTAAAGAAAAAGTATTTAAGGAACAGATACCGAATAATCTTCATACAGATTTAGGAAAAGAATTTTTCAATGAACAATTTCAGAAATTAATGAAGAAATACAACGTCAACCATTATAATGCGTTCAGTGAGAAAAAAGCATCAATTGTGGAGCGTGTAAATAGAACTTTAAAATCGTGGATGTTTAGAGAATTCAGTCTGCAAGATAAGTACAAATAGGTAAATATATTAAAACATATTGTTGAAAAATACAACAACACGAAGCACAGAACTATCGGTATGAAGCCGATTGAAGTTGGAAAAGGAAACGTAAAGAAATTATTAGACACCGTCTACAGCAGCATTAAGTTAGTTGACCTTAAGAATAAAAAATTCAATGTCGGTGATCACGTACGCATTTCAAAAATTAGAGGAATTTTTGATAAAAAATACATGCCTAACTGCTCGACGGAAATTTTTACGATTCGAAAAATACAAGTCACAAATCCGATCACTTATTTATTAAAAGACGCAACGGGAAGCGATATATTAGGAGGATTTTATAGAGAACAATTACAAAAAGTAAAATATCCCGACATTTATCTCGTGGAAAAAGTTTTAAAGAGAAATAAAAATAAAGTGTTTGTGAAATGGTTAGGTTTAGATAAAACACATAACAGTTGGATAGATAAGAATAATGTTGCGTAAGATAAAGTGAGGAATTACCTAAAAAAAAATAAAAAAATAAAAATGCCACAGTATATAAACTTGTCAATATCCGTAATACGTTAGTGAAAAGTATCAACGAAGCTATGCAAACGATAGTTTATTGTGAAACGTTAAAAATATACATAATCGACATACAAGGTTTCCAATATAAGGAGAGTGACTTTATTATCAGGGAGGTGGCAATATTCGACGTGAAGACAAAACTTATACACCACGCCTTTGGATCATCGCCGCAAAATTCATCTTGGTTTTCTGAAAAATTAGAGAAACACGTTGACTGGACAACCAGGTATTTACACGGTCTGAATTGTAATACATCGCACGGCTACTATCTACCCCAAGAAAAGATCGGTAACTACATCCAAGCCATTGTCGGAAACAAAGTCGTTTTCGTCAAAGGACTCAACAAAGAAAAAGTTTTGAATAAAATTATAACTAATCAAATTGTAGATTCAGATCAGCTTGAATGTCCAAATTTAAGAATTTTAAAGCGAAATTATATACAAAATCATTGTAATCTACACGTTAATAATACTCTAAATTGTGCGAAAGATCATGTAAATTTGTTGTATCAGTGGTTTGTTCGAGAATGTAAAAAAATTTGAATTCGTTTATTATGTAACCTAAAAATAATTATATTATTTCAATGGTTTGTTAAAGATTATAATAAAACGGTCTAAATATTTAATTATGTTTTATTGAATCATATACATAATATTTTTATTCATCATCTATTACTACAGAATATTTTTGAGAATCAAATAAATGTGCATCTTCATCATACACTGCCTTTAATTTAGGAATTTCAGTTTTTTCTTTACTCTATTTTCTAAAACCTTAATTTTCTTATTAATACTACAATCTTTATCGCTGTTAATTGTATCAGGCGTCCATTTAATTATTTTCCTCGATGTTACTTCATCCCCTCCTTCTATCATACGTTCATCGTCGTCTTGCTGATTAATTGTGTTGAAAGAAAATTTCATCATCGCCTGTTGGAACAACGTCATCTCTTCTTCCGTCTCCAACGCCAATCGTACGTATTGAAGCGGTAAGTTTCCAAATTATTTTGTTAGAGTTTCACCTTTAGGTGAATAACTCAAACTTATTATAACCTGATCCGTTCCCTTCATTTGTAATGATTGCATTCCGTACCTAAAAAAGAAAAAAAAATTAAGCAACTTATGTTATAAATACAATGAAGAAATGTTACCTTAACAATTGCTTGCACACAACATATAACATTTTCAACGGTAAATCGTTTACATCAATGCTTTGTACTATCAACGTGCACGGTACGTTTGCCATTTTTTATGTTGTTATTGTTGGTAATGTTGTCAGTTTTCTGCTGGGTACTTCTTGGATAGGTACTATCGCTCTGTGAAACTCTGCAGCATTTTATATGAAATTTTATCTAATTTTTACATAAAATTCAACTATTTTTGTTGAAAGCAATACGTGTATGCTATTAAAACTGATTTTTACAGACATTCTCACATTTTGCTTATTTGGAAACAAATTGAAAATAACACGTGTATATTTTTAAAAATATTCTGCACACTTTGTGAAAAACATAATTTACTCAGAAAGCATGACAGACATGTACATTTTTTTAAATGCAATTAAGCATTTCAATTTTATTGCTATCAGAATATTAAAATGATTTTTACAGACATTTTGGTGACGTCAGTTGAACACGTGTAGCTTTGTGGAAAACATAATTTACTTAGAAAGCATAGTACAACATGATGCAAGATTTTAGGGGAATTAGGGATATTTCTAGATGACGCAAATCAATTAAAATTTTATTTACCAGCGTAAAAGACAGAACAACAGCAATAACGTGCACATTTTTATAATCGATATTTCTAGATGATGCAAATCAATTAATAATTTTGTTTACCAGTGTAAAAGACGTCAGTGTATAAATATCACTTGCGCACATCGCAACAGAGAAAAGCTATGAGCTTCAATAACAAATTAGGTGAAATTGTGAACAAAATTGAAACTGTTGGTAAGTTAGAACAAAAAAAGATTTCGTGAAGTGGTTAAAGTTCATTAGGAAAACTATTTTTTTAACTAAGAAATATTTGAAACTTGAAAATAATACAGTTCCAAATTATGCTAAACTTGAATCGTATTTATCACTGTTATTGAATTATAGAGAAATTTTTAAACAACGGCTAAGAGAAAAAAGAAATCAAAAAAGAAAAGCTCTGGTATGGCAGGATGTAGAATCGTGTTTTAAAAATAGACTGAGAACCGGTACAATAATTAATTTAAACATTAAAGATCCAAATTTATTTTTACAAAAAATTTTTAAAAATTTTTATTATAAAATTAAGAAAGAATTATCGAAAAGTCTTTTGAAAGTAAACGTAATATTTTTAGCTAATTTTATCAAGCCTCAAAACGGTGAAACTGACATAAAACATTTTACAACTAAAAATCAGATAATAGATCACTCAACAAATTTAAAGGAATGGTACGAAGCGAACTTTAAAAATAAAATCTTATCAAAATTGGAAGAATTTCAAGAACGTGACAGCGGGTGGGCGTTATATGAAACACTACAACTAAAAGTTAATATTAATAATTTTGCACCCATTAATGGAGGTATTTCAACATACGTTCAAATGCCTAAATTTATTCAAAATAAGAAATGCGTTTTAATATTGTTTTCTTTGGTCGATCGTAGTAGCCTTACATCCTGCTCCCGCACATAAAAAATCTGAACACATTTCATCTTATCCTCATTTTTCAAACGTTTTAAAATTTGAAGGCATTAATTTTCCTATTAGTTTAAAAGACGTTAAGAAATTTGAATTAATGAACAAGCTTTCAATTAACGTGTTTACAATAGAAAAAACAGAAGTATTACCAGTTTCTTTAAGCAAGTTTGTATTCACAAAACGATTTAATTTATTAATGAAACCTTGTGAAGAAAATGATGATGATGATGATGATGATGATGATGAAAACAATGTAAATTCAAAAACAGCATTTCATTTTGCATTAATAAAAAATTTATCTGGTTTACTTCACAGACAAATCGGTAGTTTACATAATAAGAATTGGTTTTGTGAACGTTGTCTCAATCATTTTATATCACAAGAAAATTTAGAAAAGCACGTAATTGCATGCAAAGACGTTAACAAAACTAAAATTACTGTACCGCTCGAAAAAGAAAAATATCTAACGTTTAAAAATTTCAAAAACAAAGAGAAAGTTCCGTTTGTTATTTATGCGGACTTAAAATGTATACTGAGAAAATTTAACGATTTAAAACCTTCTAATAGAAATATAAAGTATCAAAAACATGAACCATTTTCTATAGCATATTTTCTAGTGTGTTCATATAATCCTTCACTTTTAAAATTTAGATTATATACCGGAAAAGATTGCGTAAGTTGGTTTGTCAGCAAATTAGAAAAAATAGGTTTAGAAATTGATGATATTTTCTCAAAGGTGTTGCCATGTAAAAAATTAACGGTAGAACAAGAGTACGAATTTCAAAATGCTACGCATTATCAAGTCTGCTTAAAGCCATTCGATAATCTTAAAGATATTAAAGTACGCGACTATTCGCATCTAACTGGAGAATTTCGTGGAAATTGTCATCAAGCATGTAATCTAAATTATAAAAACAGTAATGCGATACCAGTAGTTTTTCACAATATGTCAGGTTATCTTAGTCATTTTTTAATAAAAGCGTTAGCTACACAAATTCCAGGACAAATTAGTTTATTACCGATTAATAAAGAAAAATACATTTCATTTTCTAAATATATTTCAAATAGTAATATTAATTTTAGGTTTTTGGATTCGTTTCGATTCATGTCCAGTAGCTTAGACAAACTTTCACATATTTAGGTAGAGATCAAAAACTTATTACCAAATCACAATTTAAAAATGATACGGAACTTAAATTGCTCGAGAGGAAAGGAATTTTTCCGTACGAATATCTTGACAATTGGGAGAAATTACAGGATACCAAATTACCTTCTAAAAGTGTTTTTTTTTTTAATAAAATTAATCAATCTCACATTTCGGACGATGAATACGAACATGCCTTGAACGTATGAATACGTTCAATATTCAAAATTTACAAGAATATGCAGAGCTGTATTTAAAAACGGATGTCTTGTTGTTAACGGACATCTTTAAAAATTTTAGAACAACATGTTTACAAACTTATCAGTTAGATGCCCTGCATTATTATACCGCATCCGGTTTAGCTTTCGACAGCATGCTTCAACTTCCATTACCTTAGAATTATTAACAGACATAGATATGTTAATGTTTATCGAAAAAGGTATCAGCGGTGGAGTTTCTCAATGTTCAAATCATTACGGCAAAGCGAACACCAAGTATATGAACGATTTTAACATTGATGAACCGTCGTCATACTTAATGTATTACGACGTTAACAACTTACACGGCACAGCTATGTGCTTACCTTTACCTTTCGCACAGTTCGAGTGGGTTGACCCTTATTCGATAGATATTATGAACATGTCGGGCGATGCTGAATAATAACATAAAGATGTTCTTCAAATACTTCTTTGGGATAGTGTAAGTCGCATTCTAGAATGTAACCAAATTTACGCTTTGTCCTGAACGCTTAGTACCACCGTGTTCATCATCAAAAATCCCTAAATTATTAACCACTTTATTTGACAAAAAGCAATATATTATTCATTACAGAAATTTAAAACAAGCAATTCAATTAGGATTGAAAATTGAACGAGTATTAAGAGTATTAAAATTTAAACACTCTAATTGGATGGAATCCTACATAAATTTAAATAATGATTTACGTAAAAAAGTAAAAATGATTTTGAGAAAAATTTCTACAAATTAATGAACAATTCAGTGTTTGGTAAAACTATGGAAAACGTTCGGAAAAATAAAGACGTAAAACCGGTTACTAAATGGGAAGGACGTTACGGTGCAAAATATTACATATCGAACCCAAATTTTCATAGTTGTACCATTTTCGAAGATGACATGGTCATCATCGAAATGAAACGATTAGACTTAAATTTAATAAACCTATATACGTAGGCTTCACTATACTGGAACTTTCCAAAGCGTTTCTGTACGATTTCCATTACAATTACATCAAAACGAAATTTAAGGACAGCGCTAAATTACTCTATACCGACACCGACTCTTTAATTTATCACTTTTTCGTGGACGACATTTATGATCACATTAAAGAAGACATTTCAAAATTCGATACATCTGATTATTCACCAACTAACAGATATCAAATACCTCTCCGGAATAAAAAATTTTAGGATTAATGAAAGACGAAAACTACGGGATATTAATGTTGGAATTTATAGGACTCAGATCAAAAATGTACGCAATAAAAATTGAAAATAATAATGTCATTAAAAAAGCAAAAGGTGTGAAAAATTCAGCACTTCCTTCGATTACGTTCGAAGACTATTATCAAGCTCTGTTCAATAATTCTACTGAGGAAACAACGCAATTCCTGATCAGATCACAAAAACATGAGGTTTTTACGATCGAACAAAGAAAATTAGCCCTAAGCCCATTCGATGACAAAAGAATCATTAATTTCATTTACTCAGATACATTTCCTTGGGGTTTTCAAAAAAATCAAAAAATGAACAATTTTTTTTTGTCAGAAAATTAGCTTATAAACAGTTTCAATTATTTCACTATACCAGAAAGATTTTACTCGTAAGTTTTTCATTGATTTTTTTTTTAAATTTGTAGATTTAATTGTTTCTCCTATTTGTAGTCACAAACCAAAGACAGCAGTTAAAATTTATTAAAGCTGTCCCACATGCTTTTGTACCTACGAAAGTATCGACGAAAGCAGCTGGCTACTATTTACGCAGCGCCTACAATTAGTACCTGCGAGAGGAAAGGAAATTACAGACACCGGCATCCAAATTCAACTTCCCGAAGGTTGTTACGGTCGCATAGCGCTAAGGTCAGGACTGGCATTGAAACATTCCATAGACGTTGACGCAAGTGTCATCGACGAAGATTAGTGTGGAATAATAAAAGTAGTCCTATTTAATCATTCAGACGTACCGTACGAGATAGCGAACAGTGATCGGATCGCTCAATTAATCTGTCAACAAATTTACTATCCGGAATTAGAAGAAGTCACAAAATTATCATCCACAGTTCGAGGTGACAGCGGTTTCGGATCAAGTGGTATTTTACAACATGAGTTCTTGCTGCGAGATATGTAAAATATATTTTTGTTTTTGTAAAAATTCTATTGCAAATCATTCAGAAAAAAATCGACTTGCTGCAAGAGGCAAATCAATAAAAAAGAAATAATTTATAAAATTGAAACCGTTTACACACAACAGCAAGGAAAAGAGCGATTTATATTGTAATGAAACAATATTTTTAAGTCCTAAATGATTCTGCCAATTAGAATATTTGTTATTAATTAGTAAATTTTTATCTATAAATAAATACACGTCAACGCAAGAACTAGCGTCATCAAAAAAAAATCTCTTACAACCTCCTTTGGTCATTGACGACGACGACGACGGCGCTTCTTCGCGCGAGAACCAGAAAAAAATTCTTCTGCGACCACCTCTGGCCATCGTCGACGTCTTTCACCTCAGCAACAAAAAAAAAATACTCAGCAACCTCTTCTGGTAAAATTACGTCATTGTCGACAAGTCTTCAGCTATACGACTTCTTCGAGAACAAAAAAAAAATTCTTCTGCGACCACCTCTAGTCATTGTCGACAGTCTCTTTCACCTCACTCAAAAAAAATACTCAGCAACCTCTTCTGGTAAAATTACGTTATTGTCGACAAGTCTTCAGCTACAAGAACCAAGGGGGTTACTTCGTCTGCACAAAATACCACCCCTCAATTACTTCTTCAGCACTAAAAACCACCCCTAAACATGGGGATGACCTTCAACGGTGGTCACTGCGGATGTACATGCCATCGAGTTGTCCTAGGATGTCTCTAGTATTACTACTCACGTGTTAATTCTTTATTGTGAAACAGTAAAAATGTACATTATCGACATTCAGGGCTTCCAGTTTCAAAGCAGTGAATTTGTAATCAGAGAAATAGCGTTATTAAATACAAGAACGAAAATTATGCATCATGCCTTTGGAAAGACACAGCAAAAATCATCATGGTTTTCTGATAGATTAAAAAAAACACGTTGAGTGAACTACAAGAAATTTGCAGGGTCTAGACTGGGATACTTCGTTTGACTACTACTTACCTCAAGAAAACATTGGTAACTACGTCAAAAGTCTCGTCGGAGATGAAGTCGTCTGCGTAAAAGGGCTCAATAAGAAAAGAACCTTAAATAAAATTATACCCAATGAAATATAGATTTAGATGAACTCAAATGTCCGAATTTAAGAATTTTAAAATGTAATTATCTTCAAAATCATTGTAATTTACATGTTTATAATACGTTAAATTGTTCTAAAGATAATGTATTTGTATTACATCAATAGTTTATTAAAGAATAAAATAAAGAACTGTAAAAAAATTTATTTTGTTTTATTAAATTATAACTTATATATAAATTTTTCATGTGACGGTTTATCATGTATAATTTCAGAGTTTAAAATTTTGTTTCCGTTGTTAAATGTTCAAGCGAAATTAGACTTGTGTATTGATACTATTTTCTAACACGCCTAAAAAATATTTTCAATCTCTTTATTTAATTCAGAATTCTCTAAAAAGAAACAATAACGTCCGTTGGAATAAATAATTTATTAACAAGCAGCTCTCTATACACACACACACACACACACACACACACACACACACACACGCACGCACACGCACACGCGCACACGCGCAAAGCGCACAAGCGCACACGCCCACACTCGCACAAGCGCACAAGCGCACACGCGCACAAGCGCACACGCGCACAACGCACACGCGCACAAGCGCACACGCGCACAACCGCACACGCCCACACGCACACACGCCCACAGGCGCACACGCTCACAAGCACACACGCACACAGGCACACAGACAGGATAATCACTAATTAATTTGACCTTGTCTTACACTGGCTTAAATATATCCTACACTTCTATGTCACGCCTCATGATCGAATTATGTCACCCAAGAAATTTTTAATCATTTCACCATCGAGTACTATAAATGATAGGTCATTGACAATAATTCCTTCCGATTAATAATTTTACGTTTAGACCAACATAAATAACACATCCAAAAAAATTATCAAAATTATTCAATGCTGGTAGAACATTCATTAGTTTCTAAGTAATAAAATAAATCTAATAATTTCAAAAGACGTTTCATAGAAATGTGTAAAATTAATTAATAATTAAAATGGCATCGAATTGTGTTAATAAGCGTACTGATTTTGCCAATTCAAATGACGTATTTTGTAGTTTTCTCGATTCATTAAACAGTATTTAAATCAAAAAGAGGGAAAATTTCAATTTTCCAATTCACAAATCTGCCTGTTTTAATGACAGCATCATGGTTTTTTGCCTGAAGGCATTTAATTAATTACTTGATAATATGAAAAGAAAACATCAAACACGTTAGGCTCTTCAAAAAGCGCGTTAAGTATATTTTATTGGATGTCCCTACAGCCTAGCAATAATTTAATTTGGTTTTAAGCTTCATAACATTACATTGTTCTAGGTTAGGTTTGTGTGACTAATCTAAAGCCGCGTCTACATCAATAAAAATTTGCTTGTGCGTTGAATTTTGAAATTTGAAAAAAAAGTTGTGGTGCAAAAATAAATCTGGTTAAGTATTTAATGATGTCAGCATTTATCTTCCATGTTGGCCGAATCCACATGTTCAGGTTTGCAGAAGAATCGTCAACATTAACACTACTGTTGGGATGAAAATCTCATGTTTTATGTTGTATGCAAAATGTCGAACTGAGCGGTTCTCATAATCAGTCATAAAGAATTTATGCCTAAAATGTATTAAAACTTTACGGCTGAGTTGCACCGACATCTGAACTTAAATGCCTTAATCCATGTTAGTTAATCCGTGATTAAAATTTAATTCATGTTAAAACAAACGCTGTTGCACCGACATATTTTTAACTTGAATTAGTTGATTTGCAATGTCACTAGCACGATATCGAAACTGTGACGTTTAGCATTACGATTGGCCATTTATCCAGTTCGTTTATATCAAGTTTGTACTTAAAAGTGTCACTTTCTATTTTGTGTGCCTTTGAAAATGGAAAAGAGAGAACGCAGATGTATTGTTACGGATATTATTTTCACATGCGTATAGACGATGGCGCCAATCACTCTGGGAAATCGTTATACTTGATGAAATTCTTCAATAATTTTGTTAATTTTCATTGATGCCTGGGCCATATATATAAATTCTCTGGAATTTGCATCAATTTGCTTTGTGGAAATATTCTACTGAGCTGAAGGTCCGCAACCTTCGCATGTGTCTGTTAATCTGTCCTGAAGATATTAATATGATCCGCTAAAACTTGCTGAAAACTTTCAGTAGCAAAAAATCGCAAAGTAATCAGTAACTGAGTAATTACTGATATTGGAAAATTTCTATTTGTTGTAAGCTCTAATGCAGTGTTTCTCGACCTAAGTTCAGCAAAGGGGTATTTGGGTTCCTTCGCAAATAAAAAAGGAAATCACACCACAAAAAAATTTGTCATGTAAAAGTAGTATAATGTCGATATTTTGATGAAACATTGGGCGTTTACGGAAAGTCCAATCCGATTAACCCGAGTAGAAAAGAGTGACAGAGACCGCATAGATGTCGTGCGCGGAAGAGTGAGAAAAATAATGATCGGATTAATCGGATTAGAATTTCCGTAAACGCCTATTATGTCATATTTTAGTGCTAAAGGGGTCCCTAAGAAAAAAATATAAGCACTGTAGGATTCCTCACTTTCGTTTCTTGCACCACTTCTTTTGAAAATCTTTAACGCATCTTAAAATCTACATCAGCGTAAATCAATAACGGTTTAGTCCTTTTTTTTGAAATTTTCGATCTCTGTATAATCTGAATTCGAGGATCAACCGTAAGAATCTCTTTCTTCGGAGGAAGACATAATTTGTACGTTCCAGTACATCCCAATACGTTAATAAACGCTTTTGGCTGAGTTGCTGACTGCTGAAATTTATTTAAAATATAATTCATGTTAAAACAAACGCTGTTGCACCGACGTATGTTTAACTTGAATTAGTTGATTTCAGATTAAGGTGAAACGTCATTAGTACAGATGACGTATCACGAGTAACTATGACGTTACAGTTATGGTTTGTCCTTATCCAGTCCGTTTTATCCGATAGTCAATTTATATACAACTCACTTGCGGCTTTTCTTTTAAAAAGGGAACGTTAAACCAATTTCGTTAATTTAAATTAAATTCATAATAGCAGTTAACTCTTGTTCGATGAATTATAATATTGTTTATTATTAGTATTAATGTAAATAACTAATGTAAACTTAAATAAATATAAAATATACCGTCGATGTTTAGAATTTAAAAAAATATTAGTTCTGGCTTAATTAAAACAGCATTTTGTAGCCGAAGTAAGTACTTTATTGACCGTTAAAAACTATAATTGAAATTTGTTCTTGTCCAATGAAAATAGTATGTACAAAGTTTTTTTAATCTCAAACCGGACAAACAAATGAAAGGAACACACTCAACGTTTCGCTATAGATTTATAGCGAAACGTTGAGTGTGTTCCTTTCATTTTTCTGTCCGGTTTGAGATTAAAAAAACTTTGTACTTGTTAAAAACTATCGTGAAATTTATAGGGTAAAACATGCCTAATTTGTACTAACGCTTAAATTGTGTCTCCACAATTTTTGATAAGGGTGAGAAGCATCTTTAGCCCCAGAAACTATAAATGACAATGAATTATCACTGGTTTGCACTGTCTATAGTTAACTTTTGGATTAAGTAATCCTTAATTAGTTTTAATTAATAGTTAAATATTTGAAATATTGCACCGAGTAATATTAATTATTAGTTAGTTAATTATTGAAGTAATGATAAATCTGTAAAGTTGGTACACAAAAATATAGAAATTTTTGTTGTAACTAGCAATCGTATTGGAAACACTGTTTAGGTAAACAGTAAAAACAGTTTGGAGCACATGTTCATAACCTCTAAAACAGTCTCCTGGAAAGACAAAGAAAATGCTTGGAAACTAATAGAACGAGAATTTAATGCACAATCAACTGTGTATAGAAGTGTAGATGTACTTAAAAGATTTTACAACAATACGAAAAAAGATACGAGAAAACGTGCAGCATTAGAAAAAGTAAGTTTCAATAAAACAGGTGGTGGTCAAGCTGAAGTAATGAAAAGTACTAATGATCCAATATTCAATTTAACAAAACTAACCATGGTATTGTGATATGCCCTCCAGTTTTCATAATGATTTAGTTTCAGTTTTGGTTAAGATAAAGAATAAGTTTTTAGTTAAGAGTATAATTTCATAAAGTTCTTGCTCTTTGGTAATTAATTAAATGATGTGAAAAATAAAAGACTTTAGAAACAAGCTGAAAATATCTTGACGTATCCTAAACTGGTTGTTTGCTTTTGATAAAGCTGTTTGTTTCTAAAGTCTTTTATTTTTCACATAAGTTCTGTTAATATATTTCTCCGCATTTATTTTTGTTGGTTGTTGAACGCTTGACCAAATGATTAGGCGTGGGTTTGCATCGTTTCATGTTATGTGAGAAAAACAATTTTCATGTGTCGGTGAGTGTTCGGATTCTGTCCGGCTCCTTGGAATTGGATTTTCTGCGTTTCTCCGGTTTATAAGTTGAATGCCGAAAGAGTTACAAATTATACAATAGGAATGGCTTTCTCGAATTACTTGATCGCATTAGAATGAAAATACATGATTTATAACTTTGAAAAACAAAAAACAAAATAATTTCGTTGTCCTGGAAACAAAAATTGCCAAGTCACACGTATTCGGACTCACAATGACCTGTATATTCTAAATATTGTGGCGCGCCACCCGGCTTAGCTCAAGGCGTCAAGAAGTCGGTTCGTTATGCGTCATTGGCTGCCACGCCACCGGGGTCTACATCGAACAGACTAGACTTTTCCGGCGATGGAACAAACTCGAATCTTCCTGCGTGGAGAATTCGAGACGGCCGCAAAAGGATATAAAATCGGCCAAAGTTGACTCACCAGTCAGTCGAATTCTAACAGCGATCGTCGAAGTTAGACTTTTAGTGTGTAAATAAATTGTTACAAATAAATTCGTTTTTAAGCTTTATTAAATTACGGTTAAGTTTTTATCGAGTGTTTTATTCGTTTAAATAAATAAATTTAACCCTAGAAACGTAACAGTGGTGTCGGTGTGCGGGTTTGTGCAAATAAATAAACAATTTAAAGTAAATAAAATTTAATCAGATTATTAAATAAGTACAGTATCGGAAAAGAAAAACAATGGCTACGAGAAAAGTGTTGTTGAAATACTTAAAAGTGGCCGAATTAAAAACCGAATTGGAAGAACGAGAGTTAGAAACCTATGGTTTGAAAGGCGTTCTTCAACAGCGTCTCCGATGCGATTTGTTGACAGCTGGTGAAGATCCAGAAACGTTCCTTTTCGAAATTTCGTGTGGTCCCGCCGATTTTAATAAAATCTTGAAGGATGAATTTCGAGAACAATCCAGAAATTTCAAGGACAAACTTCAAGAACAATCCAGAAATTTGGACGCGAAGTTTCTAGAACAATCTGGAAATTTCAGGGACGAACTTGGAGAACAATCCAGAAATTTGGACGAGAAGTTTCAAGAACAGTCTGGAAATTTAGAGAAAAAACTTCTAGAACAATCTGGAAATTTCAAGGACGAACTTCGAGAACAATCCAGAAATTTGGACGAGAAGTTTCAAGAACAGTCTGGAAATTTAGAGAAGCTTCGAGAACAATCCAGAAATTTAGAGGAGAAACTTCTAGAACAATCTGGAAATTTCCAGGACGAGCTTCGAGAACAATCTAGAAATTTAGAGGAGAAGCTTCTAGAACAATCCGGAAATTTGAAGGGTGAATTTCTAGAACAGACGAAAGGACTCGAAGATAAACTGGTGGTAAAAATATCGGAAGAAACAAGGAACCTGCAAAAAAATGTGGAGGAAATAATATTCCAGCAGGATAACAAAATCAAAAATCTGGAACAAATCATGGCGGGGTTGCGAGTGTTCGGGGATCAGCCACCAGTAGAAACACTAGAAAATAATGAAACCCGAATTGTGGAAGGACCAGCAGAAAATTCGAAATTGAAAATAAAACCACCAACGTTCGATGGAAAGTCTTCTTGGCCCAACTACTTCAAACAGTTCGAAGCAGCAGCAAAGGCAAACAGATGGACGGCCAGCGAAAAAGCCACTTCGTTAATTGTGGCCTTGAGAGGGGACGCTATCGATGTGCTACAGACGATGCCGCCAGAGGAACAAGAAGACTTCGACAAGCTTGTGAATAGGATGGAAATGCGTTACGGACAGGCCCATCTGACCGAGGTATACCATGCGCAGTTGAGGAATCGCTGTCAAAAATCCGGAGAAAGTCTTCAGGAATTCGAAGCAGACGTTGCGCGTCTGGCCCAGTTGGCATATCCCACAGTTCCTGTTGAATTCCTCAGATGTTTGACGGTGCAGACCTTCATAGATGGAATCCTTGACCCAGACAACCAGCAGGCATTGAGAATGACCCATCCGAAGACGTCCAAGAACGCATTGGCTTATGCCTTGGAATTTGAAGCGGTGAGACGAGTTTCAAGAGGGCATGTCAAGGAAGAAGAAGAGGAAGAAAAGGAAGAATCCGCTAACTCCAAGGTGGGATCTGCTATAAAGAAGCGACCCAGGGAATATACCACCGCCGAGGATGTTCGCCGCATTGTGGAACAGGTCTTCAAGCAGAAGAAGCCGCTGGTGTGGCCAGGAGGAAGGACATGTTCGCAGGCGATGTCCAAAGCCCAGAAAGGATCCAAGGAAGCCACAGTTAAACTAAGCCGGGTCGGTGCAGAGGGGCAAACGTCGACCCGTATTCAAAGGCCCCCAAAGACGAAAGCCAAACAAGTAATATCCCTACGGCAGTTAACCAGCAGTGTCTTCGTGGATGTTACCATTGATGATATTCCTCACACTATGTTGTTGGATACGGGTGCGACGAAGACCATCCTAAGACCCGACGTCATCAAGTCATTTGGACGCACCGAGCCGACCAAGTGGAGACTGAAAACTGCAACTGGAACATCAGCAACTGTCCACGGTGAAGTAGAGGTTATCATCACCATTGGTTCAACTCCAATAAAACACCGTGCACTGGTACCAGACACAGAGGACAAGGCAATTTTGGGCATGGACGTCATGTGTGCCCACGGGTTCGATTGGACTTAAAGCGTGATGTGATGGCGGTCAATAATGAGGAGTTGGTTCTACATCAACGAGGAGACGTGGCCGCTCGAGTAGTCCTCGCTGAAGACGTTGTATTACCCAGCAGGACTGAGGTTATCGTCGACGCAAAACTGGACGGTGTTTTTCAAGATGGGCAAGTCATTATGGTTGAACCTAATACTGATGATCAGAGGATTGGAAGAGGAGTCCTCGTTGGGAAAATGTTGTTGACGGCGAAGAAGGAAGTACCTGTCCGCCTGATCAACGTCAATTGTTTCTCCGTCAATATCAAGAAAGGAACCATCTTGGGAAGCTGCACCATGGTGTCCTCCATCTCCCACCAACTTGAAGCAAACGTGCCAGAAGCAAAAGTCCCAACGAAATTATGGGAAATGGTTATGTCAACAGCCCAGGAATTGACTCCAGCCCAGAAGACAAAAGCAAAGAATCTGATCGGCCGCTATCAAGATGTATTCGAGGTAGAAAATGGATTCAAGGGAAGAACTGATGTCGTGAAACACAAAATAGAGATTGGAGAAGAAAGACCTATCCGTCAAGCTCCAAGGCGATTACCGTTGGCGAAGAGTGAGGAAGCGGAACGCATTATTCACGAGATGAAAAAGGATAATGTAATAGAACCATCAAGCAGCCCGTGGGCGTCACCAGTAGTGCTTGTGAAGAATAGGATGGGTCCACGAGGTTCTGTGTAGACTACCGGTTACTCTACAATGTCACCAAGAAGGACAGCTATCCCCTGCCACGGACTGATGATACCCTGGACACCCTGGCCTGCTCAACGATCTTCTCAACTTTGGACTGGAAGAGTGGATATTGGCAAATGGAGGTGGCGCCCGAAGATCGAGAAAAGACGGCGTTTTCCATTGGTATGGGTCTGTGGCAATTCACAGTGATGCCATTCGGATTATGTAATGCCCCAGCGACATTCGAGAAGTTAATGGAGACGGTTCTGAAAGGTCTGTCCTGGACAACGTGCATGGTGTACCTTGACGACATAATTGTCGTGGGAAAGACGTTCGACGACCACCTAAGGAACCTGGAAGGAGTGTTCCAGCGGCTTCGCGGAGCTGGACTAAAGCTTAGCCTCAAGAAGTGTCACCTGTTCCAGAAGGAAGTGAATTACCTGGGGCACATTGTTAATGGAAATGGAATCGCCGTGGACCCTGTGAAGATTCAGGTGGTGAAAGACTGGCCAACTCCCAGAAATAAACACCAAATAAGGAGTTTCCTTGGCCTGTGCACTTACTATCGGCGCTACGTTCCTGGATTTGCAGATATTGCTAAGCCGTTGACAAAACTCACTGAAGAAGGTCGTCCATTTGAATGGGACCAACAGTGTCAAATTGGCTTTGAACAACTAAAGCAGTACTTGATTAGTGCTCCTATTCTTAGTTATCCTCTCCCGGAAGGCAAATTCGTCGTGGACACAGATGCTAGCAACGTTGGGATTGGTGGCGTACTCTCCCAGATACAAGAGGGGCAAGAGAAGGTGATCGGCTACTTCAGTAAAGTCCTATCAAAGCCGGAACGAAACTATTGCGTCACAAGAAGGGAATTGCTAGCCGTCGTAAAATCGATAGAACACTTCTACAAGTACTTGTATGGTAGACGCTTCCTGCTGAGGACCGACCATGCCGCTCTAAAATGGCTTCTCCCTTTTAAGAACCCAGAAGGGCAAGTTGCACGATGGATCGAACGACTTCGGGAGTACGACTTTGAAATTCAGCATCGGGCAGGAACTAGCCATCGAAATGCCGACGCTTTGTCGAGAAGACCCTGTGCCGAAGACTGTAAGCACTGTAGTCGTTTGGACGAGAAAGTAGCCACGACTGCGAGGACAGCCATTGTTGACGACAAATGGCAAGCCGAAGAACTGCGAAGAGACCAGGAGAACGACCCGGATTTGAAATTAGTGCTAGAGTGGAAAAGCAGGGACGCGAGGCCTACCTGGGAAGAGGTAGCACCATGTGCACCGTCCGTAAAATCATACTGGGCGCAGTGGGACTCCATAGTGTTGGATCGTGGTCTTCTGAGACGAAGCATAGAGAATCAGGAAGGCATGGAACAGAAGACACAATTACTGATCCCCAAGTATAGGGTGCCAGAAGTTCTGAGGGAACTTCACGATGGAACTTCCGGAGGGCATCTGGGAGTTAAGAAGACTATGGAGAAGGTGCGCGAAAGATTTTACTGGGTGAACTGCAAGGAAGACGTGAAGGATTGGTGCAGAAAGTGTGCAGTCTGCGCAGCCAGAAACGGTTCCCACAGGCGGGGTAAGGCTCCCAGGAGACAGTACAACGTTGGAAGTCCTTTTGAGAGAGTTGCCATCGATGTAGCCGGCCCGTTTCCAGAAACGAATAGTGGAAACAAGTACATCGTCGTGGTAATGGACTACTTTAGCAAGTGGGTTGAAGCTTACGCCCTACCTAACCAAGAAGCAGTCACTATTGCGGAAGTCCTTGTCAGGGAATGGATCAGTCGGTATGGTGCACCTATGGAACTGCATTCAGACCAAGGAAGGAACTTTGAATCGGCCTTGTTCAAGAACGTGTGTACTCTGCTCGGCGTACGAAAAACTAGAACAACTGCACTCCACCCACAGTCGGACGGAATGGTGGAAAGGTTCAATAGAACCATCAACCGACATTTGTCCAAGGTCGTTTCCGATCTTCAGAGGGACTGGGACACGTACATTCCCCTGTTTCTAATGGCATACCGCTCATCTGTTCATGAGACAACAGGGGAGACTCCCGCGAAAGTGGTATTCGGGCGAGAGCCGAGACTGCCCTGCGACCTGAAGTTTGGTATGAAGCCTGGCGAAGTCTCTGCCGACGAAGATTACGTGAGCAAATTACGCAGGAAAATGGATGATATCCACAACCAAGTGCGTCACAATATACAGACGGCCAGCGATCGGATGAAGGAGCACTATGACATCAACGCTCAACACGGGGAATACCAACCTGGAGCACTGGTCTGGCTTTATAACCCCCAAAGACGTCGAGGCCTCTCCCCAAAATTGCAGACCTCTTGGGAAGGTCCTTACAAAGTGATGAAACGGATCAACGACGTCGTTTACTGCATCAAGAAGGTCCCCCATGGCAAACCCAAAGTAATCCACTTCAACCGGATAGCCCCTTACCATGGAGAAGCAGATGAAGGGACAGTACAAAGGGCGCAAGTTTCCGAAGTGAACTTCGAAACCTTCATGTCTCATCACGCCGAAGGAAGCAAGGCACGGTTTGGAGTGACCACGGAGAAGCAACAAGATCTCTTTAAATTGCCACTGGAGTACAGTCTGGCCCACTGCGTAGCAGAAGACCTGAAAATGTCCAAATGAATCGCTCAGGTGTTTAGGAAGAAATTTGGCCAAATCCAGGAGCTACGAAGACAGCATCCCGTGGTAGGCAAGAGCTTGCAGATCATTGATTCGACGGCAGATCGGAGGTGCCACGTGCATTATTTAGTCACTAAGAAGACATCAAGCGGTAAACCTGACTATCAAAGTATGTGGAGAGCCCTATATAGCCTGAGGAGACAGCTAATAGAGAACCATCAGATGAAGTTAGCCATCCCCAAATTGGGCTGCGGATTGGACGGACTAGACTGGAGAGTAATTCGAAGCATGCTGGAAGTCATCTTCCACAGAACGGGAATTGAAGTCCTAGTCTGCAGCCACCACCCACAGGCGACAGTCAGCAACAGAAAAACCGTAGACTGCTACTTCTTCCAGACGGGAAGTTGCAAGAATGGGCCAGCATGTAGATTCCGACACCCTCCTTCAAGACTATCACCAGGAACATTTCGAGACGAAACGTTTTTAAGAAGGGGGCAGTGTGGCGCGCCACCCGGCTTAGCTCAAGGCGTCAAGAAGTCGGGTCGTTATGCGTCATTGGCTGCCACGCCACTGGGGTCTACATCGAACAGACTAGACTTTTCCGGCGATGGAACAAACTCGAATCTTCCTGCGTGGAGAATTCGAGACGGCCGCAAAAGGATATAAAATCGGCCAAAGTTGACTCACCAGTCAGTCGAATTCTAACAGCGATCGTCGAAGTTAGACTTTTAGTGTGTAAATAAATTGTTACAAATAAATTAGTTTTTAAGCTTTATTAAATTACGGTTAAGTTTTTATCGAGTGTTTTATTCGTTTAAATAAATAAATTTAACCCTAGAAACGTAACAATATGTAAAAATGTAAAAGCCGTTCTAATTAAAATAAGAAAGTTGATTTAATTTTCGGTGAAACCGGAAGTCGTACGGTGGCCAGTGCTACGTCAGAAAATTTTTATTTAATTTATTTGTTCCAAATTTTATGTAAAAAATTAAAATTCTAGAAGAGTGAACATATAGCATGGACACTCTCTATTGTGTACTGGATATGAGATTATTAGAATTTATTTCTTGTTTTGAACTACACTATTATCTGCCAAACTTTGTCCAGGTTTTTTTTTTATTAACACCCTGTATATTTTATGAATTTGCGTTATTTTTTAATTTTTAAAGAGAAGTTTGTATTGTATTCAAATTATATTAGTTCAACTAATAATTTCTTCGTGTTAAACAAACCACCGCTGCTTGTTCCAATATAATAATAATTTATTATTGATTTTTAATACATTTTCGGTCGTAATCGTTCAGAAGAATTCGTGATTAACGCTCTTGTATGCTTCAGAAATTTATAATAAATCATTTTAACTCGTGTTAGACACGCTAATCGAACAATAATCACGAATTAACTAATTCAGATTTACTAATTAAGATTAGGACAAACTACGGTCGGTGCAACTCGAAAATCTCTAATTCAGATTAGTTAATCTGTGTTAACGTTAATTGAGTCTGAAATTGCAGGTTGTTACCATGGTCGTTACTTGCCGAATCAACTAACTCAAGTTTGTTAATCATAGATTAGGGCAAATTAAGGTCGGTGCAACTGAAAAGTCGCTAACTCAGATTAGTTAATCTGTGTTAAAGTTAATCAAGGTTGGTGCAACTCAGCCTACATCTTTTTTACATATAATCTTATGATGAAATGTTGACCGAAATTGTCAGCGCCTTGGCAAACTCATTTAATGCAATTGCTTTATGTAATATGACTCTCTTATGTCATATTCCTCAAGCAAGTACAATCGACTTGGTGTCATTTGTCAGCATGAAATTTCCTTTGTTAATGGTAAATTTTTTAAGTACAAAGTTTTTTTAATCTCAACCCGGACAGAAAAATGAAGGGAACACACTCAACGTTTCGCTAGAGATTTATAGCTTCGTCAGGAGTGAAAAAAAAGTAAATAAACAAGTTGTCAAAATAAGTCGTCAAGAGAAACGAAAAGGTAACATGATTTTAAACTAAAATACGAGTTATCCGGTGTAAAAAGAAAAGTAACTAGAACTAAATTAAAACTAATTTCTTTTTTTTAAATTAATTGACAGATCTATATCCTGTTTAAAGAGTCTAGAAAACTACAAAATATATCATTTAAATTTTCAAAGTCTGTACGTTTATTAATAGAATTTGGAGACATTTTAATTTTACACATTTCTATGAAACGTCTTTTAAAAATATTAGATTCACTGTACAAAATGTCAGTATTATCAAAATCAAAATTATGATTATTTACTAATGAATGCTCTACAAGCATTGAATGATTTTGATTATTTTTTTGAATATGATGTTTATGTTGGTCTAAACGTTTTTTTAAATTTTGGCTCGTTTCACCTATATAAACAGAATTACAATTTGAACATTTGATTTCATAAACCACGTTAGGTTTTTTAATTTCGGTATTTTGGTTTTTAAATTCGAAAAAATTAAATTTAAATTATTCACAGATTTACTGGCTAAAATTAAATTATGTTTTTTGAAAATGTGTTTAAATGTATTGTGTAATGGTTCAATATAAGGCAAAGATATGTATTTATGGTTCGAAGTTTGTCTAACGTTATTAGAGACATTTGAATTTTGTAAGTATTTAATACGATTTTTAATTACTGATTCACATAAGATTTATTGGATAAGAATTTTGAATAAGAGTTTTCTTTATTAAATTTAAGTTATCATAAATGAAAACTTTATCAGAAAGTAAAATAGCTCGATCAGTTAATGAAATAATAGTTGCAATTTTATAATTTTTGGGTGTGTACGAGTGAAAATTTATGTACCTACCTGACCAGGTAGGTTTATGAAACCAATTAGTAATTAATTTATCATTCTGTCTGATAATATTTACATCAAGAAAACTCAATGAATTATTATTTTCTTTTTCTACTGTAAATTGTAATCTATTATGAAAAGAATTAAATTTATTTAAAACAAAATCTACCTTATCAGAAGGCAAAATCAGTAAAATGTCATCTACATAACGAAAATATAACGTTAAATCGAACGATAAAGAGTTAATAACAGATTTTTCTAGTTCTTGCATAACAATTTCAGCTAAAGCCGGAGATAAAGGAGAACCCATTGTTGTACCAAAAATCTGTTTATAAAATTTATCAATGAAAGCAAAATAAGATGTTTCAAAACATAAATCAACTATATCTAAAAAGTTACCTTTGGAAATATCAGTAAAATCTTTAATCTCTAACCACCTATCATTAATACTTTTTAAAGCTAAATCTTTAGGAATGTTAGTAAATAAAGAAATAACATCTAAAGATTATAATGCAATTATTTGGTACAGTTATTTGTTTTAATTTTTCTACGAGTTCAAAAGAATTTTTTATAAAATATTCTGATTTACTAGTAACCTAAGTAATGATTTTTGAAATAAATTTAGATAAGAAATATGGAGAAGAACCAATAGTGGAAACTATAGGACGAAGAGGTGTATTAGGTTTATGAATTTTTGGAATGCAGTATAATTTAGGAAATATGGGATGTTGTACTTTAAGAGATTTAGCAACAATATTACTAATTTCAACGGATTTCTCTATCTTATTAATAACATTGAAAGTTTTACGTTGATAAGATTCGGTGGGATCGTTAGCTAATTCTACATATGTATTATTATCAGACAGCATAGTTTGAACTTTTGAAAAATAATCAGTTTTATCAATTAAAACAGTTACATTGCTTTTATCAGCTGTAGTAACAATAATATTAGGGTTATATTTAAGAAATTTTTTACAAGACAAAAGATATCTAATAAGAATCTTATACTTTGATTTTTCAAAAGTTTTATCAATATTTCTAATATAATTTAAAAAATTAGAACAAAATTTATTTCTTATTTGTATTTTTGAAGGTGAATCTAAAGATTTAATACCTAACTCTAAGCTACTTAATACTTTTAAGAAATCTACTTGTTGTTTATGAAAATAAGGTAATGAAAATTTTTTTCCTAAAGCGAAAATGTATTTTAAATTTGACGGAATCTCAGTTTTTGTATAATTTACAAGCCACTTATTTATTATATTTTGATCAAATTTAATGTAAAAATGTTTATCTCTAATAGAAATAAGATTATCTAACTTTTTAATCTGTGTCAATCGAATTTTATTAAAATACCTTTCATTTTTTTGATTTTCAAAATTTAGAAAATTAGTCAATGTGATATTATCAAGAAAATTACTTAACTGACCTAAGGTATAATCTAATTTCCAAGTTAATTTGGTAAGAACTTTGAAAGTTAACTCTATTTCATATGAAAGAATTTTATTAGCAAAATCTGTTACGTATCTGTCAATTTTGTGACATGACATGTCATACGCTCTTTTTAAAGGTTCAATTATATGACGAGGGAAAACTCCCTCTTTCCTACATTTAAGTAAAAAGAGCTTACGATTTTTCATTCTGGTAATTTTAATTAAAGTATTAGAATAAATTTTGCACAGTACCTTATTCTGATGTCCGTAGTGAAACTCGACAAAAACGTAAAACTCTATGTTTTTGATATCCATAATTGAAGTTTGTTCTTGTCCGATAAAAATTGTAAGTACAAAATTTTTTAATCTCAAACCGGACAGAAAAATGAAGGGAACACACTCAACGTATCGCTATAGATTTATAGCTTCGTCACTAGTGACGAATAGCGAAATCTATAGCGAAACGTTGAGTGTGTTCCCTTCATTTTTCTGTCCTGTTTGAGATTAAAAAAACTTTGTACTTACAATTTTCATCGGACAAGAACAAACTTCAATTATGGTAAATTTTTTGTTTCATAGGTCGAAAAGTACTTTGATCAACAAGCTAAGCAGAAGTAGATAAATCTTGCTAGACAATTTCCATCGCGGCAATTGTGCCTTATGTCGATGACCGTACTTACGCGTTAAATTGTGTCTTATTCCAAAAGTAAAAAACGAATAATTTTTTCTAAACGTGACATTATGTATGTTTCATTTGAGAGTCTGTTATTTTTGAAGGATCGAATAATCGATAAATTATTAATTTCTGTATTTTTGTAGATCATTTAACTTCTAGGTACGAAACTCTCTTAAATCATTGCTGAGAGATGAAATGGAAATCTCAAAGTATCAAAACGATTTCGTCAGTGATAACTGAGATTTCTAATTTATTTTGCAGGAAGTTTCGGAGATGGGAATGCGGATAATTCTCTTCGCCGCGTTATACTTTATCGTGACGCAAGGATCCGTTGTGACGACCTGCGGAAGGTCGGAATTTCAGTGCAAGAATGGAAAATGCATCGGATTGGACAAGTTCTGCAATGGATTAGCTGACTGTGAAGATCAAACGGACGAATTGTCCAATTGTACGCGTGAGTGATCCTCAATTTTTATCTTGTCGTTTGCGGTGGGAAGTTCGGGAGGAGTTCTACTTGCTCTTGCTTCGTTTAAAATATCAAACTTAAATAAAATCCTGGAAGTTGGTTTTAAACGATAGCATTCACTTCAGTTTGCAGGTTTGAATTTTAGTACGATAGAAAAACAAATATATGAAATTGTTACGCGGTATCATATTGATGCTTTCAATGAAAATTACCTAAATTTAATAATTGGAGTTGACTTTTGTCCGATGAAAATTATACAGGCTGCCAATAATGCGCACTCGATAGGTAGTGTCTTCATTATTGCAAAGTTATAAAATATGTTTTCGTTATTACTTACATATGGTATAGGTGCGTGATTTAAAATAAGTTATGTTTGTACAGCGTGTTTCATGTGGACATGTCAAACCAAAGTTTTGTTTTTTCAAATGGTACATCTGTATATATATATATATTATGGTTTATTTCGATTTGCCCTTAAGGGACCGTTTGACAATCACGTAACCATCTCTGGCGAGACAGCGGTGATGGTTCACGTCGTAGCTTATACTTTCTGGAATGTATTGCATCCGCTTTCAAGTCAAACTCTTGCCTAAATGTTGAAAATATATGGAAGTTCTTTCTTCTTATTATTTACATCGGAAGGAATCCCCGCCATTTTGAAATGAATCGTCTCCTTAAGTGTAAATTCATCGTATACTGTTGTTAAAAATCGTACAGTTTTCAGAATTTTTGCGGTTTTACCTTGAGTTTTAACGCGAAAATTTAAAATTTATTACAGAGGTGTAGAAACATGTACTCAAAAATTACAAGATTTAAAGCTGAAACGTAACAATTATTCTATCGGTAAATAAATTTTATTTAATCCGAAAGAAATATGGTAGTTTTGTCACACTTTTAGAAAGGAAATTAAAGCCTTTCATAAATGACGGGTACAGGGAAAGAACGTGCTAAGTCCAAAATTTGTACACTTTAGTCTGTTCTATCGAAAATATATAATATAAAGTTGAAAACCATGCTCAGTTTCAAAATATTAAATAAAGAAAAATAACTGTACAGGGAAAGAACATGTTAAGTCCATAAGCGTTTTTTTTCCGATATTTGTTTTTGTTGATTTCTAATGTATTGTCAGTACTTTGCTGCCTTTTTTTGTTTGTTTTGAAAAATTTTAGCTCTGTGAAGTGGGACGTTATACAGTGTGTCTCCGAGTTCATTTCGCGATACGTATTACGATACGTATACGTTATTATTATTATTATTATTGGTAATTTCCCGTAATTCAGTTTTTCTTTCTATTTTCAAATTTTATCTTAGTATTTTTTCTTCGTATATTCAAAAGGAAGAAGCTATACCTACACAGATTTTACTTCATCTTGTGTTATTTCCGTCCACTTGAATAAATTCAAGTCAAATTTGGCACACATTCATTTCGCACCAAGCACACCTGAACTGCAAAACATGAAACCAGAATTCAAAAATTTTTGGTCTATTATACGTATCGTGAAGTAAATCCAGGGACACATTGTATACGGAAATATTACGGTACTACTGCTGGTTTTACAAAAACGTCACTTGACTTTTAATGGACCTAAATAACTATAAATGAATTGGCGTCCTGTTTATTGAAGTTTGAAAACGTGGTAGTTGCCTAACGTTAATTTTGACTTTGTTTTATCCTTAATCATTTATTGTTAATTGTTAAAAAACATCCCATTATTGATGAACTTTGCTTTAAACATGTTTTAATGGAACCCGGCTGTTAATACGTAAATTCACCCCAAATCGTACGATGGTTTGTAGTTTATCGTTTTTGTTTTAATCCCTGATGAAGGTTTTGAAATAAAACCGAAACTGGTCAGCTGAATGATTTAGAATCTTTTTTGTCCAAAAAACCCGATTAACTACCATGTTTTCTAAATAACTATACGTACAAAGTTTTTTTTTATAGTACTACTATAATACTACAAACAGGAACGACCACGATATACAAAACACTGGTACGCGCAAAAGTAATGCCTAGTTACGTGATTTAAATTATACCGCTAGATGACACCATTGTATGAAGGACTGTCACTAAGTGTCATTAATGTACCCCTGTAGGTTATATTACGTGTTATAGGTATAGTTGTAGGCGACGTATTTTCAGTATTTACGTGTGTTTATTAATGGCAAACTTTGATGGGTGTGTAATGAAATAAAGAATAAACGGCGAGTGTCAAATTTAGCAAGCAATCAAACAGATTTAGAAAAATATATACTAATGTTACGAGCAAGTACGTTTTGCTATGATTTTTACAAACTTTCAGAGGCTATTGGTACTATATATGTTTCTTATATCTGTATTGTTTGGTGGTGGTGGAAGAAAGGACAGATGTGAGATTAGCATTAGTTCAGTAGGAGCATACATTTAGTTGAAGAATAGCATCATCTGTCAGTGTTTTTCGAGTGATTTCATTTCCACTGACTTAATAATGATTTTTTACAAATTTTTCTTGAAAATGTATCAAGCACACAAAATGATGCATCAATATTATTACACTTGCATTTTGGTTCATTCTTGAGGCCTTCCCGAAATTTATAATTAACAATATTTCATAAGTAATGATATGTACCGTAAGTCTATGACACACAGTGATCGAAATGGACGGTCTAACTGGACAAAAATATAAAAAGTCATTACAATAATTTTTGGAAATTTTGCCTTTAATTGCTTCCAAGATTATATTTCAATAAATTAGAAGAATTTCTCCTCGAAAATATTTATCATTTTTCTGTGCTATTTGGTACGTGGAGTTTCTTTATTTATTTCTGTGAGTCGTATAATATTAACGTTGTTTAAAGTGATACGGATACATTAGCAGAAGGTATATGAACTTCTTATTCACATACTATTTTCCAATAAAAAAATATATTTTGTTTTGCGTGCTGCTTAAAGTATGTAAGAAAGTCAAAATAATTTATTACTGAACAATTGTAAACGATTAAGCATATCTTTTTTCGCAAACCTTTGCAAACCATCAAACTGACATAGTTAATTTAAAATGAAAGTATTAATGTTGTTATATGTGAATTATTGTCATGAAGTGTCATAAATTTATGTTATTTAATTTTTAGTACCTGTCTACCGTATTAACCGAAAAGTACTATTTGACTTGTGGCGACAAGAAGAAAAAAAAATAGGAATAATGTTCGTGAAATTTTAAATTTAGAAGATTTTAAAACTGCCATTAGAGATATTTTATTGAAGAAGATTACAAATATCTGTAAATTATTTCAACTGAAGTGGCAAAATTGTCATTCAAGTGTGGTAAATTTTGAATATAAATATAGTGATTGGTTAAGTGAAGAAGTAGATTTTCATGACGTAACAAGCTATATACATTCTACACCCTCTACCAGTCAACGAGTAGGTCGCCCAAAAGAATCATTTGAAGAAGGTTCTGATAAAACCAAGAAAAAAGATTTCCATCTCTTTTGAAGCACAGTACGGAATAACATTTGCAAACAACACGAATGAGTTATTTATCTAAAGGAAAGCGAGCTGTAGCACAAGTATTAAAGGCTGTTGCAAAATCTCCTGAGGAAGTTACAAAATTACAAAAATCTGCACTTAATATGTTTTTTTTTTATTTATTTACCAGCAACCGTACTGATTTTATTTTATAAGGCTGGCTATTATAGTAAAATTAGACATATTAATTTCGTGTCATTAGGGGCATTCAACAAACAAATCGATTAATTATAACCGAATCGAATCGATTTAAATACATTCATAAACGCACTAGGGGCATTCAACAAATAAATCGATTAATTTTAAACATCAGTGGTTTATCGTGATAGGTGAACTATAACCTATAACCAGGAATAGTTGCATTAAGTATTGAAAATGAAGTTGCAAATTAATTGCAAAATAGAAAGTTTATTCTTTAATTGAAATCTGATGTACTGCATTCAAATCATCTGTAATTATTAATTAGGACATTGTATACAGTATACACTGACCATTCATGCAAACTATTTTCAAATGTGTTGAGTATGCGCATATAACATCAACCAAATGTATCTTGTGTATGCAGGGCTAATGCACCTTTATATTTAATCGAAATGAAAAGTCATGGAGATCGTAATACTTTATTAGATAAGTTTTTTTTGTGCGTTCACAAATATTACTTTTACACACGATACAGGATTATAAAGCAATAAGATAGCGCATTCAGCTGGGGCACACAAATGTAAGAAATAATTTGTTATCTCATGCTGAAGGGATTAAGCACCGTTCTCTCTCGCACATTGATGTTTTGCTTCCCTGCATTCAGCTATCGCTCATTGACCATGTGCTTTCCTGCACATACCAACGTACAGCCGACTACTCTGGTTGGGTCACCTGTTATATTGTCCATCGTGCTTATACATAATTATTCAGTTTAGTCCAGTTTTCAACAACCATTATTTTTTTCTTAAAAGAATTTACAACGTCCTTTCATTATCCACAAATAACTGATAAACGAATACGAAATAGTTATTGTACTTTAGATGGAAAGGATGTCACATATAATTTGTTGCTGAAAACGCACTGCTTCCAGAAAGTAAAGCAGCAATATCTAAAACATCTGTAACAAAAGAATGTGTGTATGAAAATTATATAAACGGGTTAATTTATCTAATTATATGAATAAATCCAATGATGTATTTCTTCGTAAGATGCAAATATAGGCACTTGCACAAGGTATAATTTCTAAGGTCCAGTTTATTAAAGATCATAACTCTCTTTACTTATTTCTAAAATAAACAACTAGCACATATAACCGCAGCACTTCTTATCGTTGACAGCAAATCACACTTCGACGCCGTATTTAATCATATCGTTTGCATCGTAAAATTTTTACGATTAAAAATTTAACAATCGATGTTGAATCGATTCATACACGTTGAACGCTAAACTGTATGTAATCATAAATTCATTGTATCCGTTGAATGCCCCTATTATAACATATGCCAAAATGTGACACTTTAAATCGGATAGTTAAATATTTTACCATACGTATTCTTGACAAGCGTGTTTTTGAATGCGCATACACATTCTTTAAAAAATGCGAATATATGTATTCTTGAACGCTCGATTTTCCAAAACGTATGCGTTTTTGTTGCGAGTGGACATTACCATTCGTTTTTATTATGCGAGTGCTTGTAACTGTAATTAACGTCAAATTTGTAGCAAATTAATTTGACATTTTACATAAAAACTCACAAATTTGCACTAAAAATGCTTCTTTTTGATAAAATTCACGTTTGAATTAAATTGAATAAGTATTGTTAGTATATATAATGATGGCAAAAGAATTTCTGTACTAGATGAACAGAGGAGGGTTGCAAAGAGAAAAGTCCCTCGACTAACTAATTCCCAACTAGCTTTGCTTACTTTACTTCGGAGACCATTTTGAGATATTGATTATGAGGATCTAAATATCTACTTATATTGGGATGACTGAAGATAGGGTGGCCAGACGTCTTCTACTTTTAAAATAATGCAAAATAAGTCCCAGTACTATTTATTAACCACTGCCACATTATAACATGCGGTATACATAGGTACCGGCAGTGATGAGAAGCTTTTTCATCGTGTCCTCTTTTCTTCGGCTTCGGAATCTGACCATTTTAATTGAAGGTCTTACAAAAACTCTAAATTAACAAATTTTTGTAACTCTGCAATTTCGTTATTGGTATTTAGCTAGCATTAGACATGCAGCTTTTTTAGATGTTTCAGATTTTCCTCTTTGGTACGGGTCTTCTTAAATTTGAGGTAATAATTTGAAGAAGACTGTCGATGCATTATAATCACTGACATCCCATTAATTTGCATAATTTTAATGAGTACCTACATTTCACAAATAAATGTGTTTTAAAATTCATTTATAATAATATGTGTACCTATTACAAAATAAATCGTACTTACTTACATTTAATGACTTTTAACGTAAGGCGAGAAATCTTATGTAAATTTCGTAGAGTTAGATTTCATTTCAAAACGTAAAATGCTTTGCAATAATTGTCATTCACGACGGACACGGCAGAATTTTGACAAATTCGCGACATTGCCAAATCTCGCCACTCGAATAAATGCGAGCGCTATCATTTATTTTCGAACTAAATTTTCGAGTGGTCTAGAATAACTTATCTAAAGCGTATACGCTTTTCGGACTCGCATATTACAAATGCGAGCGCAAAAATTCACTTGTCAAGAATAGGTCCCCAGGCATAAAGATAGCAAACGTTTTCATGAGAATCATAGCAGAAAGTTTTCCAGAATAGATACGACGGAAGATATTGTCCATATGTTACTGATTTATTCGGATCCTGTAATTAGTAACATACGAACTATGAAACACAAAACTTCTGGGGTGTTCCCCAAGGCGATTAGGGATTTTCGTCAACCTACTGCACTTACTTCTGATGATGACATTGATAGTGATTCAGGCAATTAGCACACTTCCATATTTATACAATTACATATTTTCATGTAGGTATATTTCTATACATATAGTTATGTGCACGATAATAGAACGCTCCTTAGAAATCACGGCGACGTTCAAGGAATATTCCGATTTCGGAAAGTTCCAGAACACCAAGGACCGAGAGCTATATATAAGCAGGGCTCACCCTTCTTGGGGCATTAAGTATTCATTTTAGTTGTAGAACTAGTGTGTATTTATTCAGTTTGTAAAATAAAGCATTTTTAAAAACACATCTTCTCGAGTTTTGAACATAATTGGCGCTGCGAACAGGATTGTTCAGACAACTCTACTTCAAGTGTTGGTGATTTTTAAATCTTTGCTGAACACCGAGAACAAACTCGCTACCAAACAAGAGAAGCTGTCGTACGAACCCCAGGACCAGGAGGGACTTCTACCGAAGACGGACCTCACCTACCCCTGGAGAAGCTGATTTAAGAATATCGTCATGCTGATAACGACGCTGATCCTGTAAGTGTTCCATTTTCATACCTACCGTAATCGCAATATACACGTTCGTTAGTTTAATTTATGCACCAGTACCGCGACAGATCGCCTTTAAGAAGAGGTGTTGATAATTTCGAACCCGAAAATAATTCCCAAATAGTAATGGCTAATTATACCGAAATTAACATCGCTAAGGAAATTATTCCTCAATACGAAGGAGGAAGTAGAAATTTATCATACTATATCCAACAGTGCGAGAAATTTATAAGTACGTACAGAAACGTAACGCCGGGCCAAGAACATTGTACGCTAAATAAATAACTTTTTGAGATATGTTGCGCGAAATTAACAGGTGCCGCTAGGGACACCTTAGTTATATCAAGCTGCACTAATTGGTCACAGGTAAAAGATGCACTCCTGAATAGATTTGGGGATCAAAGGAACGAGATATTATTAGAAAATGATCTGACCACCTGTTACCAATTAACCAGCGAATCTTACGAACAATATTATGAAAGAATTAAGAGTAAATTACAACAGCTTTTAGAACATATCAATATAAGGGAAAATAATAACAATATTAAAATTTATAAAACTACTATGTATGCTCAAAGAGCACTTGACACTTTCAAAGCAGGCCTACTAGAACCATATAGGTTCTACGTGTCATGTAGGTCAGTAGTATCATTAGAAGACTGCCTGACACAACTACGTAATTACGACAACTATAAACAGCAGGTTAACTTTCTAAACTTTATTAGACAAAAACCGACAAACACCAATGCGACAAAGAACGACAAACCACAACAACATAAAACGAACATTCAGCATTCGAACCCCATGCAATCTCACAATTTTAGACAAGTAAACGAATTTCGACCTACGCACAACCAATTCCCCTCTAATAATTTCGGACGACCTAATCTGTTTCAATCCACGCAAAATCAAAACCCTTTCCCACGAGGGCCGATTAACATTCAGACCCGACCTGTCCAAAACAAATTTCCTACTAACTCACAAGTTTTCGGAAGAAAGCCGGAACCTAAACCGACACCAATGTCCATCAGCACTAGAAATACGTCCAAGCCTCCGCAATTACCCCATCGCAGAGAAAACTTCTTTGCATCAAGAGGACCACGCAATTTCATAGCCGAAGAACTCTACAACGTAGAGGAACCCCTCGATATCCAATCAGAACTTCCCGACGAATATCCCATTGCTGACGACACCGAGCAGGACTATGAAGAAGCATACGAACATAACGAAAATTTTCAGGAACCAGCCTCGGAACAAACATTGACCTAAACTCAATTGCTAGTAGACCTAAGTTACCTTTTATCACAATTCCCAGCATGAACCTAAAAATCCTAATAGATAGCGGAGCCTCGAACTCGATCATTAACCCCGCACCGGCTCATACCTATTTTAGCGACTGCATCTTCGAAAAACCCTTCACCGTCAAAAGCCTGAACCAAACCGTGACTGACAAATTGAACGTACGTTACCCCCTCTTCAAGGAATTCGGCTCAAACAAAAAACTCGACTTTCACGTGATTCAATGGCATGACAGGTTTGACGCGCTAGTAGGCAGCGAAGACTTTAAAAGGCTTTGCGCAAAAATAGATTATAAACAACAAACATTAGAAATAGACGCTGTTAAAATTCCATTTTTTATGGAACTTAACCCGAAAAACTTCGAATACCCCACGCAATCGGTCAATCATTACGTAAAGATCCCTGTGAATATCGAAGAAGGTGATGTCATCATCCCCGAAATAAAAATAGAAGACCTATGTTTACCAGAAGCAATAGCCCACGCAGAGAATGGGATCTGTACCATCCCATTTGAAGAAGAACGAGAAATCAAGGTCAACTTCCTCAATCAAATAGACGTACAACCGGTTTACAATGTAACCATGATGAAACCAAGAGCAGAAAACAAGAATTTGAGTATTCCTGACGTAATCAGAACAGAGCACCTCAACCTGGAAGAGAGAGCCGAAATAATATCCCTATGTAAAAAATACAAAGACCTATTTTATGACGAAAACTGCGACTTGACTTTTACCAACGCCGTAAAACATAAAATCCGAGTCGTCGACGAAGAACCCGTTTTTTGCAGATCTTTCCGCTACCCATATCACCTGAAAACGGAGATTCAAAACCAGATTCAAAAACTCCTAGACAACAAGATCATCAGGCCAAGCATGTCACCATACAGCTCGCCCGTGTGGATAGTGCCGAAGAAATTAGATGCAAGCGGAAAAAAGAAGTGGCGCCTCGTAATAGATTATAGAAAGTTGAACGAGAAAACCATCGAGGACAAATATCCACTCCCGCGCATAGAGGAAATCCTCGACAACCTGGGAAAATGTACATACTTTTCCACCCTGGATCTGGCGCAAGGGTTTCACCAGATTGAAATGGATGAGAATTCTGTAGAAAAAACCGCATTCACTGTAAATAACGGTCATTGGGAATACGTCCGGATGCCTTTTGGTCTAAAGAATGCACCAAGTACGTTCCAAAGGGTAATGGACAACATCTTACGCGAACACCTACATAAATCCTGTTTCGTGTATATGGACGACGTCGTCATATTCTCGAAATCCCTACATGAACACATGCTCCACATACGACAGATTTTTGACCTATTCAGAAAATATAACTTAAAAATCTCACTTGACAAATCGGAATTTCTCCGCAAGGAAACGGCTTTTCTGGGACACGTCATAACACCCGAAGGCATAAAACCGAATCGATTAAAAATCAAGGCAGTACAGGAATATCCACTTCCCAAGACCACTAAGGAAATAAAAGCCTTCTTGGGTTTAGTAGGATACTATAGGCGGTTCATAAAGAACTTCGCGAAAATAGTACAACCCTTTACAAAATGCCTGAAAAAAGGAGCTAAGATCGAAACGTCTCGCCCAGAATACCTCCAGGCCTTCCAATTATGTAAAGAACTACTGATCAACGCCCCCGTACTGGCGTACCCCGATTTCGAGAAAACATTTCACGTCACAACAGACGCCTCAAACGTTGCAATAGGAGCAATCCTATCGCAAAACAATAGACCAATCTCATTCTATTCCAGGACCCTGAACAGTGCGGAAAAGAACTACTCCACAATAGAGAGAGAATTACTGGCTATAGTGGAAGCGACCAAACACTTCCGACCCTACGTCTATGGCAAGCAATTTGTCATAGAAACGGACCATAAACTGCTAGTGTGGCTGTTCTCCCTCAAAGACCCAAATTCGCGCCTAGTTAAATGGAGATTGAGACTAGAGGAATTTGATTATAAAATCCAATACAAGAAAGGAAAGGAAAACGTAGTTGCGGACGCTCTGTCACGAATAGAGATTAATACGAAAGAAACTCTGGAAGATGAACCAGACTCAGATCTACTGTCCATCCTACCCAATATCGGAGAATTAGAGGAACTAACACCTGACGACTGTGACGAGATCCTAAACAGCAACGACAATGACAAACACGACAACGACAATACGAACACCGATAACACACAGCATACGGCCGTAGAAAACCCCGTCTTCACCATGCCAATCTCCGACAAACCCGTCAATCAATTCATGAATAGGCTGATATTAAACTCGGGAGATCAATATAAAATCAAATACAGAAGGTCATTTTCGAAACACAACTACGATATAACCATCAGAAAAGGGGAAGAAGAAAATATAACGCGCGCGCTACAACAAATTATCGATCCAAAAGCCGTGTACGGAATCTACTTCGAGGATAAAAACCTGGAGACCCCGTTCTCAGGAATAGCTCGAAACTTGTTTAACGATAAAGTCCAAATTATAAAGAGCAATACCCACGCCGCGGATCTGGAAAAAACAGACGATCAGAACAGGGTAATTAATGACTATCATACCAACAACCACAATGGGATACTGGAAACATACAACCATCTGAAAACAAGGTATTACTGGCCAGATATGAAGACCCGGATTAACAAAAACATAAACGAATGCGAGACTTGCCTCATTAACAAATACGAGAGGAACCCTTACAAAATCCAACTCTCTGGACCAATGCTCGCGAAACGACCGTTTGAAGTAATCCATATAGATACGTTTGGGTTTGACAATAGTAAATTTCTAACTGTAATCGACTTATTTTCCCGGTACGCGCAAGCATACTTTATTGAAAACACCACAGGTATAACAATACTAAACAAACTCCGACATTATTTCGCCCACCACGGCTACCCGAAGAAAATCGTATGTGACGAGGGTAAGGAGTTTAAAAATAATGTCTTCCAGGAATACTGCGACCTATTTAAAATTAACCTGCACTATACCACCAACTACAATAGCAATTCAAATTCTCCAGTTGAAAGAGTTCACTCTACCCTATTGGAAAAGGTGAAAATCGCTAAGTCACAGAATAAAAACGAGACGTCACAAAATCTAATGATATCCGCAATCCTAATTTATAATCAATCAGTCCATTCCGCCACGGGATACACTCCTTTCTCACTACTATACGGCCCCTTTGAAAACCTAAACGCTCATGAAATTGACTTAAAAAAGACTATTTACGAAACTTACAACGCGAAACGCAAAGAAGAATTACTACCGTTTTACGAACAGCTGTATCACAAACAATTACAAAGAGGGACCGAAATATTAGAAAGAAAAAACAAAAACAAAGAACCCACCGTTGAAGTAAACGAGCCAATAGTATATTTCACGAGACAACGGATAAGGAAAACAGATCCATGTTACGACAAAGTAAACGTAACGGGAATAGATGAAAACAAGATCGAAGGCATAAGAGAGAATTCGAATCGGCGTGCAAATATCCATAAGAGGAAGATGAAACGTATTAAGAAAAAATTTTCTTTGCAGGCTGACCTTGATGAGCCACAGCCAGGGCCTTCAAGTAAAGAAGATTGAAACGAACGGATTTTACCCAGAAACTTTAGGATTAGTTAAGTTTGTAAACCACTATCATAAGTTCTATTTTTACTTTAATATAAGCGAAATAGAGGTAAATTATTATAAGATATTAAATAATTTAGTCATTTTAGAAACCAAAAGTACAAATACCTCAGCACAATCATTAATCGCCGCCCTTAAAGAAAATTGCAATAGAGTCGAACAACAATTATCGAAATTTAGTCAACGCATAAAACGCGCGCTTGTGAACGCCCTAGGAACGGCCATAAAATACATTACGGGTAACCCAGACGATAACGACCTAATAGAAATAAACGATAACATAAAAACTTTATATAAAAATCAAGAAACTATCATTAAACAAGTAGGAAAATACAGCTCTTTCGCAAATCATATCACACAAAGGTATTCTAGAGATTTGCTGACCATTCAAGATAACATAAACTCTTCACTGAATGCCGTACAAGAAACGAACAATGTTCTCGCGCTCCAAATTACTATTCAATATAATAACTACCTTTGTTCGAGACTTCTCGACACTCTATATAGTATTGAGAGAACCATTTCATTAGCGCTTCTAGAGACTCCTAATTTAGAAACAATGACCGATCAAGAATTAATCGAAATTATCAACCACCTGAAATTAGTTTACAGCCCGGAAGAATTGCTCGAATTTGATAACATACATGTCTTTAAAGTCTTAGAGCTTTCAAAATTCCGCATCATTTCAGCAAGTAAGGTTTTAACGTGTATACTGTATGTACCCGTCCTAAATCCTTTTCCATATCAATATTCAAGAATTTATCCAATTCCTAATCCGTGGAACAGCGTCTTATTGCCACCAGCGAAATACCACCTTAAAAGTGCCAAAGAGGAACTGTGGACAGACGAAAAGTGTGTGTCGATCGAAAATCAAGCTGTCTGCATCAATAAACCACGCGAATCTGAGTGTTCTCTTAGCCATAAGAATAATTGCACCTTCTCCGTAACTAGCAATAATTACGAACTATACGCACAGTTAAGTGACGGCCAAGTCCTAGTGTCCTGTAAAGGCGACGTAGATGCCGTCGAAGAATGTCCACATAACATTAATCACGTAAAAATTAAAAATAACGCAGTCCTATCCTCAGAGAACAACTGTAAATTAATAATAGCAGACCACACGTTTGAAAATGTATCGAGTAACTTCACCTTCGACTTCTCGCCTGAAATTACTTATTACAAAGCCAATAAAATTGTAAACTTGCGAATAAAGCATTTGGATGATATTAATAACTTAAAATCAGAAGCAAAAACGCTAGACAATAATATCCTTATAAATCCTATAATACATGTAACGCATTTTTCTATTACCGCCATAATAATAATTGTATTGAGCATTTGCATTTGCCTTTATTTATGTAAGAATAAGATAAGCCACGCGATCAAGAAGAAAAAAGAAGCTCAGCATCAGAAAGAAGAGGGCCTCCCGCTGCAATACACCGAACAGTCCGAGGACGTCCTGGCTTAAGGAGGGAGGAGTTATGTGCACGATAATAGAACGCTCCTTAGAAATCACGGCGACGTTCAAGGAATATTCCGATTTCGGAAAGTTCCAGAACACCAAGGACCGAGAGCTATATATAAGCAGGGCTCACCCTTCTTGGGGCATTAAGTATTCATTTTAGTTGTAGAACTAGTGTGTATTTATTCAGTTTGTAAAATAAAGCATTTTTAAAAACACATCTTCGCGAGTTTTGAACATAATTATATGTATATATTTATTTTTAATAAAGATAAAAAGAAAGATTGATGGCCGGTTTCACAAAGCTTTGTTAAAGCGTTGATTAACTAATCAACCGTTAAGTTTAATCATTGTTAAAAATTTGATGCTGTTTCACAAAACAAAAAACTATTATGTTAATCTCTGATTAACTAATTGGAGTTTACGTTTGGCAACATCGAAAAATTGCCACTTTGACACCGCGTCAGGCCTGCAATCAGGTAGTGCGACGTTAGAAACTCAAAATAAATAAATACATCTTAAATTCTTCGCATTAGTGCAGTTAATGATTTTTAAAAATGAAAAAGGAAAAAAGAAAGGGAGGAAGGAAACTTTAGTGCAGTTGAATTACTTGAACATATGTATATGGCAGACACATTTTCTGTTGTGGTACAGCTCAGCGGGATTACCATCAGGTGAAATAGTTTTAACATGGGGTACAATCTGTGGTGCCAATGACATGAGAAAAGCGTAATGTTAATTTGCAGAGCTTCTTCTATCGGCAATTTAATTAACTGTTTGCTTTGCCTTGCAATAAAATGAGTGACACGTGTCGATGGTTTCTGAAAGTATCAGGAATCAGCTGTTGAAATATTTCAGTGGATAATAAGGTAAGTATATCAGCAACTGATTTGTACCATAAAATAAATTTATTTTTGCTTGTTGCAGGTTCTAGTCAGGTTCGAGTGTGGACCAAGGAGTTCCATAACTCCTTTGGAAAAGCGATACGTTAAATTCATTATCATCCAAATTATTAAAAGGATTATTTCTGTCTCTTATAAAATGAATCCTACCTTAAGGACGCATTTCTTTATCGTCAGAGAAGAAAGTGAGGTTGCAAACATTTTGAAATAATTTCGAATTGTTCGTTCTTGAAAATAATTTCTGGAATAGTGTCGTAAAAATTAATCAATAAACCAAGTGAGTAAAAAGTACAGAAATGTCATTATTTTTAATATTTAAGGTACATTACATTTTTAAATAAAATTATAATTATTTTTTAGATATATGTCAGGAATTTTGATATCAAAAAAGCTTGATAATAACTATGGAAAATTCACTCGTTACTTTTTAATCGCTGGAATTCTATCGATTAATCTAACGCCTGATTAGACAGAAGTAAACGAAGTGTTATCTCTTAATCGAGCTTTGTGAAACACTTAACGGAGCATTAAGACTATTTGACGACCGATTAGAGAGCGAGCCGTTTAGTAATCATCATTAAGTTAATCATCGTCAAATGCGGTTGTTTTCCTATTTAATCATTCGTTACAGAGTTAATCGGAACTTAAATATTTGACAAAGCTTTGTGAAACTGGCCATGAGTTTTAAATGTGCACTCGAACAGAGTAGACGTGCAAGCATTCGTTGCTGTGATCAGTTTAATTACATCGTTGTAATTTAATAATTAAAACAAATCTAAACAATGGCAAATGTGGAACGTGTGACACGCTCGGTGAGCAACGACGAGCAGTTAATACAAAAAGTAGTAGAAAGGGTACTTTCTGCTTCAAGTTTTATTGATAAGATGTTCGGCAATTTGAATGATAAATTCGACCAGTACATGAGTAAAAACTTCGCTGTGTACGAAGAAAAATTAACATCTCTAACTAATAAAATTAATAATATTGAAAATATTCTCGAGCAACAAGTTAATCTATTGGAACAGCAAGAGCAGCACTCCTGAAGAAGTAATTTACGAATCTTTGGTATCCCGGAAAGTGACTCTGAGAACTCTAACATGGTGATTGTCGAACTGTGCCGAAAACTTGGGGATTGACGTATCTGAAACAGATATTGACTGTTCCCACCGTTTATCTGGTAAGGAAGGTAGTCATCGGCCCCTAATAGTGAAATTTTGTGGGAGGGATCTTAAGAATAAAATTTATTCATTAAAAAAAAAAACTTAAAGGAAATAAATTTGTTATCCGCGAAGATTTAACGCATCATCGAGCGTCCATTGTAAAGAAACTATCCGGACAGTTTAGCAATAAGGCTAAACGAACTTTACGAACAACGGAAATATTTTTGTTAAAACGGAAAATAAATTGCATAAAATAACTAATTTAAACGATTACAAATTATTCTCTAATATTACTTCATCGCAGTAACGTATCGCTGATCGATACTTTAAACCAGTTTGTGAATTTCTTTTTACAGCAGTTTTCTTTTCGTTTCTTCGTTTTTCCTTTTTTTTCTCAGTTTACTTTGTAAGAAATAACTTCTGTTTAATTAATCTTTGACTGCAATTTTACCTTACACATAAAAAATATTCTGCGCAGGTGATTTCAACATAGACCTTTTAAAATTACATAATACGTCCACAATATATTTTGAAGAATTTATAGAATCACTTAATTTCAAACAGCTTATTAATGATTCGACTCGCCTTTCTTTGAATACTTCTACACTAATTGATCTAATATTAACCAATGATTCAGAGATAAGCGGTGCTGGTGTTATAAGCTGTGATTTTTCAGATCACGATTACCCTTTCTGTACATTTCAATGCTAAATGTTCCAGTGCGCCGGTTAACAGAGTATATCGTTACTTTAATAACATAAATAATGATGCTTTCCTGTGGGATTTGAAGTGTATTCCATTTCAACAAATTTTTAAGCTTAATAATATTAATGACAAAATTGCGTTCTTTAACCATCACCTGGTAGAACTTTTCAATATACATGCACCAGTAATTACGCGTTAATTTACAAAACCCCGAATACTTTGGTTGACGGATAATTTAAAATTCTTGATGCGAATACGGGATAAAGCCAAAGCTAAATATCGCAGTTCAAAAAAAAATGTGCATTGGGAATATTATAAAACACTAAGAAATTTAACTACAAAAACTATCCGGCTGGAAAAGAAAGCTTATTTCGAATATGTTTCTCGTAATAGAAATCCAAAAGTCTTGTGGAAGAATCTAAATTACACAGGCGTGAATAAGAAACCCTCTGCAACTGTTCCCGACCATCTTGCGGATGTAAATAAAATTAATGATTTTTTTGTTAACAACCTTCCTCTGTCAAAAAAAAAAAAAAACATCTCAAGAACTAATGAATTTCTATTTAACTCAAAAACATTGTAATAAAAGTCTCACTTTTTGTACTGTTGATGTTGATACTGTTTACAAATATTTAGTTTCCATGAAATCTGGAGTCACTGGTGCAGATGGTATTAATATAACTATAATTAATATGTATTGCCCTCTAATACTCCCCTATATCACACACATTATTAACTCGTGTATCATTCATAGCGTAATCCCTGATGATTGGAAGCATGCGTTAATTCGTTCATTACCTAAAGTAAAAGAACCAGTGGAAATTAAGGATCTTCGTCCAATAAGTCTGTTACCAGTTTTTTCTAAAACACTTGAGAAAGTAATATTTGACCAGCTGAACAGTTACATCAATGATATAAATGTTCTTCCAGTTACTCAATCCGGTCTCAGAAACGGATTTAGTTGTACCACTGCTCTGCTAAAAGTTACGAATGATGTCCTGCTGGCATCTGATCAAGGACTCATTACTATTTTGACGCCATTAGACTTCAGCAAGGCCTTTGATACGGTACAACATGATCTTTTATACTCTATTTTGCAACATATTGGTTTAGAAAACAATTCCATCGATTTAATCAAATCGTATCTATTAAATCGTAAACAGAGTGTGTTTTTAGGAAATAACATATCTGTTCCACTAACTAACTAATTTAGGCTTTTAGTAAACTTAAAATTTTGCACTGCTCATGCATACGCTGATGAAACCCAAGTATATTATTCATTTCTACCATCTGATAGGCATGATGCTACTTCAAAAATTAATGAAGATCTTGAATCACTATTTTTAATTTCTTCTGATCATTCACTAAATCTTAATCCGCAAAAATCACAGGTTCTAATTTTTGGAAAAAATAAATGTTGCAAAAATCTTATTAATATCATGATTAATAGTGTAAAAATTCTTTTCGTAAATACAGTTAAAAGTCTCGGTCTGCACATTGATAATACTTTCCGTTATCGCAGTCAAATAACGAAATATATTAGTAACTCTTATCTACAATTAAACAAATTGTTTCCTTTTCGATCTTTTTTAAGCATTAATACAAAAAGCTTTTGTGTGAATCTTTTGTGCTTTCTTTATTTTCGTACTGCTTGTTGCGGGAGTCGGGTTTATAAATAATAATAGCGTTATGTGTGCTTTTTGGAGGAACGTGTCTACGAACGTACATCCCTTGACTTGGCGAAATGGATATTGTCCCCACTTCGCGATCCCTCAGCAGTGTTACCACTCATAGGTTGTATACTCTGACACAACATCTTCCCCTTTTATTGAACACTTTAATATATAGTAGATAATATATTTAAGAAATATAATCTTTAAAATTTACAGGATGTTTTCTTTGGCGTTTTGATAGACGTAATGGAATATTAACAGATTTAGGTGTATTATCAACAATAGACATGTTCTCCGTTTGCGTAATTACACTTTGATCGAAGTTATCAACATTTGTAAAGTTCGCATTTTCTGAACCTAAAACATCCGCACCATGTCCTTTTTCTTCAACATTATTCTCTAACTTAACGTCAAGATCTATTAATGCAAGATTATCAGGAATTTCTAAAGGTAAACTGTCATTAAACGTCGGGGTAAGGTGTCTACGATTACGCCTAAAATCTCCGGAGGATGTTTCTACAACGTAAGAATTTGGTTGTTCGCAACTATCTTTTACCCTACCGTACATCTTTTTATCAGTGATCCACACCGCATCTTTTTGACGTAAAGTTGGCAGATTTCTTGTTCTAAATTTGCGATTGTATGTTTGTTGCTGGTTATTTTTACGTGATGTTTCTTTAGCGTGAACTTTTTCATGTTCGACAAATGTGCCTAACTCGCCCGGCGGCAATGGAAGCGTAGAGTGAATTTCGAGAAAACACTAACTCGGCAGGAGAAAAATCGTTGTCTAAAGGTGTTGTTCTCTAGGCTAGAAGAGCCCTGTCAATATCTTTGGATTTTTTAATCAGATTTTTCGCCACTTTAACAGCCGCTTCTATACAACCGTTACCTTGGGGGTAATAAGGAGAACTAATTATATGATTAAAGTCATATTCTTTTGCGAAAGCTTCGAATTCGAATCTAAACTGAGGATCGTTGTCGGACCTTGCAATATCCGGGATGCCGTAACGCGCAAAGAGTTTTCTTGCAATGACCGATAATTTCACGTTCAGTTAAGCTTTTCAGCGCTTCTATTTCAAAAAATCTGGAATAATAGTCCGTGACAATGAGATACCGACCATTGTACTTAAACAAATCTAGATCTAACTTAGGCCAAGATCGTGTAGGAAACTCTTCAATTATGAATTTTTCTCGTGGACTTACACGTTCTTGTATACACGCGGGACATTTATCGACAATTTCTTTTAGTTGGGTAGAAAGACCAATCCACCATACAACCTGTTTGGCTCTATTCCTACATTTATTGATCCCCAAATATCCTTCGTGAATTCTGGACGTAATTTCTGCTTGTAACACAGAAGGAATTAGTAAACGTGAGATATATAAAACGTAACCGTCTACATACGTAATGTTTTCTTTGAACGGATAATATGGCGATAATTCTTTTGGTGCGATGCTCTTTCTCGGCCAACAATTAATGCAATATTGTTTCAATTTCTGACAAAGTCCGTTTCTTGTGCTATACGAATTCTTTCTAACATTTGTTAGACGCGGGTATTTGGTTTACGATAAATTTAACGTAACATGCTGTTTCTAATTGTAACTCTGTATCGTTATTCAGTGCTTAGGATTCGGATTTCTTGATAACGCGTCTGTTAAAATAAGTTGATTTCTCGGCACATAAACTATCTGGCCGTACCGTCGTTCAGCCTCATTTAGCGTTCTTGACGCGTATGCTACAACTTCTCGATTCCCGTTTATCTTGGCTCGTCGCGGTATATACTTACCAGCAAAGTTTACCGTACCTAAAAACTGCAAAAGCGATTTTTTATCCTTCGGTATTGGAAAATTGCTTATCGCATCTACTCTTTCTGGCAAAATATCGATTCCACTTTGCGACACAACATGACCCAGAAATTCTATTTTATCAACCCCAAAAACACATTTCTTTTCATTTAAAATAATGCTTTCCCTCGTCAATCTTGCCAAAACTTTATGCAATGTTTTATTATGATCCTCAACGTTATTCGCAAAAACTAAAACGTCATCAACATGAACCATGACATTTTCAAAATCCGAAAGTATGTCTGAGAACATCTTTGCAAAATAGTCTGATGCACAATTAATGCCGAAGAGTAAACGTTTGTACATAAACCGACCGAAAGGCGTTATAAACGTCGTGAAAGGTTGACTTTCTTTCGTCAGTTTTATTTGATGGTACCCCGATCAATTCGCGAAAAGTATTATGCATCTTTTAAACGCGCAAGAGTCACGTCGACTTTAGGAATTGGAAAGACAGGTCGAACTATATTTTTGTTCAGATTTGTAAGATCTCCGCATAAGCGAATACCAGAATTGCCAGTCTCTTTTGGGACGCAAACTACAGGACTGCACCACCCGGTTGGAGCCTCAATTTTAACGATAACTTCTTGTTTTACAAGTGAATCTAATTCGCATTTCATTTTGTCTAACAGAAGAATTGGAACCGTTCTAGGGGCCGATTGTGAAAATGGTATTGCATTTTCTTTAACTTGTAATTTTAATTCGCGCGATAAAGATCCTAACCCTTTAAATATGTTTGGATAGTTTTCTTTTACTTTCTTTTTCAGATTAAAATTTAACTGGTCATTACTTTCCTTTTCATTTGAAATGTTATAAACCGTTTTCAACAAATTAAATTTTTCAATGAGTTCACGTCCTAGTAAACACGTTTCTAAATTTTCGATGACATATACCTCCGCTTTTCTCGTCTGCGATTTTATTTTTAAAATCAACGCTAAGCGCCCTAAAACATTTAATTTTTCCCCGCTCGCACCTCTAACGGGTATATCTGACTTGCGCAATTTTGTTTTTAATGAGTAAGGAATTTCGCTCGATGACAAACAGGTTATGTCAGCGCCCGTATCGATTAGAAAATCATATGACTTCGATAATTCTAAAATATTTACTGTTATTTTAAATCTGTCGGATTTGTACCTTTTACCATCTAGCGAACCTAAAAAGTACGAGGATTCCCCTTCTGTTGTTTCTTCGGGTATTGCAGCGCCATCTATCTGTCGAACTACCTTTGGTTTCGCCTTGCAGACTTTTTCCCAGTGCCCTGCTTTTTTGCAGCGACGACATGACGAATTTCTGGACATTTTTCCTCCTGCGTGTGGCGTCGTAGGCTGCATCTCGAACAGCTTTCCGGCTGCTTCTGTTGCATGTTCTGCTTCCATGATGGTTTCCCAGTAGTCCCAGCCTTGGGCCAGCTGCGCCTTGAGTCCACCTTACAAACTTCGGCGACGCTCGTCTCGTTTCCCCTAATTTTTTGCTTGCTTTGAATCTCCGCCTGACGCGCCATTGTCATTGCGTCTTCCATGGTTAAATCAGCTTTTAATTGCATGCGTTCCGATGTTCTTACGTCTCGGACACCAATAACAATTCTATCACGAATCAGTTCGTCTTTTAGCGCCCCGTATTCACAATATTCAGCGAGTGAATGCAGCGTCGTAATAAACGTATCAACACTCTCGCCCGGTTTTTGTATGCGTGCGTTAAACTTCACACGCTCGAAAATAACGTTTTTTTGGGCGAAAAGTACTTATTGAACTGCTCCTTAACAGCTTCAAAAGTCACTGCGTTCAAGTCCGGCACGATTTGCGATAAAATATCTTCGGATTGTTCGCCCATTACGTAGCACAATAAATCCGTTTTTTCCCTATCGGTTTTTGCGAAAAGCCCAGTAACAGACATGTATATTTCGAAGCGTTTCCTCCAGGTGAGCCACGTATCCGGTCTATTGAAATCAAAAGCGACTGATGCTTTTACGTTCACCGCAGGAATCGTTGCCGCCAATTCTGCCTCAGCCATCTTTTTAGTGCACAATAATTTTTTTATTAATTTTCAGTGTTCTTTCACTCACGCCGCGTTTTCTAATATGCGTACGAATTCAGCACACCTGACACCATGTTGTGGGAGTCAGGTTTATAAATAATGTGGCGAGCCACTCAGCACTACGTCACACTGAAGGCGTCAAGAAGTCGGTTCGTTATTTGCGTCATCGGCCGTCACGCCACCATCGAACAAACTCGAATTTTCCAGCGTTGGAATAAACGAGAAGGCAGCAAAGGATATCTATATATCTATCTAATATACTATATACTATATACTATAAATTTTACCGGCCGGAGTTGACTCAGGAGTCATTCGAATTCTAAATAGCGATCGTCGAAGTTAGATTTTAGTGTGTAAATAAATTGTTACAAATAAATTAGATTGTAAGCATTATTAAATTACGGTTAAGTTTTTACCGAGTGTTTTATTCGTTTAAATAAATAAATTTAAACCCTAGAAACGTAACGGTGGTGTCGGTGTGTGGGTTTGTGCAAATAAATAAACAATTTAAAGTAAATTAAATTTAATCAGATTATTAAATAAGTACAGTATCGGAAAAAAACAATGGCTACGAGAAAAGTGTTGTTGAAAGACTTAAAAGTGGCCGAATTAAAAACCGAATAGGAAGAACGAGAGTTAGAAACCGACAGCTGGTGAAGATCCAGAAATTCCGAAATTCCATGTGGTCCCGTCGATTTTAATAAAATCTTGAACGATGAACTTCGAGAACAATCCAGAAATTTGGACGAGAAGTTTCTAGAACAATCTGGAAAATTAGAGAAGTTTCGAGAAAAATCCAGAAATCTAGAGGAAAAGCTTCTAGAGCAATCTGGAAATTTCAAGGACGAACTTCGAGAACAATCCAGAAATTTAGAGGAGAAGCTTCTAGAACAATCTGGAAATTTCAAGGACAAACTTCGAGAACAATCTATAAACTTCAAAGACGAGTTGCAAACTAAATTGATGGTACAATCCAGAAATTTAGAGGAGAAGCTTCTAGAACAATCTGGAAATTTGGACAATTACAGAATAAATTGTTGGAATAATCTAGAAACTTAGACGAGAAATTTCGAGAGCAATCCAGAAATTTCGACGAGAAATTTCTAGAACAAACAAAAGGACTAGAAGATAAATTAGTGGTAAAAATATCGGAAGAAACAAAGAACCTGCAAGAAAATGTGAAGGAAATAATATTTCAGCAGGATAACAAAATCAAAAATCTGGAACAAATCATGGCGGGGTTGCGAGTGTTCGGGGATCAGCCACCAGTAGAAACACTAGAAAATAATGAAACCCGAATTGTGGAAGGACCAGCAGAAAATTCGAAATTGAAAATAAAACCACCAACGTTCGATGGAAAGTCTTCTTGGCCCAACTACTTCAAACAGTTCGAAGCAGCAGCAAAGGCAAACAGATGGACGGCCAGCGAAAAAGCCACTTCGTTAATTGTGGCCTTGAGAGGGGACGCTATAGATGTGCTACAGACGATGCCGCCAGAGGAACAAGAAGACTTCGACAAGCTGGTGAATAGGATGGAAATGCGTTACGGACTCATTTTACCGAGGTATACCATGCGCAGTTGAGGAATCGCTGTCAGAAATCCGGAGAAAGTCTTCAGGAATTCGAAGCGGACGTAGCGCGTCTGGTCCAGTTGGCATATCCCACAACTTCTGTTGAATTTCTCAAATGTTTGACGGTGCAGACCTTCATAGATGGAATCCGTGACCCAGACAACCAGCAGGCATTGAGAATGACCCATCCGAAGACGTCCAAGAACGCATTGGCTTATGCCTTGGAATTTGAAGCGGTGAACCGAGTTTCAAGAGGGCATGTCAAGGAAGAAGAAGAGGAAGAATAGGAAGAATCCGCTAACTCCAAGGTGGGATCTGCTATAAAGAAGCGACCCAGGGAATATACCACCGCCGAGGATGTTCGCCGCATTGTGGAACAGGTCTTCAAGCAGAAGAAGCCGCTGGTGTGGCCAGGAGGAAGGACATGTTCGCAGGCGATGTCCAAAGCCCAGAAAGGATCCAAGGAAGCCACAGTTAAACTAAGCCGGGTCGGTGCAGAGGGGCAAACGTCGACCCGTATTCAAAGGCCCCCAAAGACGAAAGCCAAACAAGTAATATCCCTACGGCAGTTAACCAGCAGTGTCTTCGTGGATGTTACCATTGATGATATTCCTCACACTATGTTGTTGGATACGGGTGCGACGAAGACCATCCTAAGACCCGACGTCATCAAGTCATTTGGACGCACCGAGCCGACCAAGTGGAGACTGAAAACTGCAACTGGAACATCAGCAACTGTCCACGGTGAAGTAGAGGTTATCATCACCATTGGTTCAACTCCAATAAAACACCGTGCACTGGTAGCAGACACAGAGGACAAGGCAATTTTGGGCATGGACGTCATGTGTGCCCACGGGTTCGATTGGACTTAAAGCGTGGCGTGATGGCGGTCAATAATGAGGAGTTGGTTCTACATCAACGAGGAGACGTGGCCGCTCGAGTAGTCCTCGCTGAAGACGTTGTATTACCCAGCAGGACTGAGGTTATCGTCGACGCAAAACTGGACGGTGTTTTTCAAGATGGGCAAGTCATTATGGTTGAACCTAATACTGATGATCAGAGGATTGGAAGAGGAGTCCTCGTTGGGAAAATGTTGTTGACGGCGAAGAAGGAAGTACCTGTCCGCCTGATCAACGTCAATTGTTTCTCCGTCAATATCAAGAAAGGAACCATCTTGGGAAGCTGCACCATGGTGTCCTCCATCTCCCACCAACTTGAAGCAAACGTGCCAGAAGCAAAAGTCCCAACGAAATTATGGGAAATGGTTATGTCAACAGCCCAGGAATTGACTCCAGCCCAGAAGACAAAAGCAAAGAATCTGATCGGCCGCTATCAAGATGTATTCGAGGTAGAAAATGGATTCAAGGGAAGAACTGATGTCGTGAAACACAAAATAGAGACTGGAGAAGAAAGACCTATCCGTCAAGCTCCAAGGCGATTACCGTTGGCGAAGCGTGAGGAAGCGGAACGCATTATTCACGAGATGAAAAAGGATAATGTAATAGAACCATCAAGCAGCCCGTGGGCGTCACCAGTAGTGCTTGTGAAGAATAGGATGGGTCCACGAGGTTCTGTGTAGACTACCGGTTACTCAACAATGTCACCAAGAAGGACAGCTATCCCCTGCCACGGACTGATGATACCCTGGACACCCTGGCCTGCTCAACGATCTTCTCAACTTTGGACTGGAAGAGTGGATATTGGCAAGTGGAGGTGACGCCTGAAGATCGAGAAAAGACGGCGTTTTCCATTGGTATGGGTCTGTGGCAATTCACAGTGATGCCATTCGAGGTATGTAATGCTCCAGCGACATTCGAGAGGTTATTGGAGACGGTTCTGAAAGGTCTGTCCTGGACAACGTGCATGGTGTACCTTGACAACATAATTGTCGTGGGAAAAACATTCGACGACCACCTGAGGAACCTGAACCTGGAAGGAGTGTTCCAGCGGCTTCGCGGAGTTGGACTAAAGCTTAGCCTCAAGAAGTGTCACCTGTTCCAGAAGGAAGTGAATTACCTGGGGCACATTGTTAATGGAAATGGAATCGCCGTGGACCCTGTGAAGATTCAGGTGGTGAAAGACTGGCCAACTCCCAGAAATAAACACCAAATAAAGAGTTTCCTTGGCCTGTGCACTTACTATCGGCGCTACGTTCCTTGATTTGCAGACATTGCTAAGCCGTTGACAAAACTCACTGAAGAAGGTCGTCCATTTGAATGGGACCAACAGTGTCAAACTGGTTCTGAACAACTAAAGCAGTACTTGATTAGTGCTCCTATTCTGAGTTATACTCTCCCGGAAGGCAAATTCGTCGTGGACACAGATGCTAGCAACGTTGGGATCGGTGGCGTACTCTCCCGGATACAAGAGGGGCAAGAAAAGGTGATCGGCTACTTCAGTAAAATCCTATCAAAGCCGGAACGAAACTATTGCGTCACAAGAAGGGAATTGCTAGCCGTCGTAAAAACGATAGAACATTTCTACAAGTACTTGTATGGTAGACGTTTCCTCCTGAGGACCGACCATGCCGCTCTAAAATGGTTTCTCCGTTTCAAGAACCCGGAAGGGCAAGTTACACGTTGCATCGAACGACTTCAGGAGTATTATTTTGAAATTCAGAAGCGGACAGGAACTAGCCATCCAAATGCCGATGCTTTGTCGAGAAGACCCTGTGCCGAAGACTGTAAGCACTGTAGTCGTTTGGACGAGAAAGTAGCCACGACTGCGAGGACAGCCATTGTTGACGACAAATGGCAAGGCGAAGGACTGCGAAGAGACCAGGAGAACGACCCGGATTTGAAATTAGTGCTAGAGTGGAAAAGCAGGGACGCGAGGCCTACCTGGGAAGAAGTAGCACCATGTGCACCGTCCGTAAAATCATACTGGGCGCAGTGGGACTCCATAGTGTTGGATCGGTCTTCTGAGACGAAGCATAGAGAATCAGGAAGGCATGGAACAGCAGCCAGTAACGGTCCCCACAGGCGGGGTAAGGCCCCCATGAGACAGTACAACGTTGGAAGTCCTTTTGAGAGAGTTGCCATCGATGTAGCCGGCCCGTTTCCAGAAACGAATGGTGGAAGCAAGTACATCGTCGTGGTAATGGACTATTTTAGCAAGTGGGTTGAAGCTTACGCCCTACCTAACCAAGAGGCAGTCACTATTGCGGAAGTCCTTGTCAGGGAATGGATCAGTCGGTATGGTGCACCTATGGAACTGCATTCAGACCAAGGAAGGAACTTTGAATCGGCCTTGTTCAAGAACGTGTGTACTCTGCTCGGCGTACGAAAAACTAGAACAACTGCACACCACCCACAGTCGGACGGAATGGTGGAAAGGTTCAACAGAACCATCAACCGACATTTGTCCAAGGTCGTTTCCGATCATCAGAGGGACTGGGACACGTACATTCCCCTGTTTCTAATGGCATACCGCTCGTCCGTTCATGAGACAACAGGGGAGACTCCGGCGAAAGTGGTATTCGGGCGAGAGCCGAGAGTGCCCTGCGACCTGAAGGTTGGTGTGAAGCGTGGCGAAGTCTCTGCCGACGAAGATTACGTGAGCAAATTACGCAGGAAAATACATTCACAACCGAGTGCGTCACAGTATACAGACGGCCAGCGATCGGATGAAGGATCATTATGAGATCAACGTTCAACACGGGGGATACCAACCGGGAGCACTGGACTGGCTTTACAACCCCCAAAGACGTCGAGGCCTGTCCCCAAAACTGCAGACCTCTTGGGAAGGTCCTTACAAAGTGATGAAACGTTTACCGCATCAAGAAGGTCCCCCATGACAAATCCAAAGTAATCCACTTCAACCGGATAGCCCCTTACCATGGAAAAGCAGATGAAGGGACAATACAAAGGGCGCAAGCTTCCGAAGTGAACTTCGAAACCTTCATGTCTCATCACGCCGAAGGAAGCAAGGCACGGTTTGGAGTGACCACGGAGAAGCAACAAGATCTCTTTAAAGTGCCACTGGAGTACAGTCTGGCCCACTGCGTAGTAGAAGACCTGAAAATGTCCAAAGGAATCGCTCAGGTGTTTAGGAAGAAATTTGGCCAAATCGAGGAGCTCCGAAGACAGCATCCCGTGGTAGGCAAGAGTCTGCAGATCATCGATTCGACGGCAGATCGGAGGCGCCACGTGCATTATTTAGTCACTAAGAAAACACCAAGTGATAAACCTGACTATCAAAGTACGTGGAGAGCTCTATATAGCCTGAGGAGACAGCTAATAGAGAACCACCAGACGAAGTTAGCCATCCCCAAATTGGGCTGCGGATTGGACGAACTAGACTGGAGAGTAATTCGAAGCATGCTGGAAGTCATCTTCCACATAACGGGAATTGAAGTCCTAATCTGCAGCCACCACCCACAGGCAACAGTCAGCAACAGCAAAACCGTGGACTGCTACTTCCAGACGGGAAGTTGCAAGAATGGGCCAGCATGTAGATTCCGACATCCTCCTTCAAGACTATCACCAGGAACATTTCGAGACGAAACGTTTTCAAGAAGTCGGTTCGTTATTATGCGTCATTGGCCGTCACGCCACCATCGAACAAACTCGAATTTTCCAGCGTTGGAATAAACGAGAGGGCAGCAAAGGATATAAAATCGGCCGGAGTTGACTCAGGAGTCAGTCGAATTCTAAATAGCGATCGTCGAAGTTAGATTTTAGTGTGTAAATAAATTGTTACAAATAAATTAGATTGAAAGCATTATTAAATTACGGTTAAGTTTTTACCGAGTGTTTTATTCGTTTAAATAAATAAATTTAAACCCTAGAAACGTAACAATAATAATAGCGTTAAGGAGTATTCTCACTTACGCGACAGCGAGCTTCACTGCACTGTACTGCAGCTTGCTTCAACGCGACAAGAATCCGACACTGCATTCTCACGTGCACTGCAAAATCAAGGCTTCAGTGCGCGACAGAACCTCTCTGCTGATGGTGTACGCCACGTTATTTGAAAGAATTTTTAAAGATAATTTCCCATGTTGTATGCTAGTAGCAGTGAAAGTACATCATCAGATGAAATATTCATGCTAGCTTTAGTTAGTCATGAATACGAGAAAAAAAAAGCTAAACAGCGGAAGTACTGGGTGCACGACATATTTACAAGTAGATTACAGGAGGGAGAGTTTCACACACTTTTTAATCGCCTGAAACAAGATGAACAAAAATTTTATAAATATTTCAGAATGTCTCCCCATAAATTTGATCAGTTACATGACATGGTAGCTCATAAATTAGTGAAAAAGAACACTACATTTCGGCAATCTATTGAAACTCGAGAGAGATTAACAATTTTTCTCAGGTAAGTAATTTTTTTTCTGTTCCAATTTTTATTATAGAAACTATATAGTAACTAATAACTATATATATAGGTATCCATTCTATCTATCTAATTCAGTGTAATTTGATTGGCTGTAATTTGTATCAAATTGGGACATGGAGTGGTACTGGATGTTACCCGTTTGATAGCCAGCTGCTTGATAGTCAGTTGCATTTGTTGGGTACGAAGTACTAGTTGTTGAAGCAGGATGGTCTTTCGGTCTTAAAAGGTCCATTTCAGTCGAATTGACAATTTGGAAAACTTCACTTTTCACTTGAGCTTGATGGTACGGTGGAAAAGTTTTTACAGTTTTGCCCATATTAATAAAGAATTCTATTAAAGAGTCGTTTTCTACCCTTTGTTTTGAAGACTCTTTATCCAAGAGCTTTAGTTTTTTCCCTCGATGTACTCTTTGAACAATTGAGGTACAGTATCAGAAGTAGATAGTGTTCTCTTTCTATTGGATGTAGCTTCGGCTTTCCTAGAAGCACATTCCATTTGAGAAGCACTAGTTGATGGTGATGGGGTATTGAGGCTTAATTCTCGTGATAACGGACTCATTGTGTTTTCCAAAACATCTTCCACATCTTCGTGATTATCTGTGTAAGCTTCGGACTGTGTGTCATCTCCATCGTCTTCAACAGCGCTTCCTTCTTCGCTTGCTTCTTCAGGCAGATTCGAATGATACCTAATTACATAAAGTATTAGTGAAAATTACGTAACGAAAGTGAAACTCTTCACTTACTGTCTGCCTTTTACGTAAGGTATGAGAAATGACATTGTATCCCAAAACCGCCACTTTCTTATAGATGTCGCTGCTTGGCCGCTTTTTGTTAAATTCTTAGAAGCCCTTTGAAACCCATCTCTTAGATGCTTCCATTTATGTTTGCAAGTTTCAGCTAAAGATATTTAATTAAAATTAGTTGTAAAATTGCAATCAGAAATCTTGCGATTGACACGCTCTTTATCTGCACTGGCCGCTATCTCGTGAGTGTTGCTAAAGAGACGAAAATGCGAAATGAATTGTCTACTTTTACAAAAACAATCCTTTAGCGTATATTAAATTTCTTTTTATAAAATGTAAACATTTTTCCAGATATTTGGCAACAGGTGCGGATTTTCAGACAATATCGTTTAATGAACATATAAAACAGCGACATCTTACTATCGCTTTTTGACCTAACATTGCAGTAGGATAGACGTTTCTGCTGAAGAAGCCCCAAGCAGGGCTGAAACAGCTGTCCAGAGGCTGCTCGAGGTTCTCACTGCAATCAAAAACGATTTGCACAAAATTTTTCTAATATCGTTTAACTTCAGAATAGGCCACACTACGGTACATAACATTATAACCGAAACAGCCGGTATTATTTGGGAAATATTGGCGCCAATTGCAATGCCCAAACCAACAGAAGAAGCCCTACAAACAAGTGCAGAAAAATTTGAAAGGTTTTGGAATTTTCCCAATTGTGTTGCCACCATTGATATTGGCATATTGTTCTGCAAGCACCACCAAATAGTGGATCCCTGTTCTTTAATTACAAGAAAACATTTTCAATTGTACTTTTAGCTATGGTCGATGCAGAATATAAATTTATCTGTGTCGATGTAGGAGCTTATGGAAAAAACAGTGATATCTTCAAGAAATCAACCATGGGACAAACACTCACAAAGGGAACGTTCGGCATGCCAAAAGACAGACCAGTTTGTGAAAGTGGAGGTCCTCTTCCATATGTTATTGTCGGAGATGAAGCATTTCCGGCAAAACCCTATCTATTGAGACCATATCCAGGACAAGGTCTATCAGAGGAACAAAGAATCTTTAACTACAAACTCCCGAGGGCCAGAAGGGTCTCTGAAAATGCGTTTGGAATCTTATGTCACAAGTTCCGACTATTTTTAAATAAATTACAAGTTCATCCCAAGAATGCAGATAAAATCGTACTTGCGAGCTTATGTTTACACAATTTTCTCAGAGATGACGATATGTACCTGCACACGTTATTACTTGAAGAAAAAACAAGAAAAAGGAACAGTTGTTTTAACAAGCCTTCCTAATATTGGAGGAAGATCATCAAGCAACTCACTAGATATACGAGACAAGTTTTCCAAGTATTTTTCATCAGTGAAAGGAGCACTTCCATGGCAAGAAAATCAAATCAACGCTGGTGTATTATAACTTATAACACATAATAGGCATTTATGAAAATTCACCCAGTGAATACACCGTACTCTATTTTTCTCACTCTTACATTTGTTAAGTCGTTTAATGTTCTCTCTTACACTTCTACCGCGGGTATGAACCTGGTGAAACGTCTAATATGATACGTTTATAGTACGACTTGTCTAGAAATTCAATAAACAATATCAAAACTTTTTATGTAATTTTATAAATTGTAATACTCCCTCTGTCCAGAAATAAGTAAATATTTAAGAAAAGCATGCCTTGACTCCAAAATATGGTGGATTAGTTTAATTTCTTTAGTAATAAGCCTAAGTAATATTCTTTTTAATTTGTACTTTATAAAATTTTTTTTTTAAAGGATACTTATTTATATGGACATCAGCAAATTTATAATCTGACACTTATTTTTGGACGGAGGGATTAATATTTGTCTAATACTGTACCGCTTTCTCCTAGTTTTCCTGCAGTATCTCTCCATATATTATCTCTTCGCAATTGGTTGCTATAATTTTTATCACTCATATCATATAGTTCAGAGTATTCTCTAATTAATAAAATTAGTTTTTTTACTTTTTTTTCTTCCATGCGAGCCATAATATACACCACAATATTTCACACTCAGTAAATATTACTTCGGTATACTTGAATCGTCACAATTCCAATTTTTAATAAAGACAGAAACTGCAGTACGCATGCGTTTTTTTTTATGTTTGTCGAGTCCACGTGGGCATCACCGTACTACAAATGCAGCGTGGAAAGGTACAGCGGCTATACGAAGCGTGCAGCAGCGGCAAGCGCGGCAAAGCCGCGTAAAGCGCAGCATAGGTGAGAACGGCTTCATAGAAACACGTTTAAACCTTTAGAGGTAGCATTCTGCTGCACAATGAAGTGCAGTGCAGTGAAGTTTGCTGTCGCGTAAGTGAGAATACTCCTTTATGTGTGCTTTTTGGAGGAACGTGTGTACGAGCGTACATCCCTTGACTTGGCGAAATCGGTACTGTCCCCCTAGATAGGAAACTACAATACTTGCAATTGTTGACGCGGCGTTCGACATCTGTGGATACGGGCCGAAATTAATACATAAAATTGGCGGATCCGCCCACTTCGATTTTAAAATATTGTCTAATATCCGGAACAACTTATTGTGAAATAAAATTTATGCGTTAGTTAGAACGTGAGAAATTAATTCAAACTGCATAGTTTCCGACACATTCCAACTGACACGAAAATTATATTTCTCAATAAGTAATTAAAAATATAAGAAAAAGTAAAGCAATAAGCAAATTTTTCATTTATTATGTTTTTTTTCTTTATAATATAATTTTTTGCTCTACAATACATTGTATCTGTATATAAAATTCTGCTGTCTTTTTTTGCAATATTTTGTTTATACCAGACGCCCAATTGTAACATAATATACAAAAATTTTCTATGATGGTTTTTTGTAACGATATGTTTTGTTCACAATTATATTTAAAATTAAAACGTAAATTATCATACAAATATTCAATAAGTACTGCTATGTATCGTTTTTAAAGTAAATATGTTACAAAACTTGTAAAATGAAATTGTACAATTTAGATAATCCATTTAAAAAAATATGTTGTACATCTTTATAATTTGTTAGTGCATTTCGAAATATATTCTCTTGCATCAACAAAGTCTTGCCATTCGGCAATTTTATCTTCACAAATAATATTTTTTTACAGGTGCTACAAGAATTTACTGTTTTAAATTTTTTTGAAATGAAGCCACATACATAACCTATACTAATTTTAGTAATATAAGAAAAATGATTTTCTTGTACATTAAAGTTTCTTAAAATTGTTCATATTTCTTTATTTTCCATATGTATTAATTCATAATCTTCCTCCGGCAGTCCTTGGGTAACAAAATTCTTAATGCAATTTATAATAAATGTGGAATCATCAGCTTGGCAATTAGAATTTACAGAATGTTTATTTACTAAATTATTAATTAAAAGTGTTCTGAAGTGGTTTTTAAATACCAGTACATCAGGATTCGTGTTACGTCCCCCTTGTTGACGCATTTGGCCAAAAAAGTTTTCCAAAGGATCCTGATTTATTTCTCTGGGAACAAAAAACTTAACTTCATTATGAACTAAAAGCTTCAGTAACTCTTCCATCCCATTTAGTGTACAGACCCAATTCTTCAGTGAAGGTGGCCTTACTGTTTCCAATTTTTTATTTACAAAATACATATTGGACAGATGCTTTCGAGCTTGAAACCAGTATACTAAATGTCCAGATTCTGTTGATGCAGCACATTTCATTCTTTTCCCTTGAAGAGGCCATAATGTGTGCCCATTGACGCTATCAAAAAGTTCATCAAAAAATGCCAGAACTTTAGATGTGTCTGCAGCACCCTGGTCTTTAATAATCCCTGTAACAATAGACATTAAAATGGTATAAAAATATTATGGTAAGTATATGTACGTATGGACAATTGCGGCGGAAGCATTTAGAAAGATTTCTTAAATCAGTAGGCCGACCTTCGTAAAGTTTATATGTGGCAGGACCTCCTGATTTAAGAAATCGTTCTAAATGTTTCCGTCGCAAGTGTACATGAAGACAGAAAGACAAAACTAAATGTAAATCATACCTGCTCATGTTAATAACTCATTTGAGATGCTAATGTGTGGCTAAAAATTTGGGCAGTCTGAGAAACATTCATCTTTTTCATTTTTGCTTCAAAGACATGTGATTCTGTTATCTTAGGTAACGTTCTTAATTCGCAAGGAGAATTGTCTTTTCAAATACTTTAATCATATGTTCCCATTTGGCACACAGTGTTTTCTCATCATTATGCCAGAAAAGATTTTTTGTCAGGAAATTATTTCTGACTCCCTTCAAAAGGTGAGGTGAATAAAAAATATGAATACTTGGTTGTCCATTCACCAAGAATATTTTCAAATTTTTTGCTTCTTTTTTTATACCAATTGTTTGGATGAGGTAATTAATAGCAGCTATGTTAGTGGCTCCTTGATCACATACTGTAGCCATGACTTTTAAACCGGCCCGCTGACATTCTGCTATTACTAGCTTTGTATGCCTTGCCAAATCACTCGTTTTAACAGTGCCTTGGCAAAACGAATATGTCAGAGGCTGTTTGCATTTTTTGGTTATGCCCTTGACCATAAATACCAGAGCATGGTCTGTAATTTCTGGAATTTGTTGATCTCCCATATCTTCATATCCTTCAAATTCTTTTTTATGTTTATTGAAAATTATTTGAGGCTGGATTTGCATTTCATCAAACATGACAATACATGCTCTGTCATTCTCTTGTAACGAATAAACATTTGCCTTCAAATTATCAAAGAGAGTTTCATTGATACCAGTGGTGATAGGGATTCTGTTCAGTAAAGTTATCATTGTTTTTCGTGTTGGTAGGCAAAATACTCTAGATAGCATCTTATACCCCTTGCCACTTTGTTTATGCAAAATAAATGCTAGAATTTTGTCCTCTAATGTGAAACGCCTACCCTGAGGTGACACAAGGTCTATCAGAGGAACAAAGAATCTTTAACTACAAACTCTCGAGGGCCAGAAAATGCGTTTGGAATCTTATGTCACAAGTTCCGACTATTTTTAAATAAATTACAAGTTCATCCCAAGAATGCAGATAAAATCGTACTTGCGAGCTTATGTTTACACAATTTTCTCAGAGATGACGATATGTACCTGCACACGTTATTACTTGAAGAAAAAACAAGAAAAAGGAACAGTTGTTTTAACAAGCCTTCCTAATATTGGAGGAAGATCATCAAGCAACTCACTAGATATACGAGACAAGTTCTCCAAGTATTTTTCATCAGTGAAAGGTGCACTTCCACGGCAAGAAAATCAAATCAACGCTGGTGTATTATAACATATTATAACATTTATATGTGCTAAAAAAGTGGAAAATAAGTTTTTTTTATGCGATTAAAATGGATCAAAATATGGATATTATATGCGATAAAAATTTTATTTTACTTATACATACTTTAGAATAATAAAAACATAAATTGTTTCGTATAAGTAATTTTAACACTTAACACTTAAATAGTAGGATTACAAAATATAATCAACAGTTGATTTAAATTATTTGGGGTAAAATTTTGTCGTCTGTCTGTCAAAATACTTTTATAAGAGGAAAACGAACGCTCGACATCGCATGAAGTAATGGGCGCAAATTTCATGGATGCTACATCTTTGGGGTCCATGTCCAAATCCTCTTCACTTTGACCTTTTAAAACTAAACAGATTTTCCTCATTTTATTGTAGTCAGGATTACGTAATAGAACCTTGTCTAATTTTGCCATTAACTTCTCTCCTATCTCCCCTGGAATTGATTTTACACTTTCAATTGCATCATCGACCACTTCAAAAGAATCTAATAGAGCCGTCTGGGATGATTCCAACTTTTTAATGGTGGATATTAAAACCGAAAAATGAGTTTTAATGAATGCTAATTGATTCCCGATGTTTGTGTTCGACATGCATTCCTTACAAATTCTTAAAGCCGCTGAATTGGAATCATCCAATTCTAAGAAAATTTCCTTTAATTGTTTAAAGTTATCTGCGTAAAAATTTGCTGCTTCAAGCCACGTACCCCATCTCGTAATTATTGGTTCTGGTGGTAATGGCAGGTCAGCAGCTAATTCTTTATAGTGTTGTATACGCAGTGGGGCTTTAAGAAACGCCTTTTTTCCGTTATTGATCAACTTATTTACTGTTGGGTATTCTAGTCGCACCAATTCAGCGAGCCTATTCATTGCGTGAGCCATACAAGTGAAGTGCATCAGATTTGGGTAAAACACCTGTAAAGCCTGTCCTGCTTTTATCATGTAGGCTGCTGCATCAGACACCATTAGTAATATATTTTCCGATTTAACTTGATTAGGTGCATATAAAAGTGTCAAGCTGTCGTTAATAAAACGTGCGATCGTTGAATGATTTGTTTTTTCCAAAACTGCACTATTTACCAAATAAGATATTGGTGCAACTGTGTTGCTTAATACTCCTGCTAACATATTTGCTACATAACGACCGCAGGCATCTGTCGTTTCATCAACTACTATATAAATATTGTTGTCGCTAAGCTTCTCTCTTATTTTCTTCATCCGTTGCTGGTAGCATATACTTAGATAGTTTTTCCGCAAAGTCGATTCATTTGGAATATGACGATTGCAATATTTTTCCAAAAAAGTTCGAAAACTTGCTTGTTCAAGTTTATGCCAAGGAATGTTTGACTCTGCCATAGCACTGCACAAGTCTAAAAAGAATTCATTTCCTGTGTCATTGCCCTGTGAGTTACTGGCTGTTGAAGAAATAAAAGACTGCTTAAAGTTAGACACACATCTTTTCTCCGACTCCTTATGGAGGTTTGTAGCCAAATGTTGATCAATCTGGTACTTTTGGTCTGACGACACCTTAAAATATTGTCAAAATGAAAATGTGATTTTTAAGAGAATTTGTAAGGTATCTACCTGTTTTGAGCATGCGTTGCAAAAAATAACTTTTCCATCTGTAGTTAGATGTTTAGATGCTTTAATCCATTTTTTCAATAGCTCGGATCGAGAGGATGCTACTTTCGGCATTTTGAAAAGATAAGCACTGAATTTATTTCGTCTTTAAATTAAATAAGAAAATAACAACTAATTCGCGTTGATAAATACACTAGTCACTAGTCACACACATTCACGGAGTTCTTATCTCAAACTGAAATGCAAAACATAAGTGCAAAATGCAAGTGCAAGTCGCTACAGATTCCCAGAAAATCACATTCCGGGAAATCGTAAAATAAAGTGGCCAGACGTTGAGGAGAATAAATTACTTCTTGGAAAAGCTGCAGACTTGAATATTGACCGTATATGGAATTATAATGTTATTTATATCAATATATGGATAAATAAATAAATATGCGCTAAAAGTCTAAAATATTAAGTTATATGCGAAATAAAACTACCATTTTTGGGCTTCTCTAATCGACAAACATATAAATACAAAACGCCAAGTTTAGGTATGTTAGCGTAAAAAACTTGTAAAAACTTATAAATCCGGTCTCTAATTATAACTTATAACTAAGGCCTCGAATCTGAGGGTCCAAACTCAGAGGCGTTGTATTCCGCGCGTGGCGGGGCTCGATTTCTCGCTGCATTTGCGATAGGCACGATCAAATTCTGCGTCTCATTAATTTAGATTTCGACGATTCGACATTTATTTGATTGCTTAGTCTCTCCGTAAATATTGAAGAGTTCAAAATTTATCTAGAGAAAGCTTCTCTCACAACCTGTTATGTTCAGAGATCATTTTCTCGCTTTAAAAGACAAGCATTCTCACGGCAAATCGAAACGAACGAACGAACGAAAATTTGGAATGTTATTTAATAATTAATTTTAATAATAATTAATAGCTAAGAAATTTTAGTATTTTCTTTCCTATTCGAATTTCGAATACCTGAGAATACTCAACAACGCGCGTCTCTGTTAAACCGGGCAATCGAACGATTCAGAGCTGCGCTACACCGGGGGTGTTCCGATGTGTATTCGGCATATGGGAGACTGCACGGGCTATTTTCCTCGATCCTTTACTTATAACACATAATAGGCATTTATGAAAATTCACCCGGTGAATACACAAAATAGTCTAGACAGCATCTTATACCCCTTGCCACTTTGTTTATGCAAAATAAATGCTAGAATTTTGTCCTCTAATGTGAAACGCCTACCCTGACACAATAGATAACTTTATTTGCGATTCGACAAATTTTCCAACGTGAGTGTTTAATGTGCTGGTACCCTTTTGTAATATATCTTCTTTAGAAAGCATAGAGCTCCTCTTAAATAATTGTGAACGTCTTCTTAACATGTTTAAAGACTTGTTAGTAGCTCTGGTTTTTTAATATAGTACCTGAGCTTTGGGTGATAGCTCATTGACTCTTGTAACACCAACACCTTGAAGTATAAGTCTGTGTTCTGTGGAATCTAAAAAAGGCAAACACAATAATATTACAATACTCTCAGATACAGTACACTGAGAAAAATAAATGCATTGAATTTACCATTTTGCATGGTTAAGTATGCCTTGAGTGTATTTTAAATTGAAAGTAAATTAGTTTTAATTCAATGAAATGAATTTGGACGTCATATTTAACCAGATATTTTCATGTACAATTTCTGACCCAACCAATGCAGCTGTCTGCTATCTTTTGATCATAATATGACTACAGTTATTTATTTACTACAGTATAATATAACTTCAATCTAAATTCAAATTTTCAATCTTACTACGCCAGATTTAATAACAATATTACACCTAAGCAACTTAAACAAAGTATATATGTACTTACTTTGTCTAAGTTTTGAAGATATTTTTCTACGCTTGGGAGTACTTGCAAAATCTTCAAAGTTGCATTCCGATTCTCTTACATCATGCACCATACAAATTCCTTTAGAAGTTGACGGAAAGTTTTCAATACCTTCAGTTAATGGAATATTTTTGACATCTGTCAATGGTATACCTTCACTTAATGGAATATCTGTCAATGGTATACCTGAAGTTGATGGAATGTTTTCAATATCTTCAGTTAATGAAATATTTGTGATATCTGTCAATGGTACATCTGAAGTTGACAGAATGTTTTGAATATCTTCAGTTAATGGAATATTTGTGATATCTGTCAGTGGTATACCTGTAACAAATATTAAAAAGTGATACATAATACATGTCTATAACTTCGAAATACTGTGAAAGACAAAAACTTTTAGTCATTTTTAATTACAGTAAAATGGAATTTTTTTAAATGTATAACTCATTGTAACAGTGTTATGTTCAAAGACTTGTCAATTAAGGCCCGGTCTTTTCATCTCTGAGTAACTTTAACCGTTGACTAATTCCTATAGAAACAATTGTCTCCACAATTGTAACTATGGGAATAAATCAACGATTAAAGTTACTCAGAGATGAAAAGACCGAGCCTAAGAATGTTTAAATTTATTTCATATTCTTACCAGTTTCAAATTTTGTTTCGCTGACAACAACGGATACGTCAGGAAAAAATTTAGAAGGAATGGCATTTTCTTTTAGAAACATATTCGAACTAATGTCTTCTGCAGTGAATTGATTGTTACAAATTCGATAGTTTTCATACACTCTCTGTACATCCAAGTTCTGTAGAACATTATTCCCTGTTTTTTGGATCCAAATTTTATATCTATCCATTAACTTTTTAGGGTTTGGAAAGCGATGCCTTGAAGATACTTTATCTTCACAACCGACAACACAACATTTCTTATGAGGCATCGTAAAACTGTAAAAATACACAGTGATTAAACAAATCAAATATCTCTATATTAATAAAAACAGAAAAGTGATCGACACTTTTAATTAACTGTAATGATATTTGTTACGGTTAAACACGCTAAATGAGCTAGATGATTTGCTAAAAATATGAGTTCATGCCTTATTGATAATAATGATTCTTCATACACACACATACACACGGAAAATAATAGCATAAAACTGGGTTTCAGATGCAGTGAAAATACAGAAAATTCATTCATTCTAGTTACTACTTCTGTAAATGTATGTCAATTAAAATATATTTACTATATTAGCAATGTATTAAAATTTTAACTTATCATTTGCACAGTAACAAGAAAACACTTTTAAAAATCTGATATAATAGTTCTAATTGAAATTAACCTCCGCCCACAATAAGTTTTATATCCGTAGATACGTATTTCGGCAGCTAAGCTACCATCTTCAGTACACTACCAACTCAAAAGCACCAAGAAAGACCTAAAACCACCCAATCACACTGACAAAATCATAAAAATGTTAAAGCTAACCTAATCATCCTAAAAGATATATATGTCTAAATGTAAGTAAATATAAATTAATACGTAAAAATTTTAAGTAAACTATATATGTTTATGTTAATGTATAAATCGGAAAAAATTATGTGAACACCCAAAATTAACTGTCAGAAAACCTTACAAATGAGAGCTAACTAAACAACACGGAAATGCGGAAATAAACAGTCCAAAGATGCGAAAAAACTTCTTATTCCAACGAATAAATAAGTATATATTTCCTGTTACTTGATACCCAAAAACAAACTACATATGTTATGTATAAATCGAAAAAAAAAAAATTATGTGAACACGCAAAATTAACTGTCAGAAAACCTTACAAACAAGAGCTAACCAAACAACACAGAAATACGGGAATGTTATTTGATTCGTAAAAAAAATATATAATAATATTCCCTATCGCCCCAACTTGCTTACCTACGCGCTTAACCCGGATTGGCGCGAAAGGGGTGAAGAGGCGCGAGGGGGGGGGGGCGTGGCTTTATTATTATTACTCTTCTTACTAATAGGCGGCGCTGCGGAGTGGCGGTTCTGTACCAATGATTCGAGTCTAAGCTTAATGTAAATTTAATTAATGTACTGATACAGGAGTTCCTACAGGCTATTGTACCCAAAAATTGTATACGAAAGAAGCGTTTGAAGCGAATTATGTAAACATTTCAGATGGCACATATTAGAAAGTTTCAAGGAGGCTTACTCATTATTGTAAAAATTGTTTTATATACAACACAGATAATTTACCTTACAACAAAACAGCACATTGTGTATACGCTTAATAAAGACAGAGTTAGTAATACTTAGCTAATACTTAATTATTCAATTAAAACAAACGATAATTATTAATAATTAACTACTAAATAAAACCATAGTAAAGGCACTATCATTAAATAATCCTTTTGGTTAAATAATCCTTTTGCCAGATTAGGCTTTGCAATTATCAAAAGAGAAATAGGTTCGACGAAGTACATGAAATGCTTTTAATTGAAGTCGACTTATTCGATAAAGAAAAACTGCCCACAGCGAAGTGAAACAGGCAAAATTCTAATTATGTACCTTTAATGCTGATAAAATTAGTCATCTGTTTATCAATGTACGATCTCATCCACATGTAAAACAGCAAATGGCTCGGGTACAGGCTGATTCAATTCAGTTGCAATACTTGGAATTGTTCGAATGCTAATTCTGTCTTGCGTACGCATTTGAATTATGGTTTTTCAAATTGCATCATCTCAACTGGGGCATTTTTATTTGGCTTGTCAAAATGACACCAGTGTTAAAATGACAAGAATACATTTTGAAGCACGCTTCAATCAACAAACTACATATTTTGAATGTAGTCGGTTTTTGTCACTACGGTGGTACAATTCATACAAGTCTCAAACTCGAAAAGAATAAAAGACAGTACCTATTTTTGAAAATTAAATAACATTCGCTTAGCTGATAATGAGGTTACTTTAAATGTCATGGTTTAAGCCTTAACACTTTATGGAACTAGGTTTTCCATTTTAACCATCAGGTGTTTTAACGAATTCATTCTACCTGAAACGGAAACAATAAAATGCCTTGTAAATACTAAATATGTTTTAATATCAGTTCTGAAACTACGTATTTGTCATTTCAATTTAGAAATTATTAATGTCCTTCTCGCGCGTCTGAAGCAACTTCCATCGTCCAAGAGTCTAAAGAATTAACCTTTTTATCCTTCAGGAGTTTCGGTAACCTAAAAATTATAAACGAAATGCGTCATGTTCCCGCACTTACGCAGAATGTGGAAGCTTGCGACGTTGCAATTTACACATCTGATAATTTGTTTATTGAAATTCTATGTAGTGAATTTTACAAGCAATTACTTGTAAAAACAACAGTTTATAAGGTATCAGATTATAAAACAAATGCTTCCTTAAACCGTAGGTACGTTAGTTAGGAGGAAATGACATCTGACATTTCGAACTTTTTAAGTAAAATATAGCTTTATTTGACAACGTGTCTACTATATCTATTCACTTAACTGACAGTCGACAACGCCCTTTGTAAAAGCAAAGCTACGAAATTATCTCCGCATGGATTTATTTCGCGCTTACAAAATCATTTTTGACATTTTGATTTTCTGGTTCCATATCACTCTAGAATGAATGTTAGAAATTGTTGTTTCGCTTTACAGACAACAAACCACATTCCTGGCTCGATTCAAACTAAGAGAAGGTCTACTGATTTAGGGGTTAGATGATACTTCTAAATTTCTAAGCAAAATACAGCTTTGTATAAATATTGTAATCTATTCAATTAACTGATAATCGACAATGTCCTTTGTAAAAGCAAAGCTGCGAAATAATCTCCGCATGGATTTATTTCGCGTTTACAAAATCATTTTTGACATTTTGATTTTCTGGTTCCATATCACTCTAGAATGAATGTTAGAAATTGTTGTTTCGCTTTACAGACGACAAACCACGTACCTGGCTCGATTCAAACTAAAAGAAGAACGTCTACTGATTTAGGGGTTAGATGATACTTCTAAATTTCTAAGCAAAATACAGCTTTGTATAGATATTGTAATCTATTCACTTAACTGATAGTCGGCAATGTCCTTTGTAAAAGCAAAGCTGCGAAATAATCTCCGCATGGATTTATTTCGGGTTTACAAAATCATTTTTGACATTTTGATTTTCTGGTTCCATATCACTCTAGAATGAATGTTAGAAATTGTTGTTTCGCTTTACAGACGACAAACCACGTTCCTGGCTCTAATCAGACTAAAAGAAGAGCGTCTACTGATTTAGAGGTTAGATGATACTTCTAAATTTCTAAGCAAAATACAGCTTTGTATAGATATTGTAATCTATTCACTTAACTGATAGTCGACAATGTCCTTTGTAAAAGCAAAGCTGCGAAATAATCTCCGCATGGATTTATTTCGCGATTACAAAATCATTTTTGACATTTTGATTTTCTGGTTCCATATCACTCTAGAGTGAAAGATAGAATTGTTGATAACTTTTTAATTGCTTTCTCGAATAAATTCTGTTACTGAAAATATTTTTAGAAAAATTTTGTGCAAATCGTTTTTGATTGCAGTGAGAACCTCGAGCAGCCTCTGGACAGCTGTTTCAGCCCTGCTTGGGGCTTCTTCAGCAGAAACGTAGCTCGACATTCCCACTGCAGACCAAAAACGACTTGCCCAATTTATTCGCAAATGCGATGTAAGAATGATGAACATATAAAATAGCGACATCTTACTATCGCTTTTTGACCTAACATTGCAGTAGGATAGACAAATTGAAGCGGGATTTGCTCCTAATGAGTCCCCCATGCAAGGCGGCCATGCTTGCTGTCAAAGCATAATGAAAGATTTTAGAAAAATTTTGTGCAAATCGTTTTTGATTGCAGTGAGAACCTCGAGCAGCCTCTGGACAGCTGTTTCAGCCCTGCTTGGGGCTTCTTCAGCAGAAACGTAGCTCGACATTCCCACTGCAGACCAAAAACGACTTGCCCAATTTATTCGCAAATGCGATGTAAGAATGATGAACATATAAAATAGCGACATCTTACTATCGCTTTTTGACCTAACATTGCAGTAGGATAGACAAATTGAAGCGGGATTTGCTCCTAATGAGTCCCCCATGCAAGGCGGCCATGCTTGCTGTCAAAGCATAATGAAAGATTTTAGAAAAATTTTTGTGCAAATCGTTTTTGATTGCAGTGAGAACCTCGAGCAGCCTCTGGACAGCTGTTTCACCACTGCTTGGGGCTTCTTCAGCAGAAACGTAGCTGGACATTCCCACTGCACCAAAAACGACTTGTCCAATTTATTCGCAAATGCGATGTAAGAATGATGAACATATAAAATAGCGACATCTTACTATCGCTTTTTGACCTAACATTGCAGTAGGATAGACAAATTGAAGCGGGATTTGCTCCTAATGAGTCCCCCATGCAAGGCGGTCATGCTTGCTGTCAAAGCATAATGAAAGATTTTAGAAAAATTTTGTGCAAATCGTTTTTGATTGCAGTGAGAACCTCGAGCAGCCTCTGGACAGCTGTTTCAGCCCTGCTTGGGGCTTCTTCAGCAGAAATATTTTTATATAAAAGTAATCCGATCCGCGCGAATTAATTTGACACATAAATAGCTATAGACAGTCGTGACTTCTTATAGCATAGAAGTCGCACTTACTGAAGAGGGCGGCTTAGCTCCCGAAATACGTATCTAGTGTACAAATATATTGTGGTTAGGAGTCAAATCCAAATTTATTGTTAGACAAACCATAGTCTCCAATACATTTATAAACATATAAATAGCCGTTGAAGACAATTCGTTGCGGGAAAGCTAGTGATCAATTGGCTAATATTAATGACTGGCATCTGGCTGTCTAGGTTTCAAGTCCCGAGCGGTTAATTTTATTTAATTTTTTTTAATGTAAACATGTCTTCTAAATAAGAAGAAAGTTTAAATAAATTCATGTCTGATACTTACTGTGAGCTGCCCATCATGTGTGTTCACTGTTATAGATTTTTTTTACATAAAATTCGGGATCGATAAATAGGAAAAAATGGGTTTTAAATAATTCAGAATTTTATTAATTTTTTTTTAATAAGAAATCCTTAACAAAGAAAGATATATTTTTTTAAAAACAACATTTATAATATAAATATTAAATGTAAGAGAAATAACGAACAGTTAAGTGGATAGATTAAAACGGGGTCTATTCTGTAACATTGGTATGGACTTGATATTGCTGTTTCAAGTGACCTTGCGAAATTGGTATTTTGTAAATAGTTTCGTAACAACTTGCAATCCGTTTCAAGTGTGATCTCGAGTTAATATGCATCTCTCTTCAATTTGCGGTCGGCAATTGACGTGAAATGTTATGAAATCGTAACAAGTTCTCTTCAAGTATTGAAGACCATATCACTTTATATGCAGATCAATGTTACATGTGTTCGCCCTGAATATCTAAACTAAGCTGTATTTTGCTTAGAAATTTCGAAGTGTCATCTAACCTTCAAACGAGTAAACGTTTTTTTTTTTTACTTTGAATCAAGCCAGGAACGTGGTTTGTCGTCTGTGAAGTGATACAACAATTTCATTTACAGTCAATTCGAACAAAGTAACGTTAAAGCTCTATTCTCACTACCGTGCAAGCGACCTGCAATGAACGGGCTCTGAACGTGTTCGGCATTCAACCTATGCATTCAAATCCATTTCCCTTGCCTAAATAATGAGAATGTAACCAAGGAAAAGCATTTGAATTCATAGATTACAATAGGTGTGTTCTTTTTACAGTGGAATTAACTTGTTTTTTTTAGAACGTTTAACTCAGCAAAACTCACCTCACTTTTGATATTTACTGATCTGAGTCGAAAGTAAAACGAACGCGCCTATTATTTGACGAACAAGTGCAGAGCCATGCATTGCAGGCCGCTTGCACGATGGTGAGAATAAAATGCGTTTTGTTTCTGTTATGGTGGGCTTTTCCACACATCCGGCATCCTACTCGTGATTGGTTGATTTAAAATTTCTGACTCTTTATCAGAAATTGTAAATCAACCAATCACGAATAGGGTGCCGGTTGCCGGATGTTTGGAAACCCAGCATTATAAAGGCCAGTTAGCTAGCTTTAAGTATTGGTTTATTCCCATGGTAACAATTATGAACACAATTGTTGTTATGGAAACAAACTGGGAGTTAAAGTTAACTTTTATTTATATTATCGGTTCTTAAAAGTTTAAATCGTGTTTCCAATAGTTTGCACCTGAATTTCGTAGTTGTTGCAACGAAACAACTCAGTTGAATTTTTTATTGACAGTTCACTTGGAAATAACTGCAGTTCGGTCCAAACGAGTTGTTTGAAAAATAGGACAGATTCAAAGCAAAAACGCGTTTGGATCACAATATTTTTTGCGAAAGAAACCACATAAAGGTTAAAATTCTTTCTTTCCTTGTAGCTCTTACATTTGTATTTGTTATTGCCAGTGTAAAATTGGAAGTTTTGAAAACCAGCAATGAGAAAAAGAAACCATTGGTAGTGAACCATGTCATTTTTTTGTTAAAAATTTGAAATGGAGTTTAATAAATACATATATAACTAACCTACAATTAAAATAAACGTACTGATAAAAAAAACTGTTTATTATATACATTAATAGGATGTTTAAACTACATACAATTTAATTACATTACTAACTTTTCTGTTACAAACCGGGCACCTTTTACAAAAACCCCAGGTTCGTATAGCACATCGATGGCAACAACAAACGTGTGCACATTTACCATGTACGAATGCACTGTCTTTTCTGCAGCTGTTACAGGTTATGCAAAGTTTATCACTTATTTGATGTCTGTCCGTTTCATCAAAACTTGAGTCCTTTACGACCTCACTTGAAGAAGGTTTTGTTTTTCCTTCTGTCTTTCGTAGGGCTCTGACTCCTCCGTATGCATTACAAGAAGTTCCGTGGCTTGTTTCTTCTTTCTCCTTTTAGGTGGAGGTGGGAACAAAGATTTCTTCTTTCGATAACATTTCCTACATAAACTGTAGCAGGATGAGTATTTGCCAAGTTGCATTTCATACAATTCCATCAATAGGTTCGTTGACGGAACTCTGTTTGCTCCTCAGGATTTGAATCCTCTACATCTGACACACACCTTTCTATTGAGCTGTCACTGAAAACTCCACGTAATGGATATTCAACATAGACGTTTGAAACATTTGTACTACAGCTTTCAGATTTTTTTCACTGACCGATAAGCTTGTAACGTCATATTCAATTGCAAATCTGGAAGTGTCGGTGTCTGGCGTATCTTGCACTACGACTGTCTCATGTCCTTGCATACTATATACGCTCTCTGTACTAGATTCACGAGATGACTTGGAGCTTTCACTTTCAAGACGAACGTACCACTTGTACCTTGGTCTTTTCACATTCTCCAAGTCAGATGGTCCCTCATCCAATTTACTTTTGTGAGCCCTGCTTTCCATTTCACCAATATGTAATTAACGACTAAGCAAAATTGCTTGATTGTTTTATAACTATGCAAAACTGACTTCTTCTTTACAAAAACCACAAAATTGTCTACTTTTTAAGAGGAAACGCAAAATTGACTTTTTTCACAACAAACGCAAAATAACCCAATGATAATAAAATGAGACAAAAGTTTCTCTTAAAATTCAAGTGGACTTGATTGCACTGATCAGTCATGTTCACTAACGGAGAAGTGTAGGGGACAATTGAATTTCAAACTAACTGGCAGTGTTTGATGGCACATTTTTTCCAATTTATTCATAGAGCGTGCACTGTACGAAATATCTCTTCTCCATACCTAAAACGCAGTTAGGTATGAGCCGTTGGTGTTTTTAGGTTACCTCTAATAAAAAAAAACTTACCTGGACAACTTTTAAATTTTTTATTCTCATGCTCATTGAGTCAATCGTGATACTTTATCTCATCATTGCTGTTTCTTTCTGCTATGAGCAAACGTTCAATCCCATGGCATGCAGGGGAAAATTAAGAAACCGAAAACACATCGCCCCTGACAGCTGACAGCACATGAGCGATTCTTCGTAACGCAGTTCAACCTTAGATAAAGAAAGACAGAGGATACGGTGCACGCGACGCATGGCGAGTTCGACTTGTTGCACTTTTGTGAACTGAGTGTAATCTCATCTCGTTTTAGCTTATGTAATAGAACGAGATGAGAATAGACTTAGTTCACAAAAGTGCAATAAGTCGAATTCGCCAATAGTGTTGTAAACCCGAAATATTTCATGTTAAATATTTCAGATAAATTTCATTTCATTGAAATATTTCAAGGCAATCAGAAATTTCATGAAACTTATTTTGAATTTGCCGGGCAGAAAGTGTTTGCGCATGGTTTGAATTTAGATGATACATTGTCGAAGACGATCGCAAGTCAACGATGAAGTAAACTCTGTTGTGCTTAACATAAATAAACTAAACCTACTCAATGGGCGTGTTTTCTAATTACTCGAACAGCTATTTGCGCGTTCAAGCAGACGAAAAAACGTTTTTTAATTATGTTCGAGCAATTAAAGTAGCGTTCGAAAAGTCCACGAATTGTTCGAGTTAAGGTTAAAGCTCCGCTAGCATGCACCAACTACCGAGGTAGTGCAGCAAAGTAGAGCAATGAACATAACCTAACAACGTCAACAAAAGCAGCATCGTGGGTGCGTTTTTAAAATTTGTGAACGCATGTTCGAGCACACAGACGGCTATATAAGTGTAGATTCACTAATAAACGCCTGTGTAACACACACTAATAAAAATAAACAGCCTTACTTAAATATTATAGGTTATGTACATGTACACCAAACAGTTGATCGTTTTCTTAAGCGTTTTTTAATTGTAGAATGGAGCAAGTTCTCGAACTATCTGAGCGCTTGTTCGAACATATTTACCTCGAGAAATTAACGCATTAAGAAACACGCCCAATAATTTAACCGTCACACCAATTCCTCGAGGCAAATATTTTCGAACAAGCGCTCAGATAGTTCGAACATATTTGCCTC